>WOVY01009646.1:72500-672500 GCA_013436015.1 Rhipicephalus annulatus | reverse complement strand
TCCACCATTTTTTTTTAAACCTTTGTTCCTCTACAGGTGACCTCATGTGGCATGTGCCCGCCTTTTAATGTGTGTTCTGAGAGGATGTATACTACCTGAGCCCCACTGAAACTCGTTTGAAAGGAACACGGACAGGACGACGCGTGACACTGAAACTTCGCATAACTGACGTATTTGGACTCGAATGACGCTTTGCTTGGAGAAAATAACGTTTAATCAATGTGGCTCAATGCGAACAGCTAATGTTACGTTACGAGTGTGATCACCGCCGTTCAGTAAACTAAATTGTCAAAATCAATCAGCTTCTATTGGAAAGACTTTTGCACTGGAGTTCCATGCAGGCTAGCTTTATTAACTGTTGCGTGCAGTGGTCGTTTGCCCTCAAACGCGGACATCTGGCATCGATCGTATTTATTATTTAATTTTTTCGCAGAACGAGGGCTCTTACGAAAACAGAGAGGAGAGTGAACGACAGATCAAAACTAGTGCGTTTACCAGCGTTGGTTTCCGAAGCATCGGCTTAGTGTACCTTCAGTTTGCATTTGCTGGAAAATGAGAAATGCAAAGCGGCATCACAGAGTGATGAAATCACGCGTCAGGGCGCTCACGAAGAGCGTGGTGTAATTAGCCAACGAAGTCATATTCGCCATATGTTCGCAACCCTGAGAGACTCCGAGAGAGGAATGTATTATGGGCATTTAGTGTAAGAATACCTTTCCGCGCCAGATAACAGCCACAGCCGATGCACCACCGCGGGCCGTCGCATCGCAGTCTGGGAGGCAGCAACATCGAACGTTCCTTTAGCCTGGCCCGTTTATCTTGTGCCGTTGTCACGTGCGGTTGAATTCGGGGGCCACGACTTTTGTCCTGTGGCACAGCAGCCCCCCTAATCTGCTCCCGTTCCGCCATCACGCGTATGGTCCGCAGTAGCTGATAGCCCCCGTCGTTTTGAGTGTAAAACCATTGATAAGGCTAGTTCCTAAGAAAATCTGGTAGAAACGGTACGTCGGTGCAACCTGGAGAGGGGTTAATCTCACACCCAAGGTATGCCTAAAGTCGACCCTCGCGTCGGGATGGAATTCCGAAATGGTATTCTTATTTTCGTATTTCATTCACAAATAACTATTTCGGTCAGTCTTGGACGCACTGAGAAGTCACGTCAGCCCTTGAATACGGTACACGCACAAACATACATAAAAGGTGGTTGAATCGCCCCTTCCAAAAAATAAATTCGGGCTACGTCCCTGTACTGTAAATACCACCTTTTATATATGAATGCATAGATCCGCATAAGAAACAAATGGGAAATATATAGTTGTACGTGAGTAAAGTCTTACCTGGTATGTCGATGCTGTTCTATTGTCCGACCTGCTGAGCACGTAGGGTACCGAAACCTTGGCCTCCGATGTATACAGCAACTCAAACCCCTAACAGGCTCCGACCTAACAGCGAACGTTTCAGGTTGCTGCAACGGTTTATTATTTTCTTTTTTCCTTCCGACAGTCATTTCGGTTATTTCACGGGTCTGTGCAAGACCCGCACGTGCTATCCTGTTCTTCTCTTGCAATACCGGTGTCCTTCCTTACCCACACGATGGACCAAATCCGTCTTTTCCGCGGCGGACGGCGCATTACGCGGGCCCACGTATCGTATTTGTGCCACCCATGCCGTGTCCGCGGACAGAAAATGCCAAACTCCTTTCCGCCAAATGATTCGCGCAGACTAACACACGTGTGGCGTGACTTGGAGTGCCTCCGCTGCACGCTCGAGGCACTCTAACGCAACGCCCCCAGAATACCATTCACCGATTTTATTGCGCAGAGCATCAAATAAACGTTTTGTTCACTCGCTCCAGATGCGAGATTTCGACGACGTTTGCGGTGTAACATTCAGAAATGGGGTCATTTTTTTTTTTCGTTTGATTTCGCAGATTTCGCCGACAATGTTTAAAGACATCGCAGGCGTTTCCCAACACATAACGTAATGCCGGCGGCTCTGCAGGCGAGGTTCTCCAAGTTCACGCGTTAAGCTGAACAGCCTCTGATAAAAACGCATAAGGAGATATCTTGCCTGAACGGTACACTTGCCTGAAGCAAAGTACCGTAGCGTGACCTGCAGTCTTGTTTACGTTAATATCACTCGCCTCATCACGGTGTCCTGGCGTTGTGCCAGATCCCACGAGTGACAGCAACCTAACGAACTGTTGGTCCGCTATTAAAGAAAACGTGTGAAAATCACAGCATATCCACCGAATGAATGATGATAAATGGGGCGATGCTTCCGTCAATCCGTACGTGTTTGTGTCCGTTTGTCCTTGTCTGTCTGTCCGTCCGTCCATCTAGTGAACACTTCAAGTACCGCCATGTCGCTTCTTTTTATCATACAGTCTTCATATACAAGTATGGCCATCCAGCGGACAATGCAAGAACTAAACGAGAGTATGTACGAGATTTCTGCTGTCAGCGCTTTGTTAACACCGAGAGCGTGATAACGAAGCCGCGCTACGTTTTTCATAATATCTGCACATGCGGACATGTGCACGAAGGCGGGTATGTGCCACAGGTTATACGCACTACGACAATGGAGGATGCACAAGCCTCGCCATAAGGAGCGTCGCCCCTGAAGAGCTTGTTTATCGGGACGTCCGAATGGGTGTAATGCACTTTCACGTCGGTGCTCTCTTCCGGAAGCCGAGGAATTGTTCTCCAGGCCTCTCCTCTTTTTGTTAACGAGCCACGCCGCTGCATGCGGCGATTTGCACTGCGCTGCTGCCCTTTCGCTGCAGGACTGCGTGCGACTGGCCGGAGTCGTAACGGCGTCGTTTTGTCCGCGGCGACCTCATTCTGCGCGTCGCGACCGACTAGGGGCTTTACGGCCGACTCGTTTTGCGTGCCCCCTGGCGACCCGAGTCTCTGGCGAACGGGGACAGAGCCGTCGCTCCTGTACTCGTCGTGCCTTCTTTCCTCTGCGTCGCCCTTCGCTTTGACGAGGACCTTGTTGCACTGCGTGGCGCTGGCAGCCGTACGCGGAAGCCCCTTTAGGCCGCCCGGCATCGTGCAGGCCGAAGGGAAACGCTTTTGTCTCTTGGACGTTGCGGCGTCGGCGCTCGCTTCTAAAACTGCGCTCCCAGGAAGCTAGCTGCTCTGTGGTCCGGTTTTCATTGTGGGACCCCTTTGGCACCTCGGTTGATTGAGGTTCCGCTCTTGGAGTGGCTGCGAGCTCGACCTATGGATGGCAGTGCCGTTTCGTTGTGGGCGGGTGGTCGGTCGGCAGCAGCGTGCGCGTCATTGTCAGACGGTTGAGCCCATTGTCAGGTGTAAGGGAACGGGCGTTCACTGCACGACGCGGCACGACTTTCGAGATCGCCGCCCGATCCGGTCAATCGCGTTTGCAAATCTTGAAGGAAACGCGCTTGTACACGTCTTACGCTCTCTGTAAGGACGTCAAGCAACCCTAACTATGGTGGACAAAAACGTACATAACTGACATGCCTCGTTCACATTTTATGAGCCCTTTGTAGGCTGCTTCAACTTATACCTCGCCTTCCCGCTAACTCGTCCCGGCGCATCTTGTTGCGCAACATGTGTAAGATCAGTCTTCCTCGCTCAGTACACAAGAGATAAATAATCTGTAACTGATGTCCGTGCTTAGAAGTGGACGATTTTGGTGAGGTGTCTCACTCGAAATAGTTTTTTTTTTTTTCTTTACGGTGAGCTTCGGGTCTTGCTTGCACTCATTTTTTTACTTATCAGCGGTCTAACCGCGCTTGATCGAGCGCGGTGGCACCTGACCAGCCTAGTGGGCCCTTTCAACGGACCTTTCCTCGCTGCGCAAATCGACGCAGCAACGAGGACAAGAACGATAGCACCCACTGAAACGAGGAGCGGGGAAGGGTGGCCAGCCCGCCGGGGATGACTCATCGACAGCGCGCGGGACCGGCCCGCACCGGAGCTACACCGCGGAGCTGTGAGCGCCTGTTTTGCCAAAGAATAGATGGGGGAAATAGTAATCGAACAAAGCAAAACGGTCTATTCTGTCTCGTGAGGTTTTCTTCCTAGCAGTCAAGGCCCCCACCTTGAGCCGGATAGGTTCTTTCTTTGTTTCCTTTCTTTCTTTCTTTCTTTCTTTCTTTCTTTCTTTCTTTCTTTCTTGCTTGCTTGCTTGCTTGCTTGTCTCGACGCAGAGAGATTTTCGGGGCACTTGGTGTATTGTACAGTGTATGTGCGTGTGCTTCTAGAGTCTGCGATAGAACAGTGGCAAGTTTGCGCCCAGTTATCTTTAACCACACTGTGCTCTTCTTGGCCTCTGAACTGCCCCTGCACGGATGGTCGATGGACGTTCTTGTGGCTCAAGTTAAATGAAGTAGCAATGTTTGGGGCGTATCATTTGCGGCGTTATTTGAAAGTAAACGGGGGCGTTTGAGATTCTAATAAGTCGTGCGTCATGCGAACGTGGAACTGCAAGTGATTTGTATATGTTTTTCTAGATACTCGTTGTCTTACGTGCAAAAGGGTTGAGTCATCCAAATACCAAGGATGTGTTCGCACGTTCCGCTTACGGGGGCGCCTGTTTCATAACTTGTGAACTCCCGAGGTTCGAGATTCGGTCCGTAGTTTTGAGTGATTCAAACTCGACCGTTATCTATGCTTGTTTTTCCGAAGTTCTAAAAGGTTATGGCGATTATAGGATTATAACGCGTGTTTCCGATATGTCGGAACGTCTCCGGTGCTTATGAATAAGTCGTGGTCGAATTAAAAGGTAACTCTAATGCAGCAAGGTTCAGTCATGTGGAATCGAGCTGTTTCAGACCTGGGTTATCTGGCGAATCTAGGGTGTAGGAGGGTGGCGGACGTTCAGACCCTTCCGGAATATTCCGATTGTGCATGCGTGTATTTATATACGCACACAAGCACACGCGGGAACGTACATAATGTGTGCCGAACCCCGCACGCCGATTGCCTTATGAAAAAGAAAAAAAAAAAATATCTACGCTACTCCCCGGATTGATAACCTTGACAGGGGGCACGTGTTTCTTGCCCGCTGCCGCATCGACAAGTATGGCCACCAACAAGGCCTTCTTGGCCTATTTAGGTCTATCTACCACACCGATAACCTTTTGGTAAGTGACAAGAAAAGAGACGCCTCTATATGCATGTGTCTCTCTCTATCAGTGCTTGGAATTGTGCGTCATCGTTTTTCCCCTCTCCGTGGCGGCGTGGCTTGCTCGTGTCATGAGCCGCCATCAATGCGCACCGCAGTCTTCCACTTCAGCCTTCTTTGCTGTGTTCAATTCTCGGTCCAGACATCACTCTCGGCCTCCCACACTATCCTGGAAGTCGTGGGAAATCGCGGTGTCGTGAAGGGCGGCGGCTGCCCGAGGACTCGTTTCTCGGCGGTGCCTCGGAATGCACCGCTCCCCACGGCCCGCCTCCGCAACTGCTCTCGCTTCCACTCCTCCCGGCGAGCGCATTGTTTGCTGCCCCTGCCTGTTATTTGGCCGCCTTTCGGTGGGTCCTCCGAAATCTTTAGCGCGAGGTGAATAGGCAGGGAGGGGGGGGGGGGTTCTATTGTCATTGTCGAAGGTGACGTTCACAACACTCTCCTTTCTTCTTCTCGAGCCTTTTTTCTCGGACGTTTTGCGGGTGCTACGCCCTCCACTGCTTGGTCGGAATTCGCTTGTTGCCCGCTTCCACCTCTCTTTCACCCGGTTTTTGCGTCGTTTTGTGGCAGTTCGCCGCGGAGTGCTTCGCCATTGTCCTCTCGGGGGTTTTCTCTGCGGCCACTCGCTCCTCGCCAAAAGAAAGTTGGTCGTTGGTGGATGGGGATTATTTGGCGTTCCAATCTTGTTGCCGTTCGCGAGAGTGCTCTGACTGTTGGCTTCACGTGTGTTTCATTCTTTTTTTGTTTGTTCTTTTACGCAAATGCCTTATATGACACTTATGTAAATTAAATGCGGCCATATATGCTATATATGTCGACATATGTTGATACATTTTACTCTGTGTGAATGTCGATAGGGCCATGTTTAGTCTCATCCGTCCAGATATGGGGTATAATAGGGCAATATATGGCCTGGGTGGTTCAATTGGCCTTGAAGAGGAGCAGGGAACAACTTTTTGATGCCCCAAAATTATTCTAACCAATTTTTGTTCTGCCTTCGTCAAAAAAAGCGGTGGCCAGCTACCGGCGACGCCGTTGTCATGGCGTGTTTCAGTATGTGGTCCCTATTATATGAAGTGTGACGCCCATGCTTCGTGGGTTGTAGTAGGTGGACTCCCAAGTAATTTGGTTTTAGGCAGTCTCCATGCAGCTGGAGTTTCAGCTGTTTGTTTTGATTCCACCTTGGCAGATTTTGAATAGCCGGCGTTGTCTAGAAACAGAATCCGCTTCTGTGTACATTTTGTACACCTATGCGCTACTCAGATGCGGTGCCGCTATTTGTAAAATTTTCTGTTTTCGTGCTCGTTTATATAATATTATTTCCACAATAATCAACAGCTCGTTTATTTGAGATGACATGCGAAACGAGCGATCGTACGTTTTCCGTTAAAATCCTCCTATTCTTACCACACCAACGAGCCTTGGGAGTGGGCGTTGGCCAGATTCGGCCTCGTGGTGCAGCCAAAACTATGATGCAAGAATAAGCTTTCGGTGAAGGTGAGCTGGGCGAGGCACTGCCATGCTGTGAATGTAGGAGGATTTAGGAAGCTCGTAAGAATGATAAAACACGAGCGCTGAGCTAATTTTTGCCCTCGTGTCCGTCATTCGACTCCTCCGTTACTGGTATTCAGGGGCTTTAGTGTGTCGCGCTGTTCGTCTTCACGATCGTTAACGTAACCGCCCACGTTGATTTTTTTCTTTTTATACAACGATAAGAAAGTTTATACGAACCATTACTGCCTACTAGTGCCCGGAACGCAGCTGGTGCTCAAGGAATTGTAGTACAACAACGACGAAGCCAAGTTTCACTCACTTTCCCATTCGCTAAGAGCTGATTTCACGAGCGTCGAAACGCTGGCTCACAATTATATCCGGTCCCGATGTAAAATCTGCGCAACTGTCGACGAATAGAATCGGCGCAGTCAACGACATAATCATTCCGTCCCGTAAGAACTTCCTGGACTGGCGCAAGACAAACAGCCTGTGTCTGCGGCCACCTGGCGCTTCCTGGTCGCCAGAGGCGCGGCAGCCGAAAAGCCGAGAGGCCACCGGGTGATGATCGGTGGGCGGCTGCACGAGCAGCGTTCCAATTGGACCGCGTAGGCGTTCAATGTGCACGCTGCCTGCAGAGTAGGGCCGCGCGCGGCGCTTTCGTGCCCCACTTGTAGACGTTCTCCCGAGAACGCCATACATAGTTTATCCGCATGTTGCACTGTGCAAGTTTTCTTCACTCCTCCCCCCATCTTTCTCTTTTTCATCAGACACGAACATTGACATTCGGCGTCGACTGTCGTTTCCGTGACATCGGCGTCAGCACGAGTAATGCTAAAGGTCGGTACGTGATGACGTCTTTATGTCACGATGAGGTCACGTGATGACGTGATCACGTGACGTTGTCGCTTGATCGAAAGTGGACCGATCACGGAGGTAATGCAAAACCAGGTTGAGGTGCAGAAAGAAATACCTTTGGTCTTGGAGCCAGTGCAAAACCATGTTAGGTGCAGATAGCTTTCGCAGTCGCCCCGCCCCGGTGATCTGGTGGCTAAGGTACTTGACTGCCGACCCGCACGTCTCGGGTTCGAATTCCGGCGGCGGCTGCATTTGTTATGGAGGCGAAAATTCTTGCCCTTATGCTCAGATTTGGGTGCATGTGTTAAAGAACCCCGGGTGGTCGAAATTTCTGAAGCCTCTCATAACGTCGTCTCTCATAATCATAAGGTCGTTTTGGGACGTCGAACCCCACATATCAATCATCCATCAAATTAACCATTTGCAGTAGGGTGTGGAAGATCAATAAATCTATCGATCGGCTTGTACCGATTCGATTTCCTTCAAGTCGTCTTCGGCGAATACATAGCGGACCTTTGTTAGCTTTCTTTATTAGTCGAAGCAGCCTTCAACGGTACTGCACGTAATTCCTTTGGTGGCTCCGCGTTCACCGACCGGGGCCTTACGAGGCTCGCACCGCTTTGTTCTTTCCCGCGCTGCTGCTATTTCCGAGTTGTTCGCGGAAGTGGATGCTCCATTGTCTCAGCTCGATCGTCGTGTATGGAGACCTTGTTGCGCTATAAGTGGTGACCCTTTGTTAGCTATGGCAGTAGTATGTGTACTTGTAACTGGAAAAGTAACGTAACGCGAGCAGGTTATGGTTGTACGCTAGAAGCTATACATGTTTCTGCTGTAACGCAAGTACCTTTCGCGACGCTCGTCTTCATTTATGAAGTGCCAAATAGAAGAGCCGATACACTCTTGCGTCAGCCAAAGTGACCTGGTGTCCATTTAGTGTGGTACCAACGAGGCCCTTCTGTACGATTCCTAATTGGAGTGGTTATTAACATTTCTAGTCGTATTTCGAACCTGACTAGCCAGTAAGAGAAAAGAATGTCGGCGTGAGTTGGCGATGCTTTTGTATTTCCTTCTTTCTTACTGTCTCCATTTTGTTTTGTTTTTATGCTTACGAGTTCACTGTGCAGTACTCATTCATCGAAACATCCAAATTTACGGCTATGCAATCCACGGGTATACATTCGTTTCGAGTGCTATGTCGACGTAATTTCGACTCGGACACAATTGGAGTCAGCATTTCACTTTGTAGTCATATTTCAATCAATAACTAGCAATTGATCATAACAGCCGTTGTACTTGAATAACGATCTCGAGAGTGCTGTGCATGCGCATTTGAACGCCTTCCTCGTTAGGTGGCTGTCCCGAATCGCGCGTAGATTCGCGCCCACTTCCGTACGTGTTATTTTCCGAAGGTGGTGCACTGTTTTGTCTCTTCGTATTTCTCGCTATGCGTTTCAACATTTTGTCGAATAACTCCCCCGCCAGAAAGTAAACGTAGAGGGTGTTTTCTCAGCTCCTGCATGCAGGCCGGAGGATGTGTGCGCCGCGTCTTTCTCGAAAGCGAAATTGAGCCCATGCACGACGACTCGGAAGCGTAGTTTTCTTTTCCTGTTTCTTTTTTCTGTTTTTCAGGCGTCCCCATGGAAACTCTTCGCGTCAACAACGCCACCGAGCGTGCGTATTAGCCGAGAGAACTTATCGTCGCGAGTCACGCATAATCTGCACCAAATGCGGCGGCGCGCGCGCTACACATTTTTTGCCGAGGTTCTCACGTGGCCCCCGCTTTTTACATAAGCGTGGAGAAGCATTTTGTTGGGCGTGTGCGTTTCAATTCTCCCTCTCTCTCCCGAGGCTGATACACGTGAAACATCGATGAGGACTCATCGGTGTGAGATATGCGCGTCGGGGTGTAGCGTGGGCGTAGTCGGTACCCTCTTCGCGCCGTGTGCCCTCGGATTCCACCGCAATCATGGCAAAAGAGTATAGGGAGTCGGGAGGGGCGGCAGGGGAGGTATGAGGGGGCTCTTCGCGACGCAGGTGGAGGATGCATGTGGACCGGTTTGTGCGCTGTCTGCGTGCGCCTGCTGTGCGATTAGCTAACGTTGGACGACGGCGCGCGCCGCCGTCCGACGGGGAACGGTGCTCGTTCCTCGAGCTATCTAGCCAACGGCAAGCACCTTCCGGTTCTTTTCTTCTTCGGCTGCGTGCCGTAGCAGCTTCAACGCCGTACTTTACTCGTTCGCCTCAGCCCCGTCTCTCTGGAATGCAGCGCTTGCGCTCTGGAGTTGAGTGCGTCGGTGCAGAAAACTAGCTTTTCGCGCGTACGTGCCCTACGGAGTTTCCTCCTGAAGTCGCCGGAGGCAACCTGGTTCTAGTAACGTTGGCCGGAGGTAGCTTTGCCGCTAGCGTCTGCTGCGAGTCCGTTTCTTTTTACCCGAACCTCGTTATTTTGGCGTTAAGCTGGTTTGGGGTTTGGTTATGTTACCCTTCCAGGAATCCCTCTGTTGGAAGAGCTCAGCCAGAAGCGATCGCCGCCATGATTTAACGTGATATCCTTCTTATTTGCCTTCACTGGCCGGCAGCGTTCACATCTTTTAAACGCCGTCTATTTGGCCCTCTCACGACTAATCCTCACAGGGTAGATGACCTTCTCAGGGTTGTTTTCAATCTCAGGTTCAGGGGTGCGCTTAAGTATCAGTATTGATGAATATTTCTAGCGAAACATTGTGCTACGAGTAACGTGTTATAAAGTGATAGTGATTTGAACAGGCACTGTTATCTGGTTATTTCGGTTTGAAGGAATAATACGCAATAATTTGGAAGTTTCCAGAGATAATTTGTAACATATGCCAGCACCAGGACCTTTGACGTCCTCAACCAACACATGGTTCAAACATCGCCTCTTGCGTATACTATCGCAGAGCTATACTTAGTTCTGCTAATACTTGTGCTCATTTCATTCGGTGGACGTGGCTCCGAGGGGCTGGTTCTTTTTCGTTATCCTGCATTATCGAACGGACGCTCGGATAGGTCGAGCTGACTGAGGCGTATCGACGAGCCGCATGCTTCTGCAGCGTCGCTTATCCCACTCTTCGTCGCTTATTGTTCTTTCCCGCCTTTTTCCCGGATGTCTCGCCAAACTGTGCGCTCAATAGCAGCCGAGTACGACCGCGTTCTGTCATCATCTGCTCTCGGTTCTCCGTCCCCCCCCCCCCCTCTCCGTCTGTTGTGTTTTCTTCTTCCTTCCTTTCTTCTGTTGTTCCCCGTCGTATTGATGCTTCCTGCGTCTGGCGAGCCGAGGCTGCAGCCGTCTCTTGTCCGCGTCGCCGCCGCGGTGGTTGCAGCGGGGCAGACTGCCTCCCGCTTGATTAGTCTCCCGCCGTGCGAGACCCACTCGGTGGGAGTCCGCCGTCGGCTGTGGCCCGGCGCGCGAGCTTAGCGTGCGTGCTCGAGCGTCGCCTTCCAGATGGCCGCGGCGCAGCTTCGACGTGCCAAGCTTTGGACGGCGGCTCCCTTTGTGGTCATTGGTAGTACGTGCCAGCCCTCCTCGCCTCATGCTTGTCTCATTTTTCACCCATTCCATCTGGAACTGAGCTGTTGCGCCTATAGTGTGACGTACATAGTTCTCAATGACCCCACTCCGCCTACCCTGCCCCCTTCATCCTTTCGGGTCTGCGTTCATCGGCCGCACGAGAGAAATGCGAATTGCAGCTGACACGTATAAACAACTCGCATTGATCCTACTTGACGTACCTTAAAACGTTCGCTTGCTACCTGGCCGTTATCTCAATCTTTTCGATGCCGTTCAGGCGGAGCACACCTGCGCACGACGCGATTGATCGGAGGCCATTAATAATAATTGTTGTGGTTTAATGACGTACCAATACCACGGTGTGGTGACGAGGGACGCCGCATATAGTGTAGGTCTCCTGAAATCTCCACCATCTGGTGTTCTTTAACGTGCACTGACAACGTGCAGTATACGGGCCTTGTCCGTGGCCTGGTCGAAGGTCAAGTCCTAACGACGAAGATGTGCGTGCGCTTGTTTATTTTCGGACGTCTCCTTAGCGAGGCTTCCAGCTACACTGCGACGTATTATACGATTTTGTGTTTACACGAAGACGCGGCGCTTGAAGGTAGTCGTGATTTAGTTTCTTGCGGTTAGCGTTTGCTGCGCTTACCATTCGAAAACGGCGTTGAACTGCGACTTCAAGAGATGCTGAACGAATTCATGTTCCGTGAAAAGAAAGGCATGGTCATTCGTCGTCACATGCTTATGGCTATGGCGGTGGATGTACAATGAGAAGAAAAACAGAAGCATCCACTTAAAAAAATACTTCTGGTTTTATAAGAGCATCCGTAGTCCCACACGACCTTGTTTTTAATCGAAGTAATACCCGTTTTTTAATATATGGGGACATATATGTCATGTTGTCAAAATTACCGTGGTCATTCATCTTATCGAACGGGATCAGCTGCACAATAGCAGGTTCGAGCCTTACGATTGGGCTGCTTTTATTGAAAGGCTCGTTCAAATTTACGTCAAATATCGGCCTCGCCGCGGTGGCCTAGTGGCTAAGGTACTCGGCTGCTGACTCGCAGGTTGCGGGATCGAATCCCGGCTGCGGCTGCTGCATTTCCGATGGAGGTGGAAATGTTGTAGGCCCGTGTGCCCAGATTTCGGCGCACGTTAAAGAACCCGAGATGGTCAAAATTCCCGGAGCCCTCCACTATGGCGTCTCTCATGATCATATGGTGGTTTTGGGACGTTAAACCCCACATATCAATCAATCAACGTCAAATATCGATCCGATGGGGTGCAGCTGTACGGGAATTTAACCAATTTGATTTTACTGATAGCTTTGTTCCATCAGGTTCTTTCTGCGGTAAGGCATGGAACTCAGAGCATACCACTTGTGTTATCCCTTGACCAACTAGTATTACCGTTGGTGGATAGGCCTGAGCTGTTGGCTCGCAACACGAGTGAAGGTCGACAGTCTGATTTATCTGTTTGGTCTTGTCTTAATATCTTTCATTGTCGGCTTATTTCGCTCTGGCTTTACCTTCAACGGCTACAACATCGTGAAAGTATGCTGCTGCCGTATTGGATGGAAAAGAATGATAGGCGAGGGTCCAGTGTCAAGGTCACATGACAGCTTGCGCAGCAGTGAGGTGTTTCGCCAGCAGGCGCAGGTGCATTTGATAATTACGTCACATCAATAGGTCGCAACATCCCCCTTCCAATCGCAGCGCGTTTGGAATATCCAAGGCCGTGACTTTCGGCAGCGGATGTATCCTCGACGGCGATGGTGCGCTGGATTTCACTCGCTCGAGTTGGGTTGCTTTGAACGAGTTCTCTTCGTGCAAGGTCCCCCACATAACGCTGTGTAGAACTTCTCCTCGGGCTACTGGCCGCAGTAGTGATGTAATCTTTTCCGCGCGGTCGGTTTATGCCATGGGAACGCACCGCAGAGTGGCTTTCAAACGTGTTGCGCCGAAGGAGAATGCTGGCGTGGGGGGTGATGTTACAGAAGGGCGGCACTTCAAAGGGACGGCCTTCCACGCGCTACCTGTTCCAACTTGCTACCCGACTGCGCTCGGCATAAGCCCGGCGTCGCGCTAGCTCGCTCGCTCTGCATGATTTCGCTGCGTTGTGCGACCTCCGATAGAAGGGCGGCTCGTATTATCCCTGCTTTGTCGCTGCTGCACGTATGTACTGCCAGGTGCACGAGAATACATATAGTCGTTAATTAGATGAAAGCTGTACGCTTTTTAACGTCTCGTCATTTCGCTCACGGAGACGAGGTTCGTCTCATCCGTTCTGGCAGATTTCAAAATGTGAAATCCACTTTTATTTCGTATAATTCAAATGATACGTAGACGTACTTGTGAAGAAGGAGGTCTTGATAATCGTGAACCGTACCGCTTGTGGAAGACAGATAGTAAAGCGTAACTTGGACTAGATGGTGCATGCCGACGTTTCGAACATACTCTGATTGAAAGAATCACAGCGAAGAAGACAGGGGCCCCCGATGACCTCTGTCCGTCTGCGTTGCGATCTCTTCGATCAGTGCGTATTCACAACTTAGGGTGAGCAAAAAGATTTGATTGATATGTGGGATTTAACGTCCCAAAACCACCATATGATTATGAGAGACGCCGTACTGGAGGGCTTCGAAAATTTAGACCACCTGGGGTTCTTTAACGTGCACCTAAATCTGTGCACGCGGACCAACAACATTTCCGCCTCCATCGGAAATGCAGCCGCCGCAGCCGGGATTTGATCCCGCGACCTGCGAGTCAGCAGCCGAGTACCTTAGCCTAGACTAGACCGGAGAGCAAAAAGACGTAGCAAGTAGAAATCGAATGACGCTGTTTTCGGGATCGTGAAAGCGAACCGTTATTTTAATTGCTGTTTCGTTTCGTAGATGGCGCCTTTGATTTATAAATATTTTAACCTTTATACTCATTGTGTGCTAAGTTAGCCTTTTAAATGTTGGGGAAGGAGAAGAAAAAAGAAAGTAATAACATGTGCAAGCCTTTCGAGTGTCTCGTGTTCTTCATACTCGCCAATCGCGCCCGCGTTGTTATCGTGGCCCTTATAGCTGAGCTGGTGCGGGGCTTCTTCCACGTATGGGACTGCATTTCGTGCTAATGGAGCCGCGTATGACCGTCATTCTCTCTGATGCCTCCACGTATGTGTGTATTACATTCGTCGGATATGCGCCCTCCTTTCATTTCGCCGCCCTCGCCGTCTCGGCGAATGTATGTGTAGTGGTACTCCACCTAATTTGCGCCTTCCCAGAAAGGAGCCCTCGTGATTCAGAGGCCGCGATGATGATGGAGCACTCCGGCGGCGTTGGTTTTGCGCTGTCTGTGCGCGGCGTCGGGAGATGCCTTTCGGCTCTTTCTTTCCCGTGCTCCGGTCTTCCTTTATCCTCTCTGCCTTCCAAGTCGGGCTTCCTTTGTTCGGCGCCCTCGCCCCTCCGACGTCGCATCGTTGCTGGAATGACGCCTTGCTGGTACGAGATCCTCTTATTTATAAAGGGTTGGCAGAGACTACGAAGTGCGCTTTCCTCGAATAAGAGATGTAAGCTGTATACGGGTTCCTGGGAAGGCGGGCCTGATTGGAATGCATATCCGTTTATTTTGTGTCCGCTTTTTTTTTTCATACCTGCGTACTTTGAATTTATGCAGGTGCATCAGAGAAATAGATTACGCATATGTGCGCATTTTACAACTGTGCTTTTAAAGCACACAGGTTTCTCATGATTACTGTCATGCATATGCGAAAAAAAAATTAATTACGGAGACGAGGTAGCGAGCGTTTATTGCTGCTTTGTGCCCCCGGTAAACATACGGTGCTATGAGTTGCAGTAGCAGTAGTAGTAGTAGTTTCAGTAGTAGTAGAAGTAGTAGTAAGTAGCAGTAGTACCTTCTGTTTACGTCGCGCATCCTCTCCGCGAACATATTTACCGCAAACTAGTCATATCGGCCGAAATGTACGGGGCAGAAATATCAACATTCCATCGCTGCACCCCCGTCGCCACTTTTTTTTTTTCCTTTTAGATAAAACGTTCTTGAAAGATTTTTTTTTTGTAAATATAATGCTCGCACCTTTTCTTTTAGAAATGGTTATCGGGCGTCTGCCTGGTAAGCGACGAAGTTTCTTGTTGGAAACATTTCCAGGCTCGCCAACTTATATTATGTACTTCAAACTCTCGTTACTTCGTTTGTGTACGCTCCATTGAATCGGTATTGCCACTACACAGTTCTCACACATTGAAGGCTTCCTGTTTCTGGGCCATGCGAAGGAGCTGAAGCGCGGCAATGCACGCTATAGCATATCGTGCGCGGCCTTGCTCTTTCATTATCGCGTTTCCCGCGCGAGTGTTGACCACAACCGACGCCGCGGTTGGTGTCGGCACAGTTTCGCCTATGTATCTGCCTGGCTGCTGCTACCCTGCACTCTTTGTACGACGAAACATGCATTATGACGAAGGGGGAAAAAGAGAGAGATACAAAGAGGGAGCGCGGTCGCTGCTCTTGCCGTTTACAATTGAATTGGTCGGCTTTCGCTTGATTGTTGTCTCCACTCTCTTGCGTCTGTTGCGTCCGTTTCGTTGTTCCGTTTCGCTTTTTTTTTTGTTAAATTTAATCTCACTTTCTCTGGCTTCCTGGTTCTGTCATTGTACCGGGCGCCCACTCGACACCCCTCCATTCACTCTATACTCTCTATGCGCTCGCGTGTACTTAGATATAATGCCGTGCGTGATGGCCGAGGTTTTTTCTCGGGCTAGAGACCTCCGCGCATTCATCCATCGCTCTCGTTACTTGGCGAGCCGTCGTGCTTCCTTGTTGGGGGGGGGGGGGAGCAGGACTGGCTCGGCCACTGACGTTTCTCGCCCCGACCGCAACAAGAGGCGCCCGCCCCCCCTTTTTTTTATTTCCCTTGTGCTGTTCTTCATTTGCCTTGCCTTGTTTTTTTATTTTTTATTTAGTCGTTTGCCACACAAGGACCGCGCGCTGGCCGCTGTCCTGCTTCTGTTCTGGGCGAACGCGCCGCTCCCTTGCGGTGGCCAGGAAACTGTCGGGGCCACGACGACGCGTTACGTACGTTGCCGCGTGCTACGAATAGAACCCACTGAACGGGAGTGTTGCGTTCAGCGAGTGGGTAAGCGGCAGCAGCTGTCGGCTCGTTCCATTCACTTACGTTGTTGCGTCTTATCGTTCTCCTCCTTCCTTCTTGATCGATGTTTGAGTTACTACCGAAGGACGGGCGGTGAAACGATCGCCCAGTCTTCGCCCCGTTTTCCTGGTAGGTATAACGTAACGGTTGCCTTTCCGACCGGACGGGGTCGTTCCGTTTTGATGGAATAGTCGAGACGACCCTGTTTTGGAGGGCAAAGGTCAAGGGGCTTTGGAAGGACTGCATCAGGGATTTATTCCAGGTAATAAACATTGACTCCGAAGTATGTAATGACGCTTGATTACCTCTGTCAAAGCCACCTCTACCCCTCAGTTCAATTAGAATATATGTATTGACATCTACAGATGCGTAACGCCCCGGGGCTTTGTGCACCGCAAATCGAAGGTTGGCGCTTAAACTTATGCCTTTGTGATGGCAACTTGCGGTCGCGAACGTTAAAGAGTGAGAAGGAAATGGTGAACCAGAAAGTATTCCGGTTGGCTATTCTATTTTGGGAATCAGGGAAGATCGTTGAAGGTGCTAACAACAATAAGCGCAAAAATTTTATTTTTTTAGACAATACATTGCAACAAACACGAACAACTTTTGTGGCAATGTCTCTGCTCCTAATGTATTCTGTTTAGTATGAAGTACCAATTTTCCGAATCCTCACGTTAGAACGTCCGCTGGTGAAATCATCTGAGGAGCGTGAAATCGGATAAATCTCGATAACTTTTTTTTTTCGTTTGTGTGAAATTTTTATTCCATTTTGCGAATATCCTTACGAAGTGTACTTGCGGCACAACACCGCTCGTTTGCCGAAGAACCGACTGCAGGACGTGGAGCGGCCACTGTTTTTTTGCATTCGTATCGATGCTTTGCCCAACCGCTATACGCACAGTGCATGCAGCGTGGATTCTCGTGCGATATGCATCCCCACCCTGTTATATGCCCATACCGGGCATAAGCGGATGACTGTGTGTACGCCATAAATGCGTGACTTCGACACTCCCTGCCGCAGGGAACGTTGCAGCGCAGGCTCATTTAGCCGACCGTTTGCATAAGTAATCCAGCCGCTTGATTTGTGCGCAGGTGAGTGTGTACCGAATCGAGGCGTGTTAGTACAGACATATTCGCCTATACGCGCGTAACGGATGGAATCCTTCTTTTCCGCGTCCAGTTCGCCTACGCCGAGTGGCCTCGCCTGCTGAGGCCGTGGTGGGTTGTGTCACGTCGACGAGAATCGAAAGGAGGCGGCCGCGCCGGTTTCTCGCGTTTATAGCGCGTGCATGCATGAATCATCGCGTAGCAATGGTCGCTGCCGCAGCCACTCTGTGTATACGGTGCGTGCGTGTGTGCGTGTGTGTGCCCACCGGGCGGCATCGTGATAGAGCCCCGATTTGCATACGCGGTCGCCTTCGGTGTGTGAGCGCGTGCGCACGCCCGCGAAGGACAGCGTGCTCGTTAGCGTCGCCGTTCGCGCGCTTCCCACGTATTATCATACAGCGCCCGGGGCAAGGCCGTCTTTAGTCGCGTTGGCTGAGCAGCGCGCCCGTGTCCTCTCCTTGCTGGCGTCTCGAAGGGACGCGACCTTTTTGTGTTCGCAGCTTCTCCAGCGGTGAGTGCTGTCAGATCTCCCCGTGAGATCGCGCGCATTGTAGCCTTTGAGAAAAGGACGTGTGTTCTATAATAGCGCTGACTCGGCGGGGGTGGTTGATTGATTCTCGGCGGTGTTGAGGGTCTCAAGGGCGTACACCTTCGACTCGTGAGAGATGCTCTGTAACGTCTGAGTAGGAGCGATGGCGTGAGTCGTTTTCATGCTTTCGCGAGCTACATTTTCTTTGGGGCGACTAGGCTGAAGTCAAGCAAGCGTGGAACTTGTGCGCTTACGTTACGGCACGTTTTGTATGGTCCGGCGCAGTCAAGTCTTGTTGGCACGAATCTGGTAATAGTTCAACGTAGCTTGTTATACTTGCGATGGTTTCGAGAGTGCTGCGTATCAGACGTGAGGAAAGTGGATGCGTTCATGTGTATCTGTGTGAACTCAGTTCTATAAAAAGGCGTATTATTTTAGCACATCTAGCGATGCCTTCAAATGATCTGAACTCGAGCGAGTATGTCTTGTGTGTGTGTGTGTGTGTGTGTGTGTGTGTGTGTGTGTGTGTGTGTGTGTGTGTGTGTGTGTGTGTGTGTGTGTGTGTGTGTGTGTGTGTGTGTGTGTGTGTGTGGCGCTTCACAAATTGACAAGAAAGTCAACGCGGGGGCAAGCACTACCACTTACTTCTTGAGGTTAATGACCTTTTTTTTACCCCCTGTATTGCTCTGTGTGCGAGCGGGCGTCGCGGAACATCGGCTTTTATTACGCCTGCGCCCGAAGGCACACACACACACATGCGCTCTGCACGCCTGTGGCTCCATCTGGCACGGCGGACGTCGTTTTAGCTCTGACGCTTTTGTCCACAAGCAAGGCCCACGCACCACCTTTTCCAGCTGTCTCCCCTCTCTCCGGTCGTAATCGGATTGTCTGGCGCTGCATCGCGGCCGTGCACAATGAGGCAGCTCCAGCCGAGGCCGTATAGTACGTGCCTTTTTACTATACAGTGGCTGGCCACTCTACTTTCACTTCCGTTCTCACTTTTCGTTTGCCCAACTTTCGCTGTTGTACGTTTAGCGTTTACATTTTAAACCGGAGATGGCTCTGAGAGCTCACGTCAAAGGCACACACACATGCGGGACGGGACACACAAGGGCGGGAGTACTGCGAACCAAGACATATCGGGCCAAATACGAAGGGGTAGACACAGTATGCAGTGCGTGTGGAGAGTAAGAAGAAACTGCCGAACACTTGATAATGTTCTGTGAAGGGCTTCACCCTATAGTTCAGGATGATGGCGCTGAGTTTTTCAAAGCACTGGGGTTTAGGTACCGGGAGGGCAAAATAAACTTTAAGCGGGTAGACTTAACTAGAAGGAGGTTATCTGATTGGTGTCTAAAGTCAAGGCACGAGTGAAAATTAAACTCTTCACTGCAAAGTACGAATCCTCAAACTCACTTTTTAAGGAAAAAATATATACTTTTTGGTTCATTAGGTATTACGGCTTGGTGGCGCTAGCTACCGCCCGATCTAAAGGGTACAGCCATATCCATCCATCCATCCATCCATCCATCCCATGAGACGGCACGTGCAAAAATGTAGTGCACTGTATTTACCTAAACTTTTGTGTGTTTTTTTTTTAAATGATAATGAAGATATCTTCCTTGGCCTGTTCCACTCGCGTTCTGAATATGTCTGGCCGCATTCACATTTCTTGTTTACGCCCACGTAAGCAGGTATATACATTCGTCTGGGGTTTCGGCACCACTGATAGAATAGTGATCCTTGAGCTGCAAGTATATGCTAGCAAGTCTACAGAATGTTGGGATTCGGTGGTGGTCGGGAATGGCGTGTCTTCTTCATTGGAGTTTGCAACACTGAGCATTGTTTAGCGCTGGCGTATAATGGCTCTAGGGTGGCTTCAGGTGGCTAAATATGTTCTAATAGCTGATTGAGTCGGCTAACGTCAACAAAACGCGTTTAGTGGTCGTTAAGTCGGCTAAGATTAGCTCGTGTTGGCTGACAGAAACATTACATTTGTTAGCTTTCGGTTCACGTTATTGAGTTGGTCACGAACCTTGTAATGGCTAGACCCAACATCGCTATTAACGAGTATAAGTGTTTGAAAATTTTTCGTTGGCTCTAAATAATCGCAGCTTCAAATGAAAGTTACTTGAGCTGCGGTAATAATTATAATATAAATACTGGTTTGCTCTGTTGATTCAGAAGAATTTTTTTTTCCATTGGACCATTCGGCCTTTTGTCAGTACTCTCTCGTTCTTGTTGTCGCGGGTTCGAATGCCAGCTCTTGGCTGACGCTGTTAAATCTTGTTGTCATCATGGTCGTAATTTGCCAACGCCTCGCGTTCTGAAGCTTGCCGTAATTCGACAGGAAAATCGTAGCAGAAAGAGAAAACTAGGAACTGGTCTTGGAAACCATTATTGGCTTCGTTCCCATTAGCCGTAGTATGGTGGCTACCATAGCCATAAGCCCCGCCGCGGTGGTCTAGTGGCTGACCCGTAGGTCGCGGGCTCGAATCCCGGCTGCGGCGGCTGCATTTCCGATGGAGGCGGGAATGTTGTAGGCCCGTGTGCTCACATTTGGGTGCACGATAAAGAACCCCAGGTGGTCGAAATTTCCGGAGCCCTCCACCACGGCGTCTCTTATAATCATATGGTGGTTTTGGGACGTTAAACCCCACATATCAATCAATCATTACCATAGCCATAACCATTGCGACAGAAAGGAAGAAATAAATGCGCACTTGAAGGCAATGATCGGTGTGGTGGAGGAAAACAGCAGGAAAAGAACGGCAGGGAGGTTAACCTTAGTCTATAGGCAGCCGGTTTGCTACCCTGCGCATGTGAGGATGATGAGGGAGATGAAAGATACAGAGGAGAGAGGGAAGAGAGAGCTTGCGATAAGGTTTATATGATGGTCTTCCTAAAGTTTACTGTAGCTGGGCTTTGACCAGGGGGGGGGGGGGGGGGGGTTAGACGTTTGAACCTAATCCGGTTGCGCTTTGGAGTTCCAGAACGTCGTGGCTCCGAAGCGAAGCGCTACGCTGTGTGCGTACGATCGCACCCGTTTTCGCCGAATTTCGGAAAAGGGTACAAAATCGATTCGCGCGTGTTCCTTCTCGAGCGAATGCTCTAAAATCCCCCTCCCTCCCCGTAATATAGCTATTGTGCTCGCCCTTTAAGCGTAAGTTGCAATGACGCCTAAAAAGCGGAGCGGCGCCTGCTCGCGGAGATCGCGCGGCAATTTGGGTCGCCTTCGCTTCTGCTGTGCCCGTTCGCGGCCCATTGTTGCTGCGGCTGCACAGATCGCGCGCCAAATCGTGTATGTGCGCGCTCGAGCCCCGCGGGCCTGCCGGAGCGAGCGCTAATAACTTCGGCAAATTTCCGCTCGCGCCGTACACGCATCTCGGGGCCATTTTCGATTCCGGAAAGCCGTAAAGACGACGATGAAAATCAAGTAAAGTAAAAAGCGATAATAAAGGAATATGCTGCTGGCAAACATTGCGTGAGTAAATGTTCCTTGTTTTGTTATTTTTATTTAGTACGGTGCCGCTGCGCGATAAGACGCTTTTGATGGCGACGTTCATTTGTAGGGCTTCGTTCTCGAAAGCGCGGCCATTTTGTCTCCGTGTACGTGCGCCTTGCTCGTTCTCCGTTCGTCGTGTGTGTGTGCTCGCGCGTGCTTGGGTGCTTGAAATGGGCTAATGGGTCACCGATGCGAGTTAAATGCGTTGGGCGTTCTCACCGTGTTCCGACCGGACTTGCCTCGCATCGTCGTCGTTCGGTTTTCGGAGAGCGCGAGGGTCTCCGCGATCACCAAACACTCCGCGTGCACCCTTTGGGCATTTGGCAGATCGTGCGAGCGTCGTCAAGGTGGAAGCCAAGGAGTAAAGGCGGGCTTATCTCTTGCTCGTCTTCGAATAAAAGAAATGGGAACGCACCGAACTGGACTTGAGGTTCGGGCTGCTTGATGGCACCGTGTCCCGTCGTTTGTGTGTCTAAGCTTTTAGTTATAATCGTTGGGGTTTAACGTCCCGAAGGCGCGATATGATTATAAGAGACGGCGTAGTGGAGGGCTCCGGCATATTTAATGACCTGGGAATGTTTGAACATGCACTTAAATGCGAGCCCAATCGTCTTAAGCAATTTCCCCTCCATTGGCGATGCGTCTACTAGGACCGGGATTCGATCGCGTGACCTTCGAATCAGGACCGTGGCCTCTCAGTCGTCTTTGTCGTGCGGCAACAAAATAAAATGGGAACGCTGCAACTACAGCTGTTGGGGATTTTGGTACAAACAAGCATTTTTGCCGAATCTCGGTGGCTTACTTAAGAGTACAAAGTCGTGGGTTCCGTTTCATTGGCCTCATCCTCGACGCATGTTTAAGAAATGCCTTTTATAGGCACATCTTTCCACACTAATGGACGAGCTATCGTTGGCGTTAATGAGTTCGCATGGCAAAATGTATATACGCTATAACAGTGCAATGCGTTTTCCCGCTCACTTGGTTGCAAAGTTTCGGTTTCATCCTGTTCTGTATATAGGAACTGCTTGCTTCCACTTTAAGCCTGCACTCATTCTGTGAGTCCGGACTTCGCCCGCAAAAGACACGTTAACTTTTTTTGAAGAGCATTATATAAGCTTTTGTCAAATAATCGTCACTCTTTTAGAGACACGTTGACTGGGCGCTGGAGCCATGGTCTCGAGACACGCCTTTGTCTTTCATCTTCGCAGCTCCTTTAACGTGGGTCATGTGCAGTGTCAGGAATAAGAATATCAGAATAAAATATAACACATATTTTGTTTGTTTGTTTGAGCGCTGAGAAAGAAATATTATAGTTGAGAGCTGGAAATGGTTTAGCATACAGTTCCGCAGCAGACGCAATGCTGTTCAGTTGCTATCCGACACGCTGCTTGCTGCAGAAAGAACTTCGAAATCTCCAGCGGGTTTGAGGACAGCCATCTTCCCTACGTGAAGACTTCGTTTCGTGTATACGAGCGCCGAGTGGCTTCGCGCAACGGGGATTACAGTTCTGGCAGTTTTGTCGATCTCTCGTCCCCCTTTCTCGTTCTATATGAAAAATAAGCCGCAGTTTATCTCGAGTTGAGCGGCCCGTCGGCCAAGCTTGGAGCTCACGCGCTCTGCTTCGCGACGCAAGGAGAAGCAGCTTCGCGCTGTGCGCGACGAGTTTTAAAATGGGGCCCGCGGGATCCTGCGACGACGAGTCGACAGCAGTATAAACCAGCTGAACTCGTTCGTTTTTTTTTTGTTTTTTTCGTCCGCCGCAGTGGCTGCGGAATAAACTGCATCCCTTTCTCTCATCCGCGTCGGGCGTTCGTTGTTTTTCGTCTAGCTTTTCAGCAGCAGCGAACGAGGCTATTTTTCTCATTAGGAAACGCGGGGGCGTTCGCCGTATACCGCTTCTCGCCACTGTCCGTGCGCGCGCGAGCTTTTTAGACTTCCGGTGATTTGTTTCCATTTAGAAAGCGCTAGCTGCCCCGCGAGAAGATGAAGTGAGCGAGATTGGACCGTTATTTATTTTTATTTTATTTTTATTTTTTGACCTCTGCTAGTTGCAGCGGACGTCGCGGCAGTCTCGCGATGTCATTGAGTCCGTGGCTTAAAAGAAGCAGTCGCTTAGGCGCGCGATGGTATATCGCTTTGACCGTAAATCCTCTCGCGGGGTTCGCCGCGTCGGCTGTGAAACGATCGTCGCTGTATTAGAACGGCGCAGTGTGTGTACGACCAAGAGGGATCGCGATCGTCACGTTTCTATATATAAAAACGCACGCTTGTGCTGCCTTGTTGGCTCTAGGAATACATATCCCGTATTCGCACAATTCTAAAGTGTGCTCCCGTTGTAGCCCGCGCGTAATTTTACGTTAAGAAAGGTGAAAAAGAAAATTAACTTGGTACCAGAAAAAAAAGGGAGGGGGGTGGTCTGCGTAGATAACCGTTTTTGTGTAACAGGAGAGGGAAGGTGGTTGCACGGAAAAATTATTAAAAGTTCCGGGGAAAGGGGGGCGGGGGCGTTTATATAAATTTGTGTGTGAATCCCTGCCACCGCGCATGGTGTATGTCCGGTGTGCGTCGTGCACCTCAAAAACACGGTGTTGCTTCTGGAGATTCAACGTATTCGGTTGTTTCGATTTCGCTTTCAGTGGTCTTAGAGTACGCGTTTGTACGGACACATTTAGTTTCGCTTATTGTTTGGCGATCGAGTCGTGGCGTCATGCTCAGTTGTGGATAGCGATCACGTGGGATCATAAGATTGAGCGTCGTTTAGACGCGCCTGATTGACTTCTGTGTCTGTGAGGTCAACGTGGCTGCGGCGTAGGTGTCGAGGAAATGATCGAAATGGAAATAGGCGAACAAAACTCGCGCTTTCTGTCCCTCTTCTTTTTTTTGTGTGTGTTCTTTTAAAGGCGTGGGTTTTTCGTTGTGGGAGCAGTGCCGCGCAGATGCATTTCGAATGATCTTTTTTTTTTTCGTAAACGAAGTGAGTATGATACAGAAATGCAACAGCTGCGTATATAGTGTAGCGGATAAATGCCATCCGGTCTTTGTCCGAGCAGAAGCGGGAGTGGTGGGGGGGGGGGAGAGGGGCTATTCGCGCACGAATTGATCACGGCCTTGTGCGGGAGCAGGGCGCAGGCAGCCAGGCGTGTTATGCGGCTTTTGCGTCTTTACGGTCTCCGTCAGCAGCGGCCACGTCCGAATCGCACTTCCCCCGTTCGGGGGCTGCACGCGCGTCTGCTCGTTCGGGCGTGTCGCAAAAATGGCGTCGCTCCTTCGGCCTTCGCCGCCGTACTCGCAGTTGAGCGACGAGGATTGTCCACGCTCGTGTGCAGCGGCCGATGAAAAGCGCGGGCGCCCATAGTGGGACCGCGTCCAACCCCTGTTTGTGTGTTCGTTTCTTTTTTTTTCCCATTTTGTGCTATCCTTACCCTAATGGTTGCGGCAGCGGAAAGGCCATATTTTCTGCGGCCATGACTTCTCGTCTACTCCCGGACATGATCGTTTTTGGCCCTGCGAGTTTTTTTTTTTTTTTTTTTTTAATAAACGCTTCTCCGCTTATCGGCCCCTTCGTTCTTCCTCTTCTTTGTCCCAATATATACTGCCTAGATTCTACTGAACCGACGATTGACTGCGCCTCGCTGGTGTCTTCGTCCTCACATCCCCGCTATGCTTAGCGTCTTTGGCTGTTATGTCTTCCAGTTTGCTCTGTATTCGTTTATTTTTCTCGCCTAATGGTTCAGTGGCTTTTTTTTTTTCCTTTCTCGTAGCCTCTACGTAGCTGCTACGCCCGCATGCGTCGCGTCACGCAACATCTTTCATCCTTACGCTGTAAGAGAGAGAATTCGCTTCCGGTGGTCTGCATTTTTTGTCGTGCATATCTACTATTGTTCCAAGCACTGATTGTAGTGGTAAAAGTTACGATTGATTTATATGTGGGGTTTAACGTCGCAAAACCACCATATGATTATGAGAGACGCCGTAGTGGAAGGCTCGGGAAATTTCTACAACCTGGGGTTCTTTAACGTGCACCCAAATCTGAGCACACGGGCCTACGACATTTCCGCCTTCATCGGAAATGCAGCCGCTGCAGCCGCGATTCGAACACGCGACCTGCGGGTCAGCAGCCGAGTACCTTAGCCACTAGACCACCGCGGCGGGGCATGTGGTTAAAGTTACATTAAATAGCAGTAGCAGTCGTTAGCTTGAGATGTACGGACAGAAAACGTTCATTTTAACTGATTTTTGCCACACACCCCCCCCCCACAAAGAGAGAGAGAGAGAAAGAGAGAGAGTTTGACCTCTGCTTACGGGTCATCGCCAAGCACAGCGCTAGATTTGTTGGCTTTGTCATCTTACTTTTTTTTTTTGCTACACTGTTCTAATAGTGCACATGCTGCGCATCGTTTTCGCTCTGCTCGCGGGGCATATTCTCATACACGAGGCTTTGCATGGCATTTTCAGCTCGGGTTCCCCCAACTACGAGGGTTGTTTTTTCTTCTTTTTTTTTTGTTTTTCGCCTGTTATTCTTTAGGATATCTGCGCGTCTCGCCGTCGTATAGGCGACGCGGCGGTCTGCAGCGAACCCGAACATCCTTCTCCGCCGGAGATATTCCGCAGATTAAACGATATTGTATCACGTGTTCGCAAATATACGCGTACTCAGGGCGATAGAGAGAGAGTGAGAGCTTGCTCAGTGGAGAGGCAGAAGAGAGCGAACTGTAGTTCTCGTCGAGTACACTAATGAGCAGCGCTCGGTAATCCGATTATCTCCGTAGGAGTCGCGGAGAGAAGCGTGCGGAGCGCCGCTTCATCGCATCGGGCCCCGCGTTCGGTCGAATCCTCCGGGGAGAAGAGATGCGCTTGTTTGTGCTTGACGATGATGACGACAACGACGCTGGCGTGTGTGTGCGTGTTCGGCGAGCGTGGATGCTCTCTCCGTCGAAGCAGCCGCTGTGCCCCTGCGATGACGCCTGGAAAGGAGGTTGGGAGCGACATAGTTCGTCTCCTGGGCCGTGGCATACTCTTGCCCTATAAGCCCTGTTGACTTGTCTTTGCCGGCTATGCACTTACAGCTCGCTGCGCTGATCGCTGCTCCGTTGCTGCAGGAGGCGGTGTCGTGTTGCTCAACCCGTTTCTCTGATGCTCTCCTGCAGACGAGGTCCAGTTCGGCGGGGTGCAGCTCTCAAAGTGGCGCGAAGCGGGCGTTGAAGAATCTTGCGAGCGGCCATGTTGCCTTCTGTAATCTTTCATTTTGGTTTGTCGGTTTAGTCTTTTCATATTGGAATACGTTTATGCTTGGTGGCACTTCGATTCTCGTCTTTGCATCTCTCATTTACGCATTGTAGGATCGCAAACCGTTCTCCTGCGTTCGTCGACGAAGTGCGGTTGATTCGAACAAAACGCCAAGCTCTAACCGAGTACCTGCCTCCCGAACGCTATATGTAGCTGCGGGACGTCTCGGTAAAGCCCCACATAAATGCACACCCCGCTACTGCGAACAACGGAACCGGATACACGCGATGACCACTGCGTGCCGCATGCGTGCGTGTGCGTGTGTCCGGGGATGGTTTCATAGTGTTCTCGTCCGGCCCTGGTTTCTCCGGCGGAACGACGAGAAAGAGAGAGAGAAATGGGCGCCGTGGCTTTTTTTTCCCAGTGGGCAGCGATTCGCGCCGTTTCGCTCAGCTGACGCTCGTCAGGCTGCTGCGCAGCGGCGCGCGTTCGACTGGAAGTGCCGCCTCCTCCCGCTGATGCCGCCGCAACAGCGCCAGCCCGCGTGGCCGATATCGGGCGCCCGAATCTATACCCCCCCCCCCACACACACCGCCCCCCCCCCCGCACCGTACCCTCTTGGCCACTTCGAGCGCGATCGATATCGAACGGCGATCTCGCGTCTTCCTCCGTCGTGGTCTGGCTCTGTCGCTGCTGTTTTCCGTCGTGGTAAGAAAAAATAAATAAATAAATGAAGGGGGTCAGATCGGTACGTTGCACGTGTTTCTCCTCCTGCATCTGCTGCAAGCGTGCGTCTGCCCTTTCCTAGCTACATCTACGACCACCCTTTCTTCATTCGTTCTCAGTCGCATACGCGCGACTCCGCTCGTTCTGAGAAACGGGTCGATGGCAAACGGCCCCCTTCGCCCATTTAGAACAGGCATAAATGATGATGTGTCGACACTTAGCGTTAGAACTTTGGTGGAAGTTTGCGCGGAGTTGGGTTAATCGTTTGTGCGGAGCAGTGAGATAAATTGTCGAGCGGGAAAATGGCGCGGCAGTTGAAGAAACGTTTCGTGTATTTCGGGATGCATCGGAGAAATTGTGTGTCGCTGGGGATACGCGACGCGTAATCGGCAACAACGACCGGCGTTGAGCGAGCGTAAGGTTCGGGACACCCCCTTGTGGCGTTGCGAATCGCACTTGGCCTCGACCTCTCCTCCTTCTTCTCAAAGAAGACGTTTTTTTTTTCTTCTTCTTGCACTTGCCTTTTCGGTTTGCCTTTATTTTTCCATAAAGTACTGTCTATGTTCTCTATCAGAAACTCTCTAGTCAGACAGACAGGTAAGCACGTTAAAGAGGGAAATTGTTAATAATAATAATAATTCGCGTAGTTTAACGCCTCATCAAACCACGGTATGATTGTGGGATGCCGTGTACTAGAGGGCTCCAGCAACTGCGACCGTTTGGCGTTCTTTGACGTGCAGTGGAATCGCACATTTCTCGGACGTTTCGCTTGCATCAAAATTCTTAGGCCGCGGCCGGTATCGAAGCCGCGACCTTCGGGCACCGTGGCCGAAAAGTGGTGCAGATATATATACTAAGCTTGCATAAATTGTGTAGCTATGCAGTGATTATCATAATTTCCCGGCGAAGCCTGTGTGGTGGAGCAAAGTATATGGCGCTCGCACACCCGAAGGTCGCGCGTTCGATTCAGGCGGCGACACAGTCATTTCGATGATGGAATAAAATGGTAGAGGTCTGTGTAGAGTGCGATGTCAGTGCACGTTCATTATCATTATTAAGTGCTAATGCACTTTATAAGCGACCCTAAATCCGCCGTCCGCGGTGCGGCTCCTCCTCTCCCCTAGCAACGGTGCGAAGAGCGGAGAGGAGCGTCTGTAGCAACGGCGCGGCGACGTCACACCCCACGTGATTGTGCGCGCTCCGCCCTCCGCTCCGTGGCAGCGCGCCGCCACGACTTGCTCGAGATCGGCAAGTCGTCATAGGTGTGCATCCATCGCAGACATCAACCTCGACTGCGGTAACTCCAACAACGAGTACAACGCAATCGAATGCGAGCATTGCACGCGTCGTTGAAGATGTCGCGCCGGTTGAAGACAAGGCAGCGCGGCGAAGGGCCCGTGATGCCGAGCGCAAGCGGGTGAAGCGGGCCGCGGATTATAGTGCGAATTTACTCTCACATATACGCGTAAACTCACCAAAATTTCCCGAGAGGGTCTAATGGCTCCTGGGAATCGCGACGTGATCAAACGGGGGAGTTTACGTTAACTCACTGGCGAATGCCAACGGATTTAAACTTTACTCCCCCTCATAACATCACCCCGTGCATTCGCATTTAACCATGTTCACCCTCGGGGAAATGCTTGGGAGTTTCTTTATTATTTTTATTATTTCACCGCGTAGAATGCACAGGCGATGGGTGTCGCGTGCTCGTCTGACTGACGGTGGTGGTGGCAGTGGTTAGAAGATGAGAAAAGGCGCCTAATTTTTGCAACCCGGTCGGGAGCACGGAGGCATGGTTTAACAGCCAGCGTCCTCAGACACTCGCGGCACTCAAATCGGGCGGCTCCTTCCCTCGCGCGCGCCGCATTATCACGCCGCCAGCGCCGCCGCGAGTGCGTCAGCGGCGCGCGTCGCTCCGTTCTCGCTCCGGGCGATGAATCAGGCACAGCGCGGGCGCTTTGTGTATTTGCGTCGCTCGCGACGCGTGCAGCACCGGCCTCGATTCTCGGAAGGTCCACTCGGTCAGGGACGAGATGTGCCGCGTGCGAGCTCCTTGCGATGAACGCGCGCTTCTGTTGGAGCTTCCCAATACAAAAGCGGCCGCTGTTTTTGCGAGGACGATGCGAGTGTCGCCAAGGCCTTTCGACTGCGGACGTACTTCTGGCACGTGTCTCTCTGATGACGCTCCAGATGTGCGATATAGTAGCTTGGCTAACACTTGCTCTATACTTATTGCTCATCACGTCAGGTGTCCCGCTGCTAAGCTCAAGGACGCTGGTTCTACTCCAGACCACGGCATCTGCATTTTTTTTCAGTGGGGGCGAAATGCACACATGTGCTGATATTTTGAGATTTACATTTAGGTGCCTTAAATAGAAGTGGCGGGAGCAATCATGTGCAGATGGAATATATATATATATATATATATATATATATATATATATATATATATATATATATATATATATATATATATATATATATATATATATATATCCGTTCACTCATGATTATTGTTATTGTCCCAGATTTTCAGAAGCGCTTCTGCGAATCCCGCAATTGACCAGCGATATGGGTTGTCGTCCTCACTACCCAGTGTGTACGTCAATCACTAAACATAGTAAATGCGTACATGTAACGAAACGAGTATAATTGGTTATGTAATAAAAAAATCTTGCTGCGATTGTTCAGAGAACTTGTGTGGTGCTTTTGTGTCAAAGTATAACTGAAAACTTCTTTCGAGTACGCGGCGTGCAAATTTCGACAAAAGAACAGTCAGCCGGAATTCTATAGACATTCTTCCAAGCACCGCCGTTGAGTCATTCGGGCCGCTTGCTCGCTAGTCGTCGCGGCCGGTGTGTTGTCCGCGGCGCTCCTTGCGTCGCGTTCTGCCGCGCGTTGTCCGCCTGGGCAGCCCCTGACGTGCTGCCCTCAAGAATCCGGATTGCAGTTTCCCTCCTCCGCCACCTGCCTGGCAGTCGCCGCGTGAGATCTTTCCGACGTTGCTTTCTGCATCTCGCCACCCGAGCCTCTGTTCTCGAATCTCTTGTATCCGCCTGTTTCCACGCATTCGTCACGTTGTCTCTCCAGAAAGGGTGTGCGCTTAGGGCGCAGCTGTTCTTTTTTTGTTTGTTTTTATTTTGCTCCTCGATTAATGCGTGCGGGATTTCCTGTACGGCGTTGACGTGCACAGTTTGGATTTCGCTTAGCGACCTGTCACGCGCTCATGCTCTACGGCGTCGATGCAGTTATTGAAGTTATAGCGAGAATGGCAAAGTGGGATTGTCGTCCGCTGCAGTAGTACAGTGGCTAAGGTTTTCGGCTGCTGATGCAGAAGTCGCGGATACGCTCCCTTATCCGTAATTAGCGCATTTCGTTTTTTTTTTCGTAATTCCTAGCCACTTTTTGTCTTTGCCTGCTTCGTTCGCGAAGTGCGTCCGCGCCAACCGTTGCTTCTGAGCTGCCGTGATCTGACAGTTGCGTTATTTCCGTTGTTGTCTCTCATCCTGCAGCCCCTAGGCAGGTAGCCCAATGTATGCACTATTGCCGGCATTCGTTCTAACACGAATGGTTTTTATGTGCTCGCGGTGAGGATGTTTGGCAACCAAAGCGGTTTTGCAAATTCTTCCGGATGTACTTACGACGTGTTCTCCTGGAAGGCTTCGTCACCGAGACGTGACGCATATAATGGAGGCGGAAATGTTGTAGGCCCGTGTGCTCAGATTTGGGTGCACGTTAAAGAACCCCAGGTGGTCTAAATTTCCGGAGCCCTCCACTACGGCGTCTCTCATAATCATATAGTGGTTTTGGGACGTTAAACCCCACATATCAATCAATCAACGTGACGCATATACCTCCGCGCGTGGCTTGCCCTGCGTTCTATAATTTTTAGGGGCCAAGCTCCTTATAGCGGCACCCGTTCGTCCCTCGTAGTCGTAGTCGTAGTGTGTAACAAGTGTTACATTTTGACCTGCAAGGTTGTGCCGGTGGGAGATTTCTCCTGTGCTTTGTTTAACAATAAAAAGTTCGCGGCGTGTGCGTGAACTGAAAGCCCAATCCTCCTGTCTCTCATTCCCCATTAGCAGCCATTGGCATGTACATTGAGCACTATATCTGACAGGAAAAGGTTGCTACGTTATACTCGCTGGGCGTAACCTCCTTGGTTTTAGAAAGGTTTAGCGAGCGTTGGGCCACAGTGCCATGAATACAGTGAACTAGTATATACCATGAACTCGAGGTGGTTAAAGGTGGGAAGTAGACACGAAGCGCAAGCCGTAAGAAAGTGTGTGTGCCTCCTCTCGTTCAGTCTTTGGAATGTCCGCTGGATGGCGGTACTTTTATGTGCAGAATAAATTATGAAAAGATGCGAGATGGTGGTACTTGGAGTGTTGACTAAATGGACGAACGGACACAGAGATAGATGCATGGCGGACGCACGGCTGGCTGCACGGACGGATGGACGCATGGGCGGATGAATGGACGGACGCACGGATGGAGGTGTGGACGCACGAACAGATTCACGCACGGACGGGCGGATGGACGCACGGACGGTCACACAGACGGACGCATGGATGGACGGAAGCAAGAACGAAAAGGACGGATGCTTCGCCCTACTCTCCATTATTCACTCCGTGGATATGCTGCCATTTTTTTTTTCTTTTTCCTTTGGCGGGGTCCGTTGATTTGTCACTTCTCCGCAGGCGCGTTTTCCTCTCTTTCAAGCAAAACTGGCAGTCGTCATTTTCTGAAAAAAAAAAGGGGGGGGGGGGGGTCTATATACATGACGGTGCTCCGAATGCAGAAACGTCGACGTCCTATACATAACGCTCAAAACAGCGGCTCCTGAAGTGCTCGTTCGCTCCATCCCCTCGTCGCGAGTTTCGGCCCCGTATAGTCGTCGTAAAGCGTGACAGGATCCCATTCTTTTCCCACCCCCACCCCTCTTCCCCACTGTTCCTGTATAGCTCTGCGTGCCCGTAACGGCTTGTGTGTGCTCTGAGCGCGCATCTTCTCTCCTCCCAACGGGACGGGACCCGCGAGATATTTCGGGAATTCGTGCTGGCACCCGATTCGCGTCTTTCTTCTGCCAAATTACCGCTCGTTGTCTGCAGGAGTATATGTATACCGCGCCGCCTTCCCGCTTTCTCTTTTGTGCGTGTGTGTATTTCTGATCGTCTTCGCGAGCAGATCCAGCTCCCTCGGGTTGCGCCACCCAAGAGAGAGCTGCATGGCTCTTTCTTCGGACACGCTGTGTGTTGCGCGCTCGTGCCTGCTGACTGACTTGACAGCGGCGGCGACAAATGTTTCGCGTCGACGCCGCTCGCGTGCGTGCCTCTTTGCCGCTCGGCGTTCTGCTTTTTGGGTGATTCTTGCAACGTGGCCTTGCTTACGTGTGACGCAATAGACCGTTTTGGGTGATGAAGTCTCCCTATAGAGTGCATTAGGCTATGCGTCCGCGGTCAATTCCGAATGACCTTTGTGTACGTGATTCCGCTCACACTGTACCCTCTGTGTGGTAAACCAGCACTGCCTATAGAATCTCACAGGCGCATTGTCGTGTCGATGTGATCCCCCTTTGTCCTCGTCTAAAGTGGGCGACTTCACCACGCGGTATAACGGCGACACCGTGCGAATCTCTTGTTGAGGCGCTGGTTGAAAGCTGCGGTCCCATTTCAAAGTGCTGAGCTATAATTAGTTGTCATCATCAGCAGCCACAATCAACAATGGGGGCCACTATATCACGTGACCTCACAAGTTCTGATGATCATCATCATTGTGATATAGCCACACCGGACGGCAGTAGCCATGTTCTGGTATTCAACGAATATCTAAGGAACCTCGTGACTTCTTTTCTTTCTGTTTGTGTGCCGATTGATATCTTTATTTGTGGCTAAAGCTGTTTTTTTTCTTTCGTTTCCTCGCAGGATTTTCCAAACGAGCCGATTGGGTGAGTGTTCCTCCCTTTTACCTTGCAGTAGTTCACGCATGCTGCTCCGTTGACTACACTGTGGATACCAAGCACTGTAACCTTGACATATACGTTAAGGAAAGAAAATAGAAACGTCAAACTTCTTTTGTCATTCAGTAGCAGTATAGTATGCTCGCTCTAACGTTTCAGTGTTTTGCAGCGGAATGTAGTGTATCGCCTGCTATAGCTTGAAAACGTTGAGATGAAAGTCTCAAAGGCGAGGCAGGCTACCTGTATATTGTGTGCATCTACAGCACGAGTTTCCTAACTGGGTTGTTTGGTTTGTCATTACAATGGCGGTAACAAAAAAATGCTGCAGATCCACAAAGTGGATGCTGGTGATGGAGCTCTGACGGAAGGATAAAGGACATAAAGAATTTTTATTTTTTAATCATATATACGCTTTGTAGACGACATATATCGCATGGTTGTTTTGCCCCTGCGCTTCGACTTCGACGAGAGCGGTCTGGCATAGTGAGGACTCGGGGAGCTTCGCTCTTAAAAACGCTAGACACGAGATGGGGTCAGAGCGAGGCAGCTACACTGAAAGTAAAGGTGGAAAAAGGGTATTGAGGTTGCTCCTCTAGAGGAGTAACTCCACACGCATTGCGCCATTTTTGGAGTAACTGCGAAGGAGTAACCGCGCTTTCGCGGTTACACCTCAAGGAACCAGTTAGCAAAAGAAAAGTCAGGTTTCGGCTGACTTAACCAGCCTTTCGAAGCGTGCTGGCATTTCAGTACATGTACAATCGATGTGCAATCATCACATTCAGAAATAAGTTTAGGAAAATTTGCGGCAAATACACAGGATTCGAACTCGCGACCAGTCAGTCTGCATGTGCGTGCACTATACTCCACGCTAGCGTACTGTCAGAAAGTAAACAGGCTTGTGTAGGCACCAATGGATGGTTTGCACACGGCGCGAACATTCCTGCAGTTACTCAAGAAAAACAAAAAAAAAACGGGCGCTTTACTTCACAAGGAGGAAAGTGCCCCCTCCATGTCGTGCCGTGTGCAATCTTTTGCGCGCGTTCCGTCTTTAGGAGGAGCAAAGAGCTCTTTTCGGGGGTAACTGCGCAGTTCTTCCACAAAACGTTTTTAGAGTGTATAATACCCCTGTCACACGGGCACCCGTAACGACCGTTTAACTCCCTCGTCTTTACGACAACGAAGATGCGGTTGGTGTCACACGGCCACCCTTAACGCAAACGAAGGTGGACGGAGCATTTCGCGAAGGACGTTCAACGATCTCCCTTCGCAGCGAAACGAGGTACTCTCGTTCCCAGCAGTCTATAGGTCAGAGAAAAATTTCGAGTATAAAAGTGGCCACAATAAAAAAATAATACATTTTGGCAATATTAAATGTTCTTTCGTTGCAGTACTCGTTCAAAACGCGTGTTTGTTTACATATATTTACGCCCGCTAGAGTTCACTTACTCTCAACACCGATGCCCTACACACCGTGCCTCGGGAGTCGCGCGTGCCGGCGCCATTGAAAAATATTTCGTGCACGTGTGTGGTTGTGGTCGTCGCCGTGTTGACGTTTAAAAGAAATGACTGACAACGCTGGAACATCATCACCTGCCTCGACGGCTGCAGAAACGATTAATGGGACCCCACCAAATCCAAGAGTAACATGGAGTGAAAATGACACTTGGGTGTTGATTAGAATCTGGGAGGACCACCTTCCTGAGCTCCGAGGAGAAAAACATAACGCCAGAGTGTATGACGCCATTGTCGCCGCTCTTGCACAGATGGGTATTTTGAGGACGCGCCAACAAGTGCAAAACAAAATTGACAACCTCACGCAGAAGTACAGGTGAGTTCGCAGACTGTTGAATGCATACAGCAGAAAAGCACGCGTGTTCCTAACAGCTGGTGTGTAGTCATGTGCTAACCCGTGTAAGTTTTTGTTGGCACTTCCAGTTGGTGCTATTGCACGAAGCACATTTCGTTACAAGGAGTTATTTTGAGGGGCTAATTCTGTGTAGATATTCTGCCGTTGCGTTATTTCTGTGTGTCAACTCAACGTTCAACTTTGTTTATCTGGAATGAGGCAATTGTTAGGCTTTGTTATAGGAATGAGGCAGCTCGTGCGCGTTACCTGGCTAAAAAAAAAACGTGCATTTGGGTCACCATGAACATTGAAGTATTCAACTGTTTACCTGCGTACCCATCCTATCTTATCTTTTAGGACTCCCAGTATTTGTGAGCATTGGTAAGCAACCTACGAAATGAGCCACATGATTGAGTAAAATTGCGTGCCTGAGCTACTACTCTTTATTTAGGTCTTCATTCTGAAACATCAAAAATAGCTTGCGGTTGCCTTGCATACATTGTTCACCGTTTTAATTTTTGGCATGATGCAACAGCACAGGCTTACGCGTCTACACAAGAAAATAAGAAACAAACGTTGCTAACCGTAACATGGAGCTTGATGCGAATGTATAATGCAGCGCACTCACCTGCTAGGAAATTAACCGAAAGTTATGTAGCAAGTCCAGAGAGAATGTGGTTATACATTACATCACTGCTTTTCTAATGGTAAATTGTGTTATCAGGAAAGAAGCCCGGGAGAAAACTACCGGATCTGCACCCAGTGCCTGGCCGTTTTTCGTCGAACTTCACAGGTTTCTGGGCACACTGCCCATAAACGACCGCTCTCTCGTGCAAGAGAGTTGCCCTTCACCAAGGGGAAATGTCGATGAGGTATGTAAATCATTTGTATAAGGTAATGTCGTTACGATAACAACTAAAAATTTTCGGTGCCACAACCAATTGGCGATTGCAGAATGCAACCTAAGAATGCGACACTCCAAACTGAGCTCTAAATTCTAAAATTGTAATTATAGACTTCACTCAAGGGCATTTTATATCTACAAGCAATGGAAACAATAAAAAAGCAGCATGGGATGAAACTATTGCACTTATGTGCCCCCAAAGAACAAGCTTTTTGTCGCAACTAAAGCTTGGAGTACGTCCTTCTGAGGCTAATTGATATGATTAGTTCATTTTTTTGCATGCTTCATTCTTGCAATACTTCAAGAATGTGTAACATCATAAATGCCACATTAGGCTGAAAGCAACTTGATGTTGTGGCACGCACTAACAGATTTTTGTCTTTCAGATTATTCGGGGCATGGAGACTGGCTCAAGTCTGTCCTCAGATGAAGACGGGGCTACTGAGGGTTGCTCCGTGACAGATGCCTGCAGCAGTGCCTCGGACCTCCAGCAGGAACCCCAGCCTAGCACCAGCACGAGCCAACCTGGCACCAGCCCGAGCCAGCCACATGGGAAACGTCGAGCACAAAAGAGAAAGCGGATGTCCGCCAATGAAAAATTTCAGAGTGCGCTGCTTCAACAGCAAGCGAAGCTTATTGCAGCACTGGAGACTGCCACGCAAATTGAGCAGGGTCTGCGTGAACGGCAGGTGGCAACACAAGAAAAACTTGTGGACCTGTTTTCGAAGTATTTCAATAAATAGGTTTCTCCAATTACTTCAATAAGCATTTGTTTCTTTCAGGCCCCTATTGTTTGAGTAGTATACATACTGATGTGCTTCACTGGTTGAACTGCAGACAATTATTAAGGGCACAACATGCTTTTATTATTACAGACACATTTATAACATAAAGTCCAAAGTAAACATGATACCCAATTTACGACAAGCCATAACTTTTCAAAAATATGATCTCCAGTCCTTCCCAATTTCAAAAGATGAAAGCAAATGTTTGCTTTTCAGACCCGGTGAACATACTTTACAAGGTCCAAAAAGGAACAGAACAATGGAGATAAAAATGTGCAAATTTAAGAAAAGAGTGTGTGAAATATGCACACTTGGAAATTTTTTACAAACTTCAAAAATAAAAAGAAAACATACATAGGTGTGGTACTAGGTGGGGAAAGGGGATTACACAACAGACATTCAACATGGATACTTAAAAAAAGGAAACTGCTCGTGCACACACAAATGATAGCAATATCGACTCCAAGGCACATCCCAAGAAGCTCACAGGATGTTTTTAAAAACACAGCAATACAGCAGGCTCAATGACACCTTCAATGCAGACTGGTAAACCTACTGAGTTTTAAGCTGAAGCTTCTTGGTCTCTTTTTAGAGCAAATAATTATTTTTTGTTTCATACCCAATTCAACTTAAATCTAGCTGTCTCTGTGCTGCTGAAAATATTGCACGAGTGCATCCCTAACATCTCTGCCACATCCAACTTGCATGGCTGTGGTGTGGTGTGGTTGCTCGTACAATGCGTTCTGCATGTCTGCCTCATTTATCCATTGCTGGGATACACTGTCATTGAAGTGTTCACAAATGTTGTTCAGCACACAGCATGCTCTTATTATAACAGCAACATTCGTGACATCGCACTCCATACGCTTCATGACAAATCTAAAGCGGGCCTTCAGTCTTCCAAAGGCATTCTCCACAATTCGCCTAGACCTTGACAGCTGGTAATTGAATTCTTTTTCAGCAGAGGTTTTACTTGAACCAGGGAAAGGCTTAATCAAATTGGGCGTCAGCGGGAATGCTTGGTCACATAATAATAATGGTGGCACAACAGAACTGTTGACAGAAATTGTAGGACTCCGAAATGTTGGTCCTGTCACAATGCTTGGCAAGCTTGAACTGTGGTAGACATGGGCGTCGTGGCACCTGCCTGGGGAACCGACGTTGATGTATCGAAAGCGGTATTTGTGGTCCACCAAAGCCAGTAAGATCACACTGTACCTGCAAGTATATTACCATCACAATAAGGCGATGACAGTGCACAAACAACTTCACAGTCACATTGTATACAATTGTACTAGAAACATGCCGATGCCGTGTACACATGCATTACACATGCCACATCTCATGGCGAGATGTGGCATGTATGTGTGGCCATGCTAGAACAAAACTGTTCTTTAGCTGTGTGCTGGAATGAGACACCGTAATATAGATGATGATTAACACCTGAAATATTGTTTAGTGCATACTAAAGCTTATCCAGAACAGGCATCATACATTCGATATGATTTTTTATCAAGTGTCGCTTTCAATAACGAATTCATATTTTATTCACTTAAGAGTTTATCTGTTTATACCCATGGGCTGATATTTTTATGTTCATTTTGTGTTCACAAAGTTGTCGTATACAATAATGTATCAAGCGGCCCAGCTTTCAACTTTGATGTAAGTTGTACACACTTACCAGCCCTTGTAATTGTAGTAGTCGATGGCATTTTCTTTGGGAGGCGAGACAGGGAAATGACAGCCATCCAGTGCTCCAACTGCCTGAGGGAAGCCAGTGACAGCATAAAATTCACGTATGTGGTGGGTCATTTCATCAGCTGCAAGCATCCTGACCCACTGATCTTCTAGGGCTTCCACGACGATGTCACAAAATTCTCTATGTATCGTGTTCACCGTCGACCTGCCCAGGTCAAACAAATTGGCGACTGTTCTATCTTCAGCAGAAGAACACAGCTTGTAGAGAGCAACAGCGACCCTTTTTTGCACAGACACCGCTTCCCGCATGTTTGTAGTCTGTCGTTGCATTGCTGGCGTACATACGTCTACGAGATATTTGAACGTAGTACGTGAAACTCTGAATGACTGCCGGAAGTTCTGCCCGCCTAGGTTTGGGAGCGTGTCTTCAAACCAGCGAGAGAATCGTGGATATGCCCAAACTCGCCTTGACGCACGCCTCGATGACAACGCCATCGCATTCAGCGTCAGGCTGTTCGCGACGAGACGGTGCCTTATAGCACGCACACGGGCTCTAGCAGCCTCAATCTCAATATCCATGGAGCCGATCAACGTCATTGCCAGCGCAATATCGTACCACTTCCTCACGTCGTCCGCTGTGTCACTCATGGCTGAAAAACACAAAATTTGCGCTCACAAAGCAAGGAAGCACAAGAATTTTCGTGCCGGGCATGTACACGGGCACCTTTCTCTGTGTTCACGGGCAACAAAACAACTAAAAGCACAATGTGGCCAGCGTCACTAGCAGCATCGCTACAGTTAGCAAATGCGTTTTTATTTGAAATTATTTTTAACAATTTGTTAGTCGCACACCTACTTAATAGTGCTTTTTGTAAAAACCACATAACGAGGATTTACAGAAAAACCAATAGACATGAAATGAAAATACTTTCCCGAAAATCAAACAGCGCCAGCTGAGCCCCCTCGCGGCGACTGTTGCAACCTTGTCATTGCCGTGTGACACTAACACAACTCCTTCTCCGTCGAACCCCCTAGGGAAGCTTTACGTTGACGGCGTTCAACGGAGTTTGGTGGTGGCCGTGTGACAGGGGTATAAGAGTGTAATACAGGGACGAGAGTTGAACATTAGCGAACGGAGGTTGTCGCTCGAACGAAGCACGTCAGTGCCACGAGGGGTGTAACAATATTATGCGCGACCTTCTTCCGTCAGCTGTGGCGCCCCCAAGGTGACATGGATTCGTCTCGCGCTGCGTGCGGCCACGCCCTTTTACTCGGCGTATTCCCACGGCAGCGCGAGCGTATATGCAGTCTCTTCACTTCGCATCGGTGCGCGTACATGCGCAGAAACCGATATGGAATGCGCAGAGCGTTTCGAGTGTGAATGCCTGTGAAGCAGGTGACTGAAAGCATTCGGTGAAGGCCGAGGTGACCGTGGGAAGAACGCAGAAATCGGAAAGTATGGCTGCAGCATATCTGATGGAGGTCGTCGCTGCCGCATACTAATGCGATATGCGTACATCACTCACGGATGTGTTTTCGGTGAAGCCGTATGTGACTAAAGGCGAAGCCGAAATTCGACCGTCGTATACACTTGCGCTGCATCTTTAAGGGCGTATGTGTCAGAAATCGGGCACAAGCCCCTTACTCACTTTAAGTTTTTTTTTGTGTTTATGTTTATCTTCAGTATTTATACTGCAATGAAGCCGGATTCAACGTAGCCTAGTACGTTCCCATGTCTTTCTTATATAAAAAATATACAATAATGTATTAGAACATGATTATTACCCATGATTGGGCCAATAAAAGCGAAGGGCGGCCTCCAGCAATTAAGACCACAGATCAGACGTAACAAAATTTTGAGAAAGATATAATAAATGGGGATTTACAAAATATAAACAAAGAAGTGGGGCGCACTTTTCAACTTTTGTGGTCAACAGTATTTATATATAGGAAGTTTTTGGTCGCCGTTTTTTTTTTTTCGGCAAGGTTGATGAAGGGGCAGTATTTACGTGACTCGTTGGTGTTGGGTTAAAACTTGATTTAAACGACAAGTTAGAAAGCGATATAAAGCTGATTTAGAGCTCCTGAAGTAGAACTGTTTCTCGCATCATTTCATCCCTGCGATGCGTCAACATCTCATATGAGATGTTGACGCATCGTGACTCTTAGAAAAAAAAGATTGGTATATTCACTAAGTACTAGCCCGTTACTTGTCACATAATCCACAAACCAGCTAGTAAAAGTAAGCCTAGTAATAGGCACTACCTCATTGGGCTCGTAACAAACTCTAACCCAAATACTAACAGGCTGTGTAAAAGCACTACGTCGTTGGGTAGTTAAAATTACTACCTAGTTAGTAAATAGTGCTGACTCGAGGGGTTAGTTCATTCCCAAATTTTAGTAACCCCCGCAAATTGAGTTCGCCTATTTTGTTAAATGTTCGTGTGCGTGGCCATATCAATATGAGTCTATTACAAAAGTATAGGATAAACGAATTGCAATGGCCATCGTAAATTATTAAAGGCTTTTAATTACGCCTTGTAACTATACTGGAGTAAGTGGGCATCACAGCAACATACTTATAGAGAATTTACGACATGATCATATGATGAAATTATTCACATTTGTATGATCATATGTGAATCTCATATGCTCATATGGACTCATATGAGCATATGATGATATGTCCGTATGAGTCCATATGAGTATATAATTTTCATACTGACATGATTATATGCTCATATGAGTATGAGTGGATTACGAGAACACGTGCACAAGTAAATCTTCAAGACCTGGGCATAGCAGAATTCTACTGTAGCAGCAGCTTCAAGACTATATATACCCCTGCTTTGGGACCACACACTGCGTACTGGTTAGCAGTCACAGAATTTATATGCGTCATCATGTCCCATTCTATTTACTTATGTGTGTGCCATTACGTAGCACGAAACTTCTATTCCAAGGTAGTCAATAAAATTAGAGCTTGCCTAAATATTGCTTTCGATGTCACCATTACGGCAAAATATACTGCGGAATCAACGGAAGATCTGGCAAAGTAGGTGGCTCAGAAGTTGCTTAGTTAAAAACACTAAGAAAGGTTCCCTGGTTAGTAACGGCTAAAGTTACTAGCTGTACTAGCTGGTGGCTAGTAAAAGTATGCCGCGAAGGTAGTAAAATACTCCGGAAACTAGTAAACACACGCGTTTACTAACTGATTACTAACTTTTTTCTAAGAGTGTGTGAATAAACGCGGATTGCAAAGGGTATGGAGGCATTGCCGAAAGGACAAAAAAAAAACAACATACGTCGTATTTCACGTTGATTCATCTTCTATCGTTCTCGAATCTTAAGACTGGCTGAATGGTGCATTTTGAATGGTGTGATTTGTCGGGAAGTTTGTGTAACGGTTACATGATGAATATTCATTCTGGCAGGTAAAGAAGCGAGTACATAATAAAAAAAAGGGCGCGGGGCAACACTGAACTTGCAACTGGAACATAATAGAAACGAATTCTGTTGGTCCCCGCATCGCAGTGCTCTATATGAACAAGCAGTAAGACCGAAATAAATTGACATCTTTAGCACGGGTTAAATTGCGCTGTAAAAGCGTCATACGTTGGTATCGCCGAGCCGCTCGTGCCGGAGAGTTACGGTGTGAGTGAACTGCTCGGAATGCGTTCGCCTTAAGTGTGTTGGCCGGCTCCTCTTTCCTTTTCGTTTCGCGTTTGTTTTGCGTGTCAGGGAAAATGGCATTCTGTCGAGAACCGTAAACCTCACTTACGTGACATCCCTTGTCCCCATTTTTTTTTCTCTCTTTTTCTGTAAGCGTCGTGCGCCCCAGCTTTTTGACGGCTTCTCAACTGACGTGCGGTTTGCGTTTCGGACACTTGTGGACGATGGTTGTGGACTGATGGATGACTGACCTTGCAGAGAGTCATCGTTGGGCTGAACGCAATTCGCGTGAGCGTATACTTGGCGTGTTCCGCCTTGCTCGTCAAGATAGTTGCACTCGCATATTTCGGAGTTGTGTGCTTGCTTTTCGGTTTTCCTTATCTAAACGTTAGTATGTACCGTTTCGAAATTGTACAAAACGGTGCAAGATGAGTCGATGCGCCAGCAAAGGAACGCACACAGGACGAGCGCTGACTACTCCTGCACTTTTGCTCATGCAGTTAAGTCAGCGCTCGTCCTGCGCGTTCATTCTCTCGTTGTGCATTTCTTTTTCGGATGGCTTTCCCAATGATAAATGTACGACCGACTATAGCCATAACATCCACACTTCTGTTTTTTTTTTTTGCTTTGCATGATTCGTGCTCGAGTTTGGGCCGAGGCGACTCCTCCGTTGCGTTGCGTGCGGCGCTTTGTTCGTGCGATTCGTGCAACGCACATCCCCTGCTTTCTTCGACGGGAAGGAACCACGCTCCACTCGCTCGTACGGAAAAGTCGTCACCGAGAAAAAAAGTGACTACTAGGCTGTTGGCGAAAGCGGTCTGTGGCTGGCTCTTACTTCGGCTCTTGCTACGAGGGCGAAGAAGAGCCCTCGTCGTCGGCGTATACTTTCACTGCTTCTGTAAACGAATAAAAGAACAAAGAAAAACTGGGAAATTGGCTGTGGCATTCCTTCTTGTCCGGCGATGAGAGCAGGGGACCGGCAGAGCGCAGTGGACGTGCCTCCCTGTTGCTATAGGCGCCGGTACCAAGCCAGCAGAGTGGTGGTGGTGGTGGTAGTGGTTAGAAGAGGAAGAAGACCAGCAGAGTGCACTCCCCCCCCCCCCCCCCCCCCGGTTCCGCGAGCCGACGTGGAACGGCGACTCCTCGGCCGTCCGGCCGGGCTCTGTAGCCCCGACGGCGTTTCCTCCAGGTTCAGCCACCCAGAGAGAAACCAGTCCTTTTTCCCGTGGGCGTCCGTTCGTCCGTGTTGTGTCGTCTCCCTCTCCGCCCCTTGGGACGGCGACAAGGCGCCTGGAATGCCGGCCTGCCGTGTTCCTAGCAGTCGCTTGCAGACAGTCAGAGCCTCCTCCATTTCTTTATGCTGTTGCGGTCGCCCTGCTTGTGTGCGACAACCGTCTCGCCGCCAGCCGTGAGCTGTCAGTTGTTGGCTTGGCTGCAGCCCCCCACCTGCGCGTCTTTGCAGTCGAGGCAGTCGTGGCGATGTTGTCCTTCGTGTCGACGACTTCGCGCGGTGGTGAAGACGTTGCTGACGTCACCGCTGCCATCGACCCAGTGTTTCGTGACTTGGCTTTTGGGGAACTTGGTAGAAGTACCAGTCTTTAAAAGAAAAAAAAAAGGCCGTTGCTTTTGGTGTTTTTTTTCTCGAAGGAGATGCGAAGTTGGGCTGCATTGGGCCAGGATCTATGGCAAATTGGATGCTTCGACCGTGCGGAAAGCGCCGGAACACTTCGACGCTAAATGAACTTATTCAGGGAAGAAAATAGTCGTGTATGTACACCGAGTTACACAGAAAAAAACAAAACACGCCCCGTGAGATTTGAGCAACATTCCAACGCGGTGTCCTGCTCGATTACGCCTTCTCGCCGTCGGTGAAAGTGGAAAGCAAGCGGTGATGTGGTCCTTGCAGTCTAAATTTATTGAGGCGGTAAAATTCAGAAGCCTGGTCTGACTGGCCGCATTCCTGTATACCTGGTTGTCGCCTTCGCTCTAGTGACGCCGTCGTTTACGCCTTTTCCGAGAGCCGACAGTTGCTAATGAAAGGGAAATGTAATTTAAAAGCGTCCTTGGCTGTGGCGCAGTGTGCGGTGTTGTGCCTTCACAAGATCGGGCCTTCCCGCGCGTCCTCCGTCTCGCGGTCGCGCTCCTGTTCGCCCTTATCGCGGCTGCCCATCGGTGACGACGCCCCTGCGCTTTCTTTCGTGCCGTTATTGCCCCTTTTTTTTCCGTGACCGGTTTCTTTTCGGCCGCTTCCCACGAATGGTGGATACCCTCCGGCCGACGCCACCGCACCACTTGTGCACCACCCGGCTTCTCTGCCAGAGGGCGTTTGCATCGAGCATGTCCGTGCACGTCGCGCACTCTGTTTGGTCCGGGTGACATTGGCCGAACTTTCACAAGTGGCGCATCACTGACACGCCAACGTTGTAGCGCCTCGCAAGTATCAGAGCTGTTTACGAGGAATGTTTACTGTCGCAGAATTCACATTCCCAACATTTCGCGATATTTCGTCACATTACTCGCGCATTGTTATGTCGCCTATTGCGATTAATAGCGCTTTATTTTGGGGTAAGCTACCGAGACAGTACTGACGTTAAGCATTTCCTTTTTTTTCTTTTTTTTCCTGAATTACCTGATGCGTTTAGTATGTATGTGTTGAAACATCACCGGAGAACAAGAAATCTATTTCATTGTTTTTTAGACATTCTACAGATTGGCATCGTTGTAGTTCGCGAAGCCTACGTCAAGTCGCCTGAGAATATAAGCCATATATGAGATATTTGAAAGACATTCCTTGAAATGGCGCGTACGTTTGGGGGCGTTTTCTTCAAACACACGGGACCTCGCTGTGGCGCTTGTCTTGGGTAACGCCTCGCTTCTTGTATGCCTCGCACGTATGGCACGTATTCCCGTGGCGCTGTGCTGTGTTGCGTTACTTTGGTCGCTACGGCTTAGTCTGGCAGGTGGGTGGTTTGTCCGAGGGTCGTCGGTTCGAAGTCCTCTAGGGGTGAGCGAACGGCGCCGCGCTCCTTGCGGAGCGAGTGCACTGGTGCGTGCGATGACTGTTTTCTTTTTTTGTGTGTTTTTGCCAATCAAGACATCGGTGGGCGTTGTGGGTGACGTTGACGGACGATGGGCCGAGGTCGTGCTCGTTTTTTCATCGTTTTTTTTTCGTTTGTATTTCTTGGTGTGTGTGTGGGTGGAGGTTGGCAACCTTACAAGTCTCTTTCTCTCTGTCTTTCTCTCTCTCTCTTTCTCTCTATTTCATCACCTTACTGTTTGCGTCTCGTAGAAGTTTGCCCTTCGAACTATGGAGAGAGAGCGTAATTTGCTATCTTCGAGCGTTTGAGCTTCGTCATTGGGTTGAAATCTCAATTGTTGTTTTTGTTTCTTTGTTTCTCCTGTCCTTTGAAACGGCTTTCTTAGGTCCTATCTTTTAGGTATTGGTGATCGTGAACTGTTTGGTAGTATTGTTATATATCGTCCTCGGTTTTCTTTAACGCTCGTCGACATTAAATGGTTCTATTCCGTTTGATAAGGATTGTGTCGAATGTCGAGATCTTAAATATGATGAGAGTAATAAAGATGTGAAGCAGAGACAGCGCGTGGCATGAGTCCAGATAATTCACATGCAGTGCTGCAGTTTACCTACAGTCGACCGCCAAGAGCTTGTTTGTCTGTTTGAGGTTATTACACAATGCTCATATATGGGGATTTTGTCGATACATGGGCATATAACGGCATTTCTGGACATCCCAATCTTTAGGCCGAGTTGCCTTACGGGCACATACACTTCTGGCTGATGTTTCATTAACCGGCAATATGTCTAGCTGTGGCTTGAAGTGACAGGATAAACTCGAATAGAGCGATGGACTTGAGCGAAAAAAGAATGGGGTGTCTACTCGACGCATCAGTGTAATTTACACCAGAATACAGAGGAAGCTGGATGAAAGTGTACCGGCTGCTCTGCGATAGGAAAAGAGAAGCCCGACTATATACAGCCGAGTCTGGACCTTTATCGCGACTCCAGCGCGTCCATTTCTCTCCCTCGCTTTCCTTGTGCTAGTCTATAGTACAGTATTATACCGGGGCGAGGTCCATCGCCGTGCACGGCAGACCTCCGCGATGGCGGCCGTCTCTCGCCCTTCCGTCGTTCGTCTAACTTTTGACTCCGCTCACAGCGCAGTTCAAAGCGAATGGCCTCCCCTTTGTGCCTGGGCGGTCCGTTCTGGCCAAAATGGACGGCGGTGCCTTGAAAAGCGGCGTGCCGTTCCTTTCCGAGAACGCTTCCGGGATCCGGGAAGGAAATGTCGTTTGCAGTGCCGGCTTGCCTCCTCCACTGGGGCTCCTGTCGCGGCGATTGCTTATACGTGGCACCAATGCCGCCGTGGCAGGCGCCGCGCGCGAGTGGTGTATATATCAAGCGCTGGGAGGAGCAGCAGCAGGCCTCGATGGGGGGGGGGGGGGGGGGTCTATGAGCGCCACCGCCGCTGCTGCTCTGACGCCGTGCCAAGACATATGGACTACGTCTGCGCTCTGGTTCTCTTTCTTTTTCTTTATAGCGTTAGTCTTAACTCCGCGACGTATACTGCCTAGTTTTAGTTCGTTTTGCTGTCCTTGTTGTCGCCCGCCTGCTGTTGTGATGGCTCCGCTATCGCGCAGCTTTTGTGTTCTCTGGCGGCGGTTCCTGCGCGACACGTGCTGGAGGAAGTGCGGCGCGCTTGACAGTTTTAGAGCCGGAGAGGTTTTTCGGTTCGCGCGACTTCTGACCGTCTACCCCTTTCCTGTTTTATTTTGTCAATACTGTATTGGTAAACGCCATGGTTAGTTTTTTTATTTGTTTTGCCTTTTTTTCATTCGTTAAGCTTTATGATCATGCGCAACCGGTACTCTATACTGCGTGAATAATGAGGTCAAGCTCTTCGCGTTAGTGTTATGTCGCAAGGAGCTAGCGCCACAATAAGGCAAAGCATTGGAAAGGTGACTTTTTTTTATTTGCTTTGATTTTCTTTTTCCTCTCTGTAGGACAAATTCATGCAGTTCACTTCCATGGGCGCTTGTGGGCGTGTTTCGTGACCATTTCGATTCAAGTCCGCAGTACAGTGGCATTAGACCGCCCTAGCATAAAACAACAAAAGTTGTTCTCGTTTTTTTTATATATAGAGCGCGAAGGCACACACGTCACTGCTCCGTTACAAAGGGGACGCCCATAACATCCACTCATACTCCTTGCGTCCGTCCGTCCGTCCGTCCTTCCGTCATTCATTCATTCATTCATTCATTCATTCATTCATCATCGCTTTGAAGTGGCGTTGCATGATGCAATGTGTTCATACACATCTCGGTGGAGACAGCGCGTATGTCTAAATACACCAACACGTTCGCGATGTTCATGCTCATTTTGCTACTGAAAGGTTTCGACCTGTTGACTAGCTACCAGTAGTTGCTATACTGTCTTACTTTAACCGTGCCGGGTTTCGATCTTCCACAATGCTTCAACCCAAGTATAGAGCCCTATCTAATTCTCCTCAGGACGAGTAGGTAGTTTCGGTTTAGAGCGGTCGTGAATGCGCAAATTGTTGGTTGGTGCGCCTTTAAGTGAAGCTACAATACGGGTACTTTTCCCGGCCGTGTGGGACGTAAAGCATTCGCAGTTGCGGTCGATTCCGCGAATGTTAACGGAGAAGGGAATTGCCGCTCACTTTCGCGGGGCTGCGCCGCGAAGGGTGTAGCGGCGATCGACGCATGCTGTGAGAAGTGCGGAATATGTGGTGCAGGCTGCTGCCGCTTCGCGGCGGGGCAGCGTCGGCTAATGTCCGTGCACGGCTCGCGGGGGCGGGGACGTGCGCGTCTCTCCGAGTGAGACGTGTAGAGACTACATTCCGGCTCGTCGTCGCCGGGAACGGTCGCCCGGGCACTCGGCGAGGGTTCCTAGAACTGGGATGCCTCGGTGCGTTTTCATTGTATGCGTGGCTAGTGGGTGGAGCGACGGAGACCGCGGCGTTGGGAGACTTCGCTGCATTCCGCGCGAAAAAAAAAAAAAAAGCGGAGCTTCTTGTGGCGTTGTTTAACCTGTAGTTTCGGGCACCTCAGCCCGGGTCCTTGTGAAAGCCGCCGCTGGAAGCATTCAGCGAAACGCTGCTTGCCGGGATAGCTGAATTTTATCGGGGTGGGAGGTAGCAGCGAATTAACGTGAACACAAAGTCCCGTGCTTCGTCTTCGTTAAGCAATAAATGCCTCACGAAACGCGACGCGGAGTCATTGTGGCATGACGCCACAGATGACGTCTCGTGTGACCTCATCACATCGTTCTCGCTTGGTCATAGGTGGGCCGATCCCGGATGTAGTGCAAAACCACGTTGGTGCAAAAAGTATTTGGCTAATTTGTTTGGCAGGTAGGAGGGGGAGGGGAGGTTAGTAAAGTCAACTGTGAAGTAAAATATACGGCAGTAATGGCGACTCTTTTAGGGTAATCTCAGTCGCATACATAATTTACCGTGTAACTTTTTCCAAGACGCCGTTCACCTGCTGCAAGCCTTCCTATAACGGTTCTACCATACGTGCGGCAAAACATCGGTATTTGTCGTTAGAATAGCCTGCCTGTCAACACGCGGCACATGTCTTCTGAACTTTTTTCTTTCTTTTTTTTTGGAGGGGTGGTAGGGGGAGTTGGTTACGCGCAGCTTCAGTCCCTGTCGCAATATCGAGCGAAAAAGTACAAAACACGTGTGCCGCCTTTGTCTCTTCATTATTGTCGATATTTTACAGGTGTCGCAAAGGCGTCGGGGTCAGCTGAAGATAAAACGCAGAAATGCGAATGATACATATCTATAATGTCTGATAGCGCGTCTGTAAGGGGCAAGTGCCGGCGGAAGGCGATCTATGACGATTACGTCGTAGTGTTGTAACTGCTAGCCAATACTCATTTCTTATCTTTTGTTTTTAACCGCTAATCTTGCCAAACTAGAAATTCATTCTGCTCAAGTTTACAGTGGTGAATAATGCGGATCTGACGCGTCGCCTGCTTCTCCTTGAAATGTTTTTTGTGTTTTTGTTTGATTTTTCGTGCACGCTTACGTGAGAAGTAATTACCTCGGTTATAAGCGTAGCGGAATTACACTCTAAGAAATTACACTCCTTAAGAGCAATAGCAACTTCTTTTTGGTATTATTGATTTTCTTCGTTTGCTCTCTTTAAAGTGGTACGTTAGCTCTCCCTTTCGGGTCACACGATTCTTTTTTTTTTTTTTTGCAATTATCCAACTTTGAAATCTATGCGATTGTATTCGTTTTCCTGTGCGCGTGACTCACAATTTTGTTATGCCGAGAGGCACTCTGCACAAAACCGTTATGTCCGGTCGGTAAAAGGCCCTCTATACTTACCTGCTCAAGTAATGGCTCCGCAGCGACGCTTCCTCGGAGTTAACTGCGCGCAGCAGGTCAGCGTTTCCCAATTTAACGTCTTTCGGCGGGCGCATTCCTTCAGTCTGAAAACAGCCCCTTTTACTGCAAACTGCACGCACTTTCGAGCCGTTTCTGTGAATCCCCCCTCCACCCCCTTTCTTTAAACCTTATATTTCTACAACAACGACGAGGAAGAAAATATTACAAGAAACAAAAAAACTAAAAATCTTTGCTGGTGTGCCTTGCGTGGTTCGTAATTTTAGGGGCAGATTCTAATAAGCGCCTGGGCTACGTCGCCGGTCGTTCGAACCGCGCTCCGCCTGAAATTAGCGCTTGCGACTTTACGCGACGCATTGAAAATGATCCTGCGGTGGCGAGCGTCGCCCTATAGGCGTACTCGGTGCCGCGTTTCCTACATTTACTTTAGAAGGAAACTCCATGCTTCATTACCAGAGGAAATTACCAACGCAATAAGTAGCACTCGCCCTCCCATGAATACACGCCACAAACCTAAAGAAATGTGGAGAATGGAAAATGAAGACAAAGATGTGTATAATGTATACGTACACATCAACGAAAGTTGGAGGAAAAGCGCGCCTGTCGTTAATTTCTGGCCATATAGTTGTTTAAGTACGTTGTGGGGGAAGTGGCTGTCACGCCCTCTTGTGGCATTTGTATCTCATTTACTTCTTTTTTTTCCTTTTCTTGCTTTCATTCGCAGCGTGAGTGCTTGTTAGAAGTTTGAGTGACCCACATTCCTTCGTTCGCGGTTTGAGCGTGTATAGGGCGGTGATTAGTTCTGGCGCAAGGCCTCTTTTCTCTCTCTCTCCCTTGCCGTACGTTCATAGTTTGGTGGTCGCCGCCGAAAAGGCCCGCGGACATCGATGCGCGTCTGGTCGTATATTACAACGTGTCAAGGGCAGCAGCAGGCACATGCACGGCAGGCCAGTCTGCGTTTGTGTGCCCTCTCACACGCTCGCTTCCGCGACTGGCGTCCAGGCGTTAATTAGCCGGGATCGTGCCAGTCCAAGTTTTCCCCACAGCATTGACGACGTCGGAACCATGCCAGAGGTATTTCAGCGGCCGCGTATGCCCTTGGTTCGTCGCTGTCGAGTGTTTGCATGTCTATAGGTGTGTGTTCAACCTCGGCTCTTTGTTTCAATTTTTTTTTTAGATCCGGGCGTATACGCGGCTTCCATGGTCGTGTATACTCGTGTACGGATAAAACGTGGAGGCGGTGCACGAGGCGAAGCGAGATAGACACAGCTGTACGAGCTGACGCGTTGCCCCGAGGCTATACGTGTATGTGACTGACATAGATACGTGTCGCTAATTGTTGACGGTATTATACAAGTTGCGGGGCTGCGCTGAAGTTAGCATTGTCTTTGCCGTTATTTGGTCAGGTCGTCTCAAGCCCTTGTGTAGCTTGGTTGATTCGTAGTGTTTCAGTTAGAGGCAAGTATGTGATGACTATCGTAGGCCGCCCAGAATGTCTTACGCCAGTGTTGTGTTAATTCGCTCGGCTCTTTTTGCATCAGAACGCCCATAATGTGCAATGTGTGAGTGTGCGCGTATATAGGTATAGTTTTGCTCTGCATCTGAATTGATGTTGTTAACCGTTCGCCGTTTATAAAACTACAGTAATCTTTTTCTGGCATTTTCAGGAATAAAGCGCCTCAGTGATAAAGGTTGTGCTTGCATTCCAGTGCGCGTGCGAGCGCCACCTGTATGGTCCCGTGTTCTATAACCTCAGACAGCTGTTTACATCGCTACGGGTATTTCACCGTGACCTAAACGAACACTCTTTACATGAAAAAAGGCGTTTTCGCGATTCAGAACACCTATATCACGTGCATTAACAAATGGTCCAAACATTCTTATTGAAGAAAAACGAAAAAAAAAGACTACCAGTTAGACAAAATCCAATTGCATCAGTGCTCAAGGATACATCCAGCCATACACAAACGTAAGTAAAACACCTATAGTGGCAGAGCACTTGCGCTATGAGCGCATCAATGATCTGTTCTTGATTCTGGTCGAACAGTATTTAAGAACGTGTGCTCATCACGAAAGTGCCTTTCTTCGAGTGTACATAGTCTTCCACAAAGAATCAAGACCCTACAGCGTCGCCTGAGAATTTTCCATGCTATACGCCAATGCCTCTTGCCCAGCGTAACCCCAATGTTTGGTGCATTTGCGATTTCGTCCGCGCGCGACTTGTGCCGCGCGAGAACAGAACAGCAGTGTTTGATTGATATGTGGGGTTTAACGTCCCAAAACCACTAAGAACAGCAGTGTCGTTTGCCCTTGCGCGACTTGGACACGAGGCCGCCGAATGGCGGCCATTGTTCTCTAAAGCACGCACAAGACCGTCATACGTACACATACCCGTTGCTATCCGTCGCAAAGACGCTTGCTGTTTATAGTGTATACTTCAACGTCAGTGCCCTTCGGGTGTGAATGCCGGCATAAAGGTGCTCGTACCCGTGCGCCGTTTTTAACGCGGCATTATGTCGGTGGCACGACTCAAGTGCAACGCGTGGCACTTCTTGTTTTCAGAATACTCAGGGGTCTTTGGAAAAAATACAGGTTGTCCAATATGTATGGATTTGTTCCGAGTTAAGAGTTGTATTTGATACGTATAACAGTGATAAAATAGTTTATATAGCTAAGAGCGTTAACTGTTAATTATGATAACTGTTAGGATAAATAACGCATCTACCGACTTTTATTTCACGTAATCAAACAGGTGTTGTTTGGAGTGGAGAAGTGGCTTTTCTCTACAAGAATTGCGTGACCTCCCTTTGTGTGCCATTCCAAACCGCGAGTGATAGTAACTGGTGCCTGCGCTCTTCTCATATCTTCCTTTTGACATTGCGTGAGGGAGTGACGCAACGCTACATTCGCCTCCCGATCACTTCAGTATTATCCTTTCCGCATACGCGACGCGGTCGTCACTTGTTCGCGTGACCGCACGCGCCGTGTCCAATGCGCAACGACCGCTCTTGCGAACCGGGGGCGAACTCTGCTTGCGCGCGCATCATTTCGTCTCGCCCTACATTTCCTCCCACTTCGTGGCTCGCTCGCCGTCCGCTGATGCGTCGTGGTCGGCGTTCCCGTGGCGGTCGTTTTGCGTTTGCTCGGCCTTCTTTCCGTTCGCCCTCGGTACTCCGCTTCTCTGATGTGCACCGGCTACGTCTGTGTGTGCAGCGCCAAGCAGCCGATGTCCATGGCCCCCCGTTCCCCCGTCGTTCGGTCGGTGAGCAAAGTGCGCGGCTATATAGGATGGCCTATTGCCCTCCCTCTACAAACCACTACGTCTTCTACTTCCTTTTCTTCTTCTTCATTTTGACGTCATCCTATATTTTCGACCCTTTATTCGTTCCTCAGTGATCGCTTCCAAGTTTCCCCGTGGAATTCTCTCTCTCTTTCTCGGTTGCTCTCGAAAACCACGGACGAGATGGAGATCTTTTTCGCGTTCTGAACGCTTTATTTTCTTTTTCCCTCTCCGCGTCTTCTTGACTACGGGGCCACGAGATGTGTGTCCGGTTTACTTCGCACGGCGGCACCCGGTGACATAGATTGAAGACTCGAGCTGTGACCGCAGCTGAGGCGAAAGGTCATTTACTCTCTTGCGGTCCCGAAAAATAAATGTAATCTCGGTTCCGCACTCCCCATTCTTTCCTTCTCTTTAGCAGGTCTTCGCCCTTGCAATATTTCGTGTTTCGTTTACTGCCTCCTTCAGGGTTCGAAAGATGGTGGCGTCGCGGTTGCTCGTTTATTCTTCTATTTGAGCCCCTCTCTCTCTGAATGGCGTCGTCTCGGGGACGTCATTTTTATCTGACGTGGCGCGACCGTTGAAACCGGGCCGTGTTATGTCGTTCTTTATTTGCCTTCAGACGGGCGATTTCTTTTTTCTCACCCTTTACGTCCAGGGAACGCCTTATGTGTCTTCTCTTTACATCCTTCAAGGCTTCTCGAGAAAGATCGCGCAGTTCGGACAACTATCTTTGTTTATTGCTCATGTGTACGGATATGGAATATGAGTCGCAGTGAGCGAGCGGAGTGTTGCGTCTGCCGCATCTCGTGTATGTATACGCGCTTGAGGTTTGAAGAGTGCACGGAAGTGTTCGTTGGTGAGTGGGTGATATAAACAAGAGACATTAATAATATTTGTGTTGGGATAACCAGGGTAGATATTGGCAGTAGTGGAGTCGTTGTAGTCATACCTAGCATTGCATAATTGAAATAGATGTATCTATTTCGAGAAAAAAAAAGAGAGAGAGATAGTGTACACTTGAGTCCATTATATAAACGAAAAAGGAAGAAAACAGGTTAGGTGGTTACTGATCGTTGCCCTGTTGCAAAGGAATTAAGGGGATGCCAGTAAAGATGATCACAATCTGTGTCGGCGGTACGTTTCATCTGGCGCATGCCGCCCGGTAGCCATGACAGGGCCGCTGGACATTCTGATCAATTGACGCTTTTGAGGATGCGGCACGGGGGAAAGAAAATGCAGTGGCGTATGGTCGTCGCCGTTTCCGTGCTTAGCTGGGTGTGTGTGTGTGCTGAACTGAATCTATGGAAGTTGACGAATGGTCTCTGCTTTTGACCTGCGCGGAGTAGCCTGGCCATGCGCACACGTTATTTGGAGGCGTCAGTGCAGGCGTCGTCCGTCTTCCCTCAGCAGCGTATAGTTGTTTTGGAGGCGGAAGCGCTCGCTTTGATGTCCGTGTTTACCGAAGCCTTCTATGCATTATTCTTTATCTGTGAACGCCGGTGGCGTCGTTCGTGTTGTTTACTGTGCCTTGGTGACTTGGTTCGTATTGTGTAAAGCGGCTCGTACGACCGACCGGGAGATAACGGACATATGAAGCGAATATGTACAGGCAGGGGGGGGGGGGGGAAGGGGGTCAAAAGTTCCCCTACCGCGCTCCCATATGAATACATGAGAGAATGACCTAGGAACATTTCCCGATTCCCGGGAGGCTCGGGAATCCCGAGCCTCCCGAAAAGTGGCTGGCGCAACGGAGGCGTTTTAGGGGAGAAGCTCCTCAGGGTGTGGCCCGTTCCTTCCTCTGTTTTTACGCAGTAATGTAGCATGTATGTAGCCACATCTAGTGTACGAATCGCTCATTAGATGACGTTGGGTGTATGTGTCGTTGGAAGTAATATAACTAGAAGGCGTTAGTTGTTTTCGTGTAGTTGACGATTAAAGAGGATTGATGGCGCTGTTGCAATGAAAAGTTCGCAGCATATCTGCGGAGTGTATGATGATGTGTGGGGCGAAGCGTCTGTCTGTTCGTCTGATGCGTGCTCTAGTGTGATAGCAGCGGACGGACGGGTGGACGCTTCGATCCAGTCATCGTCATTCGCCCCGTCGAGATGCTGTGATTTTTTTCTTTTAATCACTTGCGTACGTGTGCCTTTCCTATTGCGGTGCTGCGGAAGAGCACTCGTCTCTACGCTTCCAGTTCGTTGTAACCCTACCTTAGAGTACCGATAAATATGCCCCGCACATTTGGTTCGAAGACCGGCGGCTGCTAGACGCGCTCGTTGCCGTATACCAAAACAAGGTGAGGTAAACGGTATTTATTTATTTTTATTTATTTATTTGTACCCTCAAGGCCTACAGGCATTTCAGAGGGGAGTGGGTTACAAGGTTATACAAAAAAACTAAAAAGCAGCAACAAAAGTAGTAAGCAGATAAGTACAAACATACATGGGCCCTAATCATACAATGTTAGCTAGTGCTGCACGAAACTGATGGTTGTCTTCGATTGCGGCGGTCAGTCCGGGAAGGCGGTTCCAATCTTGTGACGTCCGAGGAATAAATGACTGAAAGAAGGCATTGGTGTTGCATGATATTGTTCCTACTTTGTGTCGGTGATCCATACGAGAAGAAATATATGAAGGAGGAGTAATTAACTCACTGAATAGGGGCGAATTACGGTAGTAAATTTTGTGAAAGAGACAGAGGCGAGAGTGTTTGCGGCGCGAAGTTAGAGTGGGTAATTGAAGCAAGTTTTTCATGGACGTGACACTTGCCGCACGGGTGAAATTACCGAGAATGAAACGTGCTGCTTTGTTCTGCACGAGCTCAAGTGATGTCACCAGATAGTCATGGCTCGGGTCCCAAATGGATGATGCATATTCGAGTTTAGAACGAACCAATGATTTATACAAAAGTGTTTTTAAAGAGGTAGGTGCAGAAAAGAAGTTGCGGCGAAGGTAGCCAAGCAGGCGATTAGCATTAGTAATAACGGTATTAATATAAAGCGACCAGGTAAGATCAGTTGTTATGTGAATTCCCAGGTATCGGTACGACGTCACAGGTTCAAGAAGTGTGTTGTTAAGGTAATAGGAACCCGTTGAAAGGGCTGTTCTTGAAATGCGTAAGACTTTGCATTTAGTTGTATTAAGTTCCATTAACCATTGCTCACACCAGTATACCATGACTTTCGCCTTGGTCTGTCTCGACCGCCGTATTTGTACGCTAGGCCTATGCTGTGTGTCCGTGACGTAGTTGTGAGGGGGAGTGGGGGAGGGTGTGCGTGTTTCTCCGAGTTCAGTTGGAAGGTCGACGGGGAAGAAGTACTTCTAAGTATTGTGCCATCATTGACGACAAAAATTGTGCCAACCATGCTAGAGCTCGTGTTCATCTCCGAATGCCAACTTATGAACGCACTGCATGTGCCCCAGGCTAAAGCCTGTCTATTGAGCTTCTTCTTCTTTACCGGTGCAAGATGATTGGCGAGGTGGCTGCTCGAGTGTGGTGGTCGCACTCCGAAGCTGTCACTCGTGACATTCGTTCCTTCTATGGCGGAAGCCATCTCGTGCGGGGATGGACACACTCGCGTCGGAGGGACAGCGCGCACTGTGAGCACCGTCGTCGACGGGCATCTCGGGCGTCCTGGCGCCGTTGTTTGCACGCCCGCGGCTGCGCGCGTCGCGTCCGAGAGAGACTTGACGGGAGGCGTTGTTCGCCGTGACTTTTCCTGTGGCGCTGCTGCCACGTTGCCTCCGGGATCGGCAGTAGGGTTATTTCGTTCCCCTGCGTTTGATGTTCGCCCTCTTTTCTTTGTTTTGGCGAAGGTTTCCCGCGTCGTGAGGCAGGTCGAAAATTGCGCGCAGCGTCTTCGTTGTCCCTGGCACCGTAGAAAAGACCAGTATGCTCGCCTTAAAGGCGTAGTAATGGCATACCGTGCGCGCGCGTGTGTGTTACTTTTCGCCCTTAAGGCCCGAGTGTCTTTCATCTTTTTTTTTGGGGGGGGGGGGTGAGCGGTGGGGGGGAGGAGCTTTCACGGCTGTGTAATGTTTTGATTGGGAAACGCCGCTGCTCGAGATGGAACGTTTGCATGCTTCGTACTTCTCTAAACAGCAGCCTATTGAATCGAAAAAAAGAGCGCATTGGGAGCGTTCTCCTTAGTCTTTGAACATTAGTAATTATGACATTTCACGTATGCATGTGGGAGGGTTACACCCTCTTACAAAGAGGGTTCAGCTTAAATTGAGGACGACGCAGCGAGCAATGGAAAGAAAAATGGTAGGTGTAAGCTTAAGAGACAAGAAGAGAGCACAGTGGATTAGGGGACAAACGGGAGTTAAGGATATCATAGCTGCAATAAAGAAGAGGAAATGGACATGGGCCGGGCATGTAGCACGTAGACAGGATAACCGCTGGTCATTAAGGGTCACCAACTGGATTCCCAGAGAAGGGAAGCGGGGTAGGGGGAGACAGAAGGTTAGGTGGGCAGATGAGATTAAGAAGTTTGCGGGTATAAATTGGCAGCAGCAAGCACAGGACCGGGTTAACTGGCGGAACATGGGAGAGGCCTTTGTCCTGCAGTGGACGTAGTCAGGCTGATGATGATGATGATGAATTATGACATAAAGAATACGTTTCATTAACGTGTGTTTACCGCACATGGATGCATTCTTGACAAACGTGTGATCGATAATATGTGAAGGGGAAAATAATTGTTGCCGCTGGTGAGGCCCGAACCTGCTATCTTCGCAGTATGCGGAAATTCTGGGTTCTGTGCGCCGCCGTCAGTGTAGTAATCCGCCCGCTAGGCCGTCCACCGTTGTTACCGGCTGTACAAACTCTGGTTGAAAAGGCGTGCCACGAAGGAGCGGTGTCGTGTAGCGTCCGGTCTCTTGTTTTCTTGCGTTTCGCCTTCTCTGTGTCGGTTGCTGGCCGCGTATATACATTAGGTACAGCGCACATGTCTGGAATAAAGACTCTCCCGCCGGATCGGATTTCCCGAACGCCGTTAATGGAGGAGGGCGGTAGCAGGAGCGATAGGCGATTTGCTGGGGAACCGCTGTTGTCTGTTTCTTCGACAAGTTTCTAGTCTAGTCGAAGCGGGGATGGTCTTTTTTTTTCCCTTCCTCCTTTTCATCCCAGGGTATCCAGAGCGTAGCTGGTCTTGCTTCCTGCTGGCTTATGCTCTCCCTCCGCTCCCTTATGCCTCCTTCCGAAGCGTTTGTTCGGGGCTGTGCCGATTGATTCGCAAATCGAACGGAGCACTCATTTCCCTAATGTTTCCGTCCCCGCCCTTCGCATACGCCGCCGAACTCTATAGGTCTCCCCCGCACGGTCCAACTCCGTCCCCATCCGCTCCTCCCACACGCGTACATACTCCTCTTTCCCACTTTTTTTTTTTCTTTTCTCGTTGACGACTCCGCTCCCATCCAAGTCGCATTGACCGCTGTCGTGTGTCGATTTCGCTTGTTTGCCTGTTAAGATAGTATGTATTTTTTGTTGAAATGACACTGGTGTCTAATGTTCGATATTTTGTATTTCGATACTTCGCCCTTATAGGCATAATAAACTATCTTGTTAAAGACTAGATACACGAACGGACTTGATTAGTGTAATAAGCCTAGCAGCTAACAGGGATATTGTCCGGGGATACAATGATCAATGTTACGTGGTCGGCCTTGAGCTATAGTCCACAGCAGTGGCGTAACCAAAAAGTGGCTCGTGCCCCCCCCCCCTGTTTTTTTTTTTCCCTCGCCATAGGTCACACAGCAAAAACTGACACTCGACCACATATTCCCGCACTGCCTTTCTCACCCCCCAAAAAAATTGTGTTCACGCCCCTGGTCTACAGGAGCTTTGTCGCTGTCACATCTCCGATTTTGACGTCATAGAAAGGGCAACCTGCGGTATACCGTTGCGGCCAAATAGTAGTGACAAACGGGGTGAATTAACACCTACACGAATCCTGCTTAACGCAACCTCGCTCGTGTCGGTGGGTTGTTACTTGTTGATTTAACATACCATGAATATTGAATGAAATTGGGGTGGTTAATGGAAACTCTGATGAAGTAGACAACACAAATTTCACAGGAATTATCAACACAAGTCAAGAAACACTAATGCAAAAAACAATTAAAAATATAGGAGCACTAATCAGTATATTTTACGAGCACGCTTTTCACGCAATGTTAGCGAGAATGTTTGTGAACAAGAGCTTTGGATTGTCTTGAGAAGAGATGATCATACTTTGTATACGGTGTAATTTGTAGTGGTGAGTTTTTCTCCATCTTGTATCGTCCTATGCGATTGCTTGGTATCCTTGCAAATTCATACTTATTTTTATCGTCTTCAAGCGCGTTGGCCATGGTTTCTCTTGTAGGCGACAACTGGTAGCCCGCTTCTTTCTTTTTCTTTTGTATGTATTTCTGCACAATATTTTTGTATGTCTGCACAACAATAGCAGTTGCACACAGTGATGTGTTCAACACGCTAATTTTAAAATGAAATGAATGCACTTGAATAATGTAGAGTACAAAATGTACAGTTGCCTGCACAGTGCTGCGTTGCAGAGTTGTTAGGCACTGTTAAATTTTTTAGGATTTTTTAGGCAATCCTTTCGATATTACAGGGGCGGCCTTGAAATCCTGAATAACAGTTCTCGTGGCTCTTTGAAAGCAAAAATAATAGCTAAGGACATTGGTTTTAATTTTTATTTCTCATCACGTGCTAGCGCTTGTCACTTTCAGTGCAGTACACTGGTGTCATGCGGGAAAGCGCATAAAGTTGGCTGAGGAGCTACTATAGCTGTCACGAGACAGCATATCTTGCCCCCTTAATTATCCACGCGTACACGTGGTGTATATATGTGATTTCAGGTACCGGTGATGTGGCTGACGTCTACTAACCTTACTAGAAATCATTAGTTCGTGCCGTCGCCGTGGCCATGATATACACTAAATTATTCGTGCACAAGTTTCCCTGCATGGCGCTCTCTCCCCATCCGCCTCCTGCTTTACGAATCTCGCGAACTTCGCAGTTACCATTTGGGTAGGTACCCACTGCAAGTGTCGTCAAATCCGGTTTTTCACGAGGGTCGGACGCTGAACACGTTTTATAGTTTGAGAAAATCGTATGCGTGCGTTGTGAACGGTATGAGCGTTAGAAAAGCAACGGTCGTTGTAAATGGATGGTCCCGTTCGTTACGTCACGCGATGCTCCATTGTTCCGCGCCCGCTGGCTCCTGCCCCTTTAAGTCGATAAGCCCCGGTAATTAGTCGGCGACGCAGGCCGCGCGACCCGCTATCGAGTAAAAGCGCAGGCTTTCCCGCGCAAGCGAGTCAGCTCAGTGGAGCGCGTCGTAAAACAAGAGGCGAGGGAACCAATGAGCTCCCTTCTGAGGCGCCGTACCTCTTCCAACGCGCGAGCGTCGGCTCTTTGAGAAGAGCGGGTTCGACGGTCTCTCGCGGTCGTTGAGCGCGGCGCGTATTATAACGGCCGTGGCCGAGCGCTCTGGCCGGACCATCCTCCTCGGCGATGGCGGGCCGTGTTACGGTGACCGGTCTTCTTAGCTCGGCCGTCGGCGCTCCTTCGACTGCGTCGTTCCGTGACCGCGGCGAGCGTGTGAGGCGGAGAGACCGGCCCCGGACAAAAGGATGCGCCTCGATCAGATGGAGCGCCGCGATAAAAGCGTGCGGGCATTCCATCGTGTGCGCCCCGGTACCTTTCACCGCGTTCATTTCGGTGGATTGCATCTGCGTGCCTGCCTTTCCTGTTGGGAAGTGGTATAAACGCGTGCGAACACGAAACTGTATTCGCTAGGTCGGCCGATGTATCGGAAAGATGGTCGCACGTTACGGGGCTCGGCTGATGACCCCAAAGACGCGGATTCGATCGCAGCCGCAGCGGTTGCACTTCGGTAAATCCTATAGAGGCCCTTGTACTTCGGATTCCGGCGCCCTTAAAAAGCCACGGGTTGCCGAAATTTCTGGAGCACTTCCGTCTTGTGATCACATCGTGGTTTTGGCACGTAAAAGCGCAGAATTTATTACCGTTTTGGTGTAGGAATCACCGCTTACTGCATTCTGCGGCAGAACTTCTTAGAAGTTTGGAGGAGCCATGTTGGAGATATGTTGGGTGTCTTGCTGCGGTGTACTAATGGTGCCATTGAGGAAATGATCGCTCCCGCGCGCGTTCTGGTATTGCGCGTCGCAGGGCCTCTTTGTCAAAGAGGCCCTGCGACCGCTTTCCCACATTGTCAGACAACGCTGCCGGGCTGCATTCGAGGTTTCCTGAAAGCACGCAAGCCAAACATTTTAACGCTGTGGGTGGCCTGGAAATCACAATTAATTCTCGAAATCAGCCGCAGTACGTTACCTCTATATATATACTCTCCACAAGTGATGCCATAAACCCAAAGTCGACGGCGATTGGCTAGTTTGAGCAGCGTTTGAAAAAAAATCGAATGAATAAACAAAAACACAAGAAGGATCAGTGTTTGGCTCACGGTCACTTGAAGGCGGTTGACTGCGCGAGCTAAAAGCAGTTGCTGCGTACAAAACTGCTACGTCGCCAGGTATAGATTGATTGCATTTGAGCGCCTCGGCTGCCTAATTTTTCGCAGGAAGTATTTTGTGGGCGCAGGATATTCATAGCGACGACAGGAACGATCTCAGCCGCCGCGTGTATATACGTGGGTCACAAGACGCGCATTTTAGATAGCCGAGTTTCGCCGTTTACCCCATGTAAGTTCTTTCGATTGCAGTGTTCTATATGGCGCTCGACTGCTAACCCGATCGGAAGTCGTGGGGTCGAACCACGGCTCGAAAATGTTTGAGGTCCTACATGTTTGAGGCCCTTAGCTTTATAGGTGCATATGTTAATGAACCCCAGGTGGTCGAAATTTCCCGAGTGCCCTGCTACGGCATCTCCCATAATCATATTGTGGTTTTAGGACGTTAAACCCCAGGTAATATTACAAGTTCTTTCAATAAATTGCATTTTCATTTATTTTCCCTTGTGCCCGCCGCGAAACCTGGTTACACCGCTCGAAGGGCTTCGTGCACTTAAACGGCGAATAAAAGGACCCATCAAGGCCGAGGCATGTATACATTGCGCGGCACCCGGATTGCCGCGTACAATACAAATGAGATGTGCAGGACTTGTGCGCCATAACAATAAATTCTCTCAAAAAGAACGCGTTCGAGCGCGCGCGCAATGAGCGCGTGAGAGCCGTGGCAGGTGCTCTCGACGGCGCTTGAGGATGAAGGGGGTGTAGCATCTGTCTTGCGATATAATTGCCAGAGAACTGGACAGTAAAAAGGAGGCGCTCGTAATTAATGGCCTTCGCAACGTAAATTGCGCTAGCGCGCCCATCTCGTCGTTCTCTCGTTCAATCCGATTTGCCCCGGCTTTCAGTGGTATCCAAGCGTCTCGAAGGGCGTCGTGTATAATATGTGGCCTGCCCTCGTCCGTCTGTCGTTCGACATTTTACGCGTGCCTCTAACCCACTAAAGGCTGATTGCGTTCGGCTCACGATTTCTCGTTCATTTCAGTCGAACGTATAATCTGTCGCCCCCTTGTACACACCTTTTGCGCAAACAGCTCTTGCGTGATTCGCTGCTTGCCGTGCGTTTAGTTGTCTGTAGCGCAGTGCGAAGGGGTGCCAAAAGATATGCACGCATATCTGTTTTCTACCAGTTTAAGACAACGCTGATATGCATTTGTGCGGGCCATTACCCGACTGGTGTAGCCACAACTTTTTTTTTCTTTCTTTAGCAGCCGGCCATGAAAACTTAGGTGTGAACAATCTGTAAAATTTGATTTGATTTGATTTGATTTTATTGATATTGATACAAAATACAAGAAGGTTACATGTGTTAAGTATACATAAGGAGGTCCCAAAGTCGAAGACTGTATCGGGACCTCCTGTTAAGGGCAGATTGTGGAGAAACAGTGTTAAAGGCAACATAAGCAATAATCGAAAGTATAAACTAAACACGTTAGCAGCAGAACAATAAAGAAATATACAAAATGAAAAAAAATATACACAATAAAACAAAATGAAGCGATGAATAATGCTAAGAAGTGTAACAGAAAAAAAGTACAAAAGTTATAATACATAAAATGTGGAAATTGAAACAAAATGAAGCTATGGAAAGGAACAATATTACAAAGCATGCATAATGTGCGATTTTAGTTCTGTCTTAAAATGATGTAAGTTCCTTGCATTTTTTATAGAAGCTGGTAGTGTATTCCATAGTGTTATCGATGAAAATTCAGCAGTCTGTTTACCGTAATTAGTGCGTACCTTAGGCAAAAGAACGTTATTGTTATGCGCAAATCTAGTATTACTATGGGCAAACAGGTCAGTAGATGAGAAGCAGATTGGAGGAAGTGCCTTGGTTATGTATTTATAGAATATGATGCCTAAGTTGTAATTGAGGAGTTCTGAGATGGTTAAGATGTTGTTATCATGAAGTAGGCGTTTACCGTTAGAAAAACGTGAACTGTTAGTAATGATTCTTATGGATTGGTTCTGTAATACTTGAAGGGAAGCCAAATGAGTGTTATAGGTGTTACCCCAGCACATTATGCCATAATTAATATGAGAATGAACGAATGAGTAGTAGAGTGATAGTAATGTGGCACGTGTGAAGTATGAACGAGTTTTAATTAGAGCGCGGATACCGTATGCTATTTTCTTTTTGATATGAGAAATATGATCTATGTATTTCAAGTTAGAGTCAAGAGAAATTCCAAGAAAAGATGAGCAGGGACTGGGAGAAATAGAGTGCGAGCCAAAAGTCAAAGAAGGAAAGGATGATGAATATTTTTGATGCGATGAAAATACTACAAATTTAGTCTTGGTTGCGTTAATAGTTAACAAGTTAGTACTGCACCAACTTGAAACATTTTTCAAGTCAGTGCTTAGCTTGTCAACGAGAAGTGAAATGCTTTTATCAGAGGTAAATATGGTAGTGTCATCGGCATACAAAATGGAATTAGTGTAGGACAAACAGTTAGGAAGATCATTAATATAGATCAAAAATAGAAGCGGTCCCAAAATGGATCCTTGAGGGACACCAATGTTAGTCGATAATTCTTTAGAATATACATTAGAAATCGACACAAGTTGAACACGGTTATGCAGGTAGCTTTTTAGTAGCGCTAAAGTAGGACCACATATACCGATTGCTTCAAGTTTAGTAAAGAGAATACTATGATTTAAACTATCAAATGCTTTTGTTAGATCGATGAATACTGATCCTGCAAATAAACCTTCGTCAATGATTTTTTTTAGTTGATCAGTTAGATGAATGAGTGCCAGATCAGTAGAAAAGTGATTGCGAAAGCCGAACTGACAGGGTGACAGAATATTAAATTTAGCAAGGTAATTTGATAGGCGTACTCCAATTAACTTCTCGAGAACTTTACCAAAAAAGGGTAAAATGCAAATGGGTCGGTAATTATGAATCATTGTGCTATCACCTTTTTTAAGAACTGGGATTATTTTACCGCGTTTAAGCTCATTAGGAAATACGCCAGTTTTGAATATCAAATTCGTAATAAAACACAAAACATTGGAAATTAGGTGCGAAATTAATTTTATATGAGCAGGGAGGACTTCGTCAATTCCTGCACCGGTGGATTTGAGGTGTTGTATGACACAATGTATTTCTTCAGGAGTGGTGGGAAAGAGGAAAAAAGAGTGAGGGAGACGTCTAAGTGGTGTGATTTGTGTGGGGGAAGGTGAGTCAACGCTAAAAAAGTAGGAACAGAAAGCGTCAGCTATGTCGATAGGAGAGTTATATTCAATGTTATCGACTACAATTCTGGATACTTGGTGCCGAGCATTCCTGTTTAGAAAGCAGTTTACGATGTCCCATTTTAGTTTAGCATTATTACCTGCTTGCGATATTTTTTGTTCGAGAAATGAACGTTTTGCAGCTTTTAATTGTTGGTTTACAGCGTTACGTAATTGTTTGTAGCGGGCAATTAACTTAGTATTAAACGGCTGACTTTTGGTTTTTTTGTAAAGGTTATCGCGCTTGCGTAAAGCTGCTAATAGCTTTTGAGACATCCACGGGTTATGGGAAAACGCTAAGATTTTTTTACATTTCTTTTTACAAGTGAATTGTTGGATATGTGATATAATTAAAGAAAAAAATTTAGAAAACGCTTTCTGGGGATCATTACAAGATTTTACCTCAGTCCAGTCTAAGTCAGCTATAGCAGTTGTGAAACTCTCTTTATCCAGAACGTATTTGGAATGTGGAAGAGTACAAGGACGAGATTGGTAATTGAAGCGTAAGAGCAATGGATAATGATCAGTAATGTCAATGTCGAGAACTTTTACCTGCGGTGAAATTAACGAGTTGGAGAAAGCATGATCGATCAGCGTCCCAGCACCACTAGGAACTTGCCGTGTAGGAACATCAATTAAGGATTCGTATCCGTAGCTTTGCAGTAGACTGGTGTAATTAACAACGATAGGTGAAGTGCAATTGAGTAAGTTAATGTTGATGTCACCCATTAAAATGGCAGTTTTATTCTCAAGAGAAATTGTATGTAGAACATTTTCAAGATTAGAAAAAAAATCTTCGACTGAAGATGAGGGAGATCGGTAAATGCAGCCAAATATGAAATCTCTCTGATCGCAAGATGGAGAGCAATTAGCGATTTCAATCCAAACTGATTCACAATTAGGTACAGGCAAGTGAAAATCATGTCTCCTCCTATAAGAAAGACCAGGAGATATATAAATGGCCGCACCACCATGACTGCTGGTTGGTCTATGACAGTATTCCGAGTTATAATTTGGGAAGCAATAGAGATTTTTGTCATCAGCTGATAACCATGTCTCCGTTATGGCAATAATTGAAAAAGTGTTACTATAGGAAGAAAGAAGATTATCAATTTCATCGAAGTGTTTACGCAGGCTCCTAGCATTAAAATGAATGATAGAATTATATCCACTTATGAACGAGTTAACATGATCTGGTTCAATAAGAGCATCCATGTTAATGCGATGAAAGTGATGCAATGAACACATTGTGCTAGGCTTAGTCTATTTTGACCAAATCAGAGTGATCACGAATGCGCAGAACTCGGCTATTGGTAGTCTTTCTAGCTTTGATTTGACAGTCGTCCGTCCAGAGAAACATCCAGTTCTTTTCTTTTTTTAGTGTTAAGGCTTTGGAAAAGAGGACCTTGTTGCTTGGGGTCAAATGATCATTGATAAAGACGGGGGCGTTAGAAACGCCAGTAATACCAAGATCACTAATACAGAGCTTCGCCTTACGTGCTTTACTGATGAAGTCAGATTTCTTAGTTCGAGAGCAGAAGCGTGCAATAATGTTTTTTTTATCACTAGAGCGTGTGGGCACGCGATGCACAATGTCGAGATCACCAGGCGATATGGGACATCCAGCTTTCTCCCCCAACTTTTTCACGATTACACTGCAGTCCTCGCCTTGGGAGCAGGGAACGCCCTTGATCTCCACATTGCTCATGCGCGAGTATTGTTCAAGTTCCTCAACCTTGCGGCTGAGAGAGTCATTCTGGGTTTTTAGGTGCTTATTCTCATTTACCAATGTGGCATTTTGGTTACGGAGGTCCTCGACAAGTTCATTCAAGTGTTCAGCGCTCGATTGTAAGGATACAACTTCTTTTTTCAATTCTGCAACATCGATGCCCGATTCTTTCATATAGAGTAAGAACCTGCCGAAGACCTTCTCAGATGTGTCTTTAGCCAAGCTGTTAAATTTAGCCTCGATTTCTTCAATTTTTTTTGAGAGTTCAGCATTAGTTGGCATGGTAAATGATCTTGATCACAAAAGCAATTACAGACACAGGAAAAAAAATGTAAAGCGAAACGCAGTTGTTGGCAGCAGCGGCAGTGGTCAAAATTAGAAACTATTACAGAAAAGAGCTTGAAAGAATACCTGCATGAACAGGGAACTCTGCTTAAGTTGTAGCTCGTGCAATGCCACTGCTGCCAGTGAAGAGCAGGTGCGGGTGCCAGCTAATTTATAGGGCCTGCTCTCAGGGTAGTGACCTCCAGCGGCGAAATCGTCCAAAGCTAGCAGCAGGCCACAATGTGTCCGCGCAGACGCAGCTTCACCACGTGTGAATGATCCAGCACCTTCCAAGGGCAATGCGACGATGCAGCACCACGGAGATAACCACCGATGAAGCAGGCGGGATGTGCGAAGAATGGGCGGTCAGGATAACTGCATGAACAGGGAACTCTGCTTAAGTTGTAGCTCGTGCAATGCCACTGCTGCCAGTGAAGAGCAGGTGCGGGTGCCAGCTAATTTATAGGGCCTGCTCTCAGGGTAGTGACCTCCAGCGGCGAAATCGTCCAAAGCTAGCAGCAGGCCACAATGTGTCCGCGCAGACGCAGCTTCACCACGTGTGAATGATCCAGCACCTTCCAAGGGCAATGCGACGATGCAGCACCACGGAGATAACCACCGATGAAGCAGGCGGGATGTGCGAAGAATGGGCGGTCAGGATAACTGCATGAACAGGGAACTCTGCTTAAGTTGTAGCTCGTGCAATGCCACTGCTGCCAGTGGCATTGCACGAGCTACATATATATGTATCATCATGAACCGGCACTCGCTCTTCTTCATTGTCTTAAATCAGTGATGCCATTTAAGATATGATCAAGTTGTGCTGCCAAATCTTATGTGCTTATGCGCCACCGTAATTGGGCAAACCCTGTACCACCGAGTACAACATATATAGAAACTGTGCTCGGTGAAGTGGAGCACGTGAAAGAGGAAAAAAAAAGAAAGAACGAAAGAAAGAAAGAAAGGCAAAATAGAAATAGAAAGATCAGTCTGGATTTCGGGCGTCTGTGTGGGTGTACTCATACGCTTGCAAAATCGAAAGAAAAAAATGCAGTAGGTAGGGTGTGTGGGGCGCGGAGACGCTGCATTGCGAACACGGTATTCCGTTGTAAAGCGATTCCGTTCTTGTGCCATCGGTCCTGCACGGCCCGTCTGCCCAATACGAATTTCTTGCCTTTTTCGTTCTCCCTCCGGTCAACAGGCTCGTACCAACAACTCATCACCAACCATGATCGATACAGTTTGGAGTACTTGTATAGTTCTCTTCTAAAATGACCATTGCGGTTTACGCGAATCCCTTTTCGAACTAAGTGACGAGTCCAGCTGATAGGTTGAGGTCCACTCACGCACGCACGCACGCACACACACACACACACACACGCACGCACACACACACGCACGCACGCACGCACGCACGCACACACACACACACACACTTTTCCCGGTGGATAGGCTGATGAAGAACGGTGGTTTCCGCGCCACCAGTATTAACCACTCTCTTTCTTTCTCTCGTTGGCGCAACTCTGCCCGAATCGCTCTGCTTTCTTTCTTTATCGCGTGCTGGTGCGTGTTAGTGGTCTTCGACTTGCAGCCCTCTGACATCGGCCGGCTTTTTTTTCTTTTCACTTTTGTTATGTTTATTGTATCCCTGCAGCGCGGTTAAAGAAACAGCTCCGGGCTCGTGCAATGGTGCGCCGATCTTTATTCTCGGCTCCGCCGGTGATTCCTTGATGCCGGTTACGTGGGCTGCTTGTGCACCTGTTTCCGTCGCCGCGTCGCTATATCCACCGCAGCATCTCAATCGTGCACCGTCGTGGTGCAGTGGAACAGTGTTGTAGTTGCGCCGCGTATTCCACCGTGTTCCTCCGCTGATTGGTCCCGCCGCGGTGGTCTAGTGGCCGTGGTACTCGGCTGCTGACCCGCAAGTCGCGGGATCGAATCCCAGCTACGGCGGCTGCATTTTGTATAAAGGCGAAAATGCTGTAGGCCCGTGTGCTCAGATTTGGGCGCACGTTAAAGAACCCCTGGTGGTCAAAATTTCCGGAGTCCTTCACTACGGCGTCTCTCATAATCATATGGTGGTTTTTAGACGTTAAACCCTACATATCAATCAATCCGCTTATTGAAAGAATAAAAAAAAATGATCCCCGTTCTGACGTTGTTCTTGGCAGTATGCAAGTAAAAAACCTGCTACCGAGAGAGTCGTAAAAAAATAAACGACACAACTAGTGTACGACAGTTTTTTTTTTTCTATGCTTGTACAGATGGATGCAATGACACGGTGGCAGCGCATAACAAAAAGAACAATGGGTGAATGAACTTACAATTCTTAGATGTGGCCCTCTTTATTGAGGAACTATAATCCACTCGCCTTCGTAAGCGGAACATTTGTTCTTCTCAATTATTAAGCGTCGTAGACTACGAAAGGTACATCTCTGGCTTTCATCTACACCAGAATCTCTTGCATCATAGACATCGCTTTGCACGATTCCTCTTTGCCGCTGATACCGGAAATTTCTATTGCAACCGAGGATTCTGGGATAGGCGGAGAGAAAGGAGGGAATGTTCACAACAGGCCTTTGTCGTCAGCACGTGCATCGGCGGGACCCTTGTGCTCACTTTCCTGGTGCAGTACATGTACAATATGTGTCTATAGCACCAAACGTGCACTATTCAATCCATCCATGTGTGCGAAGTTCAACATTATACTGGGTACTTCAAGAAACGTGTCCAAACTTGTTTAAAAATCAGTAAGAAAGAAGTCATTTGCTCGCTGTCATGATAGTTGCTTTTTTTTTAGAGGCAGGCATCTTAAGAGCCTTGAATGTATCATTAGTAACACTAAATAGTAAAGAAATAATAATTAACTTTTGAGTTAGTGGAGTTAGGCTGTCAAGTCAGATGGGAGAGTCGAAGTTTTTCATGCGAAGAACCGATTACCGCGTTGAGATTTTCGAAAAGTGGTCTCTAGTAATAACTGCGAATTAAGAAATTTCTCCCCAATTCTATGGCGAAACGACGATAGTTATAGCGCCAGAACAGAACGACGACATAGAGACAAGAATTGAGGCTTTGTCATTCTGTTCTCGTGCTATAACTATCGTCATGTCATGCCAACTAGCCCAAGCTACCACACTTCTACGGCGAAACTGAAACCGAAAGGCAAATGAGTGCAACTGAAATGAGGGAGCGTTGTCATACCAGTCGTCGACCGACTTCGTTGTGTGGGTGCGTGGTCTGCCCTCACAGCACGCATGACGCGCATATGATAACGAACGGGGAAATACTGCACCCATGTGACCGCTGTTTTGAGCAATGACGTCATTGTAGTCGTCTGGTTGTTGTGCTCATCGCTCCTTTGGTATCGGTTTCGACGCAAAATTTAGAATTTTTGTTTGTAGTTATTACTAGAAACCGCTTTTGCTAAATCTTAAAGTAGCAATGGGTTCTTCGCATCAAAGACTTCACTTCTCTCATATGACTTAACTGTCTACCTCCACTAATTAAAGACGAAACAATTTTTACTTTTTTAATAACAGTTCCAGAGGACGTCTTCAACCTCCTTAAGATGCCATGCCGCTTCAGAAAAAAAAGCAACTGTGAAGACAGCGAGCCAATAGCTTCTTTTGCTGATTTTTTAAACAATATTGGGCGCATTTCTTGAAACACCCCGCATGTAACAGCAGAATAAGACGGTGTTCAAGGAACGGTGCTCTGAGTAGCTATACGAACCGGTCCCTTTAATATAAAGGTATTTCGTATCGATCGTGTAACGCGTTACTATATGCAGTGTTTATGCCGTGTTCATCGAATTGTTTGATCGCCGCGCGTACGCTGCTTTCATTTCTCGTCTCTCTCTCTCTCTCTCTCTCTCTCTCTCTCTCTCTCTCTCTCTCTCTCTCTCTCTCTCTCTCTCTCTCTCTCTCTCTCTCTCTCTCTCTTTCTCTCTCTCTCTCTAATTTTCTCTATGTTGCCTATAGATTGTGTGCCTCGCGTGAACCGCGCCCCCTTCCGTACGAATCACTTCTGCTTTCGTACTATTTTAAGCTACGGCTCCCCCCCCCCCCCCCTCCTTTTTCGCTTTCGACGCACACACCACGTCGTTTTTCCTCGCTCGCAATCACTCCACCTGCCTGGCGCGACTTAATACCTCGTAAATAAATAAAGCTTCACCAGACGCCGCTGCGTCCGCGGCTCTCGCGTTCGCTCTTCATCTCGGATTTTTACGCGAGGGGGCAGCACGCACGCGTCCGCCGTGTAACATACTCGCGCCTCGCATCCATCTATATACATTTATATAAACATGCGTGCTGTTTTGTATCGTACACGTTTCTCCCTATATAAGTCCACATTTCTTGCACTTTTTGCCCCTTTCGCGGGGCGCGCCTTGCTGGGCGCTTTTCAAACTTGCCGTGCGGATCGATTTGTTGGTTTTGCGAGTCGCGCTCCCTGACCCCTGCTTTGCATGCCCGAACGATGCGCGCGTAATTAGGGCGCGCGCACCGCTGCTCTCTTTCGTGTTTCTTTTTTTTTTTCTTTTTTTTCGAGCTTCGATACTTCACGACGCTTGCTTTCTGCATCCTCTCTTTCTCTCTTTGCTCATATATTCTCTCGCGATTTTCTTCCGGCGTACGAGCTCTCTGGATAAATGACGCTCAGTGGAGCATTTATTAGCAACGTCAGACGCGGGGGGAAAAAGCAGCGCTCTCCGTTGCCCAGCGTGATTTTTTTTTATTTCTCGTCCTGCTTTTTTTATTAGCATATTCACGTTATGGTGAGTAGTATGAAGTTTCATAACGACTTGCGTTCGTGAGTAAGAAACCGTGTTTCAGTGGCGTGGTTAAAACGGCTGCCGGTGGCCTGCCGCACATATATATGCGGCAAGTGGATTCCCTCGACGGCTTTCTCGTGTGATGGAATATGCGCAGCTGGTTTCTATCTCTCGATAGCTTTTTGCGTGTCGCTTTTTTGTTTTGCTTTCTGTTTCTGCTCTGTAACGAGAACAGGCCCGACGTTGTGTATTAATATGAGATGCTGGAAAAGTTGATGCCCTTTCGTATCGGAAAACTTAATTTGTGTAGCGTTGCAATCGTTAATGCTAGCCCAAATTTATACCGTGTCTTTCGCTCATCATCGCACTTAACTACATTTGCGCTTTTAGAGAAGAAGGCTGCCGTAAAGGAAATCTTTTTTTTTTATTAGTTTCTTTATTTTCTTCTTTATCGCCAGTGCATCTTTAGTCGATTGTATACGCCTGCGCAATTTATTTAACCATTACGTTGACATAACTTTCCTGAAGGCGCATTCATTGATGATTCGACCAATTAAAGGACACGTCACAGGGCCCTGGTGGTTTGTCTTTATCTCGATGGCTGTTCCTTCTACTAAAAGCCGCTCGGTACGTTCGCAGCAAGTCCTATCATCGCGTCCTTGTTCAACATACATCGGCGCCACTCGAACGGACGCCGTTTCACCTTTCCATGCACTGTAACTATACATCTTCGTGGTGTGTAGCTATAGCATGGGCGGCCTGCATTTCCGACGTTATACCCGATCCACGCGCCCCTTATACTATAGTTTGTGTCATCGGCGACTCGCGTATGCTCCGTTACGCGCGTTGTGCAGCCTGCGCATCGTCGGCGCGCGGTGTAGGGTGACCCCGCGGTTGCGCATGTGCCTGTCACCGTAGTTCGCATATACGTGGCCTCGTATAGTGTAGTGCACGCACAGTGTGCCGCCTTCCTATGTACTGCGCAATTCCGCACTTCCAGTTACGCGGCGTAAGCTATAGGTAAGCGCTCATGCTCGCACGAGTGTGTATAGCTCGGCTGTAATCGTGACCGGCTCTCTCAAAAGCGCGCCATCGAGCGCCCGATCGAAGCCGTTATTAGGGAGCATCTTCTTTCCAGGCCGGCGCTCTGCTTGTTTGCCTGCAGCTCGCGTGGAAGAAGTTATGAGAGGGGAGCAATGGGCGCCCGCTTTTCCGCTCGGGCCAGACAACGCGGGCACCCTTCGTAAATCGACGCGAGCGCGCTCATGCAGGTCGTCGACTGGGCCCCGCATGCTCCTCTCGGAGCGCGTTTGGCCCGCATTGCATGCGACGGGTGGCGACCGGGCCGGCTTTGCCTGCCTTGCCGGTCGTTCCGTGGCCGGACTTCGACCCCGCCGCCTGGTTGTGCGGAAAGGGTCAACGGAGCCCCGCGCTCGAGGTGGTCCGAGGCGTGACTTTTGACAGGTTGTCGACGGGCGTACTAAATGGAGTGTAAGGACGAAGAAGGTGATGATGCGTGCTAGGCGATGTGGGAATGCAGGCTTCTCTTAACTGATTCGAGGAGATAGCGTCTTTGCCTAATTTCCTTTTTTTTTTTAGTGGCTTCGTCGAATAACGACTTTTGTTTTTCACAAGTAGGCATAAGTGTTTTTCTATACTTTGTGCGGATTTGAGTTATCAGAAAAGAAAATGCGCACAAGACGGAGCAAACAGGTTTTATTATAACAAGCTGGAAGTAAAGTTCTTTTCTGGTTGTGGCTTTATGCTACAACAGCTGATTGTTCCTGTTGGTAGATCCTGGTGACGGAAGATGTACCACTCCTTTAGTCCAGAGGCGTAGAAGATGGAAGTAGTGACAGAACGTTGATCTAGTTTGTACGGATTCGTCATAAAACAAGGTACATACGCGCGCACAAGCGAATAGATTAAGACACCGCAAACGAGATATCATCCATTCATTCACTCATATCGGTCTTCCATGTGTCGAGTGTCCGTGCTAAAAAAGAAAGAAAAACTATGCTTGTTATGGAAGGGCCGTTGCGTTATTGATAATGAAAATATTAGAAAATGAAATGACTCATTCAGGCAAAACATGTCAAGTGAATTTGCAAGCTATCCGTTCTTTATTTATAGATGGAACGGGACATCAAAAAATCCTCGAATCTTCGTGAAGTGAACGATGGCGAATGCTCGAAGCTAGGTCCTAAAGGTCCGTAATTATGGTCTACGTTGAAGTCGCCGACTAGTATAAAGGGTTTGTGCTCGCATGTGTCTTATATTGTTCTGTCATAATTACGACATGCTTTAATTGATGGGTGCTTAAATCTGGGTGTTTTATGGTGGTGTGCTACGAGCGTGGGCGCCGGTACATCGATGTTTGCCGAAGAAGCCTAGCCTAGAAAGTTTCGTCCCTAAGACGTCCGAACATTCTGGCATGATCGCTCTGGCCTGCTGTTCAAGATCTTCGCCAATTGGGGCAGCCTGTGGCGCCGACTCGCTTCCCTCTTAAAGAAGTCTCGAGTCTCCGACGATCTTTGAAGACAATCCTGTTACCTCCCTCCATTGTAGCACTTGTGTCAACTTCTGTAGTTGTCGGTGTACGCCTATAAAAGATGGCCCGGTCCATTCGAGGTGCCACTGAGCGCTAGATTGGAACAAATGCCAGCGAGTCCTACCGAAGCGAGCGAACTCAAGCAAGCGTCGACGGGTGAATGCGCTTTAACAGAGTGAATTGAGTTTGTAAACGTGGCCTCTCTCCATTGGCTCCTTGAAAACGCGGCGTCTTTCTTCTGGTGGGCCCTGTTCTTCTCTACAGCTCCAGGACATCTCTGCAGCGGTTTGTTTAAAGGTCACGTTTTATTTGGAGCAAGGCCCGTGGGAAATATTCGCGCTCGCTGTTTCTCTCTATCTCTCTTGCGTTATCCGTACGTCGACAGTTCCCCAATTCTGTTTTTCTGTTGCTTTCTAGATTGGTTCTCACAATATCGTTTTAAAGGAAGCCTATATAGTGAATATTGCAATAACTACAAGTCATAGAAATATCGTCTCGGATACAAGTTGCGGTCGTCAGAATAACAGCCATTGTTTCTGGTGAAGCTTGCCTCGCCGCGGTGGTCTAGTGGCTAAGGTACTCGGCGGCTGCATTTCCGATGGAGGCGGAAATGTTGTAGGCCCGTGTGCTCAGATTTGGGTGCATGTTAAAGAACCCCAGGTGGTCTGAATTTCCGGAGCCCTCCACTACGGCGTCTCTCATTATCATATAGTGGTTTTGGGACGTTAAACCCCACATATCAATCAAATCAATCATCTAGTGAAGCTTGGTTCGACTTCTCGAAGGGTCGTCTTTTCGTCGTGATATATATATATATATGAGAGCCGTTGCTGAATTTCACCTTCGTGTGTGAACCTATGTTGCTTGGATCGCACCTGCAAAGGTATTGTATTCGGCACAAGAAGCCGATATTGACGGTGTGGCCCTATTGTGGCCGCGGTTTTTTTTCCCCGCAGTAATTTCCTTCGTGCCTGCGATGTTGCAGTTCAGAATTATTTTAAGTAACCCGCTCTAAAGGAACTTCTTCTGTACTGTGTCCAAGTAAACTTTTAGAAATATAAAGCAGAAGTGTAACACCAGATTTCAGTTTTGACCTCCTGAGTTCGCCCCCCCCTGAGAACGTGTACCTAAATCTAAGTAGACGAGTGTTCTCCAACTTCGGTTTCAGTAGAAAAGAGAAGGAGCTGGTCAAAAATGTAATCGCACGTCCTCGTGCTTGGAAGCAGAAAAACCAAATTCGTTGCCTGTATAGCTGACCGAGCTTTCAAGTGGTGTATACTCATCAAATGTATCTCGCCGCGGTGGTCTAGTGGTTAAGGTACTCGGCAGCTTACCCGCAGGTCGCGGGATCGAAACCCGCCTGCGGCGGCTGCATTCTCGATGGAGGCGAAAATGCTGTGGGCCCGTGTGCTCAGACTCGGGTGCATGTTAAAGAACCCCAGGTGGTCGAAATTTCCGGAGCCCTCCACGACGGCGTCTCTTGTAATCATGTGGTGGTTTTGGGATGTTAAATAAACTCCACGTATCATATCAATCTAAATTTAATACCCCTCCCACAGAAAAATAACATTTATGCAGCGTCATTGCATGCTGATGTAGTTTTGGTTTGATTATCATAGTTTGAAAATCGCTGTGGTTAGTGAGAAGACCGCTTCATACGTTGTGCTCGGCCACGCAACACAAGATTTTGTTTCGCGTTAACAAAACATTCCGGCAGTTGTGGGTATACACAGTCACTCTCTCGCCGGTTCGGTGAGCCCATTAATTTTGGCCAGACCCCGGGAGTTCATTATTGGCCTTTCGCGTAGCGTCCGTGGCCTCGCGTGGTACTACTCCGTAATGCTGTTCACCCCCTTTGTCTGTCGTGGTCGTGAAGCGATGCCGGGCTGCGCGACGGGACGTCGTGACGAGCTCGCACGCAGCGATTCATCGCTCCGATCTTTTACCCGTTTTTGTTCCGTCTCTCTCTCTCTCCATCGCGTTGCATGCACACGCCAGTGTATCGCGGAATCTTTTCACGTTGTGCCGCGGAAGCCGCAACTCTCACACACTGCCGGCCAATCGATCATTCGCTCCGACTGTTCCGTCGGCCTTGGTGGATCGCGAAACACTTTTTCTGCCTCCCCGTCTTTTCTTTCGCTTATTATATAGCGCGTTCTTCGTTGCTTTTGCTCGCCCTTGGCGCGCACGCGGGCTTCTTCTTTTTCTCCCGCGGCGTTGTGCCGAGGCTCGCGTTCATCATTTTCTCCTGTTGCCATCTTTGGGGGTTGCCTCATCGTGCTCCGTCGGGCGTGTTGGTCCAATCGATCGCCGGAAATGTCCGAAAGCGCGCGACGCCCTTTCGCCCGGCAGCAGCAGCGGCCAGATTGACTCCTTAGATTTGGCATCAGTCACGACTTCGTGAGCTGTCAGCCGACCGGACCTAATGTGCGCGTACAGGTGGATTCTTCGCCATTTCTTGTTCCTTCTTATTATCCTCTCTCTGTTCCCCCATTTTTTATTGGGGAGACGCCAGCTTGTATATGCCCGTCACTAATGGCGCAACGGGCCACCGAGTTTTGGCAATCGATTTTTTTTATCAGTCGCAATTGCTATAGTGAAAGTGGGCAGCTTCAGCATAGGGTTGGTAGCGGTAGGCTTACTTTGCGTACGTATACGAATTCTGCGAAGTACAAGGTTCGTACCCAAGGGGTGGTTATCACGTCGCGTGCGCAGCGGTGACGAACGCTTACGCAAATATTCGCGTACGCTATTTCAAAGCTGCCCAATATGTGACTATAGCCGGCTGAGCACTGCCAGTTGTGAACACAGTAAGAGCGCCTTTTGTGCAAAGTGTCCTTTTCTTTTTTTTTTCAGGAGCGAAGCTTCTTAAGTTTACTTACACACAAAGTGGTTCTGAGAGAGAGAGAGAGGAAGAGAAAAGTGAGCCCCGTAACTGTCTGCTTCAGTGAGCGACACCTCAACAGTAGCTGACAAGGGATGGGGGTGAAGAGGGATTAATAGGATAGGAATAAAGGTGTAGAGAGAGAGAGAGAAGAAGGCATGAGGTGGTAAGCGAGAGAGCGACGACATATCGAGGGGATAGGAGAGATAGGAAAGATGGAAACACGGTCCGAGGACGGGGCACCACTTGCGAGAGCTCTTGTCGGCGTCAGAAGGTGGCGTAGAGCAAGTCCAGTCGGTCATAGCTACGCTGTCGTCGGAGGTCGGCGTCAGGAGATGGCGTAGAGCAAGTCCAGATGGCCAGAGCTACGCTGACGTCGGAGATCGCGAGGGCACAACCGGTCGGCACGGAATCCAGCGAGCCTTTATACTTACACCATGCCCATCGTCGTCGTAGGTTCTCGATGTGCCGAAGCACAGGTGTTGCGCAGATCGTATGCAGAGCGTTCGTGGCGCGCTTATGGTTTAAAAATGGACCGTACACCTGCACTATGTTGTCTCCCAAGAAAAGTATAATGTGTTTGTAGGTTTGTCGAGCAACCAACCGATCACCGTCCAGGGCAAGTGCACTGAGTGTTTGCAAATTTTGAAATGAACGTGATTGAAAGACAACTGTGGTTCCCATGCTGTGATGATAAAGCAGTGCTGTGCAAAGCAAAGCGCAAACCCAACATTAACGTATATAAACAGCTTCCAACTAATAAACATTTTCACAGTCGTTCGATAAACATCTCATAATCGTTCAAGGAGCATCGCTTCTTCATCAGCATTCACTTCTTGGATATGCTGCCAGTTTTTCTTTTGTGCATCCCCAGCCGAACAATCTCATTCAATTATAGCTTGTTGCGTGCGCGAAAATTCCGATATGATTATGAAGAATGATTACTACGAAACCGGGGGGGGGGGGGGAGGAAGCGTGGACTGTAGTTCAACGTAGTCGAATATATCTGGTTGCCAATTTATGGATGAATATCGTTTTCGTGTCCGTAAATGAGAGCCCCGTTTTACACTGTAGCCATAGTTCGGCTGCTGTAGTTCTGAGCGTTCACGTCAGTGAAAAAAAAAAAACATCAATCGGAACTCGTCTTTTTATGTTTTATTCTTATTACTAATTTTTCTAACTTTTCATTCCCCCTCTCTCGCCCTTGCGTGTCGCAAGCTAAGCCCTTCATTTGTTAAAGTGTTCGCGAAAAAGCTTGCTTGTTCGGAGCCTCCCTCGGGGCGCTTTCATTATCGTTTTAATGTCACCGCAGTTCGTGTTTTTACGCATATGAATTATATTTATTAAATAATTTTTTGAGACACGAACTACGCTGTTATCTTCCCGAATGTCTACCGCACGTTTTAAATTCCTCGCTTAGGCGCTGGGTGTGCAGTGGCGGATAGGTGAAACGTGCAAAATATATACTAACGAAAAGAGGGATAGAAAATAAAATAAGAAGGCAGGGAAAAAAAAGAAAAGCTGCGGCTGGGACAAATTCGGTATCTTCTGTCCCTGAAGCGCGAAGCCTTGCAAAAGCGACGTTCGATGTCTCAGTTGACTGGCTTCGCGAATTCATCCGTCCCGCCCCTTTCGTCGGCTGCAGGGACCGCGCATTTTGGTAATTGGAATGAGATGTTCTTACACTACGGCCCCTTTCTTTCTTTCTTTCTTCTTTCTTTCTTTCTTTCTTTCTTTCTTTCTTTCTTTCTTTCTTTTACGTGCTTCGGACGCCGCGCTCGAAGGCAGCTAGCTGTAACCTGAGAGTACGTACTCGTAAGGTTGGCGCAGGGAGCCGCGGGCTGGGCGCTGGGCGTGTAGTATACCTGCGGTACCCAAAGCCGCCGTTCGTGTTCACCGGTCCAGCCATTAGTGCACCCGCCTCCCATGCCTGCCTGCTTCTTCCTGCTCTGCTGCCGTTCGGCGCCGTCGTAATCCGAGCTCCCGTGGCCCGGGCGGCGGCAGCAGCCTTTTTTTTTTTATTTTCCTCGGTGTGATAAGGAAGGTCCTGTCTTCTTCCCCCGCCTTGCCATGTCGTGTTCCTGGCCGTTGTGTAACCTTCCCGTCGCTTTTTTTTTTCGCCGTCGGCCCTTGCACCCACCGTTCCTACGCATCAGCGCACGCTTCGATGCGGCTTCTTCCCTTTCCTTCTTGTTATTATCGATATTTCGTTCTCGGTTTTTATGCGTCGCGTTCTTCGTTTCTTCCGGTTATCGTATACGATGTTAGCCGACTCGCTTTCGCTCGCTGTGTGGTGTGTATTTGTTTTTTTTTTTACATTTGTTGGCTATCTTGTCGTCCTAAAGGTGCTTACAGTCACCGTCTTAACGCGTACTTCGATGCGCGCACGATGGGATGCTGGTCATTTATGGTTGCCTTGAGAACGTGGCAAGTTATAGCATTATGTGTACACGTTGAAACACGGACACACAGACGCAACCGTCTGGTTTTCTTATCTTCCATGCCCATTTCTGCTGCCCTTCCTTTAGCAATGAATCTCTTATGAACTATCTCGATTGTTTGTCGTGTTGGCTAAAGAAAAAAAAAACATCTGTAAAAGAACTTGTTGTTTGGCTATAATTGGTACATATTCTGTGTGTAGTTGTGTATGTGCGTGCGCCTTCTACTTAATTTTTTTTGTGTGTGGAAATAATGCATATCGTTTCACTTGTGCCACACCTTTGCAGCTTTGTTAAATGCTTTAATAACAGTCATGAAACAAAGCACTCGGTGACAGCTTCTAACAATTTGGTTTGATAGTTTTGGCCGTTGTAAATGTCATCACGTTTCTTAGGTTTGACTATGACTGTACGCCCCACATGTGCGTCTTATCTTCGAAATTGAACATTCGCCGTCGTTGTAACTCGTTACAACGGAAAACTAGGACGGAACCTCGATGACAATGATGGTGGTGATCGGGAACGCTGGTTGCGTCATCAGAGGGCGCAATCTACAATTGCAGTGCGCGAATATGTTGTGACGTAGCACTTATGCGCGCGTGTGTAATGTATGTGCAGCTGCCCAAATATTCTGATAACACCTATTTTTCGCGCGTAACTGCTCACAATGACGTTGACAACTACGTAGCCACAAATGTCAGCTTCTTCGTCGCGGTCATTAATTACCTGTGGCTGACGTGAGCAAACCTGCGCATTTAAGAAGCGATAATATGGTACACTTTAGTACTGACTGCTGTATTTATTGCGGTCAGAATGACGCGTAGTGCGGATTTCGTGCGATGGAGCCTGAATACGTTTTTTTTTTTTCTTCTCGTTGCAGACTGATGACGCCGCTGCTATTACCAAGGCTTAATTACGGTAAGTTCTACAAAGCTTATTAACTCCTATTTTTTTCTTTTTTTACCTTTCAATGAATCCGTTTGAAGAGACCGTATCTATCATAAAAGTGATAGTTTTGGTCTTGTTGAAGCCATTTTGTTGAATACAGAAGCGAATATATCTTTAGCAGTGCTCGAGCTTTTGGTCACTATATACGTCGTCACTTTTTCGTTGATTTTATTGATTTATATGTGAGGTTTAACGTCCCTAAACAACCATAGGATTACGAGAGATGCTGTAGTGGAGGGCTCTGGAAATTTAGACCAGCTGGGTTTTTTTACGTGCACCCGAATCAGAGCACACAGACCTACAGTATTTTTCCCTCCGTCGAAAATGCAGCTGCCGCAGCCGGGATTTGATCCCGCGACCTGCGGGTCAGCAGCCGATCGCCACTTTTTCGTACGTGCTGTGCTATAACGTGCGAGGCTGTGCTTATTCGTACAAGATTACCTCACGTCCTTGAATATCTTTCTTGTTTAGCTTCGACAACGAAATTCGGCGCCGCGATTACAGCACTGCTTTTCGACGTTGCTTGTCGGCTGCCATACCTGCGATCGCCGAGTCTCGCCTTGGGTGTCTTATATACTTCTATACTATACTAATCGTATTTCCTACAGCGTTGCCTAGCCCCGCCGTGGTGGTCTAGTGGCTAAGGTACTCGGCTGCTGACCCGCAGGTCGCGGGTTCAAATCCCGACTGCGGCGGCTGCATTTCCGATGGAGGCGGAAATGTTGTAGGCCCGTGTGCTCAGATTTGGGTGCACGGTAAAGAACCCCAGGTGGTCGAAATTTCCAGAGCCCTCCACTGCGGCGTCTCTCATAATCATATGGTGGTTTTGGGACGTTAAACCCCACATATCAATCAATTACAGCGTTGCCTAAACACTCCCATGATCCTGTGATCAATATTCGGGCTGTGGTCCATGGAAGAGTGTGCACACACTCACTTTGATTACATGTGGCATCTGTGGCGATGTATTCGGTGACAAGTTACAAGGTGTTCTGCGCGCGCTTAGTCTATAGTGTCACGGAACTATTGCCTCGCGTACAGAAATTTCGCCCGTAGGCCTTCTTTCTATCGTGGTTACGACAAATGTATGTGAGCCACGCCCCGGCGAATAATATCGCCCGCGCGTTCGCGCCACGTGGAGCCGCTGTAAATATATTATTAACCCCGTGCCTCGCGTCGTGTCCTTTCCGGTGCACCTTCGCATAGCTTCTATACGACTGGATCCTTCGTTCGGCACACGAGCGGGCGTCATTTCTTTCTGTCAGTGGTGTTTTCCGACAACGACTCCGTTATAATAGCGTCTCGAACGGGGCGGAAGTCGTTACAACGTTCGAACGCCGAAGAAACCAGGGCGCACCTTGAACCGGTGTAAGGAGTATGCGCGCTTGCCCCGGATACACGCAGCTGCGCTTCGCCAAGAACCTTGATTACGCCGAAGAATGCCGCCGCGCGCCCGCTATCTTGTAAGGGCGCGGGAACATATTAGGGCACCCGCCCTGTGGTGTTGGCTGGCGCGCGCATATATACACGCGAGCCCCGATTGCCATCGAGCCTCTCTTTTGCTTGAGGTGGCGCACCTGGGTGCTAACGCTATACGGAGGGGTCCGCTATATAAAGTGGGAGGAAGAGTAAGGAAAGGCAGAGGAAACGCGCGCGCTTCATTTAATAGCAGCAGCTCCTCGGCCTCACTTGTGACCCGCGTTTCTTCTTTTTGGTCTGGTGGCGCAGCATCGTTGGTTGAGCAGCCGTTCTTGTATGTGCGTTCCTTCGCAACCACCCCTATCTGTGAAGAACCGGTAGAGTATCTCGCCAGACTGCGCGCGCGTATACTTGATCCCGTGTTTTATGATCTGAGAGTGCCCGCTGCTCGTTTGGCCGCGCGCGAGTAATGCGTGTGTGTCCGCTGGTCGTTAGACCGTAGCTCGCCGTCGCCTTGTTGCTTAGCTTTTTTAATCCAGTCTCTTCTCTCTCCCCACCCACCCGATGTTCTCTATGTTCATCTTTGTTGCTTAAATATCGCGCGAGTTTGCCCCCCCCCCCTCCCCACCTGATGTAGCACCCCGCACGAAAGGTTTTCTTTCGCTTCTCAGAGCAGAAATGCGTATCCTCCTCGCCTGCTTATACGTCGATGCGCGTGTGTGTACGCGCGACGCTGCGCTGGCCTGTGCGCGCGCCATCGTCGTGCTCCTCTTCAGCCCCGTTTTATGAACCCTTCCCACGGTTCATTTGCTGATCAGCGTGACGAGCCTCCCGGCGCGTCACTGAGGGCCCGGCGCTCGCGTTGCCGTCCTTATAACAGCGCGACGCCTTTACCGTTCGTCGGGCGAGAGAATCGATCCGAATCCGTCCCGTCTCTCTCTATCTCCCTCTGATGCGCGTTTCCACGGTCATGGCGCTCTTACCGCGATATGGCCTCCACTCAGCCGCGCACACACTCACTACTACGTCTCTTACGGCCGTGCATTCCCTTATGGCTTCAGCTGGTGTTCTGCGCGTGGCTTCCCCTCTTTTGATTGGGACGTTCGGGCTGCCGCCGTCGTCGTAATCGTCCCCTCTCCCTCCGATGAGTATAGGGATGGGTCGTAGTCCTGGTCGAGAGCGCACTTATCGTTTATGCAGAAAGGAAGAGAGGGGAGGCGCGTTAGGTGAACGACACCCGTCGGCCCTTCTCCGTTCGGCTGTGGACGGCTTGCCGTCTCATTACGCGACCTCCTTGCTCTCTCAGAGCGCTCCTTCCCGGTGAAGTGGACAGCTGCATGCCTTTTTGCTTTATTTTCTGTCTGTGTCTTTTTTTTCCAAATCTCTGCCTCACGTGGCCTTTTTTTTTGCTTCTTTTCTTTCTTTGTTAGGGACATGTCGAAAACTGTAGCTCGTGTGATGGTGTTCGAACCTCTTTGTATAGCGAGATGAAGATATACAAAAGTAGACGGCGAGCTCGTCACATGTTACAGATTTCACAAAACCTACACTCTCTTCTGTCCGTCCGTCTTGTTAAAGGTCCACTATTACACCGCACATTAGAATCGCAGCTAACGCTCAGCAAAGTGGCGTCACAGACCCTTTATTGACTTGGCGATCGTTTGAATTGATACTTGGGAGCTACCTTGATTCGACTCGTGCTCCTTGATGGTATGCGCAGAACAGCGCCATCTTTACTGTCGATAGCACACATCAGCGAGCAGGGAAAAGCATAGCAACCGCATATTTTTCGTTTCGTGCATAACAAAATCTCCGAATTTACTCATACCCTATTGTCTAGCACAGAACCATAAGCTTTGTGCTTTGATAACGCCCGAAAATCAATGAGATGACGTAGAATCTGGTTATCAGAACATTTGGCTCTGAGCACTTGGTTGTCTCGCCATTAAATAAGCTGGAACAAATTTTTTTTCTACTTGAGATTAACGTCGTTCAATATGAGTTATCGAGCTCTGCTCATCTTGTTCCTGAAAATTACCAAACCACCATGTGTTTGTAAAGACGTTAGCCATAACGAAACTACTCGCCTACGTACTCGGATCCGCACCACGGAAAGACAGAAAGCTAGAGAGACAAAATTTTATTTCTAGCCTTGGTTTTATTATAGCCGATGGCATTACAGATTTGGCTGATATGAATAATTACGTTTGATTTCGTGTTCTCAAGCACGCTTTTCTTGTTCCTGCGTAAACCTCGTTGACTAGATAACCGAGCGGTCAGAGAATGAAAGGTGCTTACACCCTGATTCTCTGACATTTTCTGGTGTTCTCTACTCACGAAGCTTATCGGGCTGTGTGAGACAATAGCGGATACGTACATTTGAAGTGTTTACTATGTACCAAACGTAAATTAGTGTCGGTATGTTCTATTACATGCTTGCTGATGCGTGCTATCGATTCGAAAGGACAAAAGTGGTGCTATTTTGTGCATACCGTCAAAGAGTTTGGCTCGGTACCGCCTGTTAAGGAGCATCAAAGAAAAGCGGGGAGAGAAAGAGAAAGCCGCTTTAGTTGAGCTCAATTAACGTGGGGAACGTGCTTCCGCGCGTCCGGGACATCTATTCGAAGGGCGTTCTTTTCGCGGAGCTTTTAGTTTGCTTTAAGCTCCAAAGGAACGCTTTACGCCATCGGAGACTTGCTGTCCGCTCTGCTTCTATCATTCGTTGCAGACAGCCGCGCTAAATGAACCCGATTGTGGCGCCTCGCGCGTATTGTAGCGTGGCGGGGCAATATTTCTTTATTTACGCAAACTGCGCTGCCGCGGTTCTGTGACACTTCCCCGTACTTTGGGAAACGTGCGCTTCCCGTAGGTCACGCGCCTTCGTCGGTTAATAGCTCTGCGTGCTTGCGGGGCGTCGAAATGGACGAATTTGCCGCTTCGTGACCTCGGAGCTACACACACAAGTTCGCCGAGGCAGTTTCTGTTGCGCCCTTGCGCAAGACGGTGCGGTCACCTTCTCATTCCACCATGCATGCTCCTGACGAAATGGTGCACGCCCACTCCGTGTAATAGCCACTGACCCTTTCTTTTTTTTATATGACGTTGCGAGTAACAGCCAGCAGGTCGCAGGCCCGTTTCGAACTTGTGTACTGCGCGATGCCTTGGCGAACATTTGTTTGTTTGTTTGTTTGTTTGCTTGCTCTACCTCCGCGCACCTCCGGCCCCATTGACGCGTCGTGGGACTCGCGACGTGCGCGGCAATGGTCGTGTCGCCAGGAGTTCCCGGGCCATTGGCACGAGCGCGCCTCCCCACGCCAAGCGGGGTCGCCGCTGTCGAACGTGCGGCGACCCGAAGCCTCCGCCGCCATTCGCGGTTCCCGGCCGCCGCGTTTGGCGTCATCTCGTTCGCCGTATTCTCTCCCCGGCGGGAGGCGTTCGGTGCCGTGGCATGGCTCCTCTGCTTGGCGTCTCCTGGGAACGCACCCGGCGGGTTGCGTGTTGTTTCATTACTGACCCCTCCAATGGCGTCACCCCGTGAAGTAAGGCATAGAGCAGAGCGGACGGTGTTGTTGCTGAAACAGCGCTTTGATTTTCTTCCTGTTCTTTCATATTTTTTTTTCCTTGTTTGTCTTAGCCATCGTTCACGGACCCGCTGTAGCGTACACCGTATGCAGTAAATGTGTATCGGCTTTTCCGCTCAGCTAAGACGCTGCGGGTCCGCCGAAAACAGCGCGCCTTTTCCGCGTCTCGTGCATATCTTTTGCTCTGTCTCTGTCGCCTGGTCACCCACCGAATGAATCGCAAATATTCAGAGTAACGGTGAAATGCTGAATTGAAACCCACGAGCGTGCAGTGTGATTTCTTTATGCCGAGGCCGCGTCACGCTCGCTCAGCGGGTTTAGTTCAAGGAATTCGCGCAGAGGACTGAGACAAGCAACACCGTATCGCTTTGTGCGCACGTTTCGGTGAATACTTCTTAGGATCGTACTGCGCCATATTTTTTTTTTTTGTCACTTGAACTCGAGTGCTTGACCTGGTTCGTATCGTTGCATATGTGGTGACCCACGACCGCGTACGTGTCTGCAGGCCTGTCCTCTATTCGACCTTGTTTAGACGAGCTGGAGATTCTTTCTATGTTTGAGATTATGTATCACTTTGTTTTCGCTTCTCTTTTTTGTCTCTGTTAAAATTATTTACTGGGCCGCGCGCTGCTCTGCTGACTATCTAAACAAATAAATCAGACCTATACTTGTGACTACTGTGCTCTGATATCGCTTCTCTGACCTCTCTCTCTCTCTATCTCACACACACACACACACACACACACACACACACACACACACACACACACACACACACGCGTGTTTGCTTGCGTGCGCTCTATACCCGTATACGTTAATGTAATCTACCTGGGTCGATCTGCTTGCTTATCCGGTGACTAAGCTGGAAGCTCAGCTGCAGTATTTGCCCAATTTTATCGCCACCGATATAGCGAAGCGACAGGCTACTGAAGATGCACTGTATACAGGACCCATCGGCCTGTCGTTCGCTATATCGGTGGCGATAAAATGGGGCAAATACTGCAGCTGAGCTTCACGATGGGTCCTGCATACACTGCGTGCAACTTCTTGGTATATTCTCTGCATATGTTAGCCAGCCTTGCCAAAACGCATTCGCGGCCGTATGAAATCGTTATCCAGCTGACGTGTTCCATGCCGGTACTTGGGACTTGTTTGCAAGCTTGCCTTAGGCAGGCTTGATGTCGGGTAAGGAATTGCGTTATTACGACTTATAAAGCGATTTAGAACAGCGAAAGAGCAACCAGTCGTCGCACAATGCGAATAGCGTAACGAGTGGGTCGTGCAATGCTTAAACCCATTACAAAAAGCTTGTTTTTGATCACCCATTAACTGTGGCGCGTATCCACCTCAAGCGTAATTCCTTATCGTCGTCAGCCACTGCATGAACGATTCGGCACAAAATTCCTCGCAAGCGCTTAGCGGACGTCACGCTTTTCAGAAGAATGACGAAAACTAGCACAGCGAATGCCGGCCTATATACTACCCAAAAATTACTTAAGCCGTAGTGGGTATCAAGCAAGTGTGCTTGCAGCAGTTACCCAATGAGTGTTTGGGAAAAGGCTCTGAAAGGCCGCTCTTTTTAGTTTTCGCCGTGACTGTGCTGCGCCTTCCGCGCAGGCCTGACGTATTGTGTTTTTGTTTTGTTTTTCTTGACTCGCATACCACGTTGCGTTCGCGCGTTCCTTTTCTATGTGTCTGTCTGTAACATTTTTTGTAACTTTTTTTCTTATGGTGAAGGGGCTAGTCAATCTGTCACATGCAGCTTTTTTAGATGCGGAGCATCTTATACTCGAGGCTTGTAGTGCGGCGCCGTCCGCAAGCTTCCTCCTCCTTCTTCCACCATCTGTGCATCCCTTCCTCCTCTACACACCGCGCGCGCTTCACTCCTCCACCCTCTGTGCACCCTTCCTCCTCTACACACCGCGCGCGCTTCACTCCTCCACCATCTGTGCACCCTTCCTCCTCTACACACCGCGTTCGACATCTACAATTCTCCTGATTCTCCAGTGGACGCGCATGCGCCGTCGCGCTTCGAGAACATTCAACAGCTGACAGTGCATGCGCCGTCGCGCTGTATATATACTCAAGGTCGGCGCTCGCTCGCTCAGTTGCCGCTTGTCGGTTGGTTTGTACGGCGCGTCGACGTCCAAGGTCGCGGTGAAATGAATTCCAACGAATCCACAAACACAATGATCGACGTCCCTTCGACCAGCGCCGCCCTTTCGCGTACGTGTGTACGTGTTCACTCATTTAACACCCCCTCCTACAACCACGTTCACCAATTTAGCCATCGACCCAAGTAAGTCGCAATTTAACACCCCATTTCACAACCACGTTAACCAATTTAGCCATCGACCCAAGTAAGTCGCACTTTAACACCCCGTAAATAATTATATGCTCCGCATCCTCCTCAGTGTTCCCCCGAGGGAAGCTGCGGGCAATTTTTTTCCCGTCACACCAAACCAAGTGCACAATGTGTTTTATCGCGCGGTTAAATAAAATCAACTCAACTGGTCTTATACCGTCGACTCCTTTAGAGGCGGTTGTCCTCGTTCGTATTCGTCGCAGTCGTTCGCGGGCAGCAGCCACGCTGTAACACTCGAGGTGCGCGTGGTGTGCGTACGCGTTCTCCTCACCGTTGCCAGCGTGAATCTTTTATGTCGTCTCAGCGGCGCCGAGACCGTATAGCTCTAGCGCCGACCGTGTTTTCGGGTTTCGATCGAGCTCGACGGTTTCACCGTGGGGCCGGCGACGCCCGGGTCTCTGTGTGTGTGTGTCTGCGCGGTATCCCGCACTGTCTCCGATCGTTATCGCAGTGCCGTGAAAGCGTGCCATTACGGAAGCGAATTGGAAAGCGCGATCGTGTGTGTATATACGCTCGCGCCGCTCGCGAGTGTAATGGAAGCGTGAAGATAAAGAATAAAATAAGACTGTGAAGCGGGGCGATAGTGGGGCTAAATATTTAACGAGGTTTCTCGCGAACCTTTCGGGCTGTTTTCCGCGAGGTGATCTGCCCGGAGTCGTTAAGGTGGCTCGAAGAACGCGAATTGTGGTGAGGGTCTGGCGGGGTTGGTGCGAGTGGTGTCGCGATCTCTTCAATATTTTGTCGCTCGCACTGCCTGCGTGCCTTCCTTTCCGTTCTTTTTGGAGAATTTTTTTGTGTAGGCGTCTCTGGCTTGCCGTTTCACTGAGACTATAGCCGCGACGATCGCGTTAAGAAATTTTGGATTTTCCGACTGTGCTTCGCCCGTACCATATGACGAAACATTAAGGCGCTTACCCATACGACGCGAGCGTTTCTGACAAACATTCGACGGTGGGCGTCGGCGAGGTGTTACGGCGGCGTCCCTTGGAGTATTCCTTATGAGCAAAGCCTGTCCGCCATTTTGTGATCCGATAAGGGTTGAACCGGATAAATCAGCGCTAATGGACGTGGATGAGGAAGGCGCAGTTTACTGGACGAGGCTGTCTAAAGAGACGTATAGCTAAATTCGCCATCCTTCGAATATTTCATTACCATCAATTCGTACCTAAATTTGTTAAATTAGTTAAATATGCATAGTTGTAATGTGACGTCACGGACAGATATTCTGCGCTGGGTGCCCCAAGATGGCGGCAACCGTGACTCTTTTTATGTAATTAGAGGGTGCCCCTGCAGAGGAGGACACAGAGTCGTTCGGTCTGCGCGTTCTTTAGTGGTTTCCCCGTTTTCGCGTATTCGCTAGGCGCGCTGAGGTTCCGGAAACATGTAGGAACGCGAGGGCCACTAATCCGATGTCACTATTGCAGCCAACCCAGCATCCAATTAGCTGAAAAAAAAATTCGCCGACTACCTCGCCAGTCCCCTGCATTGTGCATGAGCCATGATATACGAGGAGAAGAAGGAGACACTGAGTGTCTATTTCGCCCTTGCCTTCTTACGCTAACTTTCGCCACGTTTAAGATGAACCACATCTCCCAAACCGGCCCTGCATGCTTCATCGACCCGGATAAATGCATGATGCAGGCGTGGGGCTTACCCTAAACCGACGCATTCAGAAGGGGGCTGCAGGATCCGGCCTTGACGTGTGGCGAATCGTGTTGTGATTCTCGCTCCGTGCCGACCTGCTCTCCGGACTTGCGAACCGTGCCACGGTGGCGTAGGTGCTCAACTGCCCACTTGACCCGCAAGTCGCGGTAACTAATCCCGCCCGCGGCGGCCGCATTTCCGATGGAGGCGAAAATGATCGAAACCCACGCGCTTAGATTTAGGTGCACGTTTAATAACCCGAGGTGGACGAAATTTCCCGGGCGTTTAATAATCTGGTGGCTTTTGGAGGTTGAGTCACCACACTTTAGACCTGTAGCCCTCGACCCCCCCCCCCCCCAGGTTGGGATGGATCGGGGTGTTTTACAATAATAATAATAATAATAATAATAATAATAATAATAATAATAATAATAATAATAATAATAATTTACTATTATTTTGCAAAAGCATCCCGGAAATGCAAAATTTGCCTGCCAAAGCCTCACTAAGAATAAATAATAAAAATGCGTATTTTCTTAAGGTCTTCAAACCCCCCCCCCCCTTCTCACCTCCAAAAATATTCCTGGCTACGGCCTTGCTACAGTTATTTTATATATTCCGGCCTGCGAGGCCAAGGCTTATCTTACTGGAGCCGGCAAAATATTCGTTTTATGTCCTTATGCGGCTGTACTCTAGACGTCGCGTATGTTCAATTTCGGACGTCAACTCGTCAACTTTAAAACGCGTGCCTATTTGTGTCGCACACTGCAAGCCATTTTGCACGTGCGACACTATTTGTGTACGCGTCGATTGTTTTCATTGTGTTTATCCCGAGTGGGACGATATAGCCACTCGATCTCTTTTGATCTCTCCGCGCCCAGGTGTAGACGCCCTCGAACGTGTATACGAAAGCGCCCATATGCTCTCGCCTATACCGGGAGTAATCGACGCGCCGCCAGCTAGCTTGCACCTGACGCGTGAGTGTATAGGGCAAATTGATAGACGGCCCTGTCTGGTAGTCCCGTGAAGAGGCTCGACCTATCTCGGTCGAGCCTCTCTGTCGAGAGAGAGAGCTTACGCACGCACTCGACTGACAAGCACAAGCACACACGCTGTGGAACCCGCGTCGTCTTCGGCCGACCGATAAGTCCGTGCACCCTCGCTTCGACCGGAGCTTGCCCGTCAACTGAAGGGGATGGAAGGAACGAAGGGTGAGGAGAGGCAGGAGGGCCTATCGGATGCCGATGAATAACAGCCACGTATGACGACGGCGTTCTGTCTTCTTCTCTTTTTTTTTTCCCCCTCTCGGTTTATTTGTTTGACCGTCGACGCCGCGGAAGCCCCGGCTCCCGATATCGCCTCCTTCGAGTCGGTCGCTGCTCGGTTACTCGTCGCAGCCGCCGGTGTGACACACGCGCACGCTTTTTTTTTTTTTCCAATTCGCCCCCGCTTTCGCCGTATCGTCGTGATTCGCCCGTTGCCGCCGCCGGTTCGACGTGCTCGATCGTGTCTTGGGAGTAGCGATCGCTGGCTTTTTGAGAGTTGGTGAGATCAGCTGCCGGAGCTTCGGTCGCCACCGGTCGAATTTGAAGCGCCGTAGACAGCGCCTCTCGTCTTTTTTCTGAGGTGGGTCTGGTAGATTTGCACTTCCTAGTACCCTAAGGATGACGATCCTAAGGTCTTGCGCTGGAAATGTTGTGCTACCTTAACGATGTAAGCTACTGCGATGTGATATGGGTGCCTTCTGGAACCTGTAAACCCCTTTTGAACGCCTGTGGGACTTTGCCTGCGTGCTTCTTTGCAATTGGTATTACGGCTGCTACCGATCTATCAGTAGCGTCCTGTCCGTAGCTCATTGACCGTGTCATCCCGGCTGCCAAGACCTTTGTCCTGCGTTTGCCTATTTTTTGGGCACCGGCACTTTTTCATGAACGGCATACGACGTGTTTTCGAAGCCCTGCTTGCGTAATCATTTACTTGAAGGAACGAGATTTAGGAGCTAGTTTTGTTTCCGCGGCCACGTTCCAGTGCAAACGATGTGCATTTGCTCCTACTTCACTTATCTGTTTTTGTTTTGGCGTTTTTTTTTTCGTTTCACGTCTTTGAGGTTCTTGATAAGTGATTTGCCGTGTTGGAGTATATTTGGTTTCGCAATTCTTTACATTGGTTCCAGTCGGCATACTGCGTGCTGTTCGATGCTATACCCTTAAATGAGAAGATGCTGACCGTATGTAGCTTTATTTAGTACGCGTATGCAAAACGCGGTAGTCGACAAACGCTCGTAAACTCATATGTATTCGCCACCGATCGTATTGTTCGTGTGATACGCGAGCATAGTCTCAGTTTTTTATCGGAAACGTGCTGCGAAAAGTATATAGACGCTTCGGTGAGCTTAACAACTGAGCAGCTTATCAGTACTTCGCAAATATGCATCATTGGTATACGTCATAGAGCCAAGCACCCTTGTTTTCGTAGGGCGTTTGCAAATCTCGCGCTTCTGTGCAATCTCGCCAGTGACGTGTCGAGTAGTGACGTGTCGAGTAAAGTTGCTGTGCCATTAGTAAGCGTGGATCTGTTATCTCTGGCCGCACAGATAAAAGTAAGCGTGGGCGATTTGATTTTGTTTTGTACATGTTTAGGCGGAGACACTCATCTAGGTTTTTTAGGTTTAGCTTCCCGGCAAGTACTTTTATTTTTGTAATTCTGTAATAGAGATAACAGTATGTGCAATCCTTTATTAATTCACAACGTTGAAGGAAACAAAGATATTTAAGTAATGACACACGGGCACCATGCATAAGTTTGCCGCGACAAAGGTTAATTGCGGCAGGAATTTTTGCGGGTGGAGGGGGACATTTGCTGAAGGCATTGAAGAATGCCTATTCCCATTGTTTATTCTATGTAAGATTCCCCCCCCCCCCTTTCGACCGAATTCCAGGAAGGGGAAGGGAGGTAGGGCACTTTCCTGCCACGGGCCTGCATTTTGTAAGTAAATAACGTAAAAGGGCCCGTGAGTGAACGAAAAAAAAAACAAAAGCGTTTGCGGGATACCTGCTGATTTCGTTGCCCCACGTCTAACAGTTGCCCTTCGCTGTCCTTACATAACGTATATTAATGCATGCTGTCTTGTAATAACCAAACCATTTGCGATAATTGTTGTGCGCAAATGAGGCTTGACGGCGTCGAGTGAGTCAGAACTCCGTCCCGCGGATTCAACACTGCACCGTTCAGTGTGAGAGGCCGTCGGAAACAGCTGACAAAGCCTGATCCTGGTCGTTTTTATTTGTCCTTTATGCCCATAGCATTCGCTCACAGCCGCGGCTCACATGCTCGCGTCTCCTCAGATGCGTCCAGACACACTGCTCAGGTGTTACGAATTTGTTTTGTTTCCTCGTCGTGTTTGCGCAACACTCGTTCGCTCTAGCTGATGTTGCTGCTGCTTCCGCACCGGGTATGTCTTTCTTTCTTTTTCCTTCGTTTCTTTTTCCTGTTCATTCTTATCGAGTCCGGCCGCCGGAGCTCTTGCGTGCCCGTATTAGTCACATTTCCGGGAGTCCCATTCACGGAGGCTCTGGCGTCGTTTTGACGCCAGATAAGGCAACCGCGAGGTTCTGCGAAACGAGGCCTTCGGCGCACGTATAGGCGAGTCCTTTTGCATGTCTGGCTGATTGTATTTCGTTCGCCATTATTCTCGTTTGCTGAGGATGTGAGGCATATTTCTACTCGTTTGCACGGCTGAGTCAGATAAAGACGAAGTGCATGCATGAGTGACAGTATGCGAAATGTTTTGCCCAACGCATAACGGTGCGAATTGATTTATGTGGTCAATTTGGCGCACATGTCCCACTGCAGGGAACACTTGTAGAGCTTTTGCGCGTAGTTTCAACAGACGGAGGACTTGACGCCATAAATGAGGACGTAAAGGGAGGGCACACACGAGTTGTATGCGAGGATGGGGCCGCACATTCGATAACCGTTTAATTACTAGTTTTATTTGTCGGATTAACGATAAATTTGAATTGGGAGCGCAAATGTGATCATTCATCCATGATCGACGCAGCGCTACACACAAAGACGAAAAGAACACAGAGTGCACAGGACTTCCATTACACTCTGCTCATGTAGCTTTCGTGGGCGCACTTGCGGATGAAAATTTAGCAGTCTTAGAGAAGCTGAGGTCGCTTTATGTAAGGGCACCTTTCTGCCATTTTTCATGATATATCTGGAGTGGTCTGGAAAGCTTCCGGTCCAAACCACGACATCCTTGCTTGACTTTGTGATACCGCTTGTGATCCGTACACGATTGTGGGGGCGGCCTCTCGGGAATCGTAAATAGGGATGATGTTTTTTTTTTTATTCTTAGTGCGACGCGCTTCATTGAGCCCGACAGTACGTTTGATCAAGTTGCACCCGTTTGCTACCCTACACAGGAATAGGGGATATGAAGAGAACAGAGAAAGGAAGAGGGGAAGAGAGGAGATCTAATATATAGCATGCTCGCGCGCATAGCGTGCGCGCACTGCGCATACTTGGTCCTAAAGCTGCGGACGTTAAGAGTATGATTCGACTCTGACTGTCTTTGGTGAAGTTGAAGGACGGCATCAAAGGTGTTCAATACATTCAGTGTGCTGAGCTAATGTCCTTACGTTGAGGAGTGGGCGTATTTCGCTTTTAAATCATTTCAGCGCAGCAATGGCACGCGCAGGTCTTCGCCACGGCCGGAGATAGTCGACGGAAGTTTGCGCCTCTCTATGAGCGCGCAATGCTTGAATTGACGGTCTCAGCATTGGTGGCTAGAAACCAGCCGTCACCGGTTTGACAGTGTACTGCAGCCATTAATTAGCGACTGCTTTCACTGTCTTGACTATATGTCGTCCCTCGAGCAGCTCTATATCAACCAACGTGCCTTTCTCGTTCAGGCTGAAGGGCTGGCCCGTGTCTGGCGGCCATGACGAGGCGGGACCGCTGGTGGGCGGCCTGCTCGCTGCTGCCGCCGCTACTGCTCCTGTTGGCGGCGGCGCCCCCCTCGGCCCATGGCCTGTGGCCGTCGGCGCTCCGGCAGCAGCCCGCCGGCTCGCCGGCCTCGTCGCCGGCCGCGGCGCAGGAGCTGCGCCAGGCGGCCAACGGCACGACCAACAGCACCGTGCCGGAGAAGCCGGCCATCTTCACCGACCCGTCCACCGAGAGGTTCATCCCACATGGCCGTCAACAGCTACACGGGACAGGTGAGCATACGCGCCATGACTGGTGCCTGTTATCTTCGAGGACAGGAACCTAACTTGCGCTCTTGTTTTACACTATCGGGAGAGGCTTATTCATTCCAAACTTCTTCCTGCACGCAGGTGTACATCGGCGCCGTGAACGCCATCTACCAGCTGTCGAGCAAGCTCGAGCTTCAGGCGCGCGCCGTCATGGGGCCCGAGAAGGACGACCCGGGCTGCCCCGTGACGCGCTTCTGCCCGTCCATCACGAAGAAGTACCACGACTACCACAACAAGGCGCTGGTGATCGACTACCCGCAGAGCCGGCTTATCGCGTGCGGCTCGCTCTTCCAAGGGGTGTGCACCGTGCACAGCCTGGAGAACATCACCAACTACCGGACGCCCGCCAACGAGTCTGTGGTGGCGAACAACGCGACCGCCTCCACGGTGGCCTTCATCGCCAACGGGCCCGAGCGCCTGTCGCGCATGCACGTCCTCTACGTGGGCGTCACCTTCACGGGCAACGGACCGTACCGGTCGGACGTGCCCGCGGTGTCGTCGCGCAGCCTGGACCTGAGCAACGACACGTTCTCGATCGCCGTGACGGGCGTCTCGACGGGCACCAAGGTGTTCGTGAACAGCCTCGCGCGCGAGGTGTACCCCATCACGTACGTGTTCGGCTTCAGCTCCCGCGGCTTCTCCTACTTCCTGACCGTGCAGAAGCAGTTCACCGAGGAGCCCAAGCCGTACATCTCGAAGCTGGTGCGCATCTGCCAGAACGACGTGCACTACTACTCGTACACCGAGGTGGCGCTCGTGTGCCAGACGCCCGACGGCATCCACTACAACCTGGCGCAGGCGGCGTTCGTGGGCAGGCCGGGCTCCGAGCTGGCCGTCTCGCTCGGCATCACCGCCCAGGACGAGGTGCTCTTCGTGGTGTTCGCCAAGAGCCGCGACGAGACGGACGTGTACAACCGGCCCAGCCAGAAGTCGGCGCTGTGCGTGTACGCGCTCACCGCCGTGCACCGCAAGTTCACGCAGAACATCAACGACTGCTTCAACGGCCAGGGGGTCCGCGGCCTGGACTTCATCAACCCCAGCAACCCGTGTCAGGACACGGTCAGTGTTTCCCTCTTGAGGCTCGTTCACACCTGCGGCTGTAGCACCGCTCGCGCGACCATGTTCGTTCCAGTGGCGCGACCGTAGTCGCAAACCTCTGAGCCATTCGGGTGCGCGGGGACAGGATGTCAGCTTATTTTGCTCTGCCAGAGCGATGCGGGCAGACGTGAATTCTGCGGGGTGACGGGCATCAGTCATATGCAGGTGGGAAAATCGATTGCCTTAAACAGCGGCAAATGGTCGCGCGATCAGTGCTAGTCGCAGGTGTGAATACGATCCTTTAGTCCACTAGTCCAGTAGTAGGCGTCGTGCAGATCACGTCAGCATTTGGGTCAGGGGAGGGGGGGAGGACAGAATAAAGGATTAATTTAAACGAAATGATGGTGATAATGTTCGCGAAAGCTTTGTCAGAACTTAATTGATTGGTGTGTGGGGTTTAACGTCCCAAAAACCACCAAATGATTATGAGAGACGCCGTAGTTGAGGGCTCCGGAAATTTCAAACACCTGGCGTTCTTTAACGTGCACCCAAATCTCAGCACATAGGCCTACAACATTTCCGCCTCCGTCGGAAATGCAGTCGCCGCAGCCGGGATTCCATCCCGCGACCTGTGGGTCAGCAGCCGAGTACCTTAGCCACTAGACCACCGCGATGGGGCAGGCTGGAACTTAAGAGCACAATGTAATACTTGCCGAAAGGGGCGCGACAGCTTCGGTCTCTGACAGTTTTCACGGTGTGAAAGTAGCAATAATTTTTTCTTGTTGAAGTATGGTTTATGCCAATTTCCGAAATGTAATTTCTTGGCTTGGCTGTCCCATTAAATGGTCGCGCCATTTGCTTTCCGGTTCGGTGATGTCTAGAAGAAGCGTTCGTTCTGTTCGTGCCCTTGTTGGCTGTTCGAACAGCAATATTTATCCAATGTAGTACACGTGGTTCTTCTTGCCCGCGTGTTGCTGGGTTTTGTTTTACGAATCAATTGAGCGGCGGATTCCTTCACGGTCGCCGTCGTCTCGTGTACGTTTTTAATTGTCATTCGTTCGTGCCAGTATCAAAACCACGAAAAAAAAAAGGGGGGGGGGGCGGAGAAAGCTATTGGCTAATTTAATTTCCTCAGACAGCAGGATTTCGCCATATGTAAACGGGAAGGTAGCTTTCCTTCCCTGTCTCTGCCTATATGCGCCGGTGTAAGTGCGTCTTCCTCTAAGCGATTACGACGCTCTTGAGAACGATAATTTTCTTTGACCTTAGATTATGAGAATGATGTTGTCTCATGATCCTCTCGAGGCTGTACTATTTTTTCCTCTTTCCGAAGTCCGGTTTGATTCACACTTTACATTAGTTGCATAGCTTAGTTGATCTCTATCTCTTTCTCTCTCACACACACAAACTCTCTCTTTCCTTCCTTTCTTTCGTTCACCGATCGGTCTCTACTTTGTTCCATTTCTCTACACATCACTCCCGTCATCGGCTTCCGACGCAACCGTCCAAGCAAGTTCAGCAAGTAGCCGAGCTCGCCTTCAGAGTGTTCCGTCGAATTCTCACTGCACTCTCGCTTTACTACGAGAAAGAAGTTGTAGGGGACTTAAGTAGGGGACGCCGCAAGACCGGCGCGTGGTCATCGAACAGCTCGGGTCTTACGATTAAGCACCGAGCGCCACTCTGCCCAAGAGACCGTCTAATCCGGGTACAGGCTTCGGTAGTCCACGCTGCGCCCCTCCGGAGAGCCGCTATGGAAAGCCTTCAGGGTGAGAAAGGATCTACGCGTTAGCATGTGTCATATATATGTATACGGTCTTACGGGCAGCAACCGAACGACAACTTCGTCGCAAGACGAGGCTTTGCAGTGTCCCGAGGTAAACACAAGAGAGCTTCGCTGACACGTTCGCTCGCCCCTTGACGCGTGCATGGACGACGAGCCGAGTGGCAACAACATCGCTTGCTCCGAACTGTTTGCCGAGCCTGCGAGACCAGAGATAACGCTCGGGTCTCCTTCTCGTGTACATATATATATATACGTCGTCGCTCCTATATACACGGTAATTGAAACAGTCACACCACGCAAAAAAAAGAAAAACAACAAAAAAGAAGAAACACTGGCAACTGACGCCTTTTTCTCAAATCCTCGAGACTGGCCGGCCCCTGGCTCTTCATACGTCACCGCCGTGTTGACGTTGTTGTCAGTGCGTACTTGTATACTCTTGGGCTCTTTGAGAGACGTGTGCTGTTGCTTCCCGCTAGCCCGTCTCTCCCAATGTGTGTACGTTTAGGCCAACCACGCCTTCGCACTTATCTTCTCGACGGAGCTCTCCTCCGGGATTCGACGAGTTCCTCTGTATACCGTGCACACGTATACTTTGTGCGTGCTGAGCACTTCGGCTACACGATCAGTCTGTCCAGCGGGATGGGTTTTGAGGGATCGATGAACCGTCCGCTAAGCGGGTGTAACGGCGTGGTCGGCCGGGAAGATATTTTGTGTGTTAATGGACTTTTCGGTGGTGGCTGGCCGTCTCGTGATATTTATTCCCTGTTGATGGATTTTTTTTCTTGTTTTTTTTTTCCTTCATCCTTTCAGGCGTGCCACGTACGTATACCCTATGCCGTGTCCTGAATCTTGCTTCCTCTAGTGCGGTTTACCGTTATCTCTGTTCCTTGGATACCGGACACGCCATGTACAGGGAGAGCCTTTCGATGTCGTGTGTGTGTGTATATATATAAGTGTATGCGCATGCCCCGCAAAGAAAATGTATCTACAAAAAAGTAGAAAATATTGCGGCATTGCTGCTAAAGCGTTTCGTGTGGGGACTCGACTCGAATCTAAGATGTGTTGAGCGCATTTTTATTCCATTTGTTCCCGAACAACAGCGCAGCTGGTTTCTTGTTTGGCTACGCACTCTTTATCATATTCACTTCTTTTCTTGGACGTTCTACGCTGGACCATGACTTTTCCTTTACATTCGGTGCCGCTTTGACGAAACGTTGGGACGCTGGCGAAACAAAGAGAAATATCAGATCAACCAAAGCAGGGGAACTCTAGAAACTCGGAGAGTGGGCTGGCTCCCCCAACAGGAGCCAGAAATCGACCAAAAAAAGCGCACTGACGCCGGCGCGTGAAACACCTTGCGGCATTGCCTCTCCAAACGCAGCCCTTAGCGTGTCCGTCATTCAAAAAGAAATAATATTTATTCTTCATTTATATTCCCTCCACCTGGTTTCTCCTTCACCTTGCTGTCGTCATTGCTTTCCAACTCTGTTTACCCCGTGTTTTTTTTTTTCCCTTTATGCATGTTGTTGGGGAAGATCGGCGGATTATTGGGCTTCTCTGTGTATCTCCCGCGTTTGGCAGGAAAGCCTGATGCGCCGGCGTAAACCGAAACCGGTTTCTACTAGTCCCGGGGACGCTGAGGCTTTTGATATCTTCTTGGGCAGTGGGGAACAAGCCAAGCAGCTGTAGGGATGGTGGAACGTTTTCCTCCCCGTGTTCTTTTATTTCTTCTTCATCTCTCTATTCGATCTTCTTTTCTTCTTCTTCCTTCTCTCTGATCCATGCCTCTTCCCTCTGACCGGGCAGGAAGGTGCAAGAGAGACGGGTGGACGAAAGAGATCCCGTCGCTTGTATGTTCGTTTATCGACGCCCAGCGCGGCGAGCAGCCATTGATTCCTGCTGCGAATCGGTTCTCCCGACTGTACCGGGGCTGCAGCTGGCCCCCGTCGCCTGGCTCGCGTCTCCCTCCTATACGCTGCTTCTGGTTGTGCCCCCGTCGCTTCTGCTCGCCACCTTCTTTCTCGATTTACTTCACTCAGCTTAGCTGTTTTGCTGCTTTCTTCGTTGTGTGCTTCGCCGGAGAGCGAGAACATTGCCGCTCGGCCCTTTTGTTTCTCCTTATTCCTTCCCATCGATTGGGTTTGTTGATCCTAGGTGTCCTTAGCGGTTCACGCTGGCGTGGAGTGTTTCAGTCTTGTTGTGGAGGATGCAGTGAGAGGACTTGTGGTGGATGGTGAGACGTTCCGTTCGCCCCCTGGGCTCGCTCCTTTTGTCCTGTAATTTTATTTGCGTGAGGGGAATGGGTGGGGAATTATCGGTGCTTCAAGGCAACGCAGTATCTCTCGTTCGTTGCTTTTGAGGGGGATTAGTTCTGGCGTTCGAATAAAAACTTCTATCGAGATTCTTGTTTATTTATTTTATTACTCTTATGCATGTCGTTCTCCGGCCTTGTTGACAGAAAGCGTCAAGGCACAATCATTCCTTCCAACGCTGGCGATGTCACTGTGGATTGCCCTCTGGGGCCTCATCACCATCTGACAATAGTCAATCGCTATGGAGCATTATATTTTTTATAATTTGTCTTTTCCCATATGCGTACAGAAGCTCTTTATGTGTGCCATGAGATACTAAAATTTGCTAGGGCAGATTTACCTGCGAAGCAGCTGTAAGGGGGGAGGGGGGTATCTTTAGAACGTTTCGCTTTCTCTAGGATTAACGAAGCCTTTTCTGGTGGCAAATAATACGAAAAACTTAGCTTGGCTTCGATCAAGGTGAAATGCTAGAGGTCCGAGTGCTGTGCGATGTCAGTGGTCGCCAAAGAAGCGCCAGATCGTCTATATTTCCCGAGCACTCACTACGGCGTGTCTCGTTATGACGTGTTTTCGGCAAATAAAACCACGTAAACTACTATAAACCTTAGCTTCGGAAAAGTAAAAAAAAAAAAGGCTTGACCAGGCTAAACTTGCTGCTGCTTGGCGCCGTCACGTCGGACCGTGATGCCGATGTTTTCATGTTTCGTATATATCGCTACGTTAATCAATATTAATATAGTTATGAAACAACGCATGCACCAACCCAATCATTTTCTAGCATATGCATGTGCCGTAACACTCTTAGTTTAGTTGTTAAAGCTACAAACAAAACAAAGGTTTAACGGGCCAATAGGCATTCGCACCCACCCGTGAAATAGCCTATATACGCGTCCCTGTGAGGTCAAGGTCATTTTTTGACTTTCTACGCGCGTAGGGGAACGCGGTAAATGAGTGCCGCTAACGACCCACTTTTCACTCTCTCCGCAGTTCGCGTAACTATCTTTATACGTATACCTTCTGTAACCTGGTCAGAGTCTGGGTGGCCCCTCAGCGCACGCATTTCGCGACGCGCCCGTTCGTTAATGGCCTTGTATAGCTTCCGTGGAATGATCCTCTGTATACCTGTGCACTTCCCAAATCCCCGTCCCCATTGGCGCAGTTTTCGCGCTGCACTGCCGAACTGAGACGGGGGGGAAAGAAATGACAGAATGCTTAAAAAAAAAAAAAGATCCAACGAAAAGGTATGACTTGCTTCCCGTGCACTTTTAACCGTGGGGAGAGCCGGGGTTTCGCTCGTTCGTCGTTTTCGCTGAACGCGGCCAATTAAAGAGAGGCCTTTAAAAGTAGTGATGACCCGAATTTCGGGCGACCCACAATTTGCGACCCGTAATTGGCGACCAATTGGCGACCAATTTGCGACCCGCAATTTGCGACCCGTCGACCCGAATTGGGCGACCCGTAATTGCGACCCACATTCTGCCGGGTCGGCGTTCCGCTTCGTCCTTATCGTTAATTACGAGGTCCCCCATTTGCATTTCTTATTGCGCGCGCGCGCTCTGTGTTTGTCCGCCTCGGTGAGAATCAATGCGAGATGGCGTGCGTTTGTGTGCGTTCGTGCGCTGTGCTTGCGAACTGCTACGGAAGAGACGGTGCGGAACTTCCTCGGGTGACATTGCGAAGACGCGCACTCTATAGCGGCCCCCGTGGAAGCACACTTTCCTGGAGCGTGGTGGTCGCTTTTGTTTCAAACTCGTTTAAGACAATTATCCTGAATCGCACGGACACGTTCTCGCCGCTGGGACCTTGATGGAACGTTTGGACATCCTGAATCGCACGGACACGTTCTCGCCGCTGGGACCTTGATGGGACGTTTGGATCTTAAGTATCTGTATGGAGACGCCGAGAATTTGTTCTCAAGAAACGCGACTAGAGGCGGTTCTAGCCGTGCGTCTTGTACTTCTAGTATTTTGTTAAGTGTGTGGGACATAGTTGTTGCTATATAAACGCCGAGCACATTATACCCTTTTTTAGTACCTGTCGACGTCGCGTATCCTTATTAAGTACTTCAAGCGTGCAATCTCTCGCGTCGCCCGTTGTGTTTCACCTGTGGTCGACGGGCAACACTCATTCAGCTCGAGACTAACAGCCCACTTTCCTTTCGTTGTTTGTTTATCGTTGCTTGCCTGCTCCCGCATTCAATAAATAACGCCTTCGCTCAAGCGCCCCAGCCGTCTTGAGTGTTGGTAGATCGAACCGAGAATGGCGGGGGTTGCCATATACTGCGGGCTATGCCGCAGCAATCGGCGAACCATGCGGGAAAACGTTTCCAAGAGTGCGAATGTTCGCGTCATTTAGTTTTCTCCCATTTCGCTGTTTGCGCGCCATCTATTGTCGTTCTTTTTTACCCTGCACCACTTTCTTTCTTTCTTTCTTTCTTTCTTTCTTTCTTTCTTTCTTTCTTTCTTTCTTTCTTTCTTTTTCCTTCTTTCTTTCTTTCTCTTGCACCTGCTCTATATTTCATGTTTGGCCAATATATATATATCAGGCACACGGCGCAGTGCTGGGTCGGTGCCACGCTATATCACCACTGCCTCTGCCGAACCTTTCTTTTTTCTTTCTCCACCTCGCGGTCTCGTCCCGTCGCGTCCGGTCTCGGCTGGGCGGCCAGCAGCCGGGCCAGGTCGTTAATTCGGCGTCGGCTGCGATCAATGGCCCCCGAAGTCGATCGGGCGAGACAAGCGGTTTGCGTTTGCGGGCGTCGCCGCCGCGGAGACCTTCTCGTCCGCCTCGCCGCTCGCTAGCAGCGCGATGGGGCGAGCTTCCACACGTGTCCAGAACGAAGTAAAAGAAAGCGAAGAAGCAGTAGTCAGTCCACAGTGGAACACACACGCACACACATTCGCGGACACGCAACAGTTCGGGTGTCGCGCCACCGTCGACCGTCAGGTCTCCCACTCACCGGTTCGTTTTTCTTTTTTTGGCCGCATCTTTGTGAACACTGGCGTGTTTTCTTCTATATGCCTGGCATTATCTAAGAAGTGAATGGTCATTTCTTTTTAGCTATAATCTTCAGTTAGTTTCAACATCAGTTCTGTACCCAAATAATAAAATTGCTCTAATGATATGAAGCGAGATATCATAGGTAGGTTCTTGTAAGTCCGTAGCAAGCACATAAGCAACGCACCACCTCGCGGAAACAGGTGCCTTTGCACTAGTTTCTCAACGCGTTGGCAGGGAAGTTCAAAACGTACACCTCCCACCAGCCAAGCAACGCCAGTTCTCCCCCACTGCGATGCAGCATGTTTCTGCACCATGAGCCCCCATCCCAAAGACAAGATCTCGCCGGTGATCGCGAGTCGCCTGGCTCATCTAACGTGTGCACAGCCTTACAAACATATAGGTATGCGAAACATCTGCTCCAATGGCAATGAGACTAGATTCTTTCTGCAAAGAGCGCCACATTATCGCCAGATGGCACAGGCCCCACGCCCAAACTCTCGGCTTCTCAAGAGTGTCCCCCCCGGCAGGCAATTTGAAGCTAGACGCTGTTGCGATTTCGCGGGGCTTCGAGAGTGTAACCGTGTGTTCTTTCCGTCCTCGGGTTCGCGGGATGACGCTATGCGTGTATTAAAGGGCGGGCGAAAAGATCGGGAGGGGTACACGGGAGGTTGCGATGCTGCTGCCGTTGTTCGCGTTGCTGCCTGTATCAAGAAAAATGGACGCCGGACACGAAGCACGTGCGGGGTGTAGGGAAGAGAAAGGAGCCGGTAATCCAATAAAGGCGCTCTCGGCGTTTATGTAGCCAGCCAGCCAGCGTCGTCGCCTTCCTCCTCAGTCGCCGCGTGCCACGTCGTCTCCCCCAGACTGCGGTGTAGCCGCGCTAATTTCATTACAATGCCTTCTCGGCGCGCGCGAGTTCGTGTCGTTGCATCGTTTCTCTGCGTTGCTTCATTTTGTTTCCCCCCTGAATGTTTGCTTTGATTTCATCTCTCTGGCGGCACTCGTGCAAAGAGGGCGACTTTGGCCGTCCGACGCCGCCCGCTGCAGGTTCCCTCCCCCGAGTGGCAGCGAACCGCGCTTTATTACATCGCCGCGCGTGGCGGCCCATCCATCGTTGCGTGTCCTGCTTCCTTCCCTCTCCTCCGTCCGGGCTCGAGGACAGAGTAAACAAAAGAGAGAGAGATCTGGACCCCGTGTGTTCGTGCGTGTGAGAGCGCAGGCCAGTTTTCCTGCGCTTTGGCACGCCAAGGTACGGAAGGTAAACAATCGCATCGGAAAATCATCTAACCGCGCAGCTGGATTGCAGCAACATAAGCAAAAGAAAGGCAGTAAAGAAAAAGTAATCTGGACTAAGAAGAAGCAGGTCGCCAGTGTCGCGGCCGTGGATAGTTGCGGGCCTTCGGCTTCGCGGCTTTTCGCCTGCTCGAAGAAGTGGTGTGTGTGCGTGTGTGTGTGTGTGTGTGTGTGTGTGTGTGTGTGTGTGTGTGTGTGTGTGTGTGTGTGTGTCTGTGTGCCGTTCGGTGCATGTGTTTGTCGTTATGGCCCTTATGAAAAGGGCGACTTGGTGCATACATGGTAGGTTGCGTACTCAAAACACGAGTACAATGCAGACACGTTCCATTTTCGTTATTGGAGATGGGGGGGGGGGGAGATTAAGGTTCTCGCGTGACCTGCTGTCATCTACAGGGTGTGATAAATGGGGTGTTTGTCCATACCTACCATGTGATTGTTGGGCGCATTAATTCACTACGAAGGAAAAAAAAATAGTTAAGAGTTTGCGATAGTCCGTGTCTGTTTTGTCCCTATGTCCTGAATGCGCAACCATTTATAGTTACCTACCAAGGGCTGAGTGCGTGGTTTTGTTATTTCGCGTTAACACGTGTAAAGTCTTTCGCCGACAGTAAGCAGTAAGTTTTTTATTGGCCGCCCGGAACTAGTTCATGCTATCCTATATAGAGAGACAAGCGCGGAGGGCCAAGTGCAAGCCACGACTAGTGATCGCGTCTCGCGTATTTTTTGACAGCCTCCTTTGTCCACGACACATTCATACACGCCGTCTCATAAGCTCGCACGTGTTGCATGCGTCTTGCGTATAAAAATCTGATAAGACGCGTTTGCGGGTTATTACCATAACAATGCTAATGAAATATGCAAGCGAATTACCGGGCTTTACTAAGAACAGTACTGATGTTATAGGCTACATATTTCTAAGCAAGTCATATAGTGCGCTGTATGGCGAGTACAAAAAAAAACAGTCTGAAAACAGGACACAAGGCAAAAAGAAGACACAAACTTTTGTGTGTGTGTGCTTTGTCTTTCGCCCTGTTTTGTTATCCGCCATGTCTTACGAGCACGCCCAAGCATCCACTATAGTGTCCTTTCTCTCTGACAAGGCCGTGAACAATCAAATAAAATTCGTTTGGCATACATGCTAAGTGAATTAGCGCCAAACGTCGGCAGACAGCGCTAATACGATGGCGCCTACGCGAGCGGGCCGACCAATTCGTACAGCAGGGCACACCGTGTTGCCACCGGCGAATGTGAATTGGGATATTACTTTGTTTCCTACGTTTAGCAACATTGGCTTGTGATTTAGACTTTTAGTAGTAAGCGATGTCGAATCAGCCATTGGACATATAATATCTAATGGTAATAAATGGTATCGATGACGATACCATTTTTTGTTATTCCTTATAATATTTGTTGGAAAAGTAAATGGTTGTATTGTGACATGTGCATGCGTGCATCCTTGCGGTTTCATGCGTTTTGCAGACCGTGATGTCCCCCTTGAACTCTCCACGACAGCTATTTTTCAGTTCAGATCATTCTTTAAGAGTACATGCACTCCAGTCATACGATTACCGCCGGAACATCCCCCTCTCCCTTTCGCTTGTTCTGCCCGGTCTTTGTTCTATCACGCAGCGCTTCCATTTTCTTGCGCTCTTTGTCACCGACCCGCTGACTTGGGAGACTTCCGGCATGGGAATAGTCTGAATACGGGTGTCATTGCAACAATTGTGAGATTCGAACATCACTCTTTAGCAGCCTCGAGAAACGACCTTAACGTGTTCGAAAAACTGTATTCTACGCGGGGTGTGGACATTGGGGTTGATTCGGTCTCAGTTTCACCGTTCACACGCCCCCCCTCCGCCCCCCTCGAAATAGGTTGGGCCGCTTCGTTGGCAGACTCGTAGCAGGCCTGTCCGGCGATGTTGCTTTGGTATTTCAGACCCATCGAATCGGAATAGAACACTCGAGTGACTCGGCGCACGCTATAGGGCTCTCGACAGGCTGCTTCCAAGTGCGTTGCTGCATTCGTACAGCTGCAAAAGTGCAGGGGCGACGCGCCTCTGGCGTCCTGCGTTGTTTTGTTGCTACGCTGGGTGGGTCACCGTGCGGCGGCCTGCTCCCCGACGAGAGGTCGTCGAGCAGCGCTTCGTTTTGCGTGCTCATCCGAGCGTGCTAATTGCTTTTTGGAGGTCCCCATCGCTGCAGCCTTCGTTGCTGCTTTTTTGCCGCGCAGGCTGCTTTCTTCCGCTGCTGCAGTGCCTGCACGACCGTATATACGCCGTGGCGGCCGAACCGAAAATTAATACCCGCCGATCGTGCCCGCGACAGCGCCGTTGTGTTTGTACGGCCGCGCTGCATGCCTCCTGCCCGGCAACCGACGTGGCGCTCGCTCTCTCTCGTGACTCGTGTGTGTTGTGTACACGGGCATAGATGTCGCTTGTGTACTTTCTTTTTCTTTGTCGGACTTGGTCCTGGTGTTGCGTTATTTCTCGTCGTCTCGGTATTTTGTTTTTCTCCCCGCGCCTGCTGCGTTACGGTTCACAAGACTGACCTCTTGGCTTAATAAATCCCCCTGTTTACCGTGCGCCCGACGTCCTAGCTGGCTGTGGCGTTTCGTGGCGGACTTTTTAGGCTGCGGGCTCGAATCCCGTGCGATCACGGTAACAGCTGACCGTCATTTGCGTAGATTCATTCATTCCATTAAATAAATAACAATTGTCTCTTTATTATTATTATTATTATTATTATTATTATTATTGTTGTTGTTGTTGTTGTTGTTGTTGTTGTTGTTGTTGTTGTTGTTGTTGTTAGAACCTCTCGTCTATACATTTCGATTAATTGATTTGTGGGGTTTAACGTCCCAAAACCACCATATGATTATGAGAGACGCCGTAGTGGAGGGCTCCGGGAATTTCGACCACCTGGGGTTCTTTAACGTGCACCCAAATCTGAGCACACGGGCCTACAACATTTCCGCCTCCATCGGAAATGCAGCCGCCGCAGCCGGGAATCGAACCCGCGACCTGCGGGTCAGCAGCCGAGTACCTTAGCCACTAGACCACCGCGGCGGGGCGTCTATACATTTCGCGTGTCTCATAATATGTACTGAAAGTTTCGGATTTGCTATTGCATAGCAATGGCAGGCAGCCTCAGATGATTAATTATAGCAGCGACGGCATTCCATATACGCGTTAGTTTCGAGTCCGTCAGTGCTGCAGGGATGAAAGCTTCGTTTCGTGAGCTTATTTTCTCGTTCGCCGACCCCCGTTGTCTCTGTGGAAACGTCTTGCAGCGCATCGAGAGGCCAGTAACGTTTGAGAAATGAAATCCCATAATTGTATTCCAGCCTTCCCACTGCGCGTGGGCGGGACGGGGAGCTTTGCATGAGGGAGATGGAAGGAAGAGGACCGTCATTTCGACCCCCTTACCCGAGCAGAGTCGAGATTTAGTACTGCAAGCACTAAATTATAAAAAGCGGGAAGGATGAGCGGCGTGACGGAGTGAAAGAGAGAGCTCCCGAGCACTAACGACCTTCTTATTTCAGAGACAGTACGAGTCCGAGATTGCTCGCCGTCTCCCGTGGCAACCGCTCGCATTTCTTTGGTCGATGAGGGCTGACAAGCCTTTTTCCATTTGGGACTCGCGATGAATAGCAGTGAAGATTCGAGTTTTTTTTTTTCTTTTTCGCAACGCTCGCAGTGTGATGTGCCACCGAGAGAGATGAGTACATATATATAGAACCGGTCGCCTTAATTGACGGTGAAATCCAGCCACATTGCGACACCACCGCTATCGGCATGTTCGAAAGTAGGTTTTAGAAGCTTGCCTCGTGTAAAGGTGAACGTGGCTGGTCATTCGTGCGGGCTTCTTAAAGAAAGAAGGGCGCTTCAATTAGCGCGAATGCGAAAGTTCAGTTTGGTCGGCCTATCTGAGGATGTTTGGCTGAAGGTGGTTTGGGCGGTCGTTTTTGAGAACGTTGTGGGCCGTGCTATGAATGCGGCGCCAATGACCTGGTATGGAAACGGTGATATTGGCTTCCTTGCCATTCAGCTGAGCCTACGTTGCGGTTTCATGGGACCTCTGGCGCTGCCGTGTCCCCCTGAAACGACCACCTGAATATGGCGCAAGCTTCGCAGTTCTATAGGTGCTATCGTGAGCGCTATGAGCTGGAAGACTGAATTCATATTGTTTTTTTTTTTTTCAAGGGACCATTACTTCTAGTGTACCCCTGTTGCTGTGACCTATTGATTACACTAAGATACCTTTCCACTCGAGCATTTATTTTCGTCAACACTAACGCGCACGGGCAGCTTTTAGCGGGTGTCCTGTTTCATATTGCTCAGGACTGTACGTCAGATAGCATTTGAACAGCTGCAGTGTCGTGACTTATAGTTGGCGTGCGAAGTCTCTTTGACGTGTTTCTTTTTTTTAGGTAAGAAATATATCTAACTGGTTATTGTCGCCGTTTCTAGACGATGTCTATTCCTTTTTACTTGGTTGTCAGGATTGAAAACAACAAAAAAACTAAAAAGTAAAAGAACATTCTATATCACACATTCACAGTCGTGTACTGGATGAGCTCGAAAGTTAATTTTCGGTGTAGATTGTTTTGTGGTCATCCAAAACATTAGTGTCACGAAAAAACAGAGAGAGAAAAAGAAAAGAAACGCCGAAACACTTTGAAAGGTTTTTGATTCGTGCCTGATGGTCATGGTAATGTCTTTTGTTGTTCTCTGCGGTGCGCTTGGCGGGAACATGCGTCCCGACCCCAGAACCGCTGAGAGCGAATGGCGGACCACATGCATCGGGCTCGTTGGGGCAGAGCAACGCGTGCGGCCGTTTGCACACGCTCTGTCGGACATTCGCTCCTCCTCGCGGGTCGCAAATGGGCTCTCCGGAAGTGCGCTGGCTCGTTTCATCGATCCGCCAGAACGGCCACGCGCCTCGCTTTGCCCGGTCAGTGGCAGGGCGCATGGGATGCTATATAGCTCTCTGCAGCGCGGCAAAAGACGCGAGTGTGTAGCATCAACCAATCGGGAAAGAGAACACCGAAACAGCGTATCCCCGCCCCTCCCCCGGGTAGGAACGAAGCATCGTCCGCTCATATTACGTGCCGCTAATATCTCTCTCTCTTTTTCAAGCCGGGTATAGCGCTAGTGGTGTGACGTAATTAATTTCGCTTAGTAGCATTGATGGTGCTTTATGGTGCTTTATATGCCGACTGATGACCCATGGTGCTCTATAAACTGGCCAGATGTATGCTGTAACGATTTGGTTTAGTAGATTGCCACTCCGTGGGGCGTGCTGTTGCTACTTATACGTCACGGAGAGCCCATTCAGTGCATCGTAATGCGCGCCCCCTAGCGACATGATGCTCTTTGTGTCGCCTCAACGACCCGGCTCTAGGAAACACGGCTCACTCCACAACTCGCAGTAGCTTAGCATAAGATCGATACAGCCGCACCCTAGAGTGTTTGTAGTCAGCGTCGCACGTACAAGCTATGTAGGGATCGGGGGGTCCTCACACCATTCGGCTGAAGCGATGGGCAGTCTTCGCCGCGCTGCACGGAGTTGGCTGAAAGGAATACAGAACCTAGTAGCAGCTTGTAAGCACTTTCCCACCCGAACCCATTGGTGATTCGAGACACCCTTCAGCGGTGTGTAATCTCGTGGCCGCACGTAGCCCCGTGAACGTGTCTTCTGCGATGCCGGAATTGCCGGACGCCTGTAGAGCTTAGCTCTCTGCGACTATGTCTCCGCGACTTGAGTAGCCGTAGCAGCATAGTGAAAGTTGGGTCTTTGGGGTAGAGCGATGGGGGGGGGGGGGGGAGCGCTAAGCAAACCGTATCTGTGATATAGATTAAAAAATTGGCCCCGTATCTGCATGTCAATCTGCAAATGTCGTCGAAAGACAATAGTCTTGCATGTGGAGAGAGTGAACCAAACATTTATTTGCTGTTCTGCGCAAAAAAAAAAAAATCGGTGAATGGTATTCTGAAGGCGCTACGTTAGAGTGCCTCGAGCGTGCAGCGTAGGCGAACGAGCGCATCAAGGCACGTTACACGTGAGACTTGTGCGCCATCTGGCAGTTTTCTTAGAAAAAACAAAGCGCGTGGCTCTGAGACGGGTGTGCGCGCCCGTCTCGGAGGTGATAAGGTGTACAACGCAAGGCGACGGGTAGGTGCCACCACTGTCTCCTCTTAGCAAAGCGTTGGAAACACTCGCCTTTTCGTGCAAGCGCTGCATGGTCAGCGTAGCGTGATAAGCGCTACGGTCCTTAAAATTACTTATGTATGCTCTTTTTAGTAAAAGACGCACATGCAGAATATATACGTGTTGTTATGTTATATACGTGTTATGCGCAGTAATTGTTCTTTAATTGACAATTGCACAAGTATGAACGCTGAATCTTGAGCAATATCGGTGGGCGCTGCGGATTGAATTGGCCGTTTCAAGTACACGATGCCGTTAAAAGTGGAAAAACAGACAAACGTACAAACAGACAGACAGACAGACAGGCAGACAGACAGACAGACCGACCGATATTTTTGCATCGAAGGTCCCCAAAAAAGACTATCGTCTTTAAAAATGCTCCCGTTACAGGAGAGCGTGCTTTATATTCGTGACCCGCATCGGACGTCACGAACGCTATGTTCAGTCATACGCACCACACACAGTGCGCAGCACTCCGGCAACGACGTTTCAGGTATGGCGCATGTATCAAAAGTCGGCTTCTGGCCTTGATACTGCGAATCCCCGATCGCATAATTAGGGCAATCACTTCAGCAGCGTTTTTCTTTGTAGGTTAGTGCCGTGGATTAGAAAAGTAATTGTTGGCTTACGCGGGCACCTGCCTTCAGGCATTGAGCTTATGATGTGTGGGGTTTAACGTGCCGAAAACACCGTTTGTTTATGAGAGACGCCGTAGTGGAGGGCTGCGGAAATTTCGACCACCTGGGGTTCTTTAACTTGAACCCAAATCTGGGCACACGGGCCTACAGCATTTCCACCTCCATCGGAAATGCAGCCGCCGCAGCCGTGATTCGAGCCCGCGACCTGCGGGTCAGCAGCCGAGTACCTTAGCCACTAGACCACCGCGGCGGGGCTCAGACATTCAGCTCTATGCGCTTCTTCTTCTACAGCTATACTGTGTGCTTTCAGGTGACCCTATAAATATTATATTATGTATTAATAATTGCGCACGGTTTGATGTACTGGTGTTTGGACTGTTAGCCATAGAGGATGCAGCCGTCGATGGCTGCGGATTATTTTTTGGTAATTTTCGATATCTTACGTCACCAATGCCAACTATGGAGCTGCTGCGCTCCCAGTAGAATTCAGTCGAAGCGGTGTGCACGTCAAAAGCAGCAGTTGGCGCTGTAGTTAACCGCGTTGTCATATATGTTTCTTTTGTGCGGTCGGTTGGTCTGAGCAATTACCTAAATTTTCTCCATACTATTGATAATACACGATGCGTCCCATATACGTAGTTTTCCTTAACTGTCGGACATGTCACACATATTTGGCGCTACATCCGCCATTTCGAAATTGACTTTCGGGCATGCCACATCATGTGTATAGCAACGGTATACCCCACGTATACCGTATTTATCGTACGGGATTATTGTAACCGTTCTTCGCGGCAAGCGTTCACAGCATGACGCAGTAGCCCTTGTCTTTGATCTGTTCTATACGTGCTGCAGATACTCATTCGCAACAAGACAGAGCGCGAATACCTTTACGGCAGCTCTTATCGGGTATGCGCATCCTTGGGTAAGCGAGCTCCGGTGCTCGTGCAGTCGTCGTTAGTCGTACACGAAGCGACGCCATTCCCGCTGTGTGGTGACCCTTTCGCACGAACACCGTATTATGCATCGCGCAATCGAGAGCTGCCCTCCCTTGTCTGTGCCCGCGTGCGGAACGGATGCGCGGTCCCCTTTTGTGCGTGACCGGGGCTGTTGTGCGCCGCGGGCATGAAACAACGGCGCCTCTTGCGAAGCTGTACACTGAAGCGACGTGAAATGATTCCCAGACGTCACGTGGACAATCCACGTGACGCATTGCGGCAGCACCGCGGCTGTCATCATCCTCGGCGTCCTCTATAGGTAGAGAGGGCATGTATAGAAAAAGAAGTGCTGCGAGCGTCACCTGCCGATCGTGGATTCACGCTTATATAGACACAGCTCGTGGACAGCCTGCATCGCTCCCTGCTCAGATATACTCCTTTTTCGATTTTCGGCCTTTTTTTCTTTATATTTTTTTCAGCCCAAAATTGCGTTGTGTTTGAAAAACCATAAGCCTTTTAGTCAAGATCCTGCCGCCCGGTTCTTGGCCGATCCCCCTTTGTGGGTGTGCGCCAGAGTATCAAGGATTATCATCATCATCATCATCATCATCGTGGACGAACTGCGAAAGATGTGCGAATGCGCTGGTCTCGGTGCAATTTAGAATTCATACTTTTCCTCCTTCGCAGTAAAGGACGAAAGTGTCCATGCACTTCTTTTGTCCTACTCTTTCTTGTCAGTGCTGCGCAGTTTTGAGTGCGAATCCGTACGAACTCGCTCAGTATTTCATTTTAAGACAATCTTGAAACCTATAGTTGTGAAGTGTTTCACAAATAGGTCATGGTCATGTGATAGGCTATCGCTGGTGTTGGTCGGCTCGCTTTATAGATGCATCGGCTGCGATCGCTGCGAAGGCCTAATCGTGTACCCTAGAGGCACCGCGAGCTGGCCCGAAAGGGCAACGTCAAAGGAATTTGCCTTGACGCGACTATAGCGGATTCGCGTGAGGTTTCCTTAGGTTCTTTGTTTTTCCCCCCTCCTTCATGATAGTGAGTGAGAGAGAGGCTCTTCCAGCTACGACACCACAACAGGTAGTAGCTTGAGCGCTAAGCCTTGCGACTTCGAATCCCGTGGAAAGCGTATATTACACCTTGCACTCTCGTGGAGCGGTGAAAGAGTCGGCCCGCGTGTTAAGGAAAAGGTCGCAGGCACTAGTGGTAACGGCGCGCTAAAAGCGGACGAGGCTGTGATATAAAAAGTTGCAGCAGGCGGCAAGACGCGTGCGGAGTATATAGTGAGCGTGACAGAGATAAAGGTTTGAAGCATACAATGGCTCTCCAACGCGTAGTTTTAGGTGCCTTGGCATTAAATCGCCTGGAACGCTAATTTGAGCATGGTTCACCGCGGCCGTCGCTGAAGTTGTCCGGGGAAAGTTAGGTCTTCCCTCATGACATACTCTGAATGACAGAGGGCAGCATTATTTCAGTCAAGGTACGTAGCCATGGTGGGGGGCCGAAAATGAATACCGAAAAATTAGTCACGGGCCTGCCCCGGTCGCATACGAAGAATTGTATACGAACTGTATACGCGGAAGCTACCGTACCTTGCGTCTGCGGCGTGAACGTCAAAGTGGTAAGGCGTAGCGGATGGCGGGAGGCTGTGGAAAGCCTGCAGGCGCTAAACGGTGGCACAGCGACGCTGTCGTCTCGGAGGCACTTTTCTCGGTCGGGCCGCCTCGATCGGCCGACTCGCTTCCCCAAACGCGGGGTCACACGGGGAGGCCGTTAACGGCACCTGCGATGTGGAACCGCCCCGGCCTCCCCTTCCCGACATAAGGACATTAGCGCTCTTTGATGACTCGCTCGGGCGTCTCGCTCCTTCACCGCTCGGGGCCAGAGGTGGCGTAGGCACGCGAACACAGTGGTACGTTTGTAGCGGCGGCCACTTGCGCTGTGTGCTGCTCCTTGTATTCATTCGGGAAGTTTAGGAGCTGGAGCTTCTCTCTTTCTTTCTCTTTTTTTTTTCGCAGGAGGATTTGCTATTGCAGAAAACTAAAACGGCGCGCTAGAGACACAACAATGTCCGCACGGTCCTTTTTTCTTTGAACTGCTTACGTCGTGTTCAGTGGGCCAATTGTAAGATCGTCGAAATATCACGAAAGCGAACACTGTTATATTTCTAAACTACAGTGCGCACTCTGACAAACGAGCGTGGGCTTAAACCTTTAAGCCGTGTCAAGCCCGTCTTAAATGCAACAGAATTGAAAGTTGGGCGCTTTAACTGATAGTTATACCGTCTTAAATGACTGGATTGACGTCTCGCGAATAATCTTCGCACCTGAATAGTGTACTTTCAAATTCGGGGGAAAGGGGGAGGGGGGGGGGGGTTCGGATGAACGAACCGCTTGAACTTGCGTTCGAACTCGCATGACAGTAACTTCGAATGTCATTTTGCCAAAAATAACGCCGCTCTGCCTGACGTTGGTCTAGCGGCCTGTCACGTATTAATGTCAGCATAACAGCGTGGTACTTCGTGCATAGAGCCATTCGAGCTGATTGCGTGTATTGCTTAGCATATGTGGGCTTATGTGCTGATAATGTCGCTCGAGTGATTTCCACTCTGAAAGTGATGACGAGCGATCTTTACTCCCTCCTACTTCGATCCCATCTTCGCACACGTTATCTGCGTACTCTATAATTCGCGTATATCTTTGCTTCTATTCTTTTTTTTTCATGTACACACACCTCCGTTTGTTTCTCTCGCTTTAATTTTCCCTCTCTCTCTCTCTATCTCCCCTGCAGCAAGTGCAAATCAACGATGACTTCTGCGGCATGGACGTGAACACGCCGCTGGACGGCAGCAAGCCGGTGAACGCGACGCCCGTGCTGACCTACTCCAACGTGCTGCTCACATCGGTGGCGGCCGTCTCCACGCACGACTACACGGTCGCCTTCCTCGGAACCTCCAACGGACACCTCAAGAAGGTACGTGTCTGTCTGTCCCCTGTTCCCTCATTTGGCATGCATCGCACGTGTCTGCGTACGACGTTACGTAAGCCGCCCGCTGCAAGTGCTCCGAGAAGCAGCAGACCTCGCGCGTGCAAAACCGGATGCCTCCGCCAAACTGCGGTGGCCGCTTTAAATAAACCCGGACTCCTATATCTTTTCCTCGCCTTAGCGATCGCAATCTCCTTGCGAGCAATGTCTCTCCGACAGGCAATGCGGGCAGGAAAGGCCGATGCGCCAGCATATAGCCTCGATCTGTCTCGTCTGTAGTGGATTATACAACGCGCGTTACGCCGCTAAGCTTACGCGGCGGTGGGCCGATGCCTCCGGGATACCCGCGTTACCAGTATATCGAATTATGCTTATATCGTACCGTTCTGGAACAGTCACGGTAACAGCCTAACCACCGAACGAGAACAAAAAAGTCAAGGAGGTTAACCTGTAGGGGCTGGCCTATGTACGGCTGACGCAGAAGCCTATAGCTAATGTTTCAGCCGCACACAGTCGTTCCGTGCACGATTAACATCCCCCAACCGTAGCTTGCCTCATTGCAGCTACTACTACGGGTTCGGGCGAATAAGGCAACTGGCCAGATCAACAACAAACACTTTATTGCCAAGCGTTAGCAATCGCGCGTCACTGTCGCGGGGAGATACTACAGATAACAAAGGTGTTGACGCTTACACCTCGGTCGTGGACGTCCTCGGCTCGCAGGAGGGGTTGCGGGTTCGTCCTCCTGGGATGGTCGCTGGTGTCAGAGAGCGAGCGAGCGACCGTTTGCCCGCTCGTTTTATTCCCCGACCCGATTTCCCTTTCCCTGACGAGAATGGTACCTTTCCTCGCTGAGGGAGAGGGGAACCTGTTCCTGGCGCCGGGAAAGGGGGAATCGCACGCGCCGGCCGTGGGGGAAGGGGTCCCCGCAACCAGGCGCGTGCGCTGCCCTAAAAGGGAAAGGGAGGCTGGGCGCACCTGCTCCCCACATCCCCCCCCCCTTAAGAAGGCCCCCGAACGACAGAGACTGCAAAGAGGGAATAATTCGTTTTATTCGTCCTCTAGATAGGCCAGAAGGGCCTGGTCTACGTCCATGCCCTCGGACCGTTCGGTGTCTGCCGCGGGCACCGCCGGAGCCCCCACCGCTCTCTCACCCGCCTCCAAGGTCATTGACGCCACCTCCGGTGTCAATGCAGCCGCCACCAATGTCTCTCCCGGCCCCGCCGCCTCCCGCTCTACGGTAGCCGTTATTGATAGCGGCGCAGGCGGACTCTCGCTGGACGCGTGGCCTGAGGCAACTCTCAGCAGCCACTGCGCGAAGTCCGCCTCCTGGGCCGCCCGCGCCAGCATGGCCCGAACCGCGGCGCCGGAGCGCTCCTGGGATGATTCGCGGCTGGATGGTTGGGTAGCCTGGGTGCGGTGCCGGTGTAATTTCCCCAATTCGTGGGAGTTATGGATCACCACGGCGCCGCACTCGCAGAACCGCGTCCCTGCGGGCACTGGAAGGCAAGCCCCGTTAGCCCTCCGGTCCGCGTCCTCTACCGTGCGCCCCTGAAAAGGGCGATACAGGTGCGCTGGGGCGACCCCAACTCGGGCCCTTTCCTGCCGGCGCCAGGGCCTCGAGGAGACGTAAGACACCGGAGGGTCGCCTCCATCCTGGCTGGTCCAGGTTGCCACGTCTCGGTGGTTGCGGCCGTGAGGCGATGCGGTCGGCTCACCGCGTTGGGACCCTGGTCTCGTTCCCTGTGAACCGGCGGGTCGTGATGGTGACGGCGAAGCCGAGGGTTGGTGACCAGGCGGCAGCGCGCGCGGACCACCTCGGTGGCGGCGGCTCGAGTGGCTCTGCCTCGGCGTTCGCGGCCGGGCCGCAGTGGGGTAGGGCTGCCATGTGGACGTTGGTGGGGGTGGGGGCTGGCCGTAAGGAGGTGGTCTCCTCTCCTTGCTGTTCCGGCGGTGCTGTTCCCAATGGCGCTCCATCTGTTCGGTGAGAGTGATACAGATAAAGAACGACAGGTTAACAATCGCACATGTGTTGCGCGCTAACCCTTGCACCCTGCGTCGAACATATCAAACGCGGCCTACCGTGCATAGTTGCCTCCGCCTGTTACGCAGGAAGTAGCGCGGTTTCTGGGCTCCTGACCCGGTGTCGAGCCATCTCACCCGCCGCGCGCGGCTTGGAGGGGGACTGACCGTAGTCCTCATGCGCCTCCCGTGCTATGTAGCGTTTCAAGTCACATACATGCACCGGTCCGCCGCTCGGTTTGCCTTTCATGTTCGCGAGTCGATACACGAGCGAAGAAACTTTCTCTCGCACTCGGTACGGCCCGGACCATTTCGGTGCCAGCGAGGCAGCAAACTGTTTGCTAGCATTACTGAGAACATGATGGCGCCGCATCACCAGATCGCCCACTTCGTAGTGTACGTTCCTACGCGTGCGGTCATACTGCGCCTTCTGCTGTGCCCTAGCAGTGCTGAGATTATGTCGAGCTTTATGTAAAGCTTCCGCTAGCTTCTCGCGCAGCTGCGTTGCGTATTCAGCGCGTGCTGATGTCGCCACTGGCACTCCACTGCGGTCCGCGAGTACGGTCTCCATCGGATTCGGCAGTTCTCTCCCCAGGTTTAGAGAAGAAGGCGCATACCCAGTCGATCGGTTTACGGTCGATCGCAATGCAAAACCGATCTCTGGAAGATAGGTATCCCAGTCCTTATGTCTTTCAGAGAACGCGACAAGCATGTGCTTGATGTTGCGATTGACTCGCTCCGTGGGGTTCGACTGAGCATGGTAGGTGGTTGTTTTCTTGTGCTTAATGCCCAACGCGGCGCACGTGTCAACAAACACCTTCGCAGTGAAATAAGACGCGTTGTCTGTAATCAACTGCTCGGGGAACCCGAACCTGGTAAAAACCTCCATCAACTTCTCTAAAATCACTCGAGCCGTCAGCTTCCTAAGAGGAAACAGTTCTACCCATTTAGTGAAGTGATCCGTGATCACCAGCAAGAACTTATTTCTGCTAGGAGTTGAGGGGTACGGGCCCATTACGTCACACGCTGCGATTTGCCAGGGAGTCTGACTGTTAATCGGTTGCATGAGGCCGGGCGGACGTCCTCCTCGCGGCTTGACGCTTTGGCACACACGACATGAACGGGCGTAGCGAATCACATCCCGCTTCATACCTGGCCAGGTAGCGAGGCGACACAACTTAGCGTAAGTCTTAGGGCCGCTCGCATGCCCACCAATGCACGAGTCATGAAAGTAGCGAAGAAGCGCTCCTCTCAACGCGCGCGGTATCACGACTTTAAATGACTCACTTGTGTCATCGTCGGATGGAATGTACCTCAGCAGGACGCCGTCAGAATCTAGCAGATATGAATCCAGCGCGCTCACAGCACTACCAGCTGTTGCCGAGCGCTCCGCACCGACAGCAATACCAGCTGCCCCCTTGTGCGCGGTGGCCTCACTACCACCCGGCTCCCGGAGCCCGTCGAACACCTTTCGACAAAATGGATCTTTCTGCTGAGCTTCTAACAGCTCCCTTCTGCTGAAAACAATCCCTGCGCTAACGACAGCCTCTACGTGGTTCACGCTCTTAGCTCGAACTAACGTTTGCTCCGCTGTTTGCGTTAGCGCGAGTGTCTCGCTCTCAGTTCGTTCCGAATTAGTCGCGTGACTTGCCTCGTGTCGAACTGGAGCACGCGATAGTGCGTCGGCCGCGGCATTGTTCTTACCCTTGCGGTAGCGGACGGTGAAGTCATAACGCTGCAGCAACAATGCCCAACGCGCCAATCGGCCACTTGGTTCGTTCAAACGCCTCAACCACGTGAGCGCCATGTGGTCCGTCTCAATCACAAACGCAACTCCGTCTATGTAAAAGTCAAACTTACGGAGAGCAAAAACTATCGCCAGACACTCTTTCTCGGTTACTGAGTAGTTCCTCTCCGCCGGTGTCAACGTACGGCTCGCGAACGCAATCGGTCGGAGGGAACCTCCATGCTCCTGAAGCAAAATTGCTCCTAAGCCTAGGTCGCTTGCATCGGTGTGAATAACAAACTCCCTGTTCAAATCGGGTAGCTGCAGCTGAGCCGTGTTGGCCAGCAACTTCGTGAGGCGACGCAGTGCGGCCTCTTGCTCTCGGCTCCAAGCCCAACGCTCACCATTCCTCAAGAGCTTCGTTAAAGGCGCCTGCACTGCCGCGCAATCTGGAATGAATTGGCGATAAAATTCACCATCCCCAAAAAGCGCCTCAGCTCACCGACATTGTTCGGCGATGGATAGCTCACTATCGCTTCAAGCTTACCCTTATCCGGCAAAATGCGACCCTCGTCAAGCGTAATCCCAATAATGTTATTCGGGTCGCCGCTATCTGAGCTTTGTTTGGGTTCAAAGTGATGCCCGCAGACCTCAGCCGTTCTAGAACGTCTCTTAAGTGGCGCAAGTGCTCTTCGAACGTTTTCGAGTAAACCACTATGTCGTCTAGATATGCGAGTGCGTGCTGCCACTTTGCATCTCCCAAAACACGGTCCATTAGCCTCTGATACGTAGCGGGAGCGCCCACCAAGCCAAACGACATTCTCCTGAATTGGAAAAGTCCTCTGTGGCACGTGAAAGCTGACTTCTCTTTATCCCGCTCGTCCATCTCAACCTGAAAATATCCGCGGCTAGCATCGAGCGTTGTGAAGTACTTCGCCCCGCCTAGATTGGATACTAACGATGAAATGGAGGGAAGAGGATACGCGTCCTTCTTCGTAACTTCATTCAGCCTGCGGTAGTCTACACAAAGGCGATACGTATCATCTTTCTTTGGAACTAGAACTACCGGGAAACCCCATGGGCTGTTTGACCTCTCAACTACGCCTGTTTCGATGAGTTCGTCCAAGGCGGCGTCTAGTGCTTTCCGCTTAGCTAAGCTGATTGGTCGGGGATTGCATTTCCAAGGGCGTGCATCACCCGTGTCAATTCTATGCTTAACCAGCGTAGTGCGGCCGGGACAGTCAGTAAACATCGCGTCATATTCGTACAACAGCGACGACAGCTGCGCTCGTTCCCCTTCCAGTAGGCTCTGTGCCTGTACCAAAAGCGGGTGCACTCCCCTTTCCTGCAGCGCAGCACATTGCTCCGGCGGGGCGTTTACTCGCTTTCTCGGCGCGCTTTCCTCCTCGCGTACTCGCGCCTCTCCCTGCGATTGGCATGCTTTTGTCAATGCGGAGGCCTTCGAGAAAAGCTTCAGCGCGTCTCCGTCGCGCTCTCGGTAACCACCGTTTGCAATGTCAATGACAATACCCGACTTAGCGAGGAAGTCTCGACCCAGGATTAGAGACATTGACAGCCCTGGAAGATGCACGAACCGTTGTCGCCTCACGCGTCTGTCCCAGCGGATCACTAGCCTAGCCGCGCCGCTCGATTGTGCTGTGCCCGTAGCTAGACGGAAGATGGTGTTGCTTTGCCTCAAGCGGATGTTGTTCTCGCGGAGATGGTGCAACACATCGTCACCGAATAAAGAAGCGCTTGCCCCAGTATCCAAAAGTGCTACGAACTTTTTCCGAGCTATCGTTAACTCGATTAGCGGCGCGGGCGAGTCTACGGCATCACCTGCGCGACAGACCGACGGTGCAAGTGATCCGAACGCATCGGTAGGATTACTAATCGCCGCGCGGGGTCCCATGTGAATCACCGGCGGCGCCGTCCGTTTCCCGAACCGCGCGTTTGCTCCTGACCCGGCGTGCGGTCGCATTCGCGAGCGATGTGCCCTGGCGCGCCGCACCGATAGCAAGGACCGCGGACACCACGCCGGTTCGCTCGTGACTCGCCTCGATCAGGTGGTCCTCGCTCTGGATTGCGCCGCTCGTTAGGCCTCGCGTCAACCACGTGCTCCTGCCTTGGAATGTCACGCGCAGGGGCGGCGTGGGCCGTACGGAGCGCGTAAGCGTAGGGGTCTAAAGCGCGGTTTGACAGCTCCCAACCGCGTGGCACGTGCTCATCAGCGAACGATGCTGATGCGTTACCCCTAAACGCTTCTGAAGTCACTGCGCCGCCGTTCCATGCACAGCGAGGCTCGATTGACTGCGCGGCGGGCGGAGGGGGGCGATACGAACGCGCTGCGAGGATGTCCCCTTGTATGCGCTTCGCCTCGGTGGCGAGCTCTTCGAGGTCTGCGAACCTGCATCCCCTGAAGTGCGCCGCGAAAGTCGGGTGCGCCTGTCGGGTAACACGCTCGACCTTTTCCGCGTTGGTGGCGTGAGGGTTCGCGAGACGATACAATTCGTCCATCGCCCGTACGTATTCCAGCAAGGATTCGTCCGGATGCTGGGTGCGCAGCTCCAACTCCCTCCGCAAACGCCACTCATAATTAGCCGGTAGGAATTCGCCGCGAAAGCTTTCGCGGAACTCTTCTACCGTACGGGCGCGATGTCCGGTTAGTCGGAACCACCGAGCCGCTTGCTCCGAGAGCGACACCGGGACCACGCGCTCGAGAAGTTCGGCATCAGAAAGACCCGTCGCCTGCTGATAATGGAGCAACCGGTCGAGATACTCGTTGGCGCTCTTGCAGTCGTGGTAACCCGTGTAGGTCGGAACGTCTACCTTGACACGTGGTCGCACATTTTGCACGGGGGCCTGCGCTGTGTTCTGCAGGGCGCTCGCGAGGCTCTGCATAACTGACAGCGCATTCTGTAAGAGTACCTCGCTCGAGGGCAAACTGTTGCCCGAAGACTCGCCTATAGTTGAGGCGCGTGTCGTAACTTGTGGCGGCGCCTCTCTGTTCGCGTCGCGAGGTGCCGGAGCGCCATGCGGGCCGCTCTCCGTCGTAGGCCTACTCTCTGCTAACGCGGTCTCTGCACCCTCCTGATCATCCCGCGTGAAACGACCAAGCTCTACGCTGTCGGAAAGTCCTAACAGTACCCCCGCGTTAGCCAAAGGATCGCCACTCTGCGACGCGACATCAGACAACATTGACAAATCTTGGAATTCCGACATGCCTGTTATCCTACGTGTGGAAGAGCGCCGGTACTTGCTCGCGTCCACAGAACTAGCCGCGTTGCCAAATTCGTTACGTTGGGCGCCAGATGTAGGGGCTGGCCTATGTACGGCTGACGCAGAAGCCTATAGCTAATGTTTCAGCCGCACACAGTCGTTCCGTGCACGATTAACATCCCCCAACCGTAGCTTGCCTCATTGCAGCTACTACTACGGGTTCGGGCGAATAAGGCAACTGGCCAGATCAACAACAAACACTTTATTGCCAAGCGTTAGCAATCGCGCGTCACTGTCGCGGGGAGATACTACAGATAACAAAGGTGTTGACGCTTACACCTCGGTCGTGGACGTCCTCGGCTCGCAGGAGGGGTTGCGGGTTCGTCCTCCTGGGATGGTCGCTGGTGTCAGAGAGCGAGCGAGCGACCGTTTGCCCGCTCGTTTTATTCCCCGACCCGATTTCCCTTTCCCTGACGAGAATGGTACCTTTCCTCGCTGAGGGAGAGGGGAACCTGTTCCTGGCGCCGGGAAAGGGGGAATCGCACGCGCCGGCCGTGGGGGAAGGGGTCCCCGCAACCAGGCGCGTGCGCTGCCCTAAAAGGGAAAGGGAGGCTGGGCGCACCTGCTCCCCACAAACCATAAGAAAATTATCTGAGGAAGACTGATATAGTTAGTGCTCGAGTGTAAACCACTGCCCTCGATCCAGTGTGGCTGCCTCCTGGGAGCGCGAGCATATCGCTGCTTTTGTGAACTCAACCACACAACTATCTGCGAACTCTCCTTGTAATCTTTTATCTCGCCGTGTCTTCCCAGTCGGCTGATATACTGTGGCTTGTTACTTCGTTTTTCCTGATCACATTTAAGCGCTGGTTTTGAAGCAAGGCTGAGCGATAGACGATGTTACGAAAGTAGGTCAAGTGGCGATGGAAGTGGATTGTTTAAGCCGACGTACCCAGCTCACCACGAGCACAATCTGCGAGTTGCATGTCGAAAACACTGTAACGTTCTGCAACAGAGCGTGGCGACTTCCCAGATCACGTTCCTAATTTCCGACCAAATGCGACTTGTTCCCAGAAGAAGCCTTCCTTGCTACTGTATTTAATCGCACATAGCAGCGCTGGGTGCACTGTGTAAAATGTGGCGTTGTAGTCGTTCTGTATCGAAACTGTCGTTGTATTGGCAGTGTCTTTTTTTTTTAACACTTGTTGGGTACCAGCCTCGGAACTATATGCGAGTGACAATAGACCTAAGAAATACTGATAGTCTGTGTGGCGACAACGTAAGGCTGTAGCATTGTCGTATACTACCAAATAGGTTCGCTCATTTCCGTGGGTGACAACAAGCGCTCTTCCTGCAGTCTTGAAGGTTAGTTTTACCGTATGAAAGTTTCGCGTCGTTGGTCCTAGGTTGCAGCTTGAACGTCCTCGAAATGTTTAACGAAACATGAACGATAATATTGGAACTAAATAAGGGCTACGTTTATCGTCTATTAAGTCTGTCGTTTTTTATTGACAGAGTAAAAACACGTAAGCTGAACAGTGCTTATTCCAGCTGACGCGTAAGGAAGAGCAGCTGCAATGCGTTGTTAGCTCGTGCATAGAGCTCTCACTCAGGTTGTCACCGGGGGCAGGCCCGCAGTCGGGACTTTTTTCCCGAGCGGTTGGAGGGGTGGAGGCGCACGGCTTAGTTCTTAGAATGTCTTTCCGCGGCAAAAAGAGAAGTTGCCCGGCAGTATGGCCGACTGAACAAACTATTGAGTGGGAGGGGCATCTACCCCCTTCCCTTGCCTTCGTGCTTGGCCGGCGTATGCACCACCGCAATGCGACGCGTGCCCAAAGTCGTAGTCTCCGCGCATCGTCTAAGCCGGGATCCACACGGGGGCAAAATGGTTGAGCGAGCAGGGCTGCGATGGGGCGCGGCAACGCCTCGCGACTATAACGCCGAAGGTTGTCGCCGCGGGCGTTGCGTAAAGGGCAGAAGCGCACGTGCGTTCGATCGTCGTAAGATGCGTGCCAGCTCGCTTCCATCGGGATGCCGATATTGGTTCGATCTACAAAAACCTTCGCGCCCTCTCGTTGCGTAACGTTGCTCCCGCCCCGTCATCGTGTGGCCCTTGCCGGGCTGCGAAGCACTCTATCGCTAAGCGATCCAACCTTCCGCTCGACTTTTTCGTCGGTGTTTCTTGGCTTCGCTGGCGCGAGCTCGTAATACTCTAAGACTCGTGATCAACACCGAGGAATAGGCGGCTGCGCTTGGTGCCTTGTCGGCACTCGGGTAAATTGACGAACCAGGGCGGCACTCACAGTGAAAGGAGGAGGGGGGACAGCTGCATAGTGTTGGTCGTTTTGTGCGTGTCCTTGTTATACTTTTGCGCGTGCCTTTCTGGTCACCTGTCCACGATCAGCATGCCCGTCTGCGGTCCACCCGTCCATGCTTGGTTGGCTGAACGCTACACTGCGCGCCACCTTTTGAGATGGAAAGGATGCGTGTTTGGATTCACTCTAGTATATTTCATATTTTTCCGGCGAAATAGACTGCCAGTGTGGCATTGAAAATTCAAAATTATTCCGATTATTGCTTTTGCAAACTACAGGTGCTCGCCCTTTCCTTTGCTAGCCCGCGGTCTATTTTTCTGATAAAATCTGGAAACGTATCACCGCCTTTGTAGGCCGCGACTAGACTTGAACAAATATTTATTTATTTATTTATTTATTTATTTACGGCGTTTTTTGCCACTGAACCCCTCAGTTCCTGACGCAGCCGTGTTCACTGCACTCAGTATTTTTCCCGCGCTGGAGGTCGATGACATTGGGAGCAGGCGGAAAAAAATAACACATAAATAAAAGAGAGGGACGAGACTGGTGCTTCCCTGCCACCAGGGGCCATCACATCACTGCCGCCGTGATGGTGTGGCGGCGCGCGGTCACCGTATACACCCACCGCATTAGCGCTTTCTGTGTCCGACCGCCGGGCTCTTCGGACGAGAGGTTTCTCGAGCGCACATTCTGCGTGGCGTGCTTCCTTTTTCCGCGCTAACGTCGTTTTCCGGGGCCGGGCACAAACCAAACGCAATTTGGTCGACGTCTGCCCGCGGCTCGTTTACGTCCCTTCCCTACGGCGCCACTTCCACCCCATTTTTGCGCGCGTTTATCGGCGACGTAACACCTGCGCACTATGAGAGGCCCCTGCCGAGAGGGGGCGCCGGGAATGTAGGCGCGTTTAGGCGTAGGTCGTGAGGCTGTAGTGGCCGAGGTCGATGTGTCCGGGGCTATCCACTCGCGAAAGGTAGCGAGAAAACGCCAGACTGGCTGAAGTGAACGGTTGTAGGGCCTGATCGCCAGGGGGTGCTTGTCACGCTTCCGCTGTCCAACCGCGCCCGTGCCTTCTCCGTGAACTAGCTGTGCCGTGCGTTACTGTGGTCTCTCTCTCCCTTTCTCGATAAAGGTGCATGTGCACACACCCTCGAAAACGGAAAAGGAGAGGGGGGGGGCAGGTTGAATCGCGGTGTGGTTCCTGCGCTCTTGTCTCTGATCGAGTAGAAAATAGACGTGAAAATAGACGTAAAGACGCGATAGGTGGCAAAAATAACACGGACCGGGCCAAATCTGTCGACAGGGTCGCCTTATTTCTGTCGCAGCGGGAGCGTGATTTATGGACTAGCGATCATCGCTCGGTCAAAATATCTTGTGGCTTTATGTGAAGCAAAAGAGGAAGGGAGGATGGAGAGAACACAGCGCTAGGGTGGGAGGTTTGGTGTCATCACCGCAAGACGATACCCGACTCAATAACGCTTCGAACCCCCTGACCATGGAGTCATGTACTGCTCTCAATTCTTTGATACTGTCGTGGCTGCACCGAGGTTCGACGCCGAAAACCGTTGTTTCTGTGAAGTTAATAAGTTTTCATTCCTTTGTTGTTGTTGTTTTTTAACTCAGAAACTCTGGGGTGTTTCTGCTCTTTTTCGAACGGCCATGGATTACTGAGGCTTCGCAACAGCATTGACTAGCAAGAAAAAAAAGAGAGAGAAAAAAACTTTGCCTCTTCGGGCGTGCTTAGGCAGCGTCGTGCCTGACTTGTCTCGGCGCTGCGAAGGAATGGAAACATTCACATTTTGTTTGCTCATCCATCTCTGCAGCAGCCGAGCACAGCTCGTTAAGCCATGAACGTATCATCGACAGGTAACTCAGCGCAGCGTAAACTGGCTCCATCAGTCGGGGTCTGGAAAGAAAAAAGCAAATTCCAGAACAAGGCCTCCCTCATTATATTCTTGTAAGGACAATAACGACCTGATGTTGAAATAGCGAGAAGACGCATACTCATTAACTTGATCGCTCTTTTAACTCGTTACAAATAAAATCGCGAAATAAGGTTCAAAATAAACAAAAATTGAGGGAAGCATGAAACATGATCGATGCGAGCCGATGAGGTGCGGTCCGTGGAGGGGAGTGCTTAAGGGAGGGGGGGGGGGCGAAAACGGTTGGGAGGGGTCCTTTTCTTTTTCGGGAGTGTCAACAAGGCGGGAGAGATTGGGCTTTGACGCAAAGAACACCGGAAAGAAGGCGGGTAAAAGAAAAAGAAAGCGCTCTTCCCGCTTCGTTGTCGCACAAGCGCCTCTTCTTTCCTGTAGCTCCTTCCTTTTCGCTATGCCCTTCTTTTATTTCTTTTTCCTCTCCTCCTTCATCTTTCGTAAACAGCGGCGATAGAATTGAGGGAAGTGAGGACGATGGCGGGGAAAAACCGCAGCACGTTTCTCCTCTATCCCGTCCTCTCCCGCTCTTCTTCTTCCTTAGCGTCGTCGTCGGCGACGGTCCGCTGGCTGTCTCGACCGCCGCTCGTTTTCGTTCGTACGTGCGCGCGTACACAATTGGCATCCGCGTCAGCGCTCACGCCCCTACACCTTCTTCCTTCCCTCTATCATCCTTTCCTTTCCGCATCTTACCCTCCTCCCCTTCTGTTGACGCGACGCTCGACAAATCCGAGCACGTTTCGCTATCGAGAGCAGATTCGTCCTCGACACACTACTCACACTTCGCTTTGTCATTTCTTCTTCGCCGCCAGTTTCTCGCTAACGTGGTTGCGAACTGGTTCGTTTCTCGTCGGGCTCTTTTGTGAATTGCCCGCTTTGCTTCGGTAGGTCGATTGCGCACCCTCCCGAGTGCTTTCACCCTTGTCTGCGCTTCGATTCTCGCCATTTCTTCTTCTTCTTCCACCCTTCGATGCCGCAGCCTGAATTTGCGTACGTGTGTTGCCCTCCCTCAGGCTTCGGCGACTAGCGGTGGTGCCTAGTTCTTATATAGCTTGTCCCCGTCGGGTCGGCTGTCACAGCGGAGCAACTCGGAAGCAACGGTTATAGCAAGTGGCTTCCGTTTTGTTTACTCTTCTCTCCTGGGAAGTCTGCTTCTTTCTAACGCTTCTTCTAACGCAAAACACGTCTCCGGCCTCGTTTCCCATCATAAACGTTCGCAGTGTCCGAACCGTTCTCAGTTTGCACTTTCTTTCTTTCTTTCTGTCTTTCTTTCTTTCTTTCTTTGTTTCTTTCTTTCTTTCTTTCTTTCTTCTTTCTTTCTTTCTTTTTCTCATTGGCGTACTGCAGCCACCCCAACCAGTGCTTTCGTGTTCGCTTCTGAGCCTTCTCTTTTCAACAGTTCAGTATCGTAGTAGCGTATCCTGCAGCACCGTGCTGCGCAGAATGCTCCGCTTGATTGCGCTTACCTAGACAGCAGAGCTCTCGCTGCTGGCTCAATAGTTTTCGTGCTTTTAATAATTTTTTTTCTTTGATTCTTGTCTCGCGTCGAGCAAGAAGGGGAGGATGGCGGGAGGATACTTCCGAGAATGCAGGGAGTTGAAGTAGGCCTCACTTGTCGCCTGAATAATCAGAAGAAGATCAGCAGCTTCCGTCCGAGGAGCTCTTTGCCATTTGTGGGGCCGAATTGGGAGGGGTATAATAGAAGAATAAGAAAAAGAATACAAAACAAAAAAAAACTTGAGGGTGAGTGGGGACGTAGGAAGGACCGCGCAGATGGTTCCGAGTTCATTACCCAAACGACTTTCGCATTCAGCTAGCAGCCAGCCGGTTTCGCTTTTTTTGGGAGGGGGCTGTATACCGGCCGCTGTCTGCGTTGGAACACGAATGATGACTGCGCTCAAAAGGAGGCCGCCGGCGACTATATAGGAGAATGTCGAAAGCGGGGGAGGTAAAAATAAATGCGGTAGTAGTCGTAGTATATCGCAGTGGCTCTCTTAGAAGCAGCAGCAGAAAACAAGAAAAAAAAGAGCGGCATTTTTGGAAGGACAAATACAACAGGGAGTGGTCAATGACTCGAGAAAGGATGGAATAATTTGCATACTCAGCCCATCAGGGAAAGGGGACCAGGCATTTGTTCCGGGAATGTTGTCGTATATCGGTGGTGGTGTCCGGCGCCCACACCCCCTCCTGGATTTGAACGTTATTCTGAGCGTGCTCGGCTTGATGAGTAGTCGCGCATTTAATTACTCCTTCCTACCCTTCTAGCGTATAGCCTTTTTTCTTTTGTTGTTGTTTTCTTACGTCTCTTTTGCACTCCGTAACAATGCAGTTTTCCCTTTTCTGAGGTACCTCTATAGAGGACAGTGTTCTTGTTCCAAGTCGACAGGCATTTTTGTTTTGTACTTGCGGAAAATTTCAGAACTCCGAACTGCCTTTGTCTAGTGGTTGTACCATGAAATCTGTTCATTTATAAAGGAGGCAGCGTCACAGTAAATGCATTCATTGGTGCGAAAAGTATATTTTCGTTTCGTTTTGTTTATACCACTCTTGAATGTTATATCCCACGCGAACAAACGCGCGTGGGCAGTTTGGTGGCAATGAATAGGAATGGAAGATGAGCCGTAATCAGGAGAGGAGGGATGAGTGAAATGTGGATGGACAAACTTGACAGCGTCTAGTTTGCTACCCTACGTGGGGCGAGGGGAATGGGAGGGAGGAAACAGGACGAGAAGGCAGGACATGTAAGCAGCGACTCTATGTAGTTCGGGCTAGTTCCCCATTGTCAGTAACACTATAGAATACAAAGAACTTTGGTAACGCGTATGCACCATAGGTCGAAGGAACGTCGATGACTGTCAGACTTCTTACGTGAGGCAGGTTTGTATGTTTATCTATTACACCGTGTTGCTGTAGAGTACTTAAACGCCGCGCGCGCTGGCGTTTGGTGGTTCCACGTTATGGCCTTAGAATTTATACATGGGTATGCGTGAAGTGAAATACTCGCAGGAAAAGATTCAGAGGTGAAGCACTTGATAAGAAAGCGCCCGAAAGGCTGATTGACCCCGACCTGAGAGAAGCGCGCCGTACTACACCGCGTTGTCAATTATGCTCGCGCAACGCAAACCGCATAGCAACGTTGGTTTCGACATACATATACTACCGACCGCCATGTGCCGTCCTTTCTTATTTATATGACGTCTGCGCCGAGCACGTTTCAACTATGAGCCGGCAACCGAACGCCCTAATGGTCGCAGCGATGCGAGTCTCGTCTTCGAATCGTTCTTTCGAGAACTGTGTTTCGGCGAGCGCCGTTCTGCGGCAGATACATGTACCTCTCCCCACGCCTCGACGCGAGAAGGGCGCTGGCGCGCGCGGTGCCATAGCTCCATCGACGCCGCGGCCACCGCCGGAATCACTTCCAGTAAAAGGAAGAATGCGGAGAAATCGGGTGGCCACCGTGGGGCCGCCGCCGCCTCTTTGATGGATGGGACCCTCGCCTCACATACACATAACGTTTCTTCACTTTTCTATGTCAACGCAGTCACTCTCTCTCTCTCTGGTGGTGGAAGTATAAACAAACTAACTATACACCGCAAAACGAAGTAATGGCAGTCCTGCGCCACCGCATGGCTTCTCTTTTGTTGCCCCGAATTGGCTTCTTCGGCTTTCTGTTCGAGGCGTCCAGCCCTATGGCGTGATGACTGGGCGCTGTGCTTGAAAGTATACAGGGTACCGCTCTGCTGAGCGCAGGTGCTTCTCCATTATAGGTGAAATACGTTCGTACGTTCCCCCTTCCCAGTGGCTCTGGCACGACTTGTCTTGGCTGTGAGCCCCGTCGTGCCTCGTCCATCGCACGCGTGTGTGTTGTTTTTTTTTTTTTCCTCGCAACTTTTTCTGGCGAAATGAATGGCACATTCCGCGTTCCCATTGTCTGCATCTCCCTGTGTACACGTCGCGGCGCGTCTGGTATATACACGAACCCGGGACTGGCCGTTGAACTGTGTTTGCTTTCGACTTGACTGCGAGTGTTCGTCGATTGCTCGAATGTATCTCGGCGGTGCTTCCGCCCCGAGAATAGGCGGAAACATATCTCCCCCGTCGGACGTGCGCGGTGGTGGGGATGCGAAGCGATCGGTCAATCAATCAATCAATCCTGAGCGGGGATTTCTGTTTCGATCTTGGTATCTGGCGCTGCTCTCGGTCGTTGGGCTCTTCACTCGCGCTGGATACGCGCTAATAAGCCCGTGGTGTCTTTGTCTCGAGCCTCCGCCTATACTCCGGATTGTATTTACGCCGCTATAGTGTGAGCTCCGAGGAGGTTATATACTTGCGTAGGTGCCCGTTTGCTGCAAGGGATTCGCTTCAGTTGGATAGCTGGTTCCTTTACGAGTTGGTTAACGAAAAAACCGAAAAAAAAAGAAAAAAAAACTAGGAAGTAGTAGTTCTGAGATCCCGCAGGCTGGAGAAACGCAACAGCACCGCGCCTGCTTGTCATTCTTTGTTCTTGTCTTTTTTTTTTCGTTTAGCGCCGTTTGATTTAGAGCACGCTCGTGGATGCATGCGGACTTCCAGCGGGGTTTCTTATCTTCGTTCTTGTGGTGGCTGCATTTTACGATCGTTTTCTGCGGGCGCGAATCGTCTTCTCTTTCCGGTGATCTTCGTTTCTTCCCGACCCTCACCACCCACCGGTGGCTGCCGGCGTCCCCTATCTATCGCTCTGGCCGGCTGCATTCCCGCACAAACATCCAGTCTTTATGCTATGTAGAGCTACTACTTCTGTTCTTCGCGGTGCTTCTGTTTCCCGCGCGTGGCTGGGAAGCGGACAAGAAGCTCTAGATAACCGTCGTCTACGTAGGGGGGAGCTGTGCTGGTGTTTGTGTGGGCTGGTAACGCTGCCCCCTAGAGCTTTAACGCGGCGGCGGCTCTTCTTTCTTCTTTTTACGCGCGAGTGTCTTTCGCTCCGGGCTGCCTTCCTTTGAGCCTCCTCTCCCTCGCCGGAGACTTCGCTGTCTACGATGAGCAATGGCCGTGCGGGCGTGGCCTCTCTCTTCGGAGCTTCTGGAAGAAAGACGCTATCTTTTTATCCTCCGGGCGGTAGCGACTCTTCTGCCCTTGCATGTACCGCGTCGACGTCGCTTTCGGGACAGAAAAGGAGACGGTGACTGCTTTACTGCGAAGCGGCGGCATTCTTCTCCCTCTCCCCTTCCCCTTTCTTCCGTTATTTCTGTGTGTGTTTTCCGTTGGGTATAGCTAAGTATAGAAATTGCGGCGCGCTTTTTAGAGGCAACAACGCCGGAATCCCGTTCGTGCCATAAAACATTGCCGTTTTGTCGAGACGTTGACTCGAGAAAATCGTGTAAATGTGCATTCAAGATCCAATCGGTAGCGTCCGTTGACTTTATGCCGAGAGAACAGAACCTCATTTTTTCTCGAGTTCTTTTTCGCATTCACACCAGTCTCGCCTAGCACTTTTTTTTCTTGCAGGGGTGGGGGGTGGAAAGCTCCTTACGCCGGGGGTCGTACGTCCCGTGTCTTCGTAGTAGCGAGTTTTCAAGGCCATAAAATTGCATTGCCTGTCAATAAAAACGGTCTCACAGCATATACACGGAGTGATGCTGTGATGATTATGATGAGTGGGGCGAAGCGTCCGTCGGTCAGTTCGTGCGTCCACCGCTCTCCCTTCATTTCACGGACCGCAAGGCCGTCCTAATAAAGGGACACCACATGTAAGCAGCCCGTCTTCTCCAACAACGATAAATGTTGATTTTGTATACTGCACATAGTGTTTCTCACGTCTATACCGCACACAGTCTCACAATCGACTTCAGGGCGATTAACCTCCCTGCGGAGAGCTTCGTCTCATTCGTCATCATGCACCTCGCGGATATGCCGCGATTTTTTTTTTGTCACGGTTTATTTCGAAAACCAGTAGGCTTGCTTAGCCTGGAGTAGGGCCCCGCCGCGGTGGTCTAGTGGCTAAGGTACTCGGCTGCTGACCCGCAGGGCGTGGGTTCGAATGCCGGCTGCGGCGGTTGCATTTCCGATGGAGGCGGAAATGTTGAAGGCCCGTGTGCTCAGATTTGCGTGCACATTAAAGAACCCCAGGCGGTCGAAATTTCCGTAGCCCTCCACTACGGCGTCTCTCATAATCATATGGTAATTTTGGGAAGTTTAATCTCACATATCAATCAAATCATCAGGTATATGAATAAGGGGAAAGAAGTAAAAAAAAATTTCGAAGGTATCGAAACTTTCCAGTTAGTTAGTTAGTTAGTTAGTTAGTTAGTTAGTTAGTTAGTTAGTTAGTTAGTTAGTTTCATCGATTATTTTGCTGCATGGATGCTAGTCATTCGGTATGGACACGTTTGTTCTTCGAGTCGTCGCGCCCTCTCCTGCGAAAGTTTTCGAGGTATAATATAGACGATCGATCAGCGTGACATTCGCTTGCAGTGTGACATTCGCTTGCACTAACCGAAAGGGGAAGCCGAGCAGACTACGCAGTTATTCTTCGTATTGTATTTGTACGTGCGTTTACTTCTGACGGCGTACTCGATCCATTGTGAACACGTATGCGCGAGCGGTGATTGATAGCTGGGTCTTGGAGTGTTCACGGCCTCCCGATTTTTTTCTCCTTTTGTTTTCTTTATTTGACGTTGCGGGTCGAGAATGGTCGCCGTACGACGAAACCTCTCGCGAACTTATTTGCCGCGGGCGGCGTCCGCGGAGATCACGAACGTGTTTCGGCCGCCTTGGGTGTAATCTGCGCACTCGTTAATAAATGAGAACATGGGATTCACCACCCTCGTCGCTTTTTTCTTTGTTATCGTTGTTATCACTTTTACTGTATCTAGCTCTCTCGTGAATCCGGAAAGCGATCTCGCTGAGTGTATAGTTGCGTGTGAGGGCGTTTTGTTTCATTACCCCATGGGGCGCCGGACTGCCCCGCCTCGAATCCGCGCATTTCGCCACTTTGTGCTGCAGTCTCCTCTCTCTCTCTCCCTTTTTCAGTTTCCGTTTTTTTCTTCTTCTAAATCGCGGCGAGGTCATTAAAGCGCGCCGAGTGTTTGTGTTGTGTCTTCATTAAAGGGTGCGTGCGGCGGGCTGTGCTGGGAGCGTGTGTATAGACGCTCCTCCGACGCGTTTCCTCCCATTCCGTGCGGAAATCGCTTTCCGCGCCGTATAGTCGCGCCCATCGCGTGCCCGGGTCGCCCGGGAGACGGACACACGAGAGTTGGATCTCCGCGTAATTGCGTCGCTGGCGTGTATCGGCGCTGTGACGCGAACGAAGCAGACAGAAAGAACGCGCCTGTGCGTTTGCTATGCGTATAGCTTGCGTTTGCGTGAGACGTGGCGTTGAGAGCGGCCGCGCCGGTACGAGTCATTTCGTTGAGTTATTAACGTCGCGGCGGCGTTAACGAGTCCCGGTCGCGTCGGTGTCGAATTATCGACTCGAGTTTCAAAAAGACCGTCGTTGTGCTGCGCATTTCGAGACTCTCGAACCGATTTCGACGCGTTAATTTAGATTTGTAGCGCGTATTCCGGATGGGTTGGGAGAAAGACAGTTTGCGTGCTATAGAGCTGCTGCTTGGCCCCGGTATACTTCGCAGTTAGTCGAGAGCAATGAAAGGCCCGGCCGTGCATGCTGGAATGGCGGCCTTGCGTGCAGGTGCGACCGTGTCATGTGATGGTTAGTCGGGACGGGTTGCATGCCGGGATTTCGTAATCCATTGAATGTCCAACACCCCAGCTGGCTGGACGCACACAGATGCCAATAAAATTGTAGCCGCATCGTTATCACGTCGAAGCAGGTTAGGTGCAGTGTGACTGTGCTACCTTTGACGTCATCAGAGTCGCCGTGTTGCTGAACCGGGGCGTTGTGAATATTTTTCCGTGATGTCATGTGCGAGATGTCTGAACCATAGAGTTTATATAAGTACACTAGAGGGAACTCTGGCGCTAGTGTTTATGGGAGCTGCAACGCATGGCGCTTCAGCGAGTATGGAAATGATGGGTAGTGCACGGATTTGTGTTATCTTCGTACTTTCGGTGCCGTTTGGCTTCGCGAGGCTTGGAGCTGATTCGTCACGAGACAAAAATCAGAAAAGCTTAAACAATGGACCATATGCGAAATTGCTTTGTGCTCTGGCAACACTGTGCATTTTGACCCCGCCGCCATTTTAATGTGGGCAAGCGGTCGACGGCAACGCATTCGCTAGTACGGCCCTACGACTCCTGAACACTTGCTTCACTGCGCTGAGCTACTGCGATGGCCATAGCAAGACGTTTCCCAGTGCCCGAAATTGTGATGTGGACAAACTGTTTAGGAATCTTGCCACATCTTGCCATTTGTATGTCATTGCATCTTTCGGAAAGCGGTGGAAGGATACCTACAAGATATAAGCAAACAAACATTCAGTGCGACGTCATGAGCTAGGTTTCTCTTAGCTGTTTAAACAATTGTTGTTTACAAACACAGGCACTATCACAAATTCATCTCACCGGGAATAGAAGTCGCACTTATATGTGCATTACAGGATTAATGATACACTTGTAATGTGACCCCCTCCCCCTCAGTTTTTTCTGTGCACACTCCCGTTTCCTAGCAGCCTTTCCTAGATATGGCCCTTCACAGCAAGCCAGATGAGGCATTAGTCACTTGTGGACACTCGGGGGAAATTAAATCAGTTATTTTTTATATCTAAGTAGCTTCAAAGGTTTCTAGGAGCTGCGAGTGTAAGGCAGCCAAAATGCTCAATCCCATACAACTAAGATATGGCTGTCTCCACAGCTGTATGTTTTATAATGCAACATAAACATCTTTCAAGAGAGGTGAGTTGCAACACACACAAAAAAACAGCTGCAACGCAGCTGAGCCAGAGAGACTAAAATGCAGAGAATGAATCCCGTCTTACGAATACATAGGACTGCCGCGCTCTGAACTCATGCAGAACGTCATTCAGTCAAGCCCTGGCGAAACTCATGGTGCCAGTTTTCGAAACCTATCTTTTCGATTTTATTTCGTTGGTAAAGGAAAATTGGTGAGAGAGGCCCCAATGGAAAAGTTGCGTCCGCGCACTGTTGGGGAATTGAAGTGCCTGAGCAGATACTTTTCTGTTCCAAAGTGGGCATCTTCCGAATGACTGTTTTATTGCTGCGCAGTGAGCGTACTTGCGGACACAACGGAGCTTGAACGCGGACAAGCAACCGAGCTGCCTTTCTAGGATGCGTGTACGGCATGTTACTCGGAGTAGCGGAAACTCTGCACGTCTCTGTGCGCAATCACCTTCAAAAATAACATTTCTACGTCGTCTACCTACATGGTGTAATCTCGTCACAAAAAAGGCCGTCCTAACAGTTCGGTTCTGTCACACTAGTTACCCTATCAGCAGTGGCGGACTCTCTGTTCGACTGCAGGGAATCACCGGGGATCTTCGATTTACCATCTCAGACTCACCGCGGATAGTCCGCGGGTAGTTCGAGGCTTCCCCGAAGTCATAAGAAAATTTGAATGCCGCACAGCTTCTCAGCGAGTTCGAAACGGTAAATTGAAGAGCACCACTGTCGTGTAGAGGCCCAACGTAGTGAAAACACCTAGCCGCAAAGCTGACAAACCTATAAAAACACGGCCTGTCCGCGTAACACAGAAAAATGGTTAGTCCTGCATTACTCTCGTGCAGCCCGCGCACCGCGGAGATGCATGCATCCTAGATTGTGCCCGTAAAGCTTGTGCATGCCATACCCTGTTTTGCATTTAAATGATCGCTGCAAAATCGTAATTCATGCCACATACCTTGCTCCCATCGCTGCCTGTGACTCCGCGCTGCTTGCACAGCGGCACACAGCAGTGTACTGGCATTTCGCCAGCAAAAAATTATGACTGCGACAGTCGAAGCGCTGAAACGCGTACGTTCGCATGTGGGTCGCCCGCGCGTAGTGGTCAAGCCTCGCCAGCATCAAAATGGCGGATATGGTACCTGCTGCGTTCACTAGATGGCGCTGGTAATTTCGCATATTGCCTATTGCACTTTGCCACCTGAGTCTTTTAGGCTTACCAATTCATTCCACAAGACACTTATTCACTACATACACAACACCGGCTTTACGGCGCACATTTAATACACATACATGCAAAATATATATATATATATATATATATATATATATATATATATATATATATATATATATGAGATCTAACAGACAGTAATGCCTCGTTCGATCGAACGCGTTATTCGAAGGTCGTAGGTTCGATTCCTGCTCACGGCTGGTTATTTTTTCATCCACTTTTCTTTCTTCTTATTTACATTTCATTGGTTCTATTAAATTCCCCTGTACATTCCTTGGCATTACTGTCTGTTAGATCTCATTAATATTGTGTTAAAACACGGAAAAACGAGCCCTTAGGTATACACTTCTTTCCCTTATATATATTGTAAGATGGCGTCCAGTACCCTCAAGACTCTTCTCTATTGTCTCGAGTATGTGCCCCACAACCTAAGCTGGAGTGGTGATGATGAGTATGTACAGATGAAAAGATGGAACGAGTAATGATGCTCACAATATATATATATATATATATATATATATATATATATATATATATATATATGTGTGTGTGTGTGTGTGTGTGTGTGTGTGTGTGTGTGTGTGTGTGTGTGTGTGTGTGGCGCTACGATGAATGGGAGACGTGGCCTGGCTCATACCCCATGTTTATTCTGTTCTCCACTTCTTCCTTCTCTGCCTCTACTACCCATCGCTTGATACGTCACACGATTCCCCCTCCCCCCAAAAGAAGGCATGGATTACTAACAAGGCAAGGTTGAGAAGTCACAAATGTCAAAATGCACAATTGGTTTCATGGCCCACTGGTGTTCCGTAAACTCGCAAAACTTCAGAAAAGAGTGCGGCAGTCCGGTGAATGGGGAAGTTCTGGTGGGCGAGGTTGGCTGTGGCGTTCTGGAGATGGTAACCACGTCTTGCAAAACTGCACTGACCATGACATGACTTGAGCAGCTGCGAGGAACGAACAAGGTTGGAAGTCCTTGGAGCACTTGAAGGTCGAATGTCGTAGGCGCTGAATCCTCTGTCGTACGCGCTGTATTTTGTGTCGCGGCTGAGACAGAATTAGTGCTTGCAGCCTGCGTGTACAAGAACTGAAGTTCAAGGAATTATGTCTATGTTCGTGCGTTGTACAAATTATAACGTTCAGTCTCTTTCGTAGTTTTCTGTGGCGTTGGCTCCGTTGTCGTAAACTAATGGGATGGTGTCTGAATCTTTGCATGGTAGAACTGGTGACTTCTTGTCTTGTTCGGTGTTTCCTGAGGTTTCGGAGCTGTAATCTTAGGCGCAGTCTTGATATTTTGTGCCAAATGCGTTTCTGGCGCCGATCCTTTATGCGAAGTTGCCTCGCTTCTTGAATTTGTTTTAAGAGGCTTGCTTTGCGTCGTCGTCCTTGTTGGTGTGTCCGTTGGAGTGTCTGCGATTCACGGACTTGCTTTTGCTGGCGTTGATGACGTTGCTGTGGACCATATTGCGGTGGAAGCCCTTCTTGAACATCGCGCTGGTTTTCATGACAACCTGATGGGGTCTCCAGTCGGCAGCTGGTAGTCTTTGAGCAGTTGTCATGCAATTCAGGCAATGAAGATGATGCCTCAGAGTTGATAGAAAGTTCTTCAGAAGCTTTTTCTGCACTGTTCACTACGAGAGGCTCTTGCGCATGGCAGCGTCTGACGTTCGATGCATCTGAGCCTTGGGTGTTGCTTCGACTGTCGAGTGTGTATGCACCAGACGGTGATGCATGAACCCGTGCAGAAGGAGCATGGCTCGACTGGGTATTTTCTCGGTGTGTCAACTCGTCTATCGTGAACATGGTGTCCTTATGAGGCAAACGGTGAGCGTCAGGAACGCTTGAAGAGCCGCATGATGGAAAGCCGGGTGGTGGACCACGTATTCGAGACGAAAAATGAAGTGCATGAGGTGGGTAAGCAACGTCTCGTGTTGTGTGCTGGAGCGACGACTTTGAAAATACCAGCTTTCGTGAAGGGAAACCTGGTGGAAAGCTACGTTCCTTGAGAAATAAGCGTGGACTGTGACGGCCGCGTGTGGTTGTATGCAGATGGTCGGTAATGAGGAAGTCCTTGTCGTAGTCGTTAAAACGGGCAATCATCTCTTCTCTTATCTTTTGCCATGATTCGTCGTTTTCGAATATGTGTATCAGGTAAAACTTAAATGCCTCACCGGAGATGTAGTCAGTGAAGTTGGTGATCATTTCCCGTTCCGACCATGATGCAGCGGCGGCACGGAGCTCGAACAGGTTGAACCAGTCCTGTACGTGTCCGTCGTCCGCTGATCCGGTGTACTTAGGGATGTCAAGGTCGTCTGATGCTGCTGTCATGATGCTTGGTGGTCTTGATGGTCCGCGTTCTTCTGTGGTCCGCGTTCGGTCACTGCGTCTCGCTGAGGTCTTCGATGATGATGGCCGGGCGGTGAAGTGGTTGCGAGGTCTTCATCCTGTCGACTTGTGTGACGCTACGATGAATGGGAGACGTGGCCTGGCTCATACCCCATGTTATGATGATGATGATGATGATGATCCTTGACACTCTGGCGCACACCCACAAAGGGGGATCGGCCAAGAACCGGGCGGCAGGATCTTAACTGAAAGGCTAATGGTTTTTCAAAGAAAACGTAATTTTGGGCTGAAAAAAAATATAGAAAGAAAAGCCGAAAATCGAAAAAGGAGTATATCTGAGCAGGGAACGATGCAGGCCATCAGATGCGATTTGAGACAGAGGTAATGGTGGGTCTAAAATGATGTGTATATATATATATATATATATATATATATATATATATATATATATATATATATATATATATATAGGCAGATTAACATGGCAATCGCTTTGTTTCAATTATGTATTCAAATACCGCAGAGCAGACGTCCCTGTGGCTATAACCGAATTTAATGCTGCCAAACGACAAAATTACTGCCACATTTAATTCTAATCCCAATTTTTCAAGTGGAGCTTTCAGGTATCTTTTCCGCTGATGAGAATACCGGCGACAGAACAAAAAGAAGTGATCTATCGTTTCCATTGTTTCGCAAGTCTGACATAAAGGTGACGCCTTTAGACCAACTTTATGCAAATAATAATTCAGTTGAGGAATTCTGCAACGCAATCTTGTAAAAGTAACTTCCAAGTGCCGTGTTGCACACCACTGTCTATTCCAGCGGCATCTTAGATGTGCGAAATCTCGATATTTATCCAATGAGTAGCAGTCGTATTCACGCAAACAGAGGTTTCTAAACCTTATTGCTGTCGCGTAAGCCGTATCAGGCAAAACCGGGATAATGGGACCGCTAAGAGATACTGTGGCTAGTGCATCCGCCATCTCATTGAGATATATGCCACGATGACCTGGTACCCATAAGAGCTGCAGTTTTTTCACGTTTGTCGGTATGAGTTGTCGAAACATGTGCATAAGTGTTAAGTTGGCTCCTGAAGACAGAGCAGCACATACTGAAAAAGAATCTGTAATTACGACTGCTTCCGATTCGCCCAAAGGAAGTTTCCGTAGTGCCAGTACAATAGCAAATAATTCTGCCATGAATATTGGTGTGTAATCTGGGAGTCTAACCGAAAAGGACCAGTCAAGGGAACGTGAGAAGATACCTGCCCCAGCCTTTTCATTTGATACGGATGCATCGGTTGCAATTATGTTGTTCAAGTTCACATGCGCCAAGTAATCCTGCAGCCGATCATTTAAATATTGAAATGGCATTTGCTTTGCGTTAGAGGGATAAATATTCTCAAATTCTATCTTAAGACCTAAGTTAACGTCTCTTGTTGTGAAAATATGTTTGATTTTGACGTTCAGTGGTTCTAGCAGCGCTTGAACGAACAAGATCTGTGGGCAGTGGAATCGTGACCACCAAGTTTCAAAAAATAAACTTGGTTCTTTAATAAAAGCATAAAATGATGCTCTCTGGGGCACAGTGTATAGTTTTAAAAATGTTTGAATAGTAAGCATTTTGAATCTATTCAACAATGACGGTAGACGCGCTTCCATGTATAGCACATTGTTAGCAACAAACTTGGGCAGTCCAAGGCACAGTCGTAAAGCCTCCCTTTCTAACAGTATTAGCGGTCTCATTTTATATGTCGCACTGCCCGAAAATAAGACACAGCCGAATTCCATTATAGGACGAATGTACATTTTATAGACCATTACCAATGTATTTCTTCGCAACCCCCTTTTTATGTTGCTGAGCTTGCGTAACCACCCCATGGCTCGTGTTGCTTTGGACGCAATGTGATCGATGTGGCTTTTCCAATTTAACGAGCTGTTATATATGATGCCTAAGTATTTAAGTGAATCCACCTGGGGAATCTGCTCTGTGCCATACATCAAGGAGATGTTGACAGGATCCCTGAACGAGAACGCTAGAAGCGCGCTTTTGTTTACATTTAGAGACATTCCAATTTTTTGAAGCCATTCCTCTATCATGTTTAGGTAATTCTGTAATGTCTGATAAAGTAATTGCAGATCACTGTTTGTCGCAAAGAAAGCAATGTCATCTGCATAAACATATAAATGAATATCGCTATGTGTTGGAATAGAACTGAGGAAGATGTTAAACAACACCGGTGAGAGCACTGCACCTTGTGGTACGCCACGGTATTGTCGATATCTGTTAGAAAAACAACCCCTTTGAAAACAATAAAACTCTCTCTCCTTTAAAAACTCTGCTACCCATGATGTCATGTATTTTGGTAAGTGTGACCTTTCCATCTGCTCTATTAGTAATTTATGCTCCACTTTGTCATACGCCTTGGCCAAATCCAGAGTAACTAATGCACAATACTCTCTTCTACGCCTAGCCAACTGTATACGACTCTCCAAATCCGCGTGCGCACACCATATGGAGCATCCCGATTTAAAGCCAATTTGACTGGGGTTCAATATTGATTTCTCCTCAATGTATTTTATTACACGTGCATTCAAAACTCTTTCAGTTAGTTTAACCAAATTAGATGTAAGAGAAATTGGCCTCACATTGTCAAGTGTATACCCAAGCGCCTGTTTTTTAAGTATCGGAATTATTTTGGAAAGTTTCCAATCCGCCGGTATCCAAGAAGTTTTCAAAGAGTAATTAACCATATTACAGAGTTCATGTGGGGAAATGTCATATAGTACTTTTATCATTGCTGAAGTTACTCCATCTGGTCCAGGTGCTGTAGGAGGTAAGTGCCTCACTACACCCGCTAGTTCCGCTAATGTCACCTCGTTGAACTCCTCCCCTGCAATTGGCTTTACTATGTGTCTTGGCATTGTTGATCTGAATCTTTCTTCTAATCCTTTAGCAACATTTTCTAAGATTTCAGTGAGTTCGCTAGGCGATAGAATTGAAGAATCACTATTGTCTGATGGTGGTATCATTTTTCTGGAACGCAAAAATCTAAAAAGCGCCTTTCTGTTGTATGGTTTTGAAAGATAGCTAAATTTGTTAGTGTCATAGTCATCTTTTGCTTTGCGTACTGTGCGTTTAAAATCTGCTGCCACGTATTTATAGTCACACCAGTTTTTTGGGCATTGGTTGTGGATAAGTTGCTTCCACGCCGCTTTTCGTTTTCTATACCCGCTCGTACAATCAGCGTTCCACCATGGGCTAAACGACCCGCCTGTGCCTGAAGTTATTGAAAAAGTTGACTTTTTTATTGCTCTTTTCAGTACCGCACACAGACTCATAGCCCGAATGTCTTCCTGCATGTCCTTGCGAAGAACCAAAGTAGGCTTCAAGTCTTTTTGTAAACGCTCATAATTTACAAAGGAGCCAATTTTACCAGTTAGAAATATCCCGGGAAAGTTAATATCAAAGCTAATAGGAAGGTGATCACTGTTTGTTGCGCAATCTAATGTTTTCCACGACGAAATGTTTAGTGAGGAGCTGCAAAAGGTCAGGTCTATCGCCGACTTTGATTGTCTCCTAATAAACGTAACAGTGGGGAAATTTACACAAGATAAGTTATTATCAACAGTCCATTTCCACAAGCGCCTTCCATTTACATCAGTCTTGAAACCCCAAGACACGTGGTGTGAATTAAAGTCACCAGTTAATAATACATCCTTCCTGCAGGAAGCTAACATTGCATCTAAGCATCTTGTGTCCTGTACTCCTACCGGAAAGTATGCGTTAACAAAAGAAAAAGGGGAACAGCCTGGCAGAGTGATGTCTAATACCATAATTTCATAGTTAGAATCCATGCACAGGTAGTTAATCTTCGCTCTATGACTAAATTTAGTTGATATAAAAATGGCAAGTCCACCACCTCTGCTAGGTCTGTCTAAACGAAATAAGCGATAATTTTTTAGGTAAAATTTTTGTCCGTTTGTAAGCCAAGTTTCTTGTAAAGTAATAATATCTGGGGAAATTTGCGAAGAAATACACAATAAATCTGTGATAGCCGACCCTATTGATCGACAATTCCACTGTAATACTTTTAAGGAGCCTATTTTGACTCTATAAACCCGCCGCAGAGACTGCTTGATCCAAAAGATCTTTCTTCAAAAAGTCTTTTTTGAGAGGTTCTCCAAAACGTCTTTCTTTGACAGGAACTTTTTAGATTTTGATTTCTGTGAAGACTTTTTCGATAGGGGAGATCTGGCGCGCTTCAAGAAATTATGAGATTCCGCATCCATATCTGTAAATTCATCAGTGTCATCTGATAAGGTTTCTAGATCTGCCCGCAGTATCTTATTGGAGGGTCCTGCTTTAGGAGATGCGCATCGTGTAGGAGCTATCGGATCTTCTGTCCCGGCACAATTTGAAACCTCGAAATCCTGTGAAGTCTGATTTTTCATAGACACTGAAGCAATGATTTGGGTCAACTGAGATGTTAACAGTTCAGCCACGACTCCAATAATACTGCTGGCAAGACGCTCCATCGCCTTTTCCGTTGCCTTCTCTACAGCCTCTGCTATATATTTTGCTAACGATGCATCCATAGCAGTGGTATGTCGTGCTGTTACGCTTGCGTAACCTTTCGAGCGTTCTTGTAATTCAGTCAAAGCTTCCCTCCGGGAGCAACGCCTGCGTTCCACAATTTCCAGCAGCTTAACTTCTCGTTCTTTCGCCTCACAATCTGAAGAGTCTGCAGGATGCGCTTCATGACATAAACAGCACTTCTCTTCCGTCGAGTTGCACTTACGGCTGTCGTGATTTTCTCCGCATAGTCGACATCTGGCAGTTGATCTGCACCCTTTCACGCTGTGGCCATACCTCCAACAATTCAAGCACTGCAGTGGCTTAGGGGATAGAGGCTCTACCTTATAGATAAGAGGCCAAGCTTTAATTTCAGATGGTCTTATCGTTCCCGCAAAGGTTACTATGACAGATTCGGTAGGTGATTTTTTATTGTCAACCAGACGCGTGCACCTGTATACTGACACTGCACCTGCTACTGAAAATAACTCAAGAATTTCTGCAGGGGTCAGGCTCGTATCTACACCGCGGACTATGCCTTTCGAACATGCCAGATGCGCTGGTATAAACGGGCTCACCGGCTGTGCTGCAAATTCGGAACAGTTGAGAAGCTCTCGGACGCACTCCTGATCGGCAGAGCAGCACAAAATACCACCACGACCGAAATGCCGGACCTCAGTGATCTTTTGAGAGTGTGTTGTGGCTTTCCGAAGCTCCATCTGAATCATCTTCGGGTTCTTCATAGGTATCGTACCTCCATTGGTCGGTACCAGAGCCACAGGGACGTTAATAACCCCACTGCAAAGAAAAGAATCAATCGGCCAATCCTTGACGGGTATAGATGCTAGCCAAGGAGAAGGCCCTTGGCCAGGCGAAGAAACCGACATCTAGATAGCCTGAGTCGCTCGAACTCAGAAAATCATATGGCACAAACCACAAACAACTGCCAAAAAAGCACTAAAACAACAAAGAAGCAAACGTTAAACTCAAGTGCAATCCCGCCGCCCGTCGTTCAAGCCGTTCCAACCCGTGAGCAGCAGCGCAGAACAGGATCAACGCGAACGAACAAGGCACTCGTCGAAGTCAACGTTCTTGCAACCTCAGGCGGAAGAGTAACGACCAGGCAAGCCCATGTTTATTCTGTTCTCCACTTCTTCCTTCTCTGCCTCTACTACCCATCGCTTGATACGTCACACACACACACACATATATATATATATATATATATATATATATATATATATATATATATATATATATATATAATGCCTATTGTGCAAGTCTACTTCGCAATGAAAAATTGAAATCGGGTCATAAAGTTCAAAACGTTTTGTTCTTTTATTCGAAAGAGAACCAAAACAATGCAATAAACAAAACCACTAGTGTGTTCGAAGCCATCAAGCACGAAGACTATACATGTACGACCCATCATTCCCATGGTCGCTGAACGATCGCAGCGCCAGAGTTCCCTCCAGTTACTATTAGAAAAATGCCCCGAACCGTCGTTGACCGAGCAAACGTGTCATCTTCTGTATTTACGAACAGTTTGTTTTCCGGTATGCTTTCGCGCACGACATCAAGCGCAGTCGACGCGCCACGTAGAGTGGCAAGGAGGTGCTCCCTCGAGCATTCTCGTGACCGACGACGTAGCGGCCGCTAATAATGTCGTTTTGCTTCTCCCTTTGCGTGCCGGTGACGGCCCGTGGTCTCGCCGACGTAAAAAGAAAATTAGACGGCAGGTATACTGCGATGGAAGTGGTTTCTCCATCGGCCTTCCTTGCGGCGCCCTGTACGTTCTCGCAAATTCGACTGCGTTCGGTTATCGCGTGTCCGTTCCGTCTGGAGTGGCGTCCCATTTCGGCACGATTCTTTCGCCGTATGATGTGGTATATTTATTTCAGACGATTGGTGCGATACTTTCAGACGATTGGTGCGATACTTTCAGACGATTGGTGCGATACTTTCAGACGATTGGTGCTACTTCAGACGATTGGTATGATGTGGTATATTTATTTCAGACGATTGGTGCGATACTTTCAGACGATTGGTGCTACTTCAATGTACACTATACCGTAGACAGATAGATATTTGCTACACCTGTGGTCGGCTCGGCCATCGAGCGGACGTGTGCCCGAACCCTGGAGACGTTATCTGCAGAGGCTGCAGCGTGCCGAACCCCGAAAAGGAACACCGCTGCACACCAACATGCAAGCTTTGCGGAGGAACCCACCTCACTGCCGACAGGGAATGTAAAGAACGCTACCACATTCCATACGTGGTGCGCCGACGACGATGGGAGCGAGCACACTCGATGCGACACAACAGTTACGATGCAATGAACGAGTTCAATGCAACCACTGACGACGACCAGGCCTCGAAGCTTTTTACAGATGGTCGACCCAATGGCAGCCGATCCCGGTCCCGATCCCGGAGTCGTCCCAGGAACCGCACAATGCGTGTATCGAGGTCCCGGAGCCGCCCTCGGACCCACTCCCGCAGCGCGCGAAGTGGGACCCCAACCAGATCTATATCGCGAGGCTACTCCAGGTCTCGTTCTGGTTCACGTCACGGTTCCCGTTCAGGTTCCCGACACGGATCACGCTCCGGCTCCAACTCAGGTTCCAGGCCTCATGCCAGTTCCAGGCCTCACCCCAGTCTCACCGGGGTCTCGCGTCAACGATCGCCTAGCCCATCGGCACCACCATCGCCAGGCAACGTCAGCAAGAATAAGCGGGGACCTCTCACTTGGGCGGACGCCGTCCGGAGAAAAGGAAACACTACATCACAGGTAGGGTCGGGATCACTCCCAGAGCATGATACACACAACACCTCTGAGATAGCGATCTTAAAGCAGGAAAATGCGATGATGAAAGAAACAATACGCAAACTCACAGTCGCAATTGCCGAACTAAAAACTGACAGAAACGCACGCGCTGCTATGCCCCCAACCGACAACGACGACAATGCAGTCACTCCGTTGCAGCCGCAACCCGTAGGCGTTGGTAACGACGACGGTGAGAGCGCACCCAAGAAACGCGCGGTCGCCCACGACCAGCCAGCTTTAAAGGAAGAGTTAGACGACATTAAGAGCACGCTATCGGCGATTAAGGAAAGCCTTCGCTTTCTTGGCGAAAGCATGGCTCTCGTGCAGTCTACTCTCGCGGTACACGGTAATCGTTTGGGCCAAGTGGAGCAATATCTTGATCACGTCGTCGCCCCTGCCGTTGCCGCGGATAAGCCGTTGTCGCAACGTACAGCCGTGCCCAGTCCACCGCATCACGCGGCCCTTATGCACCCGCCGGGTGCTCAGGCCAACTCTTAATGCTTCAAGATGGCCAGGCCAATTGACGAGTTGCGAATCTGGCAATGGAACTGCAGGAGCTTCACCCACAAGAAAGCTTTCCTGCAGCAATACCTCCGTAGCCACGAAGCCAAACCTCACATCATGCTATTACAAGAGGCTGTAGTACCAACCGCCACGTTTTCCGGATACCAGTGGTTGCCCGGCCCCTCGGGAGGACGCGGTATCGCCACCTTGGTCGCTAACAAGATTACCTGCACAGCGCACAGTCTCAATGTGCCCGAAATTGAGCACGTTATGGTCGAAATCCTCCCTGGAAACATATCACAACAAAGCGTATACATGCTCAATGTATACAGTAGTCCCAGCCACCATAGACAAAGATTCACACGCTTGTTCCAGAAAGCTGTCCGCTTCGCGGGGCCTAACCCGCTAGTGATTGCAGGCGATTTTAACGCTGCGCATAGCGCCTGGGGCTACACGTACGACACACCCAAAGGTAACGAGCTTTGGAAAAGTGCGAATGACATGGGCCTTATTCTCATTACGGACAAGGCCTTCCCCACTCGCACTGGTACGTCCACGCAAAGAGATACTACGCCGGATCTATGCTTCGTCAAGAATATCTCCGACGCCCACTGGTCCAACCTCGCGGTAGATCTCGGTAGTGACCACTTCATATTGGCTGCACACCTCCCCACAGTAAGCAGGAAGACCAAGTCGTACACGTGGGTCGACTGGGACCTCCTTCGTAAGACCCGCGCAGAACGACCTCCTCCCGATACCCCACCGAGCCTCGAGACGTGGACGGCCCAGCTCAAAGCTGATGTAAACAAGGCAACGAAAACTATCACCACAGACCTTCCAACCGAAAGGATGGACAGTCGTCTCGCCCACCTACTAGAGGCCAAACAGTCTCTATTGGCCCGGTGGAAGGGCCAGCGCCTTAATCGGAGGTTACGCAAACGCATATCTCAGCTGAACAAGACCATGATGGATCACTGCCGCATCCTTTCAAAACAGCAGTGGGACGAAATTTGTAATTCGATTGATGGTCAGGTTCGAAATGGCAAAACGTGGAACTTACTCAAACACCTCCTCAATGAAACCAACACCCGCACAAATCAGCGTCATTCGATCGTGAAGATACTTCATCAGGCTAAACAAACAGTGTCACCGGAAGATGTTGTCAAGAACCTCGTGGAAAAATATCTCCCGCTCCCCACGGGCCCTGTGACCCCTCACCCTGATTACTCTGGCAGCAACAACACTAACTTAGACGCCGAGTTTTCTATTGAAGATGTACGCCGAGCTCTCCATGAGCTCAATGGCCGCTCAGCCCCTGGCCCCGATGGCATCACCAACAAGCTCCTACGCAACCTGGACGATTCTTCCGTCACTTACCTCACTGACACTATCAACGAGATATGGAAAAAGGGTGAGATACCCGATGCTTGGAAACTAGCTCACACGGTTCTGATACCCAAACCGGGAAAGGCGCCGAGCCTAGATAACCTACGCCCCATATCTCTCACGTCGTGCGTGGGCAAAGTGGCTGAGCACGTCGTCCTCAACAGGGTTGGTCGGTACCTCGAAGATAACGACTACATCCCGCACCACATGATTGGCTTCCGACCAGGGTTATCCACTCAAGACGCCATGTTACTCCTAAAGCATCAAATTCTAGATGGCGGAAACACTCGGGACACTCGTGCAATACTCGGTCTCGATTTAGAAAAGGCCTTCGATACCATAACGCACTCGTCAATCTTGAAAGCGATCGCAGCCCTCGGCCTAGGTCATAGATTTTACTACTTTATCCGCTCTTTTCTCACTCGGCGCAGAGCCGTCCTCCGCGTAGGAGACCTAGTGTCGGAAGAAGTGGAGCTCGGACAGCGGGGCACTCCTCAGGGATCCGTCCTCTCACCCACGCTCTTCAACCTCGTGATGATCGGGCTTTCCGAACGACTTTCAAAAATAGACGGGCTAAATCACACTATCTATGCGGATGATGTAACCATATGGTGCTTCACAGGGTCGGATGGCTTCATTGAGTCCGCCCTGCAAGAGGCTATCGACACCACCGAGTCTTACCTCGACCACACCGGTCTCAGGTGCTCACCTGCGAAGTCGGAGCTGTTGATATATTTGCCCAAACGCCGGGGTGCCAAGCCCAAAGGGTGGAAACCTCCGGCGGAACGCAATATCACCCTCCACACCAGAGATGGTCGTACTATACCCAGGGTAGACACCATCAAGGTCCTCGGCATGATCATCGAGTCCCGCGGAACCAACACCCAAACAGTACACAAGCTCAGGACTAAGACCGAGAATGCCATACGACTCGTACGTAGAGTAGCCAACAGGCACCATGGCCTCAAAGAAGACAACCTGCTGCGTCTCGTACACGCGTTTGTTTTGTGCCATTTTACGTACGTTGCCGCTATACACAAGTGGCTACGTGCTGAGCGCGATCAACTCAATGCGCTTATTCGCAAGGTGGTCAAACGAGCCCTTGGCCTCCCTATCACCACTCCAACGTACAAACTCCTCGAGCTTGGCGTACATAACACGCTAGAAGAGATCGCCGAAGCTCAGGAACGTGTGCAATTGACCCGACTCACTACAACCAAGGCGGGCCGCCATATTCTGCGCGAGCTCGGCTTCTTCTCCTCGAGGGCCAGGGACCCCCCAGAGTTGACTCTAATTCCCCGTGAAATCCGCGACCTTATTACGATCGCTCCCATACCACGAAATGTACACCCCGAATACAACAGAGGCAGGCGCCTTGCGCGGGCGACCGCCATTCTCAAGCGCATAGACATGGAAGCGGACAACGTCTCGTTCGTGGACGCCGCTGCCTATCGCAACAACCAAGCCTTCGCTGCGGTCGCGGTATCATCCGCGCAGCAGACTCTTACCTCAGCCACAATCCTCGCCCGAAACCCCGAAGTAGCGGAGCAAGTAGCTATAGCTATAGCTATGCTCGACAGCAAACGGGAATTCATCTACAGCGACTCCAGGCCGGCCATCAAAGCCTTCGAACGCGGAGTCATCTCCGACCAGGCGTTACGTATCCTGCGCAATGCGGACCCGAGTGCCCTGAAGCACCACACTGTCATCTGGTTCCCCGCCCATCTCGGCCAGGTGCCGGGTGCCCTACCCAACCTCAACGAGATCGCCCATGATGCAGCGCGCGCACTTACCGACCGCACTGCCACAGGGCAACCTCATCTTGCTGGGTTGGATACCAATCGGGATGCACCAATTACGTACAATGAAATTACAAAGCACTTTTACTTGGAACGCCGCATTTTTCCACCCCCACATCCGAAACTTAACCGACCGCAGGCATTAACCCTACGCCTATTACAGACACACACGTACCCAAACCTTGCCACGCTTCACGTTTATTATCCCGATGCATACCCCAGCGACACATGCCCATCATGTGGACACACAGCGACACTCGAACATATGCTCTGGGAGTGTAGAACAACTCCTCCCGACTCTACCTCAAGCAAGTGGGAGAGGTCCCTCAGGAGCTCACTTCTCGCCGACCAGCGATGGGCCGTCCAGCAGGCCCACGAAGCGGCCGCCAGGTACTCCCTGTCGGTCCCTACGTGGGAGACGCCCGCTACGCGCTAAGCGCGTCCTGCAGGACCGAAATAAAGTTTTTCCATTCCATTCCATTGGTGCGATACATCATGGAGACCGGCATTAAAGCTGACACCCCCCCCCCCCCTGAAACTTGCCTTCTGTGCGCCATTCGCTGCAGTAATCATAGACCATCTCACGGATGGTTTTTGGTGCCGCCGTATTGAAATACAGCGTTGCCGTTTTTTTTTCTTCTTTTCTGTGTATATTAAGCAGCTAAACGAGTAGTGCTATGGTGGACGCGTGCGCATAGAAACGGTTGGGTTGGCGCCATTCGACGTTTCTGACTCAATTGATTCACATCGCGTTATACAAAAAGAAGAAAACATTATTTTAGCTGTCCAAGGTAGCGGAGCCCGTGTGTCTCAGGTTGAAATCGTTTTGGTATTTGCAAGCATGCTGCTGTTGCTTGTGCTACGCCCACCGTCGTCCGCGGCCTCTGCTGTGTGCACGTATCGTAAGCGCCGTTCTTGCCCCCCGTGCGCTGGCTTCTCCTGGCAGCGGGTGAGTTCCGCAGTGAAGCCATAGTTCGAGTACGGCTACAACAAGGCTTCGCAGTACGGCACTGTGAAGTCATCTTTTAAGACCAGCAGTTATGGTTTTATAATTGGGAGGGTACAGAGAATCAGGTGCCCGTGTTTTCGACCAACAAGAAATGAGATGCTGTTAATTGAAAAAGTGGCTTTTGATTAGTATATGGACAATTGCGTTTGTGTTTGCGATGTGTGCTTCCTTGGCGACAGCAGCTTTATTAGAGTAATCGGTTGTTAGAGTTACTTTGCTTGCACTTGGTGCCGACGAACGAATCTCGGGTGGAGAAGAGACAGTGGGGAAAGGAGAACGCATACGAATAGTGTCGTTGCCGCATGGTAACAGTTCTAACACATACTGGGAAGTGTAAACAAAATATGGGCGGCTGGCCAGCGTTATGAGCGCATCGACCGGCGTGGCGTGCGCGCGTACAAACCGAACTGGTCGCTGCCGATGCGCCCTCTCGCGGCGAGCGACGCGGTGATTGGGACGCCGCGCGCGCGCGCAATTAGCTCGGCATGTGTCGGGGGCCGCTCGAGCCGTCGCCGACGACCATTTGTCATCGCGCCTGTCACTGGGCCGCGACGACGACGCTCGTCGCCGCAACCGAGGCGCACAGACGCACGCACAGAGATCGGTTCTGCCGTCTTCCGCGCCAGCTGCGGTGTGGGACGCGTGACAGAAGCGTTCTCTCTTCACTCGCCGCCTCCGCTCATCTCCGCTCTTTGCGGGCTCGCGTGCTTTCAGCATCCGAGTCCCCGAGTGGAAGAACCGTCGACTCCCGCGAGGAGGAGGATGGAAAAGAGGGAAGACTGTCGCGACGTTGGCCGCGACCGCTCGGGCGAACATGTTTAATGCAGGAGCGGCCGCGTGCCTTTCTCTGCCGCCGACGACGTGACCGGTGTCCGGCGCGTGTGTGCCCGCGCGCGGCCAGCGGCGTCGTTCGTGGTCCCTGCGAGCGCATATTGATCACCGATTAGGCTCGAGTCGACCCCTGCTCTCCCCAAACCCGGTCCTTCCCCCCCCCCCCTTTCGTTTTCGGCACCGCTGTCGGCTCGCGCGATGCCATCCACCCTGCTTCTCACTAGCACCAACCACAGCGCCGTCCTCCTCGGCCTATAGTTGGTGCGCAGCGTTTCCCGTGACGCTTTATTGTGCGTGCCGTTTGTCGCCATTGTTTTATTCGTAAAGACCCACTTGTATAACGCGGCGAATGTCGCTACCCACCGCTATTACTTAGTGTAAGGTTTAACCAGCGTAATATGTAAAACACTGAATTTGTCGTTCTTTCTGGATAGTTTAGCCCTTACCTTGCCCCCTCTCCTTTGTTTCCCTATTTTTCTCTCTGAGGCTCAAGCGCGGTTGCAGAGCCTGAGGTCACTAACATTTCTTAGATACCCTTCCGTGCTCGTAGTAAGCGGCGCAGGTTTATAGATGCGCTCGAATCGGAGGGCCTCGTCAGTCGACGAAGCCAAGTCACGTTGTGTACACACATGGTCTCGCTGTCACTCTTGGAAACGGTCTGCTCCGCCTGTGTATACGTGCGATGATATCTGCGAATTTCGCTGTATCCGCTCTCGGTTCTTGCGAAACTCGCCGTATCTGGTTCTTCCGCGCGTGTTTGCTCTCTGTATAGCTGTCTCCCCCTCCTCAAAAGTTTAGAGCACACGCCCACCAACCTTCCCGCGTTGCCCCTGCAACAGAATCTTCCCCTCGTTCTCGGGTCACGTCTGCGTAGCCGGTGGGGGGCGGCTGTGCCGAATTCTGTTAAGAGCGGCGCGACGCGCCCAGAGTGACGATCACGTTCCAGCGGCGGGCGCCGCCGCGTTCGTCATTTTTTGATTATCCCCTTCCTCCCACCCCTTTTTTTCCCGCTAACGACACCCACACCTTCCCTTTCATTACGCCGGTGCCGCCGCTATCGCGCGGTTGGTGCGGACGTCTCTTTTGTTCGAATGCGTGAGTCATATGGTATTGCGACACTTCTTTCTCTCTCTCTCTCTCTCTCTCACACACTCTCTGTATACGTGCTTGATACCCCGACTAATTGATGTGTCGTTTTCTATGCGCAACGCGATAGCTTGGAGCATACAACGTGACGCGACAGTGGCTTCCGGGTTTGATTTGTGTCCGACGGCGTTGGTTAGGAGCAAGAAAGAGCAGAGGGCCATCACCGCTTGGAACCAAGCTGCTGTATATATATTACTCCCTGGTAAGGTAGAAGTGCGCCGGAACCTTTATTTAGATCTGGCTGTAGACGCTCGCTTCTTTGACTAACTTGACTTTGAAATGTCGCTGTATCGTTTTTTTTTTCCTCGCATTAGGTCAGAAAATGAAGGTGGGCAAACAAAGGTGGGAAAACAAGGTAGTGTTGTACAGTATACAGTAGCGCTTCTGAAAAATAAAAAAGAATGTTGTTAGGCTCTCTTATAAATGGAAGGGACGTTGCGGCATTGACTTTATTTCAGATCTGTGTTTTGTTTGATTCTTGGTACAGAACTTCTCAAGCAGGAAAAATTTGAACTTTTTTTTTGGGGGGGGGGGGGTTGCTTACACCTTAGCGACTGAACTATACCCATTAGGACGTGTTCTAGCGGCGTGTAGAAGAGGAAAGGGGAGAGAAAGAAAGTGCAGGGTGAATGGTGAGGCGAGCGTCCGATTTGTACACTCTGCGAGAAATGGTTATGTGTCTAGAGGGAAAACGGTTATGCCTTCTTTAATTGGAAAGTTTCATCGCTGTGGAAGCATTCGTCACTGCTTCTATTTTGAATGAGTGTTTGCAGTGACAGACTTCTGGGCTTGAGGTCCTATATACGGTCCAATACATTTTGAGTTATTCAGACGAGACCAAGTTGTATCATTCCGTATGCTAGCAAGATATTTTCCATTGGAATCGTCAAGTGCGCAGGTGCAAACTTCGGCGTCGCGCGAACACTGTGAGGTTGCACTCGCGGCTCGTTGCATTGCGGGCCTTTGGCATAGATGGCGCTTGCTGCGGGCAAGTTGTACTAGTTCGTCCCGAGGCAAACGGCGCGAGCAATAAACGCTTATCGATGTTCGTCTGTCTTCTTCGCAGGCCGTGGTGGAGTCTGTGACCAACGCGTTCGAGTACAGTGACAGCGTCATCGAAGAAGGCAAGGCGGTCAATTCGGACATGCTGTTTGACAAGAACGGCGAGCACCTCTACGTTATGACTGAGCGGACGGTAAGTTGGCCTGGTCATGCTCTGTTTTTACAATCTTTTTTTTTTCAGCAAAGGCTATTTCCAACGACGTTCAGCAATAATTTAAGCGTCCAGAACGCGCTAACACCAGCTGTTTATGCTCTAGTGCGAAAGATATAACTCTCTTTTTGGACATGAGACTGCTGCCCGTCTAATCCAATTACTTTCATTTCAATTCATTTATTTTACTTTCAATCGCACAAAGCTTCACAAAGATGAGGGGGGTACATAAAATAACTAACATAATCAAGCAAAATAACATCAAATTAAAAAGCAAGAACGATAGTAATTAAGTCTTTTAGTCTCATAGTAATGTACTTGACAAGTTTTATTGAGGTGCGGATATGTTGCTCTTTATTATGGTTACCCACTTTCTGCGTCTCCCGCCCAGCCTCTCTAGCCTTATTACCCTCTCACTAGCAGCATGCGACTCCATGTCTTCTCAAGACAGTGTTGGGACTCCGGGTCCTGCCGGTCTCGTTGTCGGTAGCTGGCCCCGTCGCAGGATCCATCGTCCAACAATTCAGCGAGAAGAAGCGCCCGAACGAACAACAGAGATTTATTTACATGTGGAGAAGTGGTCAAGTGACCCAAAGAGAGAAGAGTGCGTGCGATACAAAACGTCTTCGGCATTTTATAGCGCCACGTTGTTGACACTGGGCGTCTTGTCCGCATCGTCAGCCAATACGGTGTCGCCGGCACCTCGGCCACGAGGGAGGGGAAAACACCTCTCACAACACAAGGAGTGGCACAATCCAACACCATATATGGTCCCGGCGCCCCAAAATGTTACCAAATATGGTCACGAACGCACAGCAGACCGCGTAGCTCTCCCGGCGAGGAGGAACCCGAATGGGGAGGTGGGGGTGGCCGCCACCGCGAGTCACGACGATAGTTATTGCGCGAGAACAAAACGACGACACAGAGACAAGAAGGACACGAAAGACACGAGCGCAAACTTCCAACTGAGTTTATTGCGCAGAGCACGAAAATATATAGAGGAGACAGTGACCATGGCACAAGAGCAGAACATGAGTAAGAAAACCAAAAACAAACAACACAAATACAAAGGCACTGAAAAACAGCAAAGAAAAATCTAGAAGAAACCGAACCAGAAAGGTAAAGCTACCTGCCCGCACCGAATCCTTCGAGGAACCTGCGTTCCTTCTCGGACTAAGCCACGGAGGGCTTGCTAATCCAAGGCACCTGTTCGCGTTACCTGCCCGCACCGAATCCTTCGAGGAACCTGCGCTCCTTCTCGGACAAGGCCACGGAGGGCTTGCTAACACAAGGCACCTGTTCGCGTGCCATTTGCGCAGCCTCGACAATACGAACCGGTTCTCCCCCAAACACTTCCTGCTTGGCTCCCCAGGGCCAATCGTAACAGTCTCTCGCGCGGGGGGGTGAAGATCTCGATGGGCTGAGGTTGGCAGCCACTGTCCGGAGAGATCAGCGCCGGCAGTCGGTTTGGTGACGACCGTCTTTGATGAAGTAGAGGGCAACACCTGCTTCATTGTGGGCTCAACAGACGTCACATACGCACATGAAAACGCAACTACTCAGCCGGTGAGCGCCGGACAATTCCGCCAAACTCCACCAGGCAATTTTCCCCTTTAACTGATATTAAAGGAAATACACAATTTATTCAAAATGTTACTCACACTTTAAGGTGACACAAAACAACAACACTGGAAGCACACCGAACCCGAAACCCTGGATAGCCGTGTCTTCAACGTTTTAAAGCAAGTACACCTAAAAGAGTAAAAAAAAAAACAATCACTAGCTCTTGTTTAGGTCAGGAAAAAAAAAATGCCAGAGTTCTCGAGACATCCTCTCGCGTCAGGGGCATCGACTTAAGCCATCAGCCTTGCCATGGAGTACACCCTTTTTGTAGCGTATTTCAAACGTATATTGTTGCAAAACGAGGCTCCAATGCAGCAGGCGGCCGTTCTTAGAGGACATGGTCTGTAGCCAGGTGAGAGGACAGTGGTCCACTTCCACAATGAACTTGCTTCCGGCAATATAACAAGCCAGTTTCTGGACTGCCCAAACCAAGCACGCACATTCCTTTTCGCTAGCGCTGTAAACCTGCTCGCGAAGGGTGAGTTTCCGGCTAACATATAGGACGGGATGCTCTTGATCCCCCTCATCCCTTTGACTAAGAACTGCCCCCATGCCTCTATCACTAGCGTCGCATTGTACTATGAAAGGCCTCGAGTAGTCCGGTGAACTAAGCAAAGGTTGGCTCGACAAGGCCGCTTTCAAAACGCGGAAAGCCTTTTCTTTCTCCTCATCCCAGTCGACCATTTGGGGCTCGGTCTTGCGCAACGCGTCAGTAAGAGTGTTGGCAATGTCGGAATATCTAGGGATGTACTTACGATAGTAACCAGCTATTCCAAGAAAAGCCCGAATATCGGTTTTCGTTCGGGGCTGGGGAAAGTCTCGGATAGCTGCCACTTTCATTTCAGAGGGACGGCGATGCCCTCGACCGATAACATGCCCGAGATAGAGTACCTCTGCTTGTGCTAGCTGACACTTGGGCGCCTTTACCGTTAAACCTGCTTCGCGTAGGCGTGTCAGTACTGCTCTCAAATGCGTCAAGTGTTCTGGCCAGGACGAGGAAAACACGGCGACGTCGTCCAAGTAAGGCAATGCGAAGTCCTCTTGACCACGCAAAACCTTATCCATTAAGTTGGAAAAACAGTAAGGCGCGTTCTCTAGGCCGAAACTCAACACTTTAGGGCGGAATGTCCCCAATGGTGAAATAAATGCAGCATACCGGCTCGCCCTCTCGGTGAGCGGCACCTGCCAGTAACCTCTCACTAGGTCTAGCGTTGAGATGAATTGCGCGCTGCTTACCCTCTCGACGCGTTCCTCAATGTGGGGAATTGGGTATGTCTGATCCTTGGTGATGAGGTTTAACTTACGATAGTCTACGCAAGGACGCGGATCTTTGCCGGGTACCTCCACGAGAATTAACGGGGAAGTGTAATCACTTTCACACGGCTCAATCACACCCAATTCCAGCATCCTGTTAACCTCTGCTTTTATTAGCTCAAGCCGGCGAGGTGACACCCGATACGTCTTAGATCTTACCGGTTCCGACGAGGTAAGCTCTATGTCATGAGTGAGGACGGATGTCCGGCCTGGCTCGCTTACAAATCTGTCCTGAAACTCGGTCAAAAGACCACGCAATTCCTGCTTCTGCTTCGTTGTTAGTTGTGACTTTGATACTAAATCCTCAACTCTTTTCTCGATCGGGACTTCGTCCGATTCGGGAGCTAATTCAGGGATTTCTGCCGGAACCTCTTCCGGAACATTTAAAGTCATGTTCACGATGGCTTCCCTCTCTTTGTAGGGTTTGAGTAAGTTGCTATGATACACCTGGTGTGCCTTACGACTTCCTGGTAATTTTACCACATAGTTGGTGTCAGACAATTTTCGAGTAATCTCGGCCGGGCCGACCCATTGCACTTCAAGCTTATTCTTTTGGGAGGGCCTCAACAACATGACCCTGTCTCCTACAGCAAAGTGTCGTGCTTTAGCGGTCCGATCGTAGTAAAGCTTAGCCTTCTGCTGTGCTTTGGTCATCGCACTCTCGGTCAGTTCTTGGGCTGTTGTTAGACGATCCAATAAGGTGAGGACATATTCCACTACTACAGGATCATCACCCTGACCTTCCCACGACTCTCTCAGCATACGAAGAGGAGACCGCAATCTGCGGCCGTAAACAAGTTCCGCTGGCGTAAACCCTGTTGTCTCATGTGGTGCAGTTCTTAGTGCAAACATCGTTGCAGGTAAGCACATTTCCCAGTCAGTTTTCCGTTCAAAACATAAGGCTCTTAACACTCGCTTCATCACGGAGTGAAGCTTTTCTATCGAGTTCGACTGCGGATGGTAGACTGAACTATGCAATTATTTCACGCCACACCGCTCTAGAAAGGTTGTCGTTAAGGCACTCGTGAAAATGGTGCCCTGATCTGATTGTATCTCGGCAGGAAAGCCTACCCGGGCAAACACGGACAGAAGTGCGTTCACTACTTCGACGGAACTTAGCTCTTTTAGCGGGACCGCCTCTGGAAATTTAGTAGCTGGGCAGATTAAGGTCAGGATGTGACGGTAGCCTGAAGTTGTCTTGGGCAAAGGACCTACTGTGTCAATTACCAACCGACGAAAGGGTTCCGTGATTACGGGTACCAGCTTCATTGGAAATTTCGCCTTATCTCCCGGCTTACCCACTCGCTGACACACATCGCAAGATTTTACAAACCTCTCTACATCTTTAAAGCATCCAGGCCAGTAGTATTCCTGTAAGAGACGATTTTTCGTCTTCTTTACGCCTAAGTGGCCTGACCATGATTCTCCATGCACCAAACTAAGCAAATCCTGACGATACGCCTGAGGTACGACTACCTGGTCAAATTCTACTCCTCGCCTATCTAGATATTTTCGATAGAGTATGCCGCTCCTCTCTTGGAATCTCACATTTCGTTTGGCGATTCCCTCTTTCGAACTGTCCTGGAATTGCTTAAGCGTTGGGTCACCCTTTTGTTCGGTTATTAATGAAGCGGGGCTCACCTGCAGCAGCCGACTGAAATTATCCGAAGTTGGCATGACACACAACTCTTTTGTACTTCCTAGTACCTGGGATGTGTCACCCTCTGTGCTATCCTCTGTACTACCAGGAATCGGCTTGGGAGCAACGGCATTTTCTATTTGCTCGGCCAACGAGGCGTAATTGACCCCTTCCAATTCGGGAGGAGGTTCATCGTCGCCTTTAGGAATGGTTTCGTCCGCGACTACGGCTTCGGCCGCCTGTTCTCGCACAAGTCGATTTGTTACCGTGGTGTCCAACTCGCAACCAGGCCCGTTGTCGATTTGAGGCTTGTTTGCCTCAGTGAATGTTGCTCTCGCAGCCAGCGCACGTGCCTTCGATCTAGTCAGTGCCTGCACTATGCCTTCTCCCAACGTTAGACCTTTCTCCTTCAGCATTTGATCTGACTTATTTGAAAATAAGTAAGGATACTGAGGGGGTAGATATGGCGATACCGCGGCTTCTGTTTCCAATGTTCCAAATGCGCCTTTAAGGACAACTTTAGCTACGGGAAGGCACTGACTGTTTGCTTCTACGGCTTGTCTTATCCAGGCACATTCTCCTGAATACTGTCCGGACTGAACAAAAGACGGATGAACTACGTCCATAGTGGCTGCGGAGTCTCTAAGAACCCGACACTGCTTGCCGTTCACGGTAAGGTCGTACATATAGGGCTCTAACAACTTCATGTTCTCGTCGGCTTCATTTATAGATAAAAAGGCCACCTTTTCTTTCGGGCAGTCTTTCGCGAAGTGCCCTGTTTCGTGGCAATTGAAACAAGCAGCCGGTTTTCTCGCCTCAAATTTCCTTTTGCTTGCCTCTGCCGACGCCCCAGGGTTAGATGAATTGTTTTCCTCACCCTTTTGTGCGAGACTTGTCGGTTGTTTTCTAAACGGCGCCTTATTCGGCCGTAGGAATTTTTCCCTTTTAGGCTCGCTGTTTGCCCCGAGGGCGCGGCGCGTAACGAATTCTTCAGCGAGCTCTGCGGCTTTTGTTACGGTGTTCACGTCTGGTCTATCCTGAACCCAGAACCTCACCTTTTCTGGTAAACCTTTGATAGAATTGTTCCAGACCGATACACTCGAGCACCTTGTCATGATTCCCATATGCCTTTGCCTCTTTCAGCCACTCCCCCATGTTGGCCATTAACTTGTAAGCAAACTCCGGGTATGAATCATTGCTCTCTTTTACGGCGTTGCGAAATTTTTGTCTGAAACCTTCCGCTGACAACCTGTATTTCTTGAGAAGGCTCGACTTTACCTCACTGTACTCGTCAGCCTCCTCTTTCGTGAGGCGCGCGATTACTTCTGAGGCCTCCCCCGGAAGTAGGGACAACAAGCGTTGAGACCATGTATCCTGGCTGAAACCTTGCCTTTCACAAGTTCTCTCAAAGTTGACGAGGAACAGCCCAATGTCCTCCCCTAGCTTGTACGATCTCATTAGGTCCGTCATTTTGAACCTGGCCCGCTCTGCTGTACCGGATGCCTCGCTGCCTCCTGTTCTACTATTATGGCTAATCTCTAGCTCGAGGCGCTTCATTTCAAGCTCGTGCTTTCGCATCTTGTCTGCCTCGGCCGCCTTCCTTTCGGCCTCGGCCGCCTTTCTTTCAGCCTCGGCCGCTTGCCTCTCCTGAATCTCCTCGATACACTCTGACAGCTCGTCATCCTCCGCCCCCAATGCGAGAATCGCCTCTATCAGCTCTGGCTTTCTTTGAGAGTCCGACACCTCCAGATTCAACTCCCTTGCAAGTAGCAACAACATGGACTTTCGCAGGGACTTCAGATTCATGGCTGCCTCCAGTACCGCTGTCTCTGTTCCACAAAAATTCCTGTCCTGCAACTAATTAACCTTGACGGCAACGACAGCTCTAGATACCTGCCTTGCCTCAAGTTTTCCGTTAACTTAGTCTACAAATAAAGCTTCAAAAGCTTTTACACGGAATCCTGCCCTGTCACTGTTAACCTTGACGCCACTGACAGAAAGAGCTTAACCAAGCTATCACACAATTTCTGCCTGACGCAAGTTACCTGTTAACCCAATGACCAAGACAGCCCCTCTCTACCAGCTTTTACTTAACACATAGAGTAAATGCCTGGTAAAATTTAACAGAGAAAGCCGGCACTCACCCAGTTCGCAGTCATGTCTCCGGCGTCGTGCCTCTCAGAAGTGCCGTTCGATTCCCTTTGGAAGTCGATGAGCTCGTGTAATCCTTCTCCTGTCGTCCCGTTGTTGAACTTCGGGCTCACTCCGTCCAGTGGTCGCTTTCGGGGTTATCAGCATCCCGCCGCTGCCATCCAGTTGTTGGGACTCCGGGTCCTGCCGGTCTCGTTGTCGGTAGCTGGCCCCGTCGCAGGATCCATCGTCCAACAGTTCAGCGAGAAGAAGCGCCCGAACGAACAACAGAGATTTATTTACATGTGGAGAAGTGGTCAAGTGACCCAAAGAGAGAAGAGTGCGTGCGATACAAAACGTCTTCGGCATTTTATAGCGCCACGTTGTTGACACTGGGCGTCTTGTCCGCATCGTCAGCCAATACGGTGTCGCCGGCACCTCGGCCACGAGGGAGGGGAAAACACCTCTCACAACACAAGGAGTGGCACAATCCAACACCATATATGGTCCCGGCGCCCCAAAATGTTACCAAATATGGTCACGAACGCACAGCAGACCGCGTAGCTCTCCCGGCGAGGAGGAACCCGAATGGGGAGGTGGGGGGTGGCCGCCACCGCGAGTCACGAACCGGTTCTCCCCCAAACACTTCCTGCTTGGCTCCCCAGGGCCGATCGTAACAACAGTAAAGGTGCTTCTCATAACCTGTTTGAAACGCGTTAACTACTACAGCTGTTGCGTTTTTCTTTGTTTTTCTTTTTTTATTGTTAACGCACATGCCAAAATAACTTTCGGGCATATTGGAAGTGCCAGGTGCCGTAGAAAAATTTACCTCAAACTTGTTACAGCGTTGGCACGCTGCGTGCTGTTGCGACCGGGGTTTCCAGACACCGGGGGTCCGGGATGAAGTTGTCGAGGCAGGAGGAAGAGAGACTTGAAGAGGGTTTATTTACAATATATACATTGCGAACTCCCTACACGGTGAGCCCTCAAACGTGGCAGGCCTCTACATGACTCCTAACATAGCGCTCCATGGTGCTTGGTTCTACATGGTTCTGCTCGGTTCTGCTCTGTTCTGCCTGGTTCTCTTCTCGAAAAAAAGCACCCCGAATGAGCCGTGGGGGCTCATTATAAAGGGTCTGTCCTCCCCAGATCCCTAGATCGGGGACCGCGTACAGAGGGCACCGTCCAACCACGGATCACACATTACCCGCGAGGGTGACGAGCACGCACGGTCCACGTGAACGTTCAAAATTGAAGCGTGGTCACTGCACGGCCATGTGGCACGAACGTGGCTCCTCCTCGTCAAGGGGTGTCGCTGGGCGAGGGGTCTGAAGTTGATGACTGCATCCATCGAAAGGGCCGCCGTAAACAAGCTTCAAATGGTCGCCGAACGACTCGTTCAATTAGCGGGACGATTTCCGGCCGCCGCCGCCGCCGTCATCTTCCAAAAAAGAAGCTGCACTTGTGGTCTCCCGAACTGCTCACGGTGTCGTGGCGGCAAGACGCCGCACCCTCCGGCCAGGGGGGGAACAATACATGGCGGACACAGGCCGCCAACCCGTTTGGCGACTAAAAAGGAACATCAAAAGGAACGCCGATCCATTGTCAGACCTGGCGCCGGTCCTAACAGTAGGCAGCCGGTCGTTCGGTTACTTGTTTGAAGATTAAAGGAGCGCCGCTCCCTCTTCAGCTCCGGCGCCGGTCACAACAGCTCGTCCGCCGGCGGGAGAAGCGACCTGAGGGTGACCAGCTGCACAGGTTGCTCGAAGTGTCGCTGTGTAGTGCTGTCTTCCAGGCCACTGCTGATGACGCTCAGCCAAGGACTCTTTCCCTCTCGTTCCTTGTGGCTCCCCTCTGGGAAAAGCATTCATACACACCACCACAGGCACGGGAGAGCACCCTGCCCGCACTGAGACACGTCGAGTCCGACAAATTATCCAAAAGCAACCTTACTTAAGCAGTATTACCAAACACAAAGCAGCAATCGGGACGTTTCTCTGAGGTTTCACCAAAACTCCTAATCCCGATCCGATAATAATCTTCCCATCAAACTGCTTTCAAGAAAACTAATTGTCAAGTGATGCGCTCACCGTGGCATACCCGAGTGCTTGCGTGAGTAATCCGCCGTAACCCACCAGGTATCATACTCATAAAATGAAGCATTTTACTTCACGCTATCTTTTAGTTCCCGAAATTTAGTGCCGCCAAAGCCAGTCGTCAATTCCTTTTGAGAAGACGAAAGCATAACTGCCGTGCTGCACCTGCATTAGGAACATCTTTATTATACATCCGCAAACGCACATCACAGTGCGCCTGCCTGGAGGAGATACCACCTAACCGTTCCCTTGCTGTTGCCACTTTCACAAAGCATACATATAAACTCACGAGCTAGCTTTTCTTACACACCGGACACATGCGAACAAAACATTAAATGAACAACAAAAAAAGTTTCGCATGAATCCTGAAAAATCTCGCAAGCAATAACTTTGCGTCTCTACGCTCAGTCATAATTAGTTCATAACGTTGCTCCTGCTCATTTACACGTATCTACCATGACGCAGGCTCCTATGCGTGTCGTTTATGCAATCGCACAACGCTTACCTTAGCTAAACGTACAACGCCCAAGAAATGAACAAAACCAAAAAATGTGTTACCTAAACACTATTTGGTAGACGAGATTCTTAAAAAACACATTAAAATCCAAAACAACTTAAACAGTCAAAAGCAAATTTCAAAACAAAATAAATCCACTAATGACCATCGTCAAAAGCTCACGGATGTCTACTCCTTTTTGGGACTAACGCGCGGTGTCGCGTCCTGTGGGTCTTTCTAGGCGAACGGGAAATGGAACAATGGCAAAACCCATTCGCTTCGCCTCCGACCCCCGCAAAGCTCTGCGCTGACAACCTGCGTTCTTACTCTCGCTGAGTACCTCGCACTCCCGCAGTCCATCAAACATGCCGTCGATAGAGCGACGAAAGGGTCTGCCTTTCTACCCAACGTGCTTTTTTTTTTTTCGTTTTGTCCGGCGGCTCGGACGCATACAAACCAACTCCGGTGCCGATGACAAACGCCTAATTCTGTACGCTCTAATGCGTGTCACTATCCTTCCAATAGATCTATACAACGCATATAGGCTACCAAAATGATAGAGCGCTAACGAAAACAAAGTACAAACGAGTTATTTACAAAATCACAAAAACAAACAAAATGTTCCTTTCAACAGTCCCGAGTCGACGTTTTCCGAGAGGCTAACCGCTGTTCGCAACAACTCTGAGTCGAACTCGCGGTGGTCGCGCCCGGAACGATTTTCTCGAGAAGCGGGGTCTACAACACGCGTCAATCGCCCTGCTACCGAACCCCGCGACGTTCCTCGAAGCCGACTTGCTGTCGCTTCCTGCCCCTCGAAAACCACCGACTCTTTTGCCCCGCACCCCGTCCAATGCACCGCGAGAACAACGGAAGGGTCTCTTGCCCCTCGACCACTTACGCACACAATGCGCTTCTCTTTTCTTTGTTCTCTGGTCGCTTGGACGCTTGCGATACGGCAACTTTCTTGAAATTTCGCTCCGCCATTTGAATACATTCCTCAAACGCGTCGCGATTTTTGCCTGCCTGTTTTTACGGCGCTTTCTCCGTTTTGCACGTCTCTTGGTGCCGTCTACGGAGCCTTTCGCCCATCTCTGATGCTCACCAGCACCCACATGCTCATCTGATTTTTCGCGCGGACTGTCTGGATAATTGCCTAGCAATCTATCCTTCAAACACTGCCGCGTACGATGCGCTTTTCTTTTCCGGCGGTTCGGACGCATACGATACAGACCCGTCAGAGATGACAACGGCACTTTTCTCGCGATTTTACCACGCCGTTTGAAAACCCTTACTCAAACGCGTTGTGCTCATCTCGAGCTTTGCCTTTTTGTTGCCCTTCGGACGCTTTCTCCCCTGTGCACGCTTCTTTGTGCGGACCTGGGAGCCTTTCGTCCTACTCTGACGTTCTTCATCACCGATATGCTCCTCCGCCATCTCGCGCGCCCAGTCCTGATGATTGCCTATCAGTTCATCGTTAGACCGCGGCCGCGTAGATTGCGCACTTCTGTTCCTTACTCTCCGGCCGCTCAGACGCATGCGATTTAAGCCAGTCAGAGAAGACAACGGGCCTTTTCTCGCAAATCCGCCACGCCGTTTGAAGGTCCTCGTCAAACGCGCCGCGCTGATCGCGAGCCTTGCCGCGCTTCTGTTTTTCGGACGCTTTCTCCGTTTGGCACATTCCTTGGTGCCAAACCTGGAGCCTTTCGTCCCGCCTCTGACGCTCATCAACATGGTCTACAGGGCTGCAAGGTTCGATGGAACACTCTGTTAATCTTAACTTCGTTTCCACCACCACGGAACCCTCACACCCTGCTGTGACCGCGAGCTCTTTTCCCTCAGAATGGGTTAAAACCTGTTCCATTCCCTTACAGGCACTAGCCTTCTCTTTGGCCTCAAACGGCACCGCCGCTATATCTACAGATATCAGACCCGCAGCACTCTCTTCGGCCCTAAACGGCACCGCTGCTGAAACGCACCGTTCGTGCGGTACATCTGCAAATTTCTGACCTGTAGCCCTCTCTTTGGCCTTAATCGGCACCGCCGCTACGTCGCACCGTTCGTGCACTTCATCTACAGATGTCTGACCTGTAGCCTTCGCTTCGGTCTCAAATGGCACCGCCGCTACATCGCACCGTTCGTGCGCTACATCTATGGATTGACCACTCTGCTGCAATGCCACCAATTCACAATTAAGCCTTTCTATCTCTTCATCTAATTCCTGCATCCTTTTTATATGTTCTTCATGCCTGCGCTCAGCTTCCAATTCCTCCTGGCGCCATCTTTCCTTTCTTTGCGCCCTTTGTACTTCCTCCTCCTGGTCCAATAAGTACATATTCCCGAAGTGCTCGATTTCCTCATTGTCACTATTGCTTTCGAGAATCACTTCGCGGAGTTTAGAAGCAGGCATATCATCATTAAAATCTAGCTCCAGATCCCAACACAGGTTCAGCAGGTCCTCTCTTGTCAATCTCGTAAGATCCATGGCGACTACTTTGCTTTGGCTCAGCTGTGACAAAACACAAACCCACCAGCGTTTCAATTCTGGGTCTAGAGAAATTGAAGCCTGGCAAATCTCACAGCGGAGACCACAAGCTTAAGCACCCAAGTAGCACTACGTGGCCAACATCCCTCTCTACTTTTTCTTGTTAATTTTTCACTCCTGCTTTTTACAACATCCTAAAATTTAACCCGCAACGTACCCTTAGAAATTTTGAAACATTACCACTTGTTCCTATTGAATCATCTAAGCTTTCCTGCTTTAGCGTACTTGCTCAGATAATCATCCAGTGCTGCCCTGTGCTGAGATAACAACCACAGTGGCCAGGCAGTTGTTGGTTATATCTATCTTTTAACGAATCTAGGCTAAAAGACTCGATATATCTCAAGCACAAAGCCAGGCACTCACCCCATTACGTGCGGTGGTGGTACGCTGCTTCGATCCCGCCGAGTTCCAGGGCTTTCGGCTGGCCTCCGGTACATGTCGCTCTCCGTCGCAGACTCGTATCCCACCGCTGCCAACCAGTTGTTGCGACCGGGGTTTCCAGACACCGGAGGTCCGGGATGAAGTTGTCGAGGCAGGAGGAAGAGAGACTTGAAGAGGGTTTATTTACAATATATACATTGCGAACTCCCTACACGGTGAGCCCTCAAACGTGGCAGGCCTCTACATGACTCCTAACATAGCGCTCCATGGTGCTTTTTTTCGAGAAGAGAACCAGGCAGAACAGAGCAGAACCGAGCAGAACCATGTAGAACCAAGCACCATGGAGCGCTATGTTAGGAGTCATGTAGAGGCCTGCCACGTTTGAGGGCTCACCGTGTAGGGAGTTCGCAATGTATATATTGTAAATAAACCCTCTTCAAGTCTCTCTTCCTCCTGCCTCGACAACTTCATCCCGGACCTCCGGTGTCTGGAAACCCCGGTCGCAACAGTGCCGAGCTGGAAGTCGGGCATTCGTGATAACAGGGCAAGAGCGGCGTCCCATTTTTCTTGCCCGGCGCATCCTTCCCGTCAGCCGCGGATTGAACGTGGTGGTCTATTGGGCAGCAAGAACGAACTCTCCTCTCCGTTCACTCGGCGAGCACGCACACACCCCTTCGGCATTCTTCGCTCGGCGTCCCCTTTTGTTTCGCGCGAGCACTGTTCGATTTGCTCGCTGATAGGAACCGGAGGAGGTTCGCGCGAGGTTTTTCGGCGGTTGACTAGGAAGTCCGATGGAGGACGGCGGATGCAGGAAGGTGGGTGAGAAGCACCGTCAACCAGGCAGAAGCGTTGTCGAGCGTGCGTGCGTGTGATGCGTGCCACGGCGTCGTCGTTCTTCTGACGCGTCCGCTTCCGACGTCCCGTGACAGCGCGCGTGCATGCCTGTCAGCGGCGCTATCTCGGACCGGCCGCCTTCGTTGTGCCTGCCTTTTCATTCGTTGCGCGCTTCTCCTGTAGGCTCGCCACCCTTCCCACTCTCACATCTCTCTCTATTTCCTTTTCTTTTTTTTTCTTCTTTTTTGTGGCGATGGTAATTTTCTCGTTTCTCTCGTTGTCACTGAATGGAGAAGTCCTTTTTCTGTGCCTGCTATCAGTTAAGCCATAGTAGCTCTGGAGAGACAAGACGTGTGAGACCTCGGGACATGCGCCAAGAATTCACTATAGCCCGAAAATCTACTGCTGTACCTGCTGTCCTACCTACTTATCCCGGCTGTTTTCGTTGGCAGGAATTCCCGCGGTTTTACTGAGCGCGTTCGTTGGCTTCTCTTTCTCTACCTCGGCTGGGGCTAATTTCTAGCAACGGAGTTGCGCGCATTTCCAGCCCTGCGTATGGATTCAATTGTTTTCTACCCTCCACGTGCAGTAGTATCGATTATTCTACCCCCTGACCTTTCCGACTTGAACTTAAACGCGAAGTTTGGAGACATTGCGCCTGCGTCTCTCTCTCTCTCCCGTGTGTGTGTGTGTGTGTGCAGAAAACTAATGGTTACACGCACAGAGAGCGACAGACAGCATGAACGGTGCCAGTGTTCCTTCCACTCGATGCCTATACAGAGCCGCGTCGCGAAGCGTGTCGAGGTTGGCTCCGCACGGGAATCTCGTGTGCAGTCTTCCGTCGCACACTGCAGCGTGTGTTCTGCTGCATGATCGGTCGAACACGGAAGAGTCGAGAAGGCGGAGTCAAATCGACTCGAAACGAAGCTATATAAAAAAAAGTGTATGGGGGGGGGGGGGATGAGACAAAAGAAAAGGAGGAGGGCACACCCCGTTTCTTCGCCCCGTCGCCCGGCAAAGCACGACTTCGCAGCACCGATGCCTCAAGAACCGTGTCTCCGCGTGGGGAAGAGAGTATAAAATGGGAAACAAAGAATGCGAAGCCGGAATGGATGAATAAAAGGAGGGCGGATGCGCCCCGGTGTGCCTCCTTTTGCCGAGGAAGAAAATCAATTCGTCGGGGTTTTTTAAAAAAAAAATTGAAATAAACCGAGGCCGCCGAGAGGTAGGTAGGCTGTGCAGGTGCAGTTCTGCTCGACCGGGTCCATAGTGTTGAGGGAAGAACCGCGGTGTGCTCTCTTCGAGCGTCAGCGAGTTCACAGGCCGCCTGCCCAACGTTGTTACCTCGCCGAACATCCCGCTGTGAGATGGCGTGTCCCTTTCCCAACGTATACCCCACGCGCAGTCGTGTGGTATTGCGGTACCAGAGTTCCATTCGCTCCCGACTTCCGATTCGGCCACTGCTGGAACTGCCTGATGTAGACCGATGTCGGCGAGAGAAAAGAACGCCAAAAAAGTTGGGGTCGGGTTTTGCGTGCGTTAACATCCGCACACTGCACGGGCCTCTTCTGTAGCGTTTCGCTCCTATATAGAAATGCGACCGCCGCGGCCGCAGTCGAGCACGCGACTTTCTGGTCAGGCATGCCTCGATGGCACAGTCATTGCATGTCATGACTGCAATGTCGTGTAAGTCGTGGTATGCAATGTCGTGCAAGTCGTGGCATGCAGCCGTGTAGCAGTCGTGGCATGCAATGTCGTGCAAGTCGTGCATTGCAAGTCGTTGTCTGCATGCCTCGACATTTCTAATAATAGTGATAATAATAATAATAATCGTTGTGGCCTGACGTTTTGTAGCCACCATATGATTATGAGAGACGCTGTAGTTGGAGGGCTCCGGAAATTTTGATCACTTGATGTTCTTCAGCGTGCACCTAAATCTGAGCACACGGGCCTCGGGCATTTTCGCCTCCGTGGAAAACGCGGCCAAAGCGGGCGGCATTCGATCCCTCGACCTGCGGGTTAAGTAGTCGGAACACCATAACCACCGAAGCGAACGCTGAACAGTTCTCGTAGGATGAAGTCCGCCTGCGTGCTGTATCCGTCGATATTAGTTTCTTTATAGCTTTTGTCAATCAACGTTTGGATGGCTCAAATTGAATTTTTTTTAAGGCGTCAGCCGAAATTCGTGCACGAAAAGGAATGACTTCTTCACCGTCACTGACCTTTCCGCACTGGTCAGAGTGCTGCCGTTGTGCTTTTGCGTCACCGTCTTAGCGGACAGAAGGCGAAAAGCTGGAAGGATCGAGGGTCCCCTTAAAAAACGGATTGGCAACCCTCGCTGTGAGGATTGGCCCGGTTGTGCTCTCCGCGCCAACTTGCGTCTGCATTCGTTTCTTTGGTGGCTCAGTATCGACTATTTTCTTTGACATCCCGGCCGGGGAAAAAGGTAAAGAACATCAGAAGTGTCCTTTATTTGAGTCGGTTGCGCCTTCTTCGGCTTTGGCCAATTTTTCTCTCTCTCTCCTTCTATCCCCTTTTGTCCGAAGGACTTCGTGGGCTACAAATCCTGCCTTTCTTGGGAACTGTTCTGGAGTAAGTCGTTCGGCAATTTTTTTTTTCGTTTTGTTGCCTTTGACTTCTTTACAGGCCCTCGGCCGCTCCAAGGCTGGTACGTTTCAAGACTGGAACCGCTGAGCTGTGAGCGTGCATTGAGGAAACTTGCCCTGAATAGATTCCTCCCTCACTCCGCCCTTCAAATACGAACTCGCTAGGTTGTGCTGCCAAAATTAGTTCTCTATCTCTGATTAGTGTTTCGTATTGAGGGGGGGGGGGGGGCCGCAGCCGTTCTTTGAGGGGTTTTGTATAACTTGATCGTGCATGTAATAGGCGCTGAAGGGATACGAATGATAACAAGTAATCCCCGTTCAATGTGTAAAGTAGCGCAGAGACGGTGCACAGAAAAAGGAAGAGATGAAGTGAGTGCTTCGGGCGTCTTTTCCTTTCTATTACTTTCTTTTTCTATTGCGGTACTGCGAATGTGTTCCTAGCTGCAGCCCGGCTTGCTGCTCTATAGTAATCCAGCAAGACTCGTTCCAGAGGAGCAACCATATTGAAGAAGAAAAAAAATATAGTTCGCCTGTGCCATGACGTCACGGAAGTGACCTTTACGTAATCAACTGGCGCACATAAGACCATTCCAAAAACGGAACCAACGGTGCCGTCACGTTGACCTCTGGGTTGCATGTCGTGCAAATCATCACGCGAACTCAGTGCACCATAAGCTCGATTCTCAGAATGTGGGGATGGGCCTCCTCACAAAAAGGAAAACTGGTGTTTTAACTAAGCGGCAATAATCGTGGCCGTGACTTCTGGTTGGGTTCACGACAGTGATTCGCACCGAGCCGTTGAAGTCATTCACATTAATCGCGCGAGCGTCCCTAGAGGAACCGCATTTGGTCGGTTCTGCCTCGAGTAGTTCGTCATATTCCCTCGACCGCTTCCTGTATGGGTGCTCACGCATTCGTCGTTCGCAGCTTGGGACGTTTGCCCGTTCGCTGAACTACCGCGTCTTTGATTGATCGTTGAACTATAGTTATAGTCATTAGGCCGACAGCGTGCTTAACCTGTTGTGCACCTGATGTCTCTTGACGGATGCCTTTCGTGACAGTCGGGCGTGTTGGCGGCCGTACGTGATTAACTCCCCTCGACGTGTCTGTTCGCGCGCTTTTAACCCTTCTATAAGTCCTTCCTGAATCATCCCGCAGGAAGCGATCCATTATCCAACTTCACTCGTGAGTGCGCGTAAGAAGAACACGCCGTTTTTTTTTCCCCACGACTCTTATTATTTTTTTTTTCGACACAGCACTGAACTGTTTGCGGTATCATCCCTCGTAAAATGCGGATGTGCGGAGACCCGCCTGTTTCGCCTCTGGCGTTAAGCATCGAGAAGTGTCTCTGAACTACGCAGATCGAGAGCGGCAACGTTAACGAGAGAGGGGGAAAGGTATAAGAACTTTATAAGACCGTGCAGGCGTGCGCTTTTTTTTTTTTTGCCATGCCTTAACGACGGCGATTCCCTGCACGCTAGGGCTTATACGTTGCGTAACTCGCTCTTTATCCTAACCACCCCGTCGTTCACCGGAAAACAGCAGCAGCTTCATACCTGGCTTCTTTTCCCTTTTTTTTTTCGCGATTTGCGGAATTTATATAGCATACTTGCACGTGTAGTTAGCTCCCTTGGCGTAAGTCTAGTTTGGCTTTTTGATCAACCGGATCAGCCTTCAACGCCGCAAGCTGCACCCGGAAAAGGGGAAAAACAAGAAAAAAAGAGACAAGAGGTGAAGACCGCATAATGCCCCGTCTTGGCAGACATCCGATGGCAGCGCCTCCATCCATCATCCTCGAGGTTTTCCGTTCTATCTCCTCCACCGCGGCTTGGCTCGCGCGCGCTATTGTACAAGCCTCTCGGTTGTTTTGGTTGGTGTGGCGCCTCTCCCCCGAACAAGAGGACGTCGCGCCCGGTGCGGTGCGTGCTAACTCGCTCGCTCGCTTCTTTATCCGCACTTCTGGCCACTCGAGGCGGCCGGAGATAAATGGACGAGCGGATGAACCGCACGCCGGAAGGAGGAGCAGGCAGGGCCGTCGATGAAGCGGCCCGGCGCGGTTGCCTCCCTGACAGGTCTCCGGAACGGGACGGCACTCTATAGTGTACGGGCCGTCCTTCTACGTTGAGGTATAAATCGGGCCCGCTTGAGTGGGCCGACCGTTGTTTCTGACCGTATGGGCCGCGCTCGGGCTGTATAGACGTCACGGGAAAAGCGGAAGCGAATGGAGCGCGGACGCAAGTTGCACCTTATACCTGTCTGTGGTGCCCGAAACACCTGTTCTGTGCGCTCCCTTGTGATGAAGAAAAAACGGAAGATTTTTTTTATATCAATTGCAATGACAAAAACGTTTTCGTTCTCCTTGTTGCCTGCGTGGAAGGCGCAGCACAGTCGCAGCGAAAGCTATAGAGAAGTGGCCTTTCAAAGAATTTCCTAAACACTCATTGAGTAACTGCTGCAAGCACACTTGCTTGATGCCCACTGCGGCATTAATAATTAAAAAATAGATTAGTATGCCGGCATTCGCTATGCTATTTTTCGTCATTCTTCTAAGAAGCGTGGTATTCGCTAAACCATTGCGAGGAATTTTGTGCCGATTGTTCATGCAGTGGCCGACGACGATGAGGAATTATGCCTGAAGTGGGTACGCGCCACAGTTAATGGCTGAAGAAAAACAAGCTCTTGCAATGGGTTGGAGCATTGGACGACCCACTCGTTGCACTATTCGCATTGTGCGACGACTGGTTGTTCTTTCGCCGTTTTAAAACGCTTTATAAGTCATATTGCGATTTCCTTATCGCAACATTAACGCGATTGCTTTCCCGACAACAAGCCTGCCTAAGGCAAGTTTGCCACGATGTCACGTGCACCGGCGTAGCTTAGGGGTAGAACACTGGCCTGGCACCCAGCGGACCCGGGTTAGAGCCCCACTGTGTCATTGGTGCTACGTTTCATTTTTTTTCTAATTTCGCGCGCTGTGGTTACGGACACCGGCGGCGGCGGCGGCGATGGGCAATCGCGGTGCTGCGTGAGACCCGACTTGTAATCTCGTAACAGCATTCGCTGTAATACCCGGGACGCTTCTCTTTTTATCGGAGTGATGGCATCTAACACGGGCTGGAAAAACAGCGGGAAAGCTATAGAGCATTCATGCCTCGTGCAGCTGCTTGCGGCAGTTACGCTGTGTTAAGTTTTTGTCAATTGTAAGTTTCGGTTATTCATGTGTACAGTAACCGCTTTAACAGGAGTGTTACGCGAGATTGAAAAAAAAAATAAAAAGGCGTTTTCTTCGTGACTCTTGCCTTGTTCGATTTTCTTGACCGAAAGACGCGATCAATTCTTCAACAGTAGTCGTTGAGCCATCTTTTATGTTTGTTTTTTCCTCTCTTCATTTCGCATAGCTGGTTGAAATAAGTAAAAAAAAAACTGCCTGACAGGCTTGAGAGAAAGTAACAAAAAAGAACAAAAAGAACGAACGGTGGAAGAGTTGTCAAAGGAGGCGGGACCGCTTTACAATATTCGACCGCTGCCCTGTCGGTCGCTTGATGTCCATTTTTCCGGCCGCGTGCACTCTCGGTGTGGCCTTGATGTGTTTGAGAGACATCTTCGGGGGGTTCTCTAGTTGCCCTGCTCCTTTTTTATTATACTTGCTTTTCGTTTGTCGCCGTTGTTCGATTGTTCCTCTCTCGAGCGTCCCGAATTTTCTCGTCGTGCCGCTGTCGTCGTCGCCGCTGTTGTCTGCGAGGAACAGCCGGCGGTGGCCTGGAATATTGAAGTGGCGAAGCAGCAGCCGCTGCCCGCCCGGAGGGCAGAGAAAAATAGAAGAGGCGGCGTCGTCGTCTTTGGTCTCTCTCGAAATACGTGCAGCGCTGTGGACGCTTTCAACTGCGCGGCCGCGGAAGTTCACTTCACTTGACTCTGAAACATTTTGGTGTCGGAACACTCCCCGAAATTTTTTTTTATGAGTGCTGCATAACCCCCATCTCCATCCTCCTGTCTACCCTTATCTTCGTGTCGATATTGCGGCGAACGAAGCAACTAACCCTGAGGATTTATTGAAACAGAAAAAATCAATCGGATGTTGCTTTGGTGGAGGCTTTTTTTTTGTGTGTGGTGTATTACAACCCCCGAAAAATATTTCTGTTTGTGCCTTTGGCTCACACCGTGATTCAAAGGTTGTGCAGTCTGTCAAAATAACGTATATTCATTCACTATGGTCTGTATCATTTCAGAATTGAACGCTAAGAGCCCTCTTCGAGCGATCGAGCAACTTTTGCACGCCCACGCCCCGGAAAATTCGCCGATGCTGCATCTCCAACGCTGCGCCGTATTGGCTGGGGACGTGGATTGCATGGACATTGGCCGTCGCTCGCCGCGTGGCCGCCTCACTGCCGGAAGGCCAGTTTTCGTTCGCGTGTGTGCCTTCTGTGCACGTGCGGCTCGCCTTTTGCTTTCTGCCGCGTCTTCGCCAAGCGACCGTCCTGCTTGATGACGCGTCTCAACAAATCTGTGCACCGTTATGAAAGGCGCTAAGTGGCGGTGCGGCAGCCGATCGGGGGCTTCGCTCGCAGTCCATTTCGTGATTGGAAAGGTGCGCTTTGGCTCTTTTCTGTTATTATTCTCGTTCGTGATCGAATGCGCGCGAGAGCGTTCGCACGACAACCACGCATTTAGGGTTTTTGCGCGGTGTTTCTCAGCAGCTGATTGGCTTGCACCAAGTTTTACACGTGTGCAGACTTGTCTAAATATAAGGTGAATGTCACATGTTATTTATTCGAGGCTTCATCAGAGCTGATAAGTACGTCGTTCGACAAAACTATTGTGATTATACACACCCTTATTAAACGCCACATAATGAACATTTCCTTTGTGAAGTACAATAAACGTTCAATTTTTTTTTCTGGCTTGAATAAAAACGATGCGTTCGCTTTAGATTTGGTCGACCCTGTACCTTCTGGAAAACTGCGCTTGCATTTCGGCATTGGATGAGCCGGCGTGGTGCAGGCTGTCCCTTATTTCTTTGCGAACGCCGGAGGGAGGCGAGCGCTTGATGGTGGCATCCGTTCTTTTCATTTTATTTTTTTTAGTTCTCTCTTGGGACATCGTACGCCTTGCAGTGTTGTAGAGGCATGCTGTTCGCTTTCTGCTCTCACTATTCCCGTTGTGTTTACGCGCCGTGCATGTTATTTAGTCCTCCTCGTGAACAGCAGAAGCGAGCGAGCGAGCTATAGCGGGCCAATCGAATTCGCGCGCCGCGCCGCCTGCGGTGGTATGTATACGGGAGCTGTTTTTGGGACGACTTTGAGAGATGAAGAGGCTGCAGGGCGCTCTTTTGGCGTGCATGGCGTCTGCCCCCTCTGCAGCTCGCGTTTTCGTCCTTTTCGCGCGGGCGGCTTTTTGGACATGACAGTGCGCAGACTTCCGGGTTGTTTTCTTTCCCCGTTTACTTTTATTTAGGCCCTGCTGGCCCCCCTTTTTTTTCCTTCTTTCATCTATTCTGCAGATTAGGGTAAGTTGAAGATGCCATCACGTTTTCTGCTATTTATCTGTGGGTAGTTTATCTTCTGTTAAAAAAATGGCGCTTTCCTTAAAGGTAAAAAAAAAGGGGGGGGGGGCAGTGTACAAGCCATCGCGTAAAAACGGAATCGGGACGAAATGCACGTTAGGGCGTCGATCAATCGCGAAGCGTGCACTTACTCGCATAATACCATGCACTGTCTATACCGTTGACCACTGTTCACTTATTTCATTCACTTATACTCTGTTATAATGATGCAACTAAATATAATGTGTGCTGTGCTATGCTTATACCGCCTTTGGTATAGCTATGTGTCCGTTGAATGCTTCAGACATTACGATAGCTTGTCATAGAGAAATCTACCGCATCTTGTTTATTTGTCGCCACTTGTAAGTGGAATGGACAAGAGAAAACGTATTTATTGAGCAGTGGGATTATGAGTCGGAGTGGTTCTCCCGTTACGGGAATCCGCGTGCCTTCTGCGAGCCCTATCGACCAGGGTGATATGGTCAGTGTTGCGACAGAGAGAAACACGTGAGACGACTTGACGGAGGACGACGCAGCCGTGCCGTTATCGCCTATGTTTTTTAGAACCTAAACTGCCGAAACGTAGAAGTTGCGGCTGCATGCAGTCGGGAAGGCGAAAGCCGGACAGCAGCGTCTACCACTGCTTTCGGGGTAGATAGTTAAGGAGGTAGGTGTGCATTCGCACTCTGTAACTATGTGCTGGGTTGTTCTTAGGTGTTCGTAGTGTATTGACATTTTAGGGGCGAAGCTCCCGAAGCCGTGGGTCTGTCCATGCATGTATATTTCGACCTCTTTTTAACCACCAAGTTGTATGACTCAGTCAGCAGGTGGCGCTATTGTGAGTGACAGATAGATAGATGGATGGATAGATGGACGGATTGTCGGATAGACAGACAGAAGGGCGGATGGACAGAAGCACCGACGAACGGAAGAAGGGACGGGTGGACGGACAGACTTACGGACGGACGGATGAAAGCACAGACGGATGAATGGACGGACGGATGGTTGGACACTCGGATGGACGCTTCGCCCCACTCATCATCATTCACTCCGTGGATATGCTGTGATATTGTTTTCCGGTGTATTGAGCATAAGGGGAGCAGTCGCCCACCGCAGTGTAGAGCTCATTATTCTGACCATGGCGTTCCGCTGCTGAGCTTCACGTTGTGGTTTCGATCCAGCACACGGCAGCCCCCTTCCGACCATGTACACGAAACGTATACTTGTACCGTGGGCGCACCGTCTCGGGTGGCGCTCGCGCCTTTGCTCCTACCATCCCCCAACTTTTCAATACTTCTCGTTCGAGCCCGTTCATTTCGAGCTCATTTGCGTAGAGGGGAGGGGGGCGCGAAGGGTTGTTCTGTGCAAATGTACACGCACACGTGCAAACACTCGTACCAACATACGAAGGATAACTGACCCACTTACACGAAAATATTGTGGCTAAGCACCTGTACGAGCCGTACTGGTCATTATCCGCATATATATATATATATATATATATATATATATATATATATATATATATATATATATATATATATATATATATATATATATCGCCAAAAAGGCATAGTTGTAGTTCTTAATGATTGTTTATTTATTTATTACAATATCGTCGATTGTGGCAAGATGTTGATGCTTATTCTTGTTCCTTTTTCTGTAGCTCGTTTTGTGACTTGATTTTCTTGCGCGTCTCCTCGAGGGAAGCTTTTGTGTCGGTGAAAACATCCATCGATTGATGATGGATGGCATCGCAGTTTCACGACTTGTACCATACGCGCGTGTAAGAAAGAAAAGGGAAAAATTAGAGCACGTCGTTGCCTGCGCGGAAGCATTTATTATGCACGTGTTTCCTCTCTCCCCCGTTCTCCCTGTCTTCGCTTTCCATCTCTTGCCGTTTTTATTTTTCTTCTTTCCTTTTTCTTTCTTTAACGTAGCTGTAGTCGATGTGCTTCGGGTATGTCTTTTATTCGGGACTCCCCGTACAACGGCGTTCAGAGCGTCAGCTCTCCCTTTAATGTTATCCCGAAATGAATAACGAGTCCCAGTGAAATGCGTCGGGGGGAAAAAAAAGAGGAAACAGTGGGATCGTCGTGACGTTGGCTCGTTGAGCTTTCACTGCCGGCAAGTCATTAGGACATCGCTGCGTGCAGCTCTATTGTCGCGGCTGTTTTTATTCTATTTCCTGTTTTTTTTTTTGCCCGTTATACAACACAGGCTGCCGCTGCTTGATGGCATCCGAATAGATGAGGTAGTGACGCGTAGCTTTATAACTCATCGCCCTCATCCATGCAGCCGCGTTGAGAGTTGAAACTGTCATGATTGCGTTATTGTTTTTTTTTCTCTACGAAGTTTCGTTGCGTTTGTCGTACTCGTATATAGGCACAGTAGTAGTAGTAGTAGTAGTAGTAGTAGTAGTAGTAGTAGTAGTAGTAGTAGTAGTAGTAGTAGTAGTAGCAGCAGCAGCAGCAGCAGCTGTTAAAAGCAGTAGACATAAGGTGCAGGAGAGGAAGAGAAGGACGAAGGATGGCGCGTGGCACGGGGGGTGGTTCTTGGATCTACGCCGCAATAAACGGACGTCGAGACGGTCTGCTCTTCGTCTCCAGGCGTATTAGTTTTTTGAACCCGGTTTTCCACGAAATAAGTCTTCGGATTTTACAGTAGTAGTAGTAGGTATTGTGGCCCGTTGTAGAATAAATAGGCGGAAAGCTTTAGATGGCTCGTGAAAAGCGAGAAGTGGGCGTCGGCGGCGTGAACACGAGTGACGCAGTCACCTGTTTGACGTCACATGAGGTAACGTAATGTGCCGTGACATGGCGACGTCATCACATGGCATCGTCGTGGCCCAATTACGGAGTACACTGCAAAAGCACATGATGTGCGGAATGCTGGCCGTAAATGCGAGGGTGTAGGGGGTGGAGTTCAATGCAATCTGCTGTAAATAAGAAAAAAAATTGCTTTCTGTTTTCGCCTTCCGAAATGCTAAAGGCCCGCCTGCTTAGATTTGGGTGCACGTTAAGGAACATCAGGTGGATCAAGAATTTGCGGAATTCTCCACGTGGTTTCGGAATGTACAACTGCCGAAGTTATTATCGTATTAGTTCTACGAATGCCCATTGGATCAACCCATACGTCACCCATCGTCCATGGCCGTGGACGCGCGTCCACTCCTGCAGGCAGGGGCGGTTGCGTGAAGGGGGGGGGGGAAGAAGAAACAAAAAAACAAGTCGTTCCGCATCGCCGCAACGAACGTCTCGTGGCTCGAGCTCCCTTCATCCGTGAAATTCACTTTTTCTCGTCGCCGTCGGTGGAGAAGGCGTCGTCGACGAGTTCAGTTTGGCGTGCGCTAGGGCAGCCATATTCTACCTTCGGCAACCCGCGCAGTATGCTTCCCTTTCATCCGTTGCCTCGCGTTTTCTCTTGGCATTCGCGAAGGGAACGAAAATGCCACGACTCTCGCGGGGTGTGGTGAAGCCACCGCCGCGTGCGCGGCCAAAATTTTTGCCTGGTTTTACACTTTTTTTTTCATTGCTCTATAAACGCATTTTCGCTCGCGTTCCTTGTGTATGAGTTTACGTACGCGCGCACGGGCGGGCTCCGTGGAAGAGAGGGTGCGGCTCGGCGCATTCCCTACGCTGCGCTAAACGGGATGGGGGAAAAAGCTGCTTGCTTTTTGGAAAGCGAGAAGCGTGTGGCATATCAATTACCCGGCCGCCGCTCGGTTTCTCGAATGGCGTAGATTTGTAGCGACGGCTTCCGTTCCGCCGAGTCCTTTTGTTATCGTCTTTGTGTTTTTTTTCTAGTTTTTTTTTTTCTATTTAGATATCTTCCGCTTCCCTGCGGTGGTGCTGCTGTTGCTGTCATTGTTCTGCGGAGCGCATCTCATTTAAGGCTCCGTTTCTTTACGCTCGCGACTGCGCCGCAGGGTTCGTTTTCCGCGCCGTTTCGTCGGCTTTTCTCTCTTTTTCCCGTTTTGTAGGGCATTCTCGCCCGCTTCGCGCCGCTGCCTTTGTGTAGCGCCCGCTTTGTTGTACCGTGTTCTCCCACGCATAGTGTACGCGTTTCTGCGAACAAGCGTGTTGCCTTTGTTTTCGTTTCTTGTTGTCCTGGTAGCGTGGTTCTCTCTCTCTCTCTTTTCCGATGGAGGCGGAAATGTTGTAGGCCCATGTGATCATATTTGGGTGCACGTTAAAGAACCCACTGTGGTCGAAATTTCCGGATCCCACCACTACGGCGTCTCTCATCATATGGTGGTTTTGAGACGTTAAACAACCACATATCAATATCTCTTTCTCTGTTTTTGCCACGAAAGCAGTCCAGCGAAACTGTTATCAACGAGATTTTTCTAGATGTAGCAGTCTTTAATGGTATTCCAGAGGTGATAGCCTGGTTTATCGCCTGAATTGCCGCCCTTCGTGTTGGTTACACTTATCACACACACACACACAAACACACACACACACACACACAGAGAGAGAGAGAGAGAGAGAGAGAGAGAAATATTACACGCGATCCCGAATGCACATATATATGCAAAAAATAGTAAAAAAATTGTAATTCACTTATTGTGAGCGTGGTTGAAATAAGCAAAGCGTGCAGCTTTTATAACATCACCAGAGTGATTTGCCTACTTTCACAGCTTGTTACAAAGGCTAATAATGATAATAATTGTTAAGGTTTAACGCCCCAAAATTACCTCATGATTATGAGGCACGCCATAGTGAAGGGCTCCGGAGATTTCGACCGCCTGGGGTTCTTTAACGTGCACCTAAGTCTAAGCACATGTGCTTCAAGCATTTTCGCCTCCATCGAAAATGAGGCCGAGATTCGATCCGCGACCTGCGGGTCGGCAGCCGAGTGCCTTAGCCACTAGACGGCCGTGGCGGGCCTTGTAAAACAAAGGCTAACTGCACATGTACCGTAGGATACGTTAACTATCTTTTTCCCTTTTAATGAAACGCGCATGTGGATCGTTCAAAATCATGTAAACCATAGTAGCCTGCGAATTTGCCTCGTATAAATGCTACTGATACATAAGTGTTTACGCCTGTTCCGAGCATGCACCAGTGGCTGACTAAAGACCGCGAAGTGCAGTATATTTTTCTCTCATCAGAACTTGAAAGAAAATAATGCAAATGCAGCGCTAACCGCGCTGGCCGACTGTTTTTATCATCCCTCTGCGCGGCCACAGGTGCTCCCTCCTCCTCCCTCCTCGACGTGCGTGATGCGTTTCCATAGCAACTGCGCGCACGTCGGCGGCGGGTTTCATTTGTCGATTTCGATGGTTCGTGTGCGCCTACTCTCGTTTTCGCTGATTTTATATAAATCCCCCCCCCCCCGTTGTTTTCAGCGTTTGGTCGCCTTGGCAACAGCCTTCGTCATGCCCACCATCTACCTCACTCTGTCTCAGTGGTGCGGTTGCACTTGTGCAACGTGTTTCTGGGTCATTGCTTATTTCTGGCTCTGTTTTATTTCGAACTTAAATATCGACGCCGTGCTCTGACGGGAAAACGTGCGCCGGGCTTTTTCGTAGCAACTGTGGTTAGAAGGCCCTATAGGCTTTGGTCCTTCCCCCTTCTTTCATCCTACTCCTCCATGTACTGTATGCATCTGTTATGAACGTTTAACATTGGTTATGAACAGTCACATTGTAAAAATCGGGGATTTTGTTACAAACAACCTATCTTTCTCTTTTTTTTCTAATACTTTTACCTGTCGGCGTTATTATGTGCCACTGGTAAAAAACCTGTTGAGTTACGTTTTATCATAGCTTTAATAATTTTGCCCATTTCAAGCAAAATTTTGATTCCAAATATTTGTAACTACTGTCATTTGATTTTTTTTTTAACCTAAGCTGCATTTTATCAGTCACTTTGTCAAGACCTTCATTTTCCTGGAGACAGAGAGCTTAACACACCACAGCATTTTGTCCAGTCACACTTTTTTAAAAATAAGTTTTGCACTATGATTATATATTGTATTGTACTATTTATGCTGAATGTTCATATGTATACTTTTCTGCAGGTGACTAGGGTGAAAGTCCAAGAGTGCCACCAGTACAAGACTTGCATAGACTGCCTTGGTGCTCAAGACCCGTACTGCGGCTGGTGTTCCCTAGAAAACAAGTATGCCTACAGTACTTTATATACAGCATAAATTAGGAAGTCGTTTTTTAAGTGCTCTGTCTCAGATTTCCCTTAAGGTTTTCTGTTGCTTGTTCAGCATTCTCAAAGGTACATTAAAGGCAAATAACAATCTATGTCAGAGTGAAAGCTCAATGTATAATGTCTAAAATGGCAATGTTATCAACAGCAGTGTCCTACTTACCTGGAAATCAAGCTAAATGTACCACACGACGTGCGCCACGAGTGGGACATTTGTGAAATGATTCCGATGATGTGAGAGTGTCTGACTACAATTAATCACTAGTAATCAAATTAGCTGCGATAAAAAAAAAGAACCTTCCGTGCATCAAGAGATTTAACAAAAAGCTGCTTGCCCATTTCTGTTATAGAAAAATAACCGCCTGGCGCTACTGTGGGGAATGGCACGAGTGTTTCAAAAATTGAGTTTTTGCCTGGTTAGGCTGAATAAATGGTGCCATCTAGTGTGGCTCAGTTGAACCAAACTAGCAGAAAATTGTTCAAAGGGCTTGTAAACAACCATGGGGTAAAAATTTTTTTATAGAGACAAATATGTGCACTTGTGCTTTGTGGGCATGTTGCCGCATGAATTTTGAGAATACATGCTATATTAAGGAAGTTACAGGGGTTAGAACATCGGTTTCAGTAGGTTTAAAATGTATGGCCGGCCTCGCCATCCTTCTCTCTCACAGGGAGGGAAAAGCGTAGTCCGTCGTCGTGACTGGTTTAGGCCAATCGACGAGCTGCGTGCTACGTCAAATCGCCGATTAGCGACTTCGCATGACTGCGGATGAAAGGAGGATTGGTCAGGCATAGGAAAGGAGTGCAGGAATTGTTTTTCGAAATGAGGGCGCTGCACATCATGCAGTGCTGTAATATTCGGAAAAAGTGATCGCCGCGGTCTACTCTACGAATTGCCGAGCACCTTTGGGGGGTGTAAAAAAATAGTATGAGTCAGCTGACTGGACCATTCAATGGCCATTCTTGTTGCTGTGGCTCCCACTACTTTCGTTCTTCTGCTACTTGTGTCGGCGGCCGCGCAGTAAAGGTGGGCTGTGTTGGCCACAGCAACAGTTACTTGGGATAGTACCTTTTCAGGCAGGGGATTTGAACTGCGCTAATGCGATGGGGTTTACTAAAACGTGATTTTATTTCAAAATAAGCAAGGTCTTCGTACAAATGTAGCACTAAGAGGTTTCTGGACTGCTGTTTCGACAATCAACATCAACTTATTATAGTGTCCTGCCTTTAGTGTCCTGTTAATTTCCCGAAAACAAGGAGCTTGATATTAAAAGGCAATCGTGGTAGGCAAGCCTTGTCGTGGTATTGACCAAAGGCTGGTTGTGTTGTAATTGTTGCTGCTTCGGTGTAAGAAACATTCGATTTTTGTGCTGCAACCAGAAGCTGTTTTTGTTGGAATTTTCGCTGCTTTGTTGTAAGAAGCGTGTAATCTTTGTGCCATGAGGTTTTTTTATTGTTGCAATTGTTATCAAAGCGTAAACATGTCTATCTTTGGGCTGCCTTCATAGTGGTGATCTGTGTTTTCTGCTTTTTTTTTCTGTACATTTTTTACGTCATTGTTTACATCAGATGCAAAAGGGAAACACTATGTTAAGCAAGCGGCTACCAACAACTATTTATTATTGCAGTGATTACAAACTTGCTTGTTGTTAGTATGTGCACAGAAAAATCTAGCACTGCTCATGTTTCATTTGGCTTTGCTCTTTTATTCATAACAAATTTTAAATGTGTCTGGCTCTTCCATTAGCTCTTTATGTGTGCGGATGCTATGCGGCAGATAATCACCAAATGAATAATCAATGAGGAATGAGCAGACGGTCCTCATGAGAATAATCATGAGGACCGTCTGGTCGTGACTTTATTGTTGATATACATTTCTTGTTGATCACGTCACACAAATGTTTCCCACAGGTGCAGCCTTAGGAGCAACTGTGCCGAGGCTGCCCAGGACCCACTATACTGGCTTTCATACAAGAGTGGCAAGTGTACCACTATTACCAGTGTACAGCCAGCACAGATTCAACGAACTACTGCTCGCATTGTGAGTGCTATTGTCTTTGTGGTACTGGGAATGTAGCACATGCTTGTATAGCGGCAAAGTGCAGCTGTGAAGACGAGAAAAACCTCGTAGCAGTAGAAAGCATGTGTTGTCGCAGCAGTGGTTTTTATGTTTCAGTATATGCTACATAATGGTTTCCGTAATCATAGCTGTTGAATGCCCCACGAACAGTAGGATGAAAAGGTTATAACCCAGTCTCGTTGGCGTGTAGAGACGAGGTATCTAAATAATATTGTCAATTAGTGGCACCCACACAGCACGCAATATGGCGTTCTGGCTCTCTAGACTATTTTATATTCGATTTCTTGTCAGTGTAAACTGGCACAACCTGGTGTATATCACCAATAAATACTGCATTTCGTAGCATACAGTAATATTATGAATGTGGAAAAACCATGCAGGCATTTATGTAACCACTTATTTGTTATACGTGATGTCACTACTACTGCACAGCAAACATAATGATTATATCCTCTCTATTAAGGTAACTGTGCTCACCTAGTTATAACAATGTCGCATTGCAGTTGAGCCTGGTGATAGGGAACCTTCCTGTGCTGGACGGCCAATTCTTCTGCGCCTTCACGGCCTTCTCCAAGACTCTGGAAACCAATGCCACGCGCTTGACCAATGGTGTCAGCTGTCCCACCCCGCATACCGACTCTCTGCCGCCAATCCCTCCGGGCGAACGTGAGGGGCCCTTCACTTTTTATTTGGTTGAAGAAAATCCAATTATAATATCTTCAATCTCTTTTCATCTAAGGTGGAATATGTCAGTGCAATCTCACTTTATTTCTATACTTAGTTTTCTGATCTAAGCCAAGGCAGAGTTTTCTGTTCCACCTTTAGTTTTAAGCACTTTCAATATATGAAACGGTTGTAATCATATTCTAAAATGCATTAAGGCTCTTTAGGCACTCCATCAAGTTACATTTGCTTTATTCGTGCATTGCTTAGTGAGCCTTACTTTTCAACTGCAGATCATTTCACGGCCAAATTGTCTGTGAGGATGAAGAGCAACCCGGACTTTGTAGCAACAAACTTCACCTTCTACGACTGCAGTACCTACACTTCGTGAGTGTCCCATCTTACTTGTATACTTCACCAAAAAAAAGCTAGTGTTGCGATCTTTCAAGGGTCGAAAGAGCAGTGATGTAAACTCTTTCTCTCTTATTTTTCAGCTTTGTTTTAACACGTAAGCTGGCTTATTATTGCTGTTTTTTTTTTTGTTAAGTAGCATATTGTTTTTCTTGTTAAGTAGCATATTGTTAAGTAGTGTAACAAAATAGTTTCCGCGATCGCTGGTGACAACAACTGTATCTAAGTTCCAGAAAACAACACATTGCACTGGAGAGCTGCCCCATGCAGCACTAACATCTACCCCTTACTTTCAGACAGATTGAAAGAAAAACCATTTGGTGTTTTAGGTTTTTGCCTTGAAAGCTCAGTCTTAGCCAGAGCATTTTGTTGTTTGTGACGTATGCAGGTGCACCCAGTGCGTCTCCAGTCCCTTTCCTTGCGACTGGTGTGTCGGCGGACACCGCTGCACTCATGACACGGGCGAGAACTGCCGCAACGACATCCTCGTCACGGGTGTATCGGTGAGAATCCTTCAACTCATTCTGATTACCCAAGAAAGTGGCCGAGTATTAGAAGATAGATTCATGCCTTTTTTATACAATAAAATTGTGTTCTAAGGGAGCCAGAGATCTGACATTCCGAGCTCCAGGAAGTTGCACCGATTCATGGTAGTGAAAGTATGCAAAAAGGACTGAAGTCCATGACATCATGCTGACATCCAGGTGCTGAAGCTTGGTTGCAAAACTCAGAAATAAGATTTTGATTTTTGCTTTTAATAATGAACCTATGATGGTGAAGTTTAGAGCCATATAGTTCTCACGTTACCTTAGGGTGGTACAAACTGATAGTGTGTGACTTTGTATAGTCCCAATTTAACTGGTCCGAGGTTACTGTAAATCGCCAATTGTGCAAGTCAAAGCATGTGATTACCCTACCAGTATTGCACAGTTTGTAGGTGTGAAGTTTTGTACAGCATGTCACGATATGCACTCAAAATTTATTCTGAAGGAGCATTTTGGAACCATCAGTAATGTGTTGCATTAGCAAATAAGTTAATTACAAAAATTATTTCCTCACAGGAATTGCTTTCTGATAACATTCGTGTTTCTGCAGAGTGTGGGACCCAGCATTCGATCAGGACCTGGGTTCTGCCCACGTATCAATGCGACCACAGGCATTTCCACCGAGATTCTCGTGCCGATGGGCATCAACAAGCGCATTCAAGTCAAAGTGGAAAATATTCAGGTGAATCATCATTTAGTAGATTTCCATGCATTATATCATTTCCTCCATGCAATTTTTCTCCCCTGGAAAAAGGCACTCTAACCCACATCATCATGTTTATTTCTTTCCAGCCTTTTATTGCCTCTACAAGATTTGTGTGCCAGTTCAACATTGAAGGTAGAGTGAAACAAGTGAACGCTCAACTTCTAGGAGACACGATATATTGTGAAAACATGCAGGTAACTGCTACTCAATTCTCTCTCTCTCACTTTTTTTTTCCTCATAACTTTCATCGACCTTTTGCATTTTAAAACCCACACCAGGCACTCACATTGAGAAAACATTGCTCTTTTTTCTTCTTTTGCAGTTTAACTACGGCACACAAGCTCCAAATATCACAGCTGCGTTTGCAGTCATCTGGGAAGGTAGTAAGCCCTTGGACAACCCCGAGCATATCCACGGTACGTCCTTTGTGTGTTTGATGCATTTCTCCTTGTTTGGTGTAAGACCATCAAGTATATACTCTACAAGTTGGTTGATTGGCTATTTGTAGTTTGTATGTAGTTTTATTTTATTGTACTTGTAGTTGTATGGTAGGGTGTTTCTTTTCCCACTCATTTCTATGAAACTATCCCCCCCCACCCTCTCTCTGGTCATGTTTTCGCCACTTTGATTTGGGATGATCCTTGGTTTTATGTCTGCATCTTATTGACATCATGCATTTTTATTAACCACTTCTTGTAACAGTGAATAATAATGTCAACAATGTACACAACAATGTCGACAACATATTTGATTAAATTTCAGCTTGTCTGGAATAGAGGCCTTTAACAGCCAGTAGTACTTACTTCATTTAATATTGCCTAATGTTGGCTAAATCATATCTAGTGTTTACATTACATAGTGTTAGTTTTAGGTACTGTAACCACAACATTGCTGAATAGCATTCTTTTCTAAGCTACACCACATTACTTTCATTCAATCCCAACGGAGTGGCTCAGTTGTCACGTGGCAGCATCGGCATCGTCAACTGCAATGTTTTCTCGACCGTGTAAAATTAGCTGGTGTGTTTAATTAAACAAAGCAGTTGGTGCAGATGTGTAATGGAAGGTTTTTGTGCCATGCGCAGTTCTCGTGTACCGTTGCGAGAACATGTCGGAGAACTGTGGTCTCTGCCTGGAACTCCCCGAGAAGTACGCGTGTGGTTGGTGCCAGCAGAGCAACTCGTGCAAGGTGCAGGAGCAGTGTGACGGCCACGCCACCAAGTGGCTGGAGCGCACGCAGACCTGCCCCGACCCACAAATCACCAGGGTGAGCTGGGGTTGGGGTGCCGCGCTCTGCAGTTCCATGATAGTATTGGCAGGAGCGATTTTTTTGAGATGCAGCATTTTCTAATCGAGAAGCAGGTAGTTCTATTTTATGTTGCGTGGTCATGGGTGGCTTCAAAGTTGAGATTGCATTTCATGTGTGCATAAATATACATGGTTTCTTCTAATGAATGTAGGCCTTGTGCTGATGAAGTCTTTGCAGGTTTTTTAGAATCACAGCTATACAGTTTTTTACTTAATGTGCGTCTTGTTAAGCATATGTTTGGTTTTATCAACAGTAGTTTTTGGGGGGAGGGGGGAGGGGTCAGATTGATTAGTTTTGTTGCAAGTTCAATGTCTGTTCATGGTCTCGCCACTTTGCAGTTTCCCGTTGTTCAACACTCATGTAATAGATTTTCTGTTCTTCCTTATTGTCACATTGATGGCACCAAAAATAAAACCTTATACCAGGAAATATTTATAGTAACAGTTAGATTACTGTAATCAGTCAGTAATCGACTCTAAGTGCCACATTTGTAGATGCATGTCAAGTATAATAGGTAGCTGATCTTGGGCATATCAAGCCAATTCTTCTATCCATCTAGTCTTCCTTGCTGATGCATTTTTTCATATATGTTTCAGATCTACCCGACATCGGGACCCTGGGAAGGTGGCACCAACATCACCATCGAGGGCTACAACCTCGGCAGAGTCTTCCAGGATATCCAGAACGGCATCCACGTGTCCAAGGAGGTCAACGGAGTCTCCCTTGCCCAAATTCCCTGTGTCCCCCACAAGGACTTGTATGTCAAGACTACTAGGTCAGTCAATGTGTATTATTCAAACACACAGTAAACCCTCGTTATAACGAAGTCAGCCGGACGGCAAAAAAATTAGATATAAGTAATTATTCAATATACGCGACTGCCTCGTAAAAGCTTAGCAAGTACAGCTAAATTGGCCATGACGACCTCGCAGAACTGGTATTCAGTGAAACAAATCTTTATTCGTGCACAAAAAAGTCAGTAAGCTGGCTTTGTCTGGTGCTTTGGCTGAGCGCGTAGAGTGCCTGCTCCAGTTTGTTCAGGCAAATTATGAGGCCGTAATCACCGCCTCCACACTCCATTCTATTTCGCAACAGACGAGGCTCTCCTGCGTTTCTGCCACTTTTGGTATTTAGCGAGGCTGTTTGTCTAGCGGCCCATCTTCCTTCTCGGGGGCCTCTAAGCAAGTCGACTATTTTGGCATCCGTAGCTGAGGCAACGACGGGTATATCTGCATCAGCCATCGCAAACTATTTGAAGTTGCCTTCCAGATCTCTGCCATCGGTGCTATTTACAGCTTCGTAAGATTGTCGCAGTCCTCGCGGTCATTATTAGTGTCGTCTACGTGCAACCGCGGGAAAAGTCAGCGTGTGCAAAACTGTCGGCCACCTTTGCAGGTGCCAGTTCTTTCCATGAATGGCATAGTAAATGCACTGCTGTATCCCTTGTTGGCATCACACGCAATGAGCATCCGTTGTAAAAGACTTTCCCGGTAAAACTTTCGTGTTGTCTCAATAATGCCTTCGTCCATGGTCTGCGATATCCCGGTCATACTCTCTGGTAGAAATTCCAAAGTGATCACTTGCAAGTTTTCAATCGTGTCATGACTTGGGCGATATTGGATAACAAAAAGCATGTGCCTTTGCTCTGCCCTTTTGAGAAGCGCTCTTTTCACGTCAGGATACATAGAATCACGGTTTTGTTTGGGTGAGACGCTCTTCTCAAAGCCATCCAATATAGCATCCTTATTTTTCTGAACAGTTGATAATGTTGATGGCAGTATTCCGAATCGTCTTACAATTTCAGACTTCTACCAGTCTCCTTTTTCCACCTCGCATATCAGTTGAAATTTCTGCTCCTATGTCAGCCACTTCTGTAAGGGTGCCGACGGTGCCATGTTCACTTGATGGCAGCGACAAGCGTTCATGATGCGCGCACACAATGTGACGAATTCACACAGACCTCTCACAACACATGCGCACGTGTGTCTTCCAACCACGGATGGAAAAAATCCAGGTAGCACGCCTCGCCAAAGCTCTGTACTAATCATGTGACACCACCGGCGTAGCCAGGTGCGTAGCGGCAAGAAGCAGCCAGCATGCTTTGAGAGCCTCCGTACCAGATAGTACTGGAGTGGGGTGCGGAGGAGGAGGGTAAAATCTGCGGTGCAAAGACTATCCTGCCGTCTGCACCAGTCTGCACTGGCGTGCTTTAGCCCAGCGACACTAGCACGACCATCGCTTACTCTGCTCAGAAAAGGCCGCTTACTGCGGGACGTGGATGGAAAAAGCGCACAGGCAGTTCAGCTGTGTGGGCGATCACTCGCCCGCTCCGCCGTGAATACGGATCCGCAACTTGTCACTTTGCTCTAAGCGTAGCAAGCTATCGACATGCTTCAAGTAATCCGGTATAAAATACACACATAGGGTTTGGATTGCATGATACTTCCATAAAAGCGATCATTCAAACAAAGCGTAAAGTAAACCCTCTTTGTTATGAGGGTTTACTGTACATTTAAATTTGATAACTCGTGAAATCTCTTGTCATTACAACAAGAAAGATTGGAGCATTTAAAGTCATAATGAATGAAGTCTAATGAATAAATACAACCTGTTTGTTTCTGATGCCTCGACTGCTTACCCAAAGGGCATGGGATCACACTTAGCTCTGGCAGCCGCATTTCGATGGGGGCAAAATGCTCAAAACCCATGGGCTTATATATGTTTGTGCACATTAAAGAACGCCAGGTGGCCAAAATTTCTGGAGCCTTCCACTACGGCAACCCCCACAATCGTTTAATGGTTTCGGGATGTAAAACCCCTGCAGTTAATTGTTTCTGGTTTACAGTTTAGCGAGTTGATATAGGAGCATTTGTTTGATGCCTGCTGGAAGCTTTAGCGAAGTTGTCAGAAAAGCGTTCACTTTCATGTGGTTATTGGGACAGAAAGCCCTATAGTGTGCTGTTTTGCTCAATCTTCGCAGAATTGTGTGTGAGATCGAGAGCCCTCGAAACCTGACGACGAGCCCCCCAAGTGGCACCATCTCTGGTCCCGTCATCGTCAAGGTCCTCAACGACTACACGGCCAAGTCGAGGCAGAATTACTCCTTCGTGGTCAGTGCCTCTTTTTTATTTTTAGCATACCTAGAAGAGATCGTACATTTCATTAATTGTGCTGAACACCCTTTTTTTGTGCACTTTCTTTATTTAGTAGCCATGCCATCTTTTTACACGCTTCATTTAACTGTGCTTGCAGAACCCACGAATTACCTCGATAAACCCAAGCAAGGGGCCGAAGTCTGGAGGGACGAGGACTGCTCATTTGGGGTCTGCACATGGACGCTGGCAGTCATGCTGAAGCATTTGTTGGGGGAATGCCCTGCCAAATCATCACGTAAGTTGTAACTTCAAATGGAGACCTGTTTCTTGGTATTTTTAGTCGGTGAGGAAAGCTATTGGCGGTTATCCTGCCCTTTTCTTAGAGTTGTTGTATGTGTTTGCTGGTAATATGGAAGCATTGAAATTTTGTTACAGCCGGTTCTAATGATGTGCAGAAATTTCACAATATAGCATCATAGAGTGAAAATCTACGTGCCATCTTTGCTGGTCCTTAGACCTTTGTCAAAGGTGCTAGAGCTCATTTGATGTCATGGTATGATCAACCTGTCAGATGTTTGTACACCCACCCCTTATGTAGTGCCCCCCCCCCCTCCCTATAGTGTGGATTCTTAGTATACTAGATTGAAAGTTGAGTTGGTGTGCTCACATCTTTGCTCCTCTTTCCCGGCAGGCGGGAGCCAAACGTGGTGAGCTGTAACACCAGCGCATCCACAACATTCAATGAGGGCAAGGTGAGGGTCAAGTTTGACAAAGGGCTGCGTCTTTTTGAGGACTACATCTACCTCTACGTCGAGGATCCCGAGATTGAGAAGGTGGAGTCTGGCTCTGCCAGGCACTCCAGCGTCCCACGAGGAATTCCAAGGTGAGCACATCATGCCAGTAGGTCAAACAGTCTCGCAGAGATCACACTACTCGACTACAACTTAAGGAAAACATTAGGCTTCTGCCACAGAACAGCGGGACATATGCCATTCACCTGTGAATGACTCTTGTGCAAGCTGGTTTCCACTCTAACCACAAGCACTTTTTTTCGGCAAATGTAAATATTACGTATACAAATAGTCGGAGGTTCAAACGTCTTTACTACCTGAAACATAGTTCGACTCAGCAGCGATGTCGGAAACCCTGACGAAATTTACTAGGGTGTTCAAGTTTTCAACTTAAAGCCAGTGATAGAACATGTGTCTGTTTTGGGAGGTCGATTCTCTGTAACACTCAAAAAGTGCTTGATGTCATGAATATGAGTAAGTGCTATTGGGTGCAGCTCTTGCACAAGTTCTAGGTGAGAAGGTTGGTGATGCCAGCAGGTCGAGCGAACATGTTCCTTTGGGTGAGTCTGTTTATGAGATCTCAATTTTTCAGTGTGAGAAAAACGTGCTGTATTAGCTGGAAAAGCGTAAGTACTGTCGACGTCCGATTTCTCGGACCCTCGCGAGACCACAAAAACATCCGGAAAATCGGGCAGTCGAAAAAAATTATTGCAAGCGAGTACACACTTTTAAATAGGTTTTTTTCGCCAACAGAGAGGATCACGGCAGGAGCACAGGGTTCTCATTGCAACTCTTCAAATGCGTAATAAGTGGCTCTGAAAAGAGTCGAAAGAAATAAACAAAAAAATTCTGATGTGGCCATGCTACCGCATTTTAAACACTCAGGCACAAAAAAAAAAAAAAGATTTTGTTTGCACAGCTTTCCACTTGCTCGCGATGATGTCTGCCTCAATTTCAGTCATGCTGTTGCTGTACACCGATGACAGTGTCAGTACTCACGTTAACTCCGAGCTTGTTGGCTGTGTAAGCACTGCCTCTTTGATCTCGGTGGCGGAGTTGTCAAAATTCTTCGTGACTTAACGAATGATTTCATCGTTAGTCAATTCCACACACAGCTCGAAGTCTTTGTCAGCATTTGCGAAGCCCTCAAGGGTTATCCCGGCTGGAATCGAAACACCAGCAACTTGAAGATGGTCGAAGCTAGGCAACATGCGCGAGTGGAAGTTCGTCGCACACGGTGCCCTCTCCGGGCGAAACGGCCGTCTCGGCGTCCAGTATGAAGCTCGCATGGTGAAAACAAGTTCCAAAGGGTTTGTTGTTTAACCGCCTTCCACGAGTCTACAAGTATGCCAACGGCAGACTAAAGGTCAACAGCATAGATTTTGCCACCGTCGGAGCAGAGGCTGCACAGCACCATGCAGCCTAAGCTACGGCCAGAGGCTATGGCTGGCAACGGATTGGCGTGTGCTGGATTGCAGCATTTGCAGTTTCTAGGGTACGGCAGCTGCGGCGCAATGGGTTAGAAGATCCGAAAAAAAAAAAAAGAAACCTGAATGGCGGCGGCAATAGTGACTTCAAGTCTGTTGTTAGCGATAGTCTGGAAAATCGGATGGCGAAAGCTATGAACGTCTGGAATTTCGGATTTTTTATACGTTGACTCTATGGGAAACTTGATGGTGGCACAGATGAGTCCGGAAAATCAGGCATGTCCGAAATTTCGGGCGTCAAGGCAATCGGACGTCGACTGTAGTAAGGCAGAAAAAACCGCTAGGTTGATCACTACATGTCGCGGCTAAGCTTTATCAGCACCTCTGGCTCTATTTTTGAATAGTCAAGTAGCACTGCTATGAAATTCAATTAAGAGCCACGCTTAAGGCTCACTAAAGACACACATTCTACATTTTTGTTGGCGCCAGCATCAGGCGGGCCAGCTCAACATTCACACCCCCAAAATTTTGAAGTTAACTTCTGGACTTGTTGCCTCACTTTGTGTTGATTGCTAAACGATTCGTTGACAGGTGATGTTGAAAAAAAAAAAAGCCGAGTGGCACTAGTCTTGTACAGATTACAATACCTGCAACAGACATTTGCTATTGCGTGCTCCTTTAGGCAATACAGAGAAAAAAAACACCAACTCATTGTTTTTCTACACAAAAGATGGCAGACTGGCTGCATTCTGACTAGCATTAATGCAGGCAGTTGCATACAGACATTCGGGTAGTGGTCTCGGCTTTCTCCTGCAGCAGTCAAGATGTGAATTGAGAACTTACAGGAGTTCTCTATTTGCAGTGGTGGCATCACGGTCACTGTCAAGGGGCGAAACTTGAACGCAGTTCAGGAGCCGATGATGTACATCACTCTCGACGGCGAGGAACACTACAGTGTAAGTTGCTGCACCATCCCTTTCTTTTTTGATTTTTTCACTGCTTAGTGTGCTACCTAATATCAACTATGACTTCCATTTCTGGTACTTGAAATATGCACTAACATAAAACCATGGTTTGTCATGCTAAACAAATGAAGGCGTAATTGTAAATGAACAATACAGCTTAGGACATTTTATATGTGTGGCAAATAAAGTGAAGCTTAAATGGTATGTAGTTAACATTGGACTGAAATTTGCAGTACTTCAGTAAGCTGGATAGCTTTCGGGATCTTAACTGTAAGGATATAGTGTCTCGTTTTTCGTGACACTTTGTTATAGTAATACTATATAAAAATGGTAATAGGTGCCTCGGAATAGGTGTTTCAGACAGCTCAGGCTTTTAAGAAAAATTAGATTTGTACTAGTGTTTTGAAAGGATTTTTTACTACCACGAGAAGATACCTTACCGAGGCCTCTTCTCATAATAAAGCTGCTTTTGAAACATCTTTTAAAGTTGATTTCTTTGTAACACTCGTGTAATTGTTGTCTTTATTGTCTCCTTTGAAATGCCCCTTTAACTTTGTGTCACCATTCTCGGTGCACTTTTGTCAACTTGTCTGACTGTTGCATTGATGACAACGCAGAGATGCATCCCAGACTCGGCCCAGCAGATGAAATGCAAGAGCCCGGCGGTCCCCAAGGACAAGCTGTCCTTCGGGGGCAACCCAGACGTCCCTGTGGAGCTGGAATACGGCTTCCGCATGGACGCCGTCGAGCAAGTGCGAAATCTGTGGTCCACCAAGGGCTTCCCACCTTTCCAGATGTTCCCAGACCCTGAGTATTTCCCCTTCACGGAGAAGGACCAGATCAAGTACTACAAGAGCGACTACCTTACCATCAATGTGAGTGGCCTGAATTTGTGTGGCAACTGTCACAACTCATGAGAACGATGAAATATGTTAAGGTACGCTAAAGTGGTGCATTAAATTTGTTTATGTTGACGGATTTTACTCTCGTAACCCTAATTTTGGTAATTTCGCAATCATAGGCTTAAATAATACAGGAGAAAATCGAAGTCAAGGTTCCATTCTTAAGCTTCATGCTGAAATTTCCATCTGTAACATCACAGATTTCAAAGTGGATTTTTCTATATTGTCAACATTGGCTCAACGAAATTTCCTGAAGCTTAGTACGTTAAAAGGGCACTGAGATTAAATTTGAAAATCATGATGTGCCCTTCATTTGATTGATAGGTATGCAAAGGTCTTCTTGGCCAAATTTGAGAGCTGTCTGTCGTGTGTGAGTTATTTTATTTAGACGGTAGACAGTGTAGGAAAGCTCAGCTGGAATAAAGTGCCCTGCGACATTGACCTAGGTGCTACGAGTTGAGTGTGATACAACTCGCATACCATCCTGAGGGAGCATGCACTAGTGGTCATGATGTCTACGATACGAGTGTTCTTATAGTGGGGCCGCCGACTGGCACTGACACCTGTAAATGCCTTCATGTCTGATCTTCCTAGCACCTCTGTGAATGATATCACGTAATTACAAGACGTATACCACTCATAAAAGAAGGCGAAAAGAAAAGAGCATGATCCCACATGTACTCGTCAGTCAGCATGTTGGGGAACCATTGTGAGCAGCAGTCGTCAGGTTGAAAGCGCAGAAAAAGCGCAATTAGTGTGTCGTTTCATTACATGTATGTTACAAGCCAACATTACGAAAAGCTATCAAAGAGAAGTAGCGTATAGATGAATATTGTCGCTTACAAATAGCATGCAGATATCGTCTATAGTCTTTAGTTCAGTGTTTAGACTTCTTTGCATTATCATGATACTGGGTTACTACCAGTGTAACTGGGAGAGGCTGGGCAAGTGGGGTTTTCTGGAGACGCAAACAACCTGGCAAGCACGAAATTGTTATTGTGAAAACCTAACTTATCCTATCTTTCCACTGGTGTGCATTCCATATATCGGTATTCTATAGACCCCTGTGCGCATATCAAAATGATCTGCATGCCAAAAGTCCCTGATATCGCTAATTGTGGCACACGAGTGAGCATGGCCGAGGCATGTTTCCCCAGGTGAACGCATTTTCAGTAGAAGCTTGCAGGCTAGTGGCTTCAGTGACTGCTTTATACTTTGAATACTTTACAGAAAGTTTACAACGGTGTTAATTTTAATTAATAAACTTTTGTGTTTTCAGTTTATTCCTTTTTGAGTATATAAATAGCTCTTGCATATCTTTCAATTGTTCTTCAGGGTAACAACCTGGACCGGGCATGCCAGGAGTCTGACGTGATTGTGCGCATTGGGACCAGCATCTGTAATGTGACTTCGCTGTCGCGGGTGCAACTCACCTGCCGTCCGCCGACAGACCAGCCGCCAGCCCAGGACAGGAACGGCAACCCTGACCGTAACCAGATCCCACAAGTCGTGGTACGTTCTCCTTCCCCTTTATTCATTTCTCTTTTTTTTTTTCGGTGTTTGTATACGCACATCTTCCTTCTTATTTGCTGCTGCTTCTTTGTCTGCTCAAACACATTGCTCTATTTTCAATTAGTAGCTTAAATGTGAGCAACACATTTAAAAGAAAGGCTCTGTGATGATAAGTTTGTTCTTTTTCTCTTTCTCTTGCAACACATTACTGTAGCATGATAGGCTGTAATGATGCTATTTGCATTGCTAACATTTAATTTAAACTTCACCTAAATGTCTGTTTGATTGTATCTATCTGGTTGTTGTGTGAGGATGGCACACTAAATTGCTGTACTAAATGTTAGGCAAAAAACCTGAAATGAGAATAACAGCCGGGGATTCGCATATGAGAACTGAAGTTCTCCTTGTCTGTGACACTTGACTGTGATTGGCTCCTTTCTACAGCTTCCACAGAGGAACTAATTGCCATCCAGAAAGGCATTCCGGATTAGCTAAATCTGGAGAAGTGCTTTTATGACACTGTGACTACCTTCATCGTTTAACCCATTCCTTTTTTGTGTGTGTGTAGTTGTGACATATGTAATCATTTGATTTCATTCTGAGAACCATGTAGTACATAAGTTCCTTTTTTATTTTGGTCGTATTGAAGCTAAAGACAGCGCATTAGCTGCAGTAAGGCCTTGGGCACTAGTCGATGCTCGCATCAGCTTGAGACCTGTTGGTCGGAAGAACTGTGTGAAAGCATGGAAAATGTTGTTTCAGGTCACACACGGCAATCTCGAGTTCATGATCGGTTGGCTCCACTACGTCAGCGCGATCCCAACTACCACGCTTGTCAGCACGACCCATGAAAGACAGAACAGCTAGGAAAAAAAGCCACACTAGATCCATGCAGTATGGTGTGGTAGGGAACATAAACCTTGTGAGACGACAGTGCACCGCTGTTACGGTGCTAATACCGTTAACCATATGCGTAAAAGAACAATAATTGTGAACAAGAACCACCTGGCTGTTCAAAGAATTACATTATGCACAAAACTTGGAACAAATCTCTTACTTTTCATTGCGGGCTGAATTTTCCCTGTCTCACTGCACTGCACGGCATTTTCAATGAGGCTTTTTATTGCACAGTTTCGAAAGCGCTATTCTTTATAATTTACTCATTACAACAACTGACAATGCTCTACAACACAATTCATGGAATCAGTAATGGTCTTGGTATGTTTGTTTATATTAATGATAATGGCCTCTACTGGTATACTGCTGTGACAAGATACGTAAATTGAATGCCTTGGCGTAGAATCGGTCTCAAGAAAGTATGTTTGACACAGATTAGTGTCACTGGGGAATAACTCTGTAGCAATTTTGCGAAACTGATGAAGACATTTTCATCGGAAAGACTCCTACGACTGGCATCTACGAGGCCAATACCGTCTCCACTGAAGTCACCGGATTATTAAGGCCGCCACCACGTTCCCAGATGCATTGACCAGAACAAACGAGAACAAGGTTTCATGCCTTGGTATACTAAGTCTGCGGCACATGCGATGTTACATCAGAAGTGTCATCCTACATTCTGTGTAAACATTTTTTTTTACATTTTTCTATATATTGCATGTGTTGTTTTCATTCTTTGATATTCAATAAAGGATAACAAGAAAACAATGATTTCCATTTCAACCGACACACTTTTTGAATTTGTTTGAAATAAATGCTTGGACTCATGGCTTTGTAACATTTGACAGTTTTGTCAGAAACACATAGCATAGTGCAGCGTAGTTGAAGTGGCAGTGAAGCACTCAGTGACGTAAGTTGACTTTATTCCGACATCTTACATCGGCAGTAAAAAAAAGCGTGGGGCACTTTAGAACATTTTTTTACAAATAGGTAAAGGCTTGGTACGCATCCGACATTGATTGCACATGTCAGTTTGCCAGAAACAAGATCGAAACTTGTAAGCGAAGCAACTCAGTGTGTCATATTTTCTTATAGATGGTACGTAAAACAGTCTGGAAATACCTAAATTGGTGACTTAGTTGCCAGTAGTCTTTTTAATCAAGTATTTTAAGCCTGTAACTGACCATCCGGGCATTGTGAATGAGGCTATCGGTGTACGACTCAAACATTAAGCACTCGTTCAACTTAATATAGTGCAGCTGACGTCTCGTGCGGTCATTACAGTACACATAAGGTAAATGTTTGTCCACTTGTAAATTTAAGTTTTACCTGACGTAAGTGAAACTTCACCATTTAATAACCACAGGCAACGAAGCTACTGCGTCAGTATTTAATGGTTCCCCACCTGAGGTCTTACATTTGTGTAAACCGGTATCTGCTTGCTCACCTGCATAGAGATTGCACAGTTAAGTCTTTCCCATCACTTCCTAGTGCTTTTGGAGGAATCATTAGTTATTAATGCTTTTGCAAAAACAGGCATTTTTGCCCTTGGGAAATTAACATAGCAATTAAGTAGATTGCATTCTGGAAGTAAAAAATTTTGATGGTTCATTCATAGAAACACAAACATTACTGAACTGTGCAAAGGTATAGTCAAGTCTTAAATCAACATGAACTATATTTTTCCACATTTACATGATTTCTATTTTGGTTGACTGCGCACTAAAGTGTATTTCTAACACAGTTAGGCTTGTTTAGGCTACCAGTGGGAGTGTACGTACATTTAACGCTTGGGTGCTGAGAAAGATCACCGAGGTAAGCTCCCGTAGCATGGCGTGAAAAAAAATAAAAGGCGTTCGTTTTTTTTATTGTGCTGTTGCTTGTATTATCTGGTTAGAAACACACCTAAGTAGGACAAATACAAGTACAGCCTGCTGGATTCTTTATTTTTGGCTGCTGCACATTTTTGAATAAATGTAAAAACACTTTGAAATACTAAAGGCTTTATTCACAAAAGGGTACATTCACACATAAATACTACCACTCCTTTTTTTGGTACAGGCCATTGTGTTCTTGGCCATATAAGTTTTCCGTGACCCGTAACGAGTAACTGTGGTACTCCTGGAAGTAAAGAAATGAAAACGAGCTGGAATCATTCGCTTTAGTTCATTAAAAGAGTCAAACGTGCACATAACAACATGAGTGAACAGTACATCATCAAGTGTATGCCAAATATTGTGTGCTGTGTTAACGAACCAATCAATACTAAGCAGTGCAGTTACAAGCTGATGTTGTTGATGTAGTCACGAGCACTTAACGTGGCTATCACAACCTTTGAAACGGGCCCCTATACCGTGTACAGGTGATGACACACAACAAAGGTGTAGCATTATGGGAAATCAAATGCATTTAGGGAAGACATTAGTCGCTGTGAAACAAAGGTTAGTGCTGTGCTCAAACCATTGCGGTTTTGAACAAGCACTTGGGTATCCTTACTCCAAAATTCGCAGCCAGTCATGTTTCCAGTGCTCTATTTTTATCACTACAAGCTGCACCCAAAGGAAATCCGCTAGTAGCTTGGCTCATAGTGTACGAGAACACTAAAAAAAAGTATTTCTTACCTGAATACACTCAAAGCTCGTTTTAAAGAACCCAGATATAATGAAATATCTGTTATAATAATGCAATAAATGAAGAACAGTCTTGTAATATACATACCGTTAAAAATATACCGTTATAACAAATGTTTGAATATAACGAACTCATTTTTGTGTAAGATGCAACTTTGTTATAATGAAGTTTGAGTGTATAAAGGTTATCTGTTGGGTACTGCTTTACTAAGTAGTAGAATTTGTTCATCTACATCACCACAGGAATGAGTACAACCTTTTAGATCGCACGTGCAGGTTTAGTCACTAATGATAAATACCCTTTGTCTGCAGTCTAAATCTATATTTCTGATAATAGAGGGCTTGTATGCAGCACGACTAAAGGAGGGTCAGAAAAGTGCACAGAGACTGTGCTGGCGCTTGCAAATAACCATGTTATTTCAAGCCTTGTACACACAAATTATTTCCGATTGTTTATTTCATATAACATTTTAAATGATCAAGTGATAATAAAAATCTCATGAACCAAAGGTTTAGCTGATGTAAAAACAGTATTGCTGCTGATGAACGATGTTGAAATGTTATGAATAGCACTGCCATTGGAATCTGTCTGATTTGCCTGTCTGCTACAATAGATATTGAAGTAACTGTTAATAGAACATCTCTTAATAGTATTAGTAAAACTAACTATATAGCAGACGAAAGACCGGCTACGGTGGTCTAGTGGCTATGGCACTCGGCTGCTGACTCACAGGTCGCGGGATTGAATCTCGGCCGTGGCGGCCGTATTTTCTATGGAGGCGAAAATGCCTGGGGCTCGTTACAGAGCCCCAGGTGGTCGAAATTTTCGGAGCCCTACACAACCGCATCTCTCATAATCATATGGTGGTTTTAGGAAGTTAAGCCTTAAGAATTATTATTATTATTATATCATATTAAAATGAAATTTTAAATGTTCAACAAAGCCATGTGTGCAAGCACTATAAAGTTTCTGGCATTCCATTAGCTGGCATCATTACACATGCTAAATAACTAATATTGCTAGATGCTGCACTGTAAGATGCTGCACTGCACGTGTGTGAGCATAGCCATAGCATTTAAATTTCAAATTAGCTGCACTATTTCAATCTCTGGAGCATTTTCTAAAAATGTAACAAGCTGACTTTTCTGGCGTTGGATTTAGTTTTTCGATTTGTATCAGTGGAACAGCACACTTTCGGGCAGACATTAAAACACGTACAAATCAAACAGTACACGGGGTGTTAAATGTGTTTACCATTGTCAGCAATGAACACTGCTCTTGAGAAAAATAATGTCAACTGCTCCTATATATCTAACAGTCATCTGTATTTCATCACGCTCAAATAATTTACCAACAACACGTTCAATAATCATGATGAATATCTTAGTGCATTCAGCCTACATCTAATTGCACAGTACACTGTTCATAACGTACATCTAATCTGTTCGCCTCACAGTGTGTAGACGAACATCACATGCATGCTATCTTTCTTATAAACTGTAAGCAGCCCTTGAATTCATTTTGTACACATGGCAAAAAGCATGCAGAACTGCTTACAATATATTAGAAGGATAACATGCATGTAATTTGCATCTCTTCAACATGCACACAATGTGCTATCACGCACATGTTCAGCTTAAGAGTGGCTTATGAGTTTGGCTGCCAGCATTGTGCAGTTTAAATTTCTTACGGCCAAAAGGCAATTAGTGAACTGTCACAGTTTCTTGCTTGCAGCTAATAAAACAAACAGGCATCAGCTTGTGTCTAACAAAACAAATTATCCCTCACTCAATCCTTGCTCTTTGGCTTGTAGCTAGGTGCTTAAATGTTAGCAATTTAAGTTTAGCTGTCTAAGATCGGAACTTGGAATTGGCACTCACCCATTGGTATTATTGACTTCACCTGCGAATCGGCTTCGTGAGCTGTCATGCCTGTTGAAATAGATACTAAAATGTTGAAATGCTTGGCCTTTTCTGCTGCTTTCACAGGGCAGTCACTTACATGGCCACTAAGTCATGAAGAAAGGTTGCCACTGCGCATCTGCGACTGCCAGTGAGGCCTCCCCTCTTGGCGACTTCAGTAGGTCTGCCGGTCAGAATTATTGATGTCCATATCAGAGGCAGCTCTTAAGCTTGGACGATAACACAGGTTGCAAAGTTTAGTCCACCCTTGTCGTATAACCCCGGCTGATAAATGTCAAGAGCTGGGGCTGATTTGGGTCTTTGAGCAGAGTGGGTCTTTAGTGGCAAACAAGCACTTCACACATGTGAGGGTCATGCACTGTTATTTCCTTATGATAGCCCAAGGCTTCTTTCCTCTTGGCTTCAATTCAAGTTTCTTTTGTAGCCACATAGGAAAATACGTCTGGCTGATAAACACCGGTTGTTGCAATGCTTGTATTTTGCTGAGTGCTTTGGCTGCAATGTTTTGCCTAAGTAAATTATGGTTTGTTTCATGAGCCTCATTCACTGTAGCTATAAACATGTACTAAAGTTAGTTGTCTTTATCTTCTTTTTTTTTCCTGTGCATATTTTTTTTTATTGATAGGCTTTGCTACGTATATGCTGATGTCCCTACTCTTCATAGCATTTTATAACCTTTCATGATTTTTTAGGAAGTTGCGGCGTGGTATTTAGGATTGAATAATAGTGTTTTGCCTAAAATGTTCCTGAGAGTGAGTTAAACTAAGCTGCACACATTCCTATTTGCATGGGTGTGCACTTATCTGTGTGTATGCCCTTTTCATTTGCTTTTCTCACATTTCACTTTCACACATTTACCTCTAACAGGTTCTTCGTCAAAGACAGTTATAGTAGCTGTATTCATATTGGAAATATCACACAGCTTGGGGGCTGCTTTTGCAGCCCTCACAGGTGGAATTTTGTGCAGTGAGCAGCTTCGGTTGCATGAAACAATGCTCGCTTTCCGATCGAAGATTGCTTTCATGTTTTCACTGTTGCATTCCTGGCCTGCCTTTGTTACATGGCTCATGCCTTAGATATTCTCTAAGAACATGGCAACTTAAATTTGCAAAACAGTAGGGGGAAAAAGGGGGCTAGCACACAGGTCCACAAGGCATGCTTTGTCCCATAAATATGTATTCTCATTTTGTTTCTTTGTTTTATAGATTTAATTTGGTGCATTCTTGAAAGATATCAAAACCAACTACAGTTGAACCCCTTTATAAGAAACATGCTCCAGAAAGCATTGTCTTTTATAAGAGGTATCCCTTACAAGCAGGTTACCATACATGCACTTTCTTATCAACACCAATTTCAATGTCTCTTATAAAGGAGTAACACAGACAAAATGGCGACATGATTAGACACACAATGCACAACACTACAACATTTTTATACTGTTTTCATTTTACGTTTCGCGTGTCTGTGCGTTATGAGTAAGCGTGACAGACAAGGACGTAGAAGAAAGCCAACAGGTGTCTAATCGTGCCTTTCTTCTGTCCATGTTCCAGTCGTGCAACTCTGTGCATTCTAATGGCAAACCGACAGAAACCGAATTGAAACTTTAGTAGCCCGAGTTTATGAATGTTTTGGACGCATGCAGGTGGAGGTTGGTGACAAGCTCAAGTTCATGATTGGCCGGCTGAGCTACGACATACCCGTGGGGCCCGAGAGTGCAGTGCCTGTGCCGGCCATCATTGGGGTCAGCGTGGGCGTTGGCGTACTCGTGGTCATTGTGTTTGTCATCCTCATCGCGTACCGCCGCAAGTCAACCGAGAGCAGCCGCGTGCTCAAGACCATGCAGGAGCAGATGGACGTGCTCGAGCTGCGCGTGGCCAGCGAGTGCAAAGAAGGTGAGCCCAATGTCACATTCCCTGAAGATGCCTGCGAAGTCCTGCTTAAAAGGAACACTGAAGGGAAAAAAAAAATATTTTGTTTCATATTGATAAGTTACTCTTCTCACAGTGTGAAAATCATCATATTTGCCACGAAAAAGAGCCAGGCAAGAAAAATGCGTAAAAATAAAATGCGGGTGAAAACGCGTGGTAAGAAAATGTTGCCCTAAAATTTCAGCACCAAATGTCGTGTTGTCATATGTTTTGGCATAGTCTTCTAGGTCTTCTGTGAAAATGAGGCACACTGTCCTCAGAAAAGGCCATAGACTTCACATGCCAAGTTTCATAAAAGTTTCGTTGAGCCAATGTCATCAAACTGCTAGAAATGTCCTTTTAGAAGAAAAGGGTAAATTTAAAGGCTAGCTTTCTTTGTTAGAAACAATATTAGTGTGAACCGACAGAAAATTATGCCAGAGAAAGTATAGGGGATGTTATTAGAAGCAATTGTAATGTTATTGTGAAGAAAGAAAAGTAGACGAAAAGATAGCGTGCCGCAGGCAGGGACCGAATCTGCGACCTTCGAATAACCCGTTCAATGCTCTAGCTACTGAGCTACCATGGCGACTGTCCCCCCCCCCCCCCCATCCACTCTATGTGGTGCATAAACTGCAGAACTAAGTTATGTCTAGGAGTTGCATGTTGGTTTCCGCTCAAGTCTTGGTATCGCGTAGGTTCTTGTCCACACCAACTTTCGAACTGCGCTGATCGACCTGTCTCGTTTCTTTTTACACAGCCTTTGCCGAGCTTCAGACTGAGATGACCGACCTCACCAGTGATCTGACGGCAGGGGGCATTCCATTCCTGGAATATAGGGCATACACAATGAAAGTTCTGTTCCCCAATGTGGAGGATCACCCTGTGCTCCGAGACATGCAGGTCAGCCAGCCACATCTGCCATCCGTGGCCACATAAAACTTGAGTGGGGACATGGCGCCTCAAAACTTATCTTTTATATTGGAATCAATTGTCATTGAACATGGCAAGCTTAAGTATATATGTATGATTATTTTAAACTGCACTTACTTTTGTGATATAGTATGCAAACGTTAAATTAAAACACATTTCATGCGTTCCTCGGGGAGCAAGAAAAAAAATTTTTTATCTGGCGAGAAGCTCGTACGTGTTGCGTCCCAGCACTGACAGTGGTGTGTCTCATCCGATTCGTTCTAGATCGACGCTGTGAAGAAACAGTACATGGAGAAGGGGCTTTGGTATTTTGGCCAGCTCGTCATGAACAAGACCTTTCTCCTACTGTTTATTCGAACTCTCGAATCCAACCGGTACTTCTCAATGCGTGACAGGTGAGCATCCTTCTCGTGCGATTATCAATCCACCCTGAATGAGTTTAATAAAGCAATGCTTGCTGATAGTTTTCTGCGCCGGAAACTAGTGCCAAATTGCTTTGTCGCTGTCATGTAGGCGATGTGGATGTTACGACGTGGCTTCATGTGATTCACAGCGATTTCTTTTACTACCGGTATCATACATATCGGTGCCACAGTGAAAAGCCTGGTTTTAAACTTCTGCAAAATACAAAGGAAGAAGTGTTGCATGTGGACCTGGGGACACTGTAACAATAATTCTCATGTATAGGCATTTAAGAGCATGTTCTCACTGTTTAAAGTGATAGCAGTGTTGAGGAAGAAATCTAGTCTGACAAGTGCAGGGGGAAAGCTGTTAGTATTAGTTTTTCTGTTTGCTGCAAATCCAGTTTAAGGAGTTAACACAGACAGTATTACAATGGACAATAAAAAAGCAGTAGACTGGATTCCTGATGACATTGGTGGGCCAGTTCAAGAGCTTTTTGTGTACTTCATGCATAATTTTTATGGTGATTAACAAATTCCATTGCTAGACTGCTTTGTGGTAAACATAGTGCTGTAATTTTTTAGATAACTGCATTAGTTTGGTTGTTTTCATGGGGTTATAATATTCAAAAGCTGAGTACATTGCATTCAAGTGTCAGGTTTTCACATGGAGACTGTGGCAGGAACATTTCACTTGTTTTAGGCCATTTTCAGGCAAGGTGAGCCATTCATGTGCCGAAGGAACACTGTCTGTTTCGACATTGCTGTGAAACTGACATTTTTTGTAATTGCTCGTTTCTTGCAGGGTGAGCGTTGCATCGTTAATCATGGTGACTCTGCAGGGCAAGATGGAGTATTGCACAGAGTGAGTCCATTCTCGATGCTGTGTCGCTCTCAACTGTTCTGATAGATTCAGTGATCACCCTCTTGCACAGTTTTTGAAAACTCTCAATAAAATTAATCGTCATCACTCTCGTTTCTTCCCCTTTTTTTAACAGCATCCTCAAGACACTGTTAGCGGAACTCATTGAAAAGTGCATAGAAGGCAAAAGTCATCCAAAGCTACTTCTACGAAGGTATGTCATCGGATGAATGCAACATTTACAAAATGTTGGGCATTAGGAGTTTGTTCTGGATGGCAGTGCTTTAATGGATGGCAGTGTTTTAATGCTGTTATTCTTTCTTGCAGGACTGAGTCTGTAGCGGAAAAAATGCTTTCAGCGTGGTTCACATTTTTGCTCTATAAGTTCCTACGGGTAAGCAGAGTTTATTCTCCCGTCGAAAGTATTTACCCTCGTATACTCGTACACAGTTTGAGTCAACCTCAGAGCTTAGTGGTAATTCAGACTTGAAATTTATTTTGCCAGATTAACCCACCCACCTTTCCCTGCCCTGCTTTATTTCACATAACAAGGGAAACATCATTCGGTTTGCTGTGACTAAATGTACCATGTCTTCATGCATATCACTAATCAACACAAATAACTCTTTAGATGGTAGAAAGTATTCTCCATCCCATGCAAATATAGCCAACCAAAAAATCGTCAGATATGCATAAGGATTAGAACTATCCAATTACTGCACGCAACAAGAGCCCCAGATGCAATCGTGTTTTGATAGTTATCACCGCTGCTACTGCAGCTTTGTAGGAGTGTAGTCGGGCTGTATCCCAACATAAATTCCACATTTAGGTGCAGCATCACACTTTTCATTGCCGTGAGAATAGCTGGTGGTAACTATCCCCTTTAGCGGTGGTGCGTACAATTGTACACATCAACTTTGGAGGTGCCTCGTACACTATGTCTTTCTTCAAATGGCTTAAAACTGAGTGTGTACATTCGTGCGGACTTCTTGCGAGGACAGCTAGCGGTAATTTTATTGCTTCAGAGGGTCACCTTGCTAGAGGCACTACCTTGTCTGTCTAGGTACTTTTTTTTTTCTGTGCTCAAAACAAGTACAAGCAAAACATAAACTGTGCATGCATTGTGCTTTTGATATTTGACTCTTTCTACACAATAATTTAATCAGTCTGATTGCATAATAATTAGGTACTTAATTACATGTTGATTAATATTAATTACCCGCACTCACAAGAGACAACTCATTCCTTAACTTCTTTTTTGGAATGCAATACAGAGTGCTTTGAAATGCTGCCATGCGAATTTAGCGTATTTGCAGACAGTGGATCTTAATTCGTACTTGAAGGGGATATTTAGATGTAACCGACTTTGTTCTGTTGGAATTTCCTTGGTATTTGGCACAGTGGTTCTACTACAACAGAAAAGACCAATATTTTCAGTTTACTCATGCCTGTAACTTTTGTTTCTTTCCACTGCACTATAGTCTATCATGCTTCCTTTTTCATTATATTATCAGCTTACATTTATTTACATTGGCTGCAGCTCAATAGCATATGATATGGATATTGTTCCAATCACACGTGACTGCAATGTTTCAAAACTGTTTTCAGTTCTTGAGCTAGCATATTTTTTCCGTGGGAATGCATCAGTTGTGCAGCAGTGCTGGTGTGACGGGCTTCGTTTCCTCGATGTAGGAGTGCGCGGGAGAGCCATTGTTTGTGCTGTACCGCGCCATCAAGCAGCAAGTGGACAAGGGCCCAGTGGACGCCATCACAAGCGAAGCACGCTACTCCCTCTCGGAAGAGAAGCTCATACGGCAGTCTATCGACTACAAGAGCATGACGGCCTACGTCTCGATAGCGCAGCTGAGCTACGAGCTCGGGGAGAACAACGAGACGCCTGTGAAGGTCCTCGACTGTGACACTGTGTCCCAGGTGAAGGATAAAGGACTGGACGCCATCTACAAGAACATGCCCTCCTCCCAGCGGCCAAGCAAGGAGGACCTGGACTTGGGTACGGGCTCCTCCGGGCAGCCAATTTTGCAACTCAATACGCCTTATAAGCTACATATTAAATAATTTGCTTGCTGTCTATGATGTCTGTAACAAGGACCTGCTCTTTCATTGTTTGATTTTAAAGTGTGTGGTTTAGAGTTGTGATTCATTGTGACCAGTGCACTTGTGGTCATTATCGTTTAATCTACTTTTTCTGGTTTGCAAAGGGGATGTGCATCATAGTGTGGCATTGCAAGAGATGAGAAAATTACTACATCTGACTTCGCATGTCACCCTAGCAAAGCCTGAACAAAAAAAAGGGGACTCTTTTTTTTTTCGAGGGACTCGTTTATGTGTTAGACACAGCCAGTTTAATCAACAATAAGTCAAACAATTAAGAAAGTGCAGGAAACATTAATGATTGCATTAAACTGTATTGCAGTAATTATGGTATAAATTGAAATAATTAAAATGGGCAAGAAATTATCCTTTTCATTATTGTTATCCAGGCCCACATCTGATGGCATATGTTTCTGAGATATTGGACTGAAGTAGGCACAATTGGTGCCTAGTGTAGCAGCAAAGGGAGCAGTTCACGTTACGAGAAATGACCTCTTGGTCTTTTGAGCCCACCAACCAAAGCACTGGTCCTCCTAACGATCACAGTTTCTTTTGCAGTGTTCCGTCGTCATTTCGGTTATCTTTGCTTCTACCAAAGCTGGCGAACATGAAAAGGTGTAAAAATAAAGGTGTAATTTGCATAAGGTGTAGGTCATCCGTTTACCACATGCTGTTAAGTGCTCTCTGTTTTTTCAAATTTCTTTCCTAGCTTCACTCCCTTTTCTCATAATGTGCAGTTTTCCTTTATAATGCTGTTCAGTTGGTCCACTTGAAAAAGGCAGCTGATATATGCACAACCTAGAACCTTTCACAGCAAACCAGCTCATTATTTTTCATGAGCATGTTGTTCTTCGGAACTTCAAGTGCAGTACATAATTTAATGTTCAGAAATGAGTCACACTTCATTGTTTTTTTTTTTTTTTTTTTTTTTTGCAGAATGGAGGACGGGCAATTCGGGGCGCCTGATCTTATCTGACGAAGACTCGACGACCAAGACTGAAGGAGAATGGAAGAGGATGAACACCCTGGCCCACTACAGGGTTAGAAAATTGTTTTGTTTTTCAATTAAAGCAGTGTACACTATGTTACTAGTTAAGTATATGCACACATAAGTAGTAGCATAGTTTGCATTGCTTTATCTGTGTCAGCACCACTACAATGCCACTCGTGATAACATTTTGGTTTTAGGACATAAAACCCCAGCATTCGTTATTATGTGTGTCAACACGTGCATGACCTTGTGTTCTGCCACCATCAAGGCATGTACGATGACTAGTGATTTGTGTTTGGGCACATATTCTACTAATGTTGAGTAACATTAAGCAAATGCTACAGGTTGCAACTGGCTAGAATGAATTAACTTGTTTTTACCTATGAAGCTGTATCTCATAGCATGATCTTAAATGCATGCTTTGGTGTCTTTGACTTTGGATATGTAATGTAGTGCTAAATCGCTTTTGTATTGTTTTTTTTTTTCTAGTTTTTCCATGCAAGAGGCACTTTATACCTATCCTGTTTGTTTCATTGGTCCACAGTAGTGCTGTGTAGCGAGCAGTTTGTTTGGTACGCCACATGCTGTTGTCTTGCAGTTAGGGGAGGGCTGATGGCTTGACATGTTTTTTGACAGGTGAATGATGGGGCAAACCTGACACTGGTTCCAAAGCAGTCGTCCATGTACAACCTTTCTATCATGTCCGAGAAGATGGAGAAGTCTCACAAATATGGTCAGTCTATATGTTGCATCCGTAATCACTTCACAATTTGAATCACCTTGTGTACCAAACTTACGGAGGTTGTTTTTATGTGAACTCCCAAGAAGCCCCGGGCTTTCCTTTTTAATGCAGTATTATTTCTTTATGTTGTTAGGGAAGCATAAACAGTGTCATTCGTCATTAACATGCATGCTTTAATCATGCTCACACTCATGAAATCAGGAGATTCAAATCTGCCAAAACTATCAGCTGAAGTGACCGTTTGGGCAGATTTAGTCAGTTGTATTGAAATCAAGCCTGAAAACATTCCAACTTATGGGCCAGCAAAGTCAAAATGTTTTCTTGCCGCTCGAAACAGAGACCCTGAACTTCTCTCTAAAAACGAGCCCACCACTCAGCCGGGCAACGTCTCCACTGAACCACGATCCAGAGACTGGTTACAAGTACTGGCACTTGGTGAGCACCTTTCCTGCTCTTTCTTGCTTGTGCTCTTTATATTTTTTTACTGGTAATGTTTCTATTACCTTTGCAGCACGAGTAGACCCATGATGTTCTTTCTTTTTTCTTTTCTCCTACCACTCAATGTAGGTGAAGCATCATGATGGCGAGAATAAGGAAGGGGAGCGAGGAAACAAGATGGTCTCGGAGATTTACCTTACCAGGCTACTGGCCACAAAGGTAATACAGCCAGATTTCTTTTTGAGTTTCGGTAGGTCTTCTGAATCTACATTTCCAAACGAGGAACACTTGCATTGTGGTGAAAACTTTCGGAACTCTTTGGAACTGTTGGTAGTAAAAAACAGTTGGACATACTCACGAGGGACGGCATGTAGGACAAGCTGGAGGTGAACTTGTGGAATAGATGACGAGAGAAACCAGGTAATTCTCAGAAGCAGCAGATAAAGGCTCTAAAGGTGGCCAGATGTTGAACAAACAAATTTAAGGAGTAGCTCATGGCCTAGTGATCTAGACAGACTTGGAAGTAGAGGTAACGCCATAAATACTCCAAGGATGACTTACATATATCGCAAAGCTCTCTTTCCACTGCCTATCGCCTATCAATTTTAATATTTCAAGACATTTCCTTGGCTGAAGTGCTTACACCATGATTGGTACTAAATCATTCAAGTAGTGTACTAGTGTGCCCAGATAAGCTAATCAGTTATAGAGGCAGTGCAGTACATTCAATAAATTGTTTATGGCAATCAAAGTGTTGACATATTTTGTGATGACCTAAATCAACAATTAAATGAAACACACAGAAATGAACGCGTGATCTGCTGGATTCACACTCGCATGTGTCTGCTTTTTCTTCCTTTAGGGCACCCTGCAGAAGTTTGTGGACGACCTGTTTGAGACGATCTTCAGCACGGCCCACCGCGGCAGTGCCTTGCCACTGGCGATCAAGTACATGTTCGACTTCCTGGATGACCAGGCGCTACAGCACGGCATTACCGACCCCGAGGTGGTTCACACGTGGAAGTCCAACAGGTCAGTGTCTCATACGTGTGTGTCTTTAGTAATCCGGCAAGGCAGAAATGTACTTATATTTTGGATGCGAGAGCATACCTTAGTGACCCTCACTTCATGACTTTTGAACATTAGTGTCTCGGCCAACTTAATCATGCTTCTTCAGTGCTGGTTAACATTTACTATGCACTCCTATAATAGCAAAATTGTCTCTATTGAATCTCAGTTCAACGTTCGAGTCATTGATCTCGATCGCTCATTCGTAGTCAGCAACATGTATCAGTTTTGCCCAAATTTTTTTTCTTTTTACACATAGTACACAGCAGTGTTTCCCGCAAGTGGCCTGCTTGCCCATCAGCGTTTTATACGCCCCCTCTCCACAATTGTCTTACTGGAGGGGAGGCCATCAAATAGAGAAAAATTTAAACCACTGTTTATCCAAATGTGGCACCCATTTGTACGTTCTTGCGAATGTCCACTCCTAAAAAGACAAGCGCAGCAGCTGAATCCGATTGCGGTATCTCTTTTGCAGCCTTCCCTTGCGGTTCTGGGTAAACCTGATCAAGAACCCGAACTTTGTGTTCGACATAGTCAAGTCCAACATAGTGGACTCTTGCCTGTCAGTGGTGGCGCAGACTTTCATGGATGCCTGCTCAACATCCGACCACCGGCTGGGCAAGGACTCCCCCAGCAGCAAGCTGCTCTATGCCAAGGACATTCCCATTTACAAGGACTGGGTGGAGAGGTATTTGCACGCACTTGCTTATTTTCATTATTGATTGGTCAGTCAGGCTTAATGTCATGTGTTGGAAGTATGTAACCGGTTCTTCTTAAAGACGATAGTCTTTTTTGGTATACTTGAATGCAGAAATGGTAATTGAGCCACACAGCCAAAGCTTAAGCACTTGCCTAGCCATCTTGAACTGGTGGCTGCATTCATAATTGTGAACATTGTCGATCAAAAAGCAAATATTATGCATATCTCAGGCACAACATTAATACATATGTATTAAGTGGTGAGTTCCTTTACTAGAAAATACATAAATAGATAATTCTAAAGACCCCAGTGTTGCTAAAAGCGACCCTTTGCAAAAACTGTGACGCTATGCCCGAAAAAGACGGCTGGTACTGTCTTTCGAAGACATTTGCAGTGAAGCATGCAGATGCATGGCCGATTCTTTCATTTCATTATCATGAAGAGCCCATGGAGGGCGTTACCTAAGGAGTTAATAGATTTGTATGCTATAACATAGATTACTGTACTTGTTTACCTTCCTTCATGAAACTTTCTGGAGTGACATCACATTGATTTGATTGCATTTCTAACCTACTGTCTTAGCTTTGTTTTCAATCAAAATGCATTGGATGATCAGAGAATTTGTTGCTTGGCTAGTTTGCTCATATTGCTCAAATGGCAGAGCGTGAATTCGTTATCGGGCATAGATGTCCTGCTCTGCAGTTTAGCATTGGACAGCTTACTATCAAATCATGATTAAACAGAGTAATCACTTTGTTCCCTTTCCAATCAGCTGATAATGATGATCTCCTCCTTCCACTGTTTTCTTAGCAAATGCTAAGGCTAAAACTGATTGCTTTTGGTTATTTCTTTTTAATTATGGAACAGTTTTAAAGTATACGCAAAAATCTTGCAATTTACGCTCAATCGCATCAAAAACAACTGCCAAATGCTATGAAGAGAATCAATCACCTTTTCCCAAGGCAAAAAAAGATTTACATTTTAGACTGCTCTACTATGTGCTTTATTTTTGTCAATAGGTACTTTGCTAAGCCAATATCAACTTGACTGTTTCACAAGAAGTGGAAATATACTAGTAAAGCGCTTCATATTTATAGTACTGTCAGATTCAGTTCAGGCCATTATAACATGTCTGTCATCAAAAGAGGCAATACTCATACCATGACACACCAACTCTGTTTCTTTGCAATGTTCGTAAAAATAAGTACAACACCTTATGTAAATGTTTTCTTGCCATAGCTGTATAGAATTTGACATCCTTAGCTGAAGGGAGTAAATGGTACTGAAAGCAATCATAATGCTTTTCAAGCACTTTCAGTGTTCTACACATGCTTTAACACTGAAGCTCAAGTGTGAACTTGGCTTGATGCTAAACCTTCGTTTCAGCGAAAGTGTGCAACCCATAAACTTCCTTTCGCTCTGTACTTGACGTGGCTTTTCTTAACATCTTTCAGGTATTATCAGGACATCAAAATGATGCCAGCCATCAGCGATCAAGACATGAACGCCATGCTCGCAGAAGAGTCCAGGGTATGTTGAAAATCATATTACCGTACATCCAGCCTGGTTTTAAAGCGTTTATCCAAAGAAAATGTACAGCCCTAGAGTTAAATACTCTTCCCTTGTTCCTTGCTTTACTTGCAGCTTCACGCTCACGAGTTCAACACAAATGTGGCTCTGCACGAGTTGTACAAGTATGCCTACAAGTACACAGATCAAGTAAGTTATTGTCATTGCAGACATAATGAAGCCCTTTTTTCGTTTCAGAAAATGGCACATGACTTACAAAAATTAAAGAAATGGTTTGAGTGCTGTCGTGTGATAACTTCTTTATATGATAAAGCATTTGTTTCTCCTTTTTTTTTTCAATAAGAGTTTGTCGAGTTTTTGAAACATGAACGTCATATGTGAATACAGTGGAACTTCGCTTATGCGACTTTCAGGGGACCACGCAAAATTGTCGTATAATCCGGGCGTCCTATAATCGAAAAACCAAGAATATAGGCACTGATGGTCGTTATTGCCCCACAACAGTTGTCACATAATGCGTAAAAAAGTCCGCGGCACAAATCTATGCTGCTCCAATGAAGGTAGATAAATTACTTGAAAAAATGACAACCACACATTTTATCGGAGGTGTGAAGAACTTTACCTTTAAATCTTTATTCTCACCTTTTAAAAAATGTGATTTTTTTTGCGAGTTCGCCCAGCCACAATGCATCAGCTTTCTTTCGAGAGCTGCGACATCTGGCAGCAAATCGCCGATCTCGTTGCGTGCGCAAGCAAACCGCCGAATGTTGTTGACGTAGCACAACACGTCCGCGTATGTCGGAACGGACGCACTAGCCTCTGCAGTGTCATCCATCTCTTCCTCGTCAGAAGTTTCCGCAGTGTCAGGACGCACAGTTTCGATAATTTCATCCAGCGACACTGCACTGTACACTGCAACGTCGTCGTCAGCACCAACATAGTCCGCGAAGGATCCAGGCAGCTCCAGGTTGCCGAACTCTGGTAGCGGAACCAGAACTAGCTGCTGTATAGCCCTCTGGTAGCTAGACAGCAGCTAGTTCCGGTTCCCGCGGCTGTCCCAAATGTAGACAGGCTCGACAATCGCCGTTCAACAAGTCCAGTACAACGACGTGAAATCTAGTGAAAGTTATCGCATACTAGAAAGCGAGCTCGAAATTATCTGCCATGTTACCTGCTTACAGCTGTCACTACAAAACCACCCAAAAGAAGGCAGTAAACAAAACAAAAAAAGGTCCCAACGGAAGTGCGCAGTGCAATGCGACTAAGCAAAACGAATGCGCTCTGGCTGGCTCTGGACAACGTTGGCTCTGGCTAGCTATGGCCGACAGCGTGTCGAAAAATTGAAGAGGCCCTGTGGTGGCAGCGGTGGCAGCGCGGATAGTGTGCTAGAACGTGCGAAGGAACGAACTCGGTTCCTCGGTTTCCCGAATTTTTTTTCATCCGGCCGCAGTGTGCTTGCGTGGCAGCCGGCGTGCGTCATCGTAGGGTTTTTTTTTTTTTTTCTCGAACAGTCCAGCTAAGCGTCGTACGAGGCGGGGCTGGCGTAAAATTGCGTCGTAGAATTTAGGTTTTCAATACATTAGTTCTATGGGGGTTTTGCCAGGTCCAAGCCAATTGGTCGTAAAACGCGGGTCGTCGCAGGATCGGGGGACGTATAATCGAAGTTCCACTGTATGTTTAATTCATCAGTTTCTGGCTTGTCGCTCGGAAGTCAGAGTGTGAAAAGGCACTGTTGGGGCCACCCACTGTGAGCAAGTTCGTGAAGCAGGCGCTGTTTAAAATACACTGACCGCCGCTGCAATATAAAAGTAATAATTTTCTTGAAAGCCAGGGGTGGCGCCAGGGATTCGTTTACTTCAGCGGCACGCATGACAAGTGAGCTCCTCCGAGAAGGGGGGAGATATTTTGAGAGGGCTTCAGCACTCTCCCCCCGCTGGCACCGTCCCTATTGAAAGCCACCACAGCTCCAAATTTGCTGCAGCTATGTGCTGCATTTAAATGTTAAGCATTGACACTAAAATTTCTATCCCGCTGAGCTAAAATGTTTTCTAGATGTCTTTGGCCAGCTAGAATAAGCAAGAATAAGTACAACTATTCAATTCTACAATTCTTCAATTCAGCTGTTCAGTATCAAAAGACAAAGTTTTTTTTAAAGCAATTTTTAAAGCTACTTTTCTCAATCGGCTAACAAATGTGTGTTTAGTGGGTGTGTCTCCTGGAAAAAGTGCATGCGAAATTCTAAGAAAGTGTATGCAATTAGCTATCCCTTCGTTAATAAATTCTTGGGCTGTTGTGTCAATGGAATATCTTTATAACTCAAGCTTAGCTCATTGGCAGGCACGGTTACATGATTGCATTAATATTGCCCCTAGTAGAAACTCGCCATGGTAGGCTTAGCACATAGGGTATCCCGTCAGTAAGCTCAAGGGCAGGAGATCGATTCTTGGCCGGCACGGCTGCTATTTAATAGGGGCAGCTGCTATAGGGGCAATGCGGGCAGGTGCATGTTTTTGAACCTGAGGTGGTCAAAGTTAATCTGAAGCGCCTCGTAATCATATTGTGGTTTCGGCACATGAAACCTCAGCAGTCATATATTATTTGGCAAGAAGCAGTGTGCATTGAAGTTAATCTGCCGAATTCACACGTTTGTGATGCAGCTGCTGCAGACATTAGAGGAGGACGAATTCTCCCAGAAGAACAAGCTGGCCCGGAAGCTGAGCCAGGTGAATGCCATCATGAATGGGGAGTCGGAAGCATGACGGTTGCACTGGCACTCGGTGGACGTGTGACGCCAGCAAGGACCTCAACAAGCACCTCCTCTCTCTGTGGCGCCCACGCGCGTCGTGCTTGCCACTCGGTCCCCGGCAGGCAACCTGCGTTCCCACTGCGGCAGCGCGTTTTGGTTTCTCCCGGCCCCTCCTCCGGCGAGCGTCTGGAGACGGTGTGTGTCAACCCTCCACTGAATGCCGCGCAACATTGTCCCCCGTCCCCCAACCACCCCCCTCCACCGGCCCCCTTTTGTCAGCTGTCAAGGTCTGCTTCTCCGTGCCGTTCCCGACCTAGGCCTACCTTAGGTCTCCCTCTTCAACGCAAGGGCCACAAAACACAAAGCGGTCTCGCTCGACTCACCTCCTACAATGACGTCGTTCATTCCTTATGTTGTGGTTCCTGTGCTGGATGATGTGTGCGAGCCGTGCCATGACCGGGGTCATCACTGACACTGGATAGCCCAGACACAGGAGCGAGAGCTAACAGCAGTTTTGATGACACGGTGCGACTCCCCACGGAGGCAGATCTGAACGCTCTGAAGGTCACTGCTATTCTTTGCGTTTGTTGTATACTGTGTGGTCGCAGCTGTCCGAGCCAGATGTGTCCTGCCCGAAATGTTATTGCAGTGACGTTTATCAGGTGCACATTTTTGCATTTAAACACAATGGCTGTGCTGGTTCCGATATTCCTGTTGCTCTTTACCAGGCCTGCAGGAAACATCAATCCAAGGAGGAATTCACTGTGAACTACTGTACGAGGCATCGTGTTACATGTAATACGACTTGTGTGGCAGCAACCAGTTGACTGCGATTTCCTCATGTAAACGTTGTAGTTTTGTGTTCGACATTACATTACAAGACGGCCAAACAAAATATACAGATCAGAACTAGCTCGCAGCAATACTTTTGACTGCAAGAAATTGCGTTTTTGTAATGAACATCACATTGATTTAATTGCATTTGTAATGGTCAACCCAGAGACTAGGAAGTCTTTCCCGTGTATCGTAGAATGAAGGTGTCAGCCTTGACCACTGCTTGCCTTATCATCACCTGTATTGTTTGGCAGTTAACTGCTCTTACACACCTAAAGACCATGCGAGCAGTGGGAAGGTCTATTATGTTGCATTTGACAACACACTTGCACCAAGATGTAATGGCCCGCGATTTATTTTATGCGAATTAGTATTAGCACTTGGCATTGGGTAGCAGCACTTCATTGTAATTACTGCAGAGTATTCTCATGACAATACAGATGCTTGTGCAAGTTCTAAATTAAGTTCACGGCCTACTTCATAGCTTAATTGATTTCAATACTTAATCGAAACTTTTCTGACGTACAACTGCAGTCATATTTTGCCAGATTCCCTCATTACGCACTGTGCTGGCTCCGAAGCCTGTAACCTTATGTGGGACAGCTGCTGATCGTTCGGAGTGCCATCTGCTGGAGTTGGCGCAGTGATAACAATATTGACCCAAGTGAGCGGTGTCATCAGAACTGCGTTTCTCTCTCATTCCTAGTGGGCTCCTTGGAGAAAAAAGTAACTCATTTTTCTAACATTGCTTTCGCGCAGCCCTACACAGTGCTCTGGATTTCACGAGGTACACAAGGTGAAAGGCTACTTGCAAGGACAGCATTGTTAAGATTTCATTTTTTATTGCTTTTAATGGTCTTCATTGTGCCACTTAGACTTACTATTACTCAGGTTAATTGTGCATGTCTTAGAAAAGAGACGGTGCTCTTTTGAGTGCCATATATTGTGAGCGTTCACACTCTTAACACTGTTCGACAGTCTGTTGAGGTCAGCATGCCAAAATAATTCTTTTGCAATGATTGTTCGAAAAACAAGAAATATTATTCTACCCAGACAGTGCAGGCTGTGGTTGCAAGCACGAAATTGTTTCATGTAATTTAAGAATACGGCCATAAGTACTGGTGTTCGCCCTGCTTTAATATTAAGGCATATGTCATTTTAATTTTATTTTATATTAGTTCATTAGTTTATGGCCAGTAAATTCTTAAGAAACATTTTGCAGCACTTCTGTTTTTTTTTTGCATTTTAGAATTCGGCGTTTAGTTTTTAAATTTCATTTAGAAATACTTAACATTTTTGTGTCTGAGTAGCCTTGTGGCTCGGACATGCGCCGTGAGACTGTGTCAGAAAGAAACATGTTGTTTCAAAACTTGTGCGTGTTGAATGTGTTTTGATTGCCTCCACCCCATGCCCCTCTCTACACTGCACTGTGGATATGACGTCTATTAGACCTACATATCAGCACCTGCAAGGCTCAGCCAAAACCTCTCACTCGTGTGCGGACCTTGCCCTTCAAGGCCACTCGTGACTGAGCGTGTGTTGTGTGCGTGTGTGCGATGCGTGCTCACTCCACCGAAGAACTCCGCAGGATTGACAGCATCGTCTTCTGAAAGTTAGCAGAGAACTGCTACGGGACTGTTTTCAGAAAATTAACTGTGTCAACTAGTGCTGCGTGGAATCGCGAAAAAAAAAAAAAAACTTCTTTGAGTGTTGTGTGTGTGCGTGTGTGAGTGGAGTTGAGGTGATTGAAAGCTGGACTTCACTGTGTGTGCTCCTGCTCACTAGGCTTAACAAACAAAACATAAAGAACTGCGGAGGTGCTGTTGTGAAAGCTCCTTTTGCCTGCTTATTAGCAAAAGGAAGAAAACCAGGGATGGGCTTAAAAAGTTCTTTCTCATCCGCACTCATTTTAAGTCGCGAGTGTAGTAGTGATGTGTTTGGCTCTGTCAGAGAGCCGCTTACTGGAAGTATTTCAAAAAGTATCCCCACTAACAGCATTTTACCATTATGTTAACAGATAGCACTGCCATAACTGGCATTTACTCAGTCAAAACAGAAAGCGAACTATAAAAAAAAGAGGTCTTAAACAGAACACAAAATATTTAAAAAAAGAAACGGTGCTCCATTCAGGAGTGTCCCAAGGTAATCATGATTTCAGGATCTGAAAGTATAGAAGTACCTAGCACTTCTTGATCGTCTTGGTTTTTAAAATTTGACTTTCATTTTAATTTAACAGGACTGCTGCAGCGACAAGTCATCCAGTAGTAGTCACGGACAGGTTCTCAAATCTGATAAAGTGTTCAGGGGATTTTATCATTTTCTATTTTACAACAGTGTGTCTTTTTTGTCTGGCTAGGATGCCTGCTTTTTATGACGTTAATGAAAAGCCCTCAAGTGAACATAATAGACAACTTGTCGTTAGGCACCAAAGCCCTGTATAGTATTCCATTTCCTGCATGCAAAGAAAACCTTAACAAGCACGTTTTTTCAAAGGAGCTCCTGCTACACAAGAAGCTTTGTTTCACATTGGCTTCGGCCATAAAATGCATAATGTCAGCAGCCTGCCATACAGTCTTGTATAGAGATTGCTTCTTTTGAATTGCTTGACTGAGCATAATAATGCCGGCAGCCTACTCCTTTTTGTGTTCAGATGTAATGTTTTCATTCCTCATTTGCACAGGTGGCAACAGTATCCATTGTTCAATCAAAATAACATCCCAACTTAGCAATGTGCCAATAATGCTTAAAAGATTATTACCGAATGCATTCTGAACCAGCCCTCTTCCTGCCGAGGTTGGGCAACCCGCCTGTCTGCTACTTCAACTTTACATGCCTCATTTGTCCAACCGGTGATTTTTTTTTTTCGTCTCCAGTAAGCCTCGCACCCCGTAACTATGTCGCAACAGTGTTTGAACATCTTCTGAAGCAACCCCTTTCCTTCATAACTGTCTTAACGCTGCTGCACTACCTAGGCAGGCACTTACCGTGGAGCCAACAGGGCACGAAGCGGCTGCGTTCTGCGCGAGCCCCGCTTTTTGTATATAGCCACTTGCACCCATTTCTGAATGTGCCGTTTCTTGAACCTACGTGGTGTGTGTGTAATTTTTGCGGACCTCTGGAGATGATGTTCTTACAGGCGCCAAGAATGTGACGAGAACTTACGTTGCTCTCCCCCTTTGCTCTCCTACCGCATTTTATGTGAGTTCGTGTGCGTGCGAGAATGTGTACCCATTGCGCGATGTGAGTGATCAGTCGCACTTGTAAACAAAACAAGAAAAAAAAACGGATGAAGAAAGGACGCGTGTGCTAAGGATAAGGTGTGAAAACAAAGCAACCAGACTTTTGTACAAGAAACTCACTTTGTAACATATTTATAGCATACATATTTTTATTATGGTATTGGTTTAGAGAATTCACTATCTTGCTCAAGTGATTTCTTTCATTAAAACAGTGTATGAAAAACTGCTGTACGTTTACTGTTGTTTCTTAGTTGTGAGCCATTAAAGACCAAGCCTTTTCTTTTTTCGTGCAGCATCTTATCCATCATATTGACTTCACGGTGATTGCCGTTACTCACCAGCATAGCGTGTGTGCAGTAGTATGCAACTGGAAAGATGGTCTTCACTGTATTGATTCTGTAAATAGTGCATCTATATCTAAAAAAATAGAGTTCAGTGAAGTGTAATCACATAGGGAGGTTACATGTTTAGAGAACGATTCTAAAGTTTGCTGCATTTCAAAGCTGTTAGCACGGATATATTTAGAATCGAGTATCTGCAGGTACTGCTTTATTTGAGGTCGCATTAGGTCTGGTGACACCAGGTAAGCACATGGCAATGGTATTTCTGAAGGAAGATTCAAATGTTAATTACATTACCCTTTTTGCGTTATTATGAGAACGGCATATGCATGTTTTGTTCGTTGTTTGATGGAGGATGGGAATGGTATAAAATTGCTTCATCCCTGAAGGACCCAAATGCAAAGGTAATACAATGCTAGGGCACGTTCATAAACTTTGCAGAAAAGAGATTATAGTTTTTTTTTCTTCCCGATTCTGCTTCACAGTTCGTTCACTAAGATTAGTCTGCTATGTCGTAAAGTTGTATGTCTCCTGGCAGTTGACACTAACCAGTTAATAAGTTAAGTTCTCTAAACAATTTTATTCTGATGTTTCTTGAGATTCAGCACATTTTTAATGAAGCTGCATCTTGATGGAGACCATTTTTTGTATACAGTTTGGAAAACTATATTTTCGATCTCTCTATAGTTTGAAATCCAACGGCAGGTGTGGTAAGTCTTAAAATTTATACATATGAATAATGTATCTGCACAATAAGAACAGGAAATTGGCTTTGATTTATAATTGCGAAAACGCACGGTGCAAATTTCGTCTACGTTTCATATTTTAATCTGGCCTTTTCACATCATGAGTAATTTACTCTTTAACGAACCGCAGAAAATCTTTCGCGTATGTGCGGCGTAGCTAGGAAAACGTAAAGATAAAAGTGATATAATTGGTATTCTGTTGGCAGTATTCCTAAGATGCGCAAGTAAAAAAAAAATGGCCGTGTAACTCGTGTTCTTGGAGGAGTCGCTCGTGTATTAAAAGACAACTTTCGAACAAAGTTCCATTGCAGACCAATTCACGAAAGCAATACCGTGCACAGTGCGTTCTTTATTTTTTTATATTTCAAAAGTGACGACAATCAAGATGTGATATAATTATTACATCCAGGAGAAAGTGCCGGAAGCAGCGACTCGTTTTGTTCAGTTCTCGGATTTAAGTTTTCTGGGGATAATTTCGATGCCCGAAGATCGTGCTTCCGATACGAACGTTTGTACTACCCATCCGTATCGCCTCCTCGAAATCGGCAGACATGCCCATACTGAGCTCCACATCCGAATCACTCAACCCCAGCTCCTTGCAAAGTTCTTCCTTGCATTTCGCTAAGCACATGAAGTCTGGATTCGGGCCGCTCTTATCGTGCTCCGCCATGCCTATCGCCATCAGTCCGGCGAACTTTAGACTAGGACACTCTCCTACGATAAACCTTACGAGCTGGCTCGCGTCCTTTGGTTCGATGCCATTTTTCTGTTCCTCGCCGCTAGTGTTCACCTGAACCAAGACGTTGAGTGGCGAACGTCCGCTCGCAGCCCAAGCGTTGTTCAATGCATGAGCAGTTTTCTGGGATTCCAACGTCTCCACCATGAACAAGTTGGGTATCTTCGGGAACTTCGGCACTTTGTTGCTCTGCAGGCGGCCGATGAAGTGCCACTTGATGTCCGGGCAGTCGCGCAGTATCTCGGCGCTGTTAGCTTTCTCCACAAGCTCTTGAATGTAGTTCTCGCCGAAATGCCTCTGACCTTCGTTGTAGGCCGTGATCACGAGCTCCTTGGGCTTCGTTTTGCTCACAGCTACGAGGCGAGGTGCTGGGCCAGCCAAACCCGCAGAGGCGGCCGCTATTTTCTCGCGCACCAACTGCAAAGCCTTAGGAATGTCCACTTCACTCATTATTCTTCGCATAAGTATTCACAAGAAATTCATTCACTATCCGAACGCACGCACTCTCCGAACTCACAGCGGGAATAAGCAGCCTGGAGATAAGACGGCGCACTGTAGCTCCGATCGCGGCTGTCGATCAGGCCCAGATTATGAGTGCAAATGCTGCATTAAGCCGTTAAGAGATGTTGCCGCCAACAGCTGTGTAAAACATCTACACCAAACTGGCACTGTATTCGCACCATCGCATATATGCTTCTCTTCCGCTGTTTGCTTTACGATCTTAGCGCGTCGAACAAAATGTACGTCCTCCGTGATTTAAAACATGCGAAAGCCGGTACGTTAGTGTCATATGCTGACACTGCTGCTCTGTGGCGCTAGTAGAGCTAGCGAAGGATGAGGCGGGTAAAGCGCTGCTGTCGTAAGAGATGTAGCTAAAAATTGCACATGATGCAGTTTTATACAATGCTTGTGTACGGCGTCTTACATAAAAAAACACGGCGCCAGCGAACGTACGCAAAAGCGGCATTGACACTCAACTCCCAAACCCCATCCCCCTTCTGCCCTTGATTAAAAAAAATCTACCTGCCCTACTGCATCAAAGCAATAGTAACAGTTCAAATCTTGGAATTAAACGCCAGAGGTTTTGGGTCAATAATAAAGTCTCCAGATGTTTTCCTCTTTTTCCTTAAGTACCTACAACCATCGAGGCGTCACCGATGAATCTTATTAGCTAACGCTCGTTTTCGGTAGCCCTGTTCTTCCTAACTCTGGTGAAACTCATTCCCCACTCACTAATGACGGGGAATGGGCAGGAGGAGAAAGGCGCTTCAAGGTAGCATATTGTTCGCTGAATGATGCGTGGTTAATGTTCCTTGACCTTCGTGGCTTTCGCAAATCGTGAAAAAGCAAGGGTAGAATGGTTAGAGTTCTAGCAACCTTATCTAGGTACCTAGGTCATCATTATCCTCAAATTCATGTGAAATCACGCGATAGGTACGGCTGAGTAAAGCCATGAGGGAGCGCCCCCTTCCCCCACCCCGTTGCACGGCGGCGGGGCCCCTGAGAGGGCGCCAGCGTCGAAACGGCACCGCGTCTATCTTAGGGGTTTTCGCGTGCTCAACCACACTCTCTCAGTACAAGCTGCGTGTCATGCGCACTATCACCAGGCCCCGCCGCGGTGGTCTAGTGGCTAAGGTACTCGGCTGCTGACCCGTAGGTCGCGGGCTCGATTCCCGGCTGCGGCGGCTGCATTTCCGATGGAGGCGGAAATGTTGTAGGCCCGTGTACTCAGATTTGGGTGCACGTTAAAGAACCCCAGGTGGTCAAAATTTCCGGAGCCCTCCACTACGGCGTCTCTCATAATCAAATGGTGGTTTTGGGACGTTAAACCCCGCAAATCAATCAATGCGCACTATCACGCACACTGCCTCTTATCGCCACTCGTGGTTTTGACAAAACAGATAAAGCGCGCCACCAGAGAACATCTGCACCACCAGTCAGCACCGAGATGGCGGCGAACGCCGTTAACGCTCCAAGCAGATGACGTCACTTGCAATCCCCCTATCATCTTGTGATTAAGAGCACCCCCTCCCCCACGTCTCTGCTTATGGATGTTGCTATGACATAGTAAATATAAGAATAGCGATACAGAGAAGTAGCGCCCGAAAACGACATGCAAGTGATGACTTGTGCGGCAGAAAAGGGGTGTTCCGCGGGTCCTTCAACCAGTGGCTGGTGAGAGCAGATGTCGTATACCAATATCGTTAAAAAGGTAGTGGCACAACAGCGTGGGCCCACAATGTGAGAGGCCAACCGTTTTCGCTATGGAACATTGGTCGCTGAAGTCTTCACAGAACAACGCATTGCGAAGGCTCTTTCTCGTGTTCGTGTATGACAGCGTAATTATAAGCAGACGATTTCATCAGACACGTCATATATCCAGACACTTGCCCGATGCCACGTTCCTTACGTGTAACGAACGCGACGCTACACACAAACACGTGCTCTGAGATTGCGAGGTGAGGTGCGCGAGCATTTAATCTCGATACTATCTTGGCCTGATTGATGCGCGTCTGCGATTCGCAGTACCATTCGCTGCCGTATTCATTCGCTGCCGGTCGCGCTGTGCATTAACACCGGCTTGTCCCCGCAGTTCAAGTAAATAAATGGGAACGTCTGAGCTTCGTGTCTGCACCAAACACCGTGGTCTGCACAACGAGCCGCGTCGAGGACCTGCTACGGGCAGAGCGCAGGTGGGTCATCTTTTTTGTAACGCCTTCAGGCGATGCTCCAGCTGGTCAGGCTTTGCTTGATCGCTTTGCAGTGTCGATTTCCTGCCTCATTTGTTTTTCTTTGCAGCTTCAACTTGGCTACTTTGTAGGAGTGTACAGCGGCGGCCACGTCTGTAAAGCACGCGAACAGCCGGTTTTTACTCTGTGGGGCAAAACTTCGGGGCAGAATCGGGCTCTGATGTGGTCAGCCTGACAACTAGGCTGTGCATGCTCCTGATACACCACTTCAGAGCCTGAAACTACCTCACGGTTTCGGCCCACAGAGTGAAAACCGGCTGCTCTCCACAGACGTGGCCACGGCTGTACAGTGTCTTTTTTTTTTAAGGGAATACGGCGACGCGTGGCGTGCGCGCTCCAGCGGCTGTTGGCAGCGCGTTCAAGTGGGAGCGATAGCAACCACTTTCTCTTCTCGCGTCATCTCGCGGGGAGCAAAACAAGATGGCAGTGCTGATAGGGAACCGCTTGCAACATTGCAACCCCCTCCTTCTTCAAGGCGATTACCTGCTCTCGCTGGCTCCATATCAGCAACGAATAGTTGTTTCGCTCGCCGCGAGATGACGCGAAAAGGGGCTGTGCATGGTTGCTCTCGCTCCCGTTTGAACGCGCTGCCAGCAGCCGCCGAAGTGCGCAGGCCACTCGCTCCCATATTCCCTTTCATAAAAATTGATACTGTGCGTACCGACACGTACCATGCCACTTAAGCACTTCTTCCGCACCATCACCGAGAGTCTGTGGCGAACGTGCTGACGGCATTGCGTCGAGTAAGAATGTATCTCGTATTTCCGTAAAGTATATTACATTACACTCGTAGGGCCACATTGTTTCAAGCCTTGTCATAGCCATTGTTCATTGAAAGGTCCCAAAATTCAGCCACCCACCATAGTGCATTGGCAGCTTACTCGTTGCATTGATAAAGCTAGCACTTAGGCTAGGTGTCACAATCGGCATTTGTGGGGTCTCCTTAGGTCTGTATTCGGATGCGCAGTCTTTCAAAATGAGTACAGACCAACTAGCTCAGATACTCGGTATTGTATCTCGCTTTCTTTGCCTCAAGCCCCATGAAAGGGGCAAATGAGTTGCATCCAAAAGCGTACGTTGCGCCTGAAGGAATTGATTTTCTTTGCTTCTATCCAGGAGGACAAACTGTTTCCACACAGCCTGTGCTGCAACTGCAGAGACTCGTGATGGGCACCCTCCCGGTACTTCCTGAGTAAGCACTTTCTCATATTTCCAAAACTAAATTAAACAAGGGGAAATCTTTAGTGTGGTCAATTTAATATGACATCGTTCTCTCAAAGGTTACCACGGGCATGTTGCAGTGTGCTAATATGCATGATGCCCACCATAGTGACATGGTAGGCGCTGATACGTATAAACTAAGGCAATGGCGCTATGGTTATGACTGCCGACAATGGCAGGAGTGTATACGTTTAACAGAGAAACGCCCTTAGTTACACGCATTGAGGAAATACAGCGCCTTGGTAACACCGAATAGATGGTACATGCACGAGTACATCTAACTGTGCTTGTAGGTCAAGGGAAACAGTATTGTACCAGTGACTGTAATAGAACGACAGACAGCACACTGACAGTCTGTATTTCTATCATAATCTATAGCACCTAGCACTGCTTGATATTATTTCGTTAAATGCGTGTTATCAACCTATATACGTGAATGAGTTAGGCGTTTCAGCGCCTCTTCCGGGCCAGCAGCTTATACAGAGAAATGCTGCATGTTTTAACCAGTAAGGCTTATACTTCGTGCTTCAGAGTACAGCTCTAAGCTCTTGCGTCAAGTGTCGGCGTGCCTTTAACTATTTCCAATGAACAGTTTACTGCACTTAGATTCCACTTTATGCTCGGAAATTTTTCAACTTCGTCGCTCCACCTAACTTGCCGCTCCCCTTGCACACGCTTGTTTTCATGCCGCTCTAATCAACCACCGGTGTTATCTGTCGTTTTCATGGTTTGACTTGCCCTGGTCAGTTTCTTTCTATAAATATTGGCGATATCTCTACCCAAGTTAACAGTGATTCACAATGCAACCTTCCTTAAATGGCGCTTAACTTTTTCGTTCCTTCGCATGTTGTCTAAAACGAGCTTATTGTTGTTCCGCATTTTTGTGCCCCATATGTTAGAACTGGTCAAGTGCAATGGCTTTTCACATCTTTTTGGTGACAGATAGTGGCAATTACCTGGTCTTGAGCATATATACCGTACGTGCACAAGCCCATCTGTACTCTTCGGCTCATTTATTGATCATTTATGAGTATTGATCTCACATACGTCCCACATTTTACTTCTTTAGAAAATTTCTCCCATATCACCCATCACACTTAGCACAGCGCAAAGTCACTCGTATCTTAAGTCTCCGTAGTCTCGAGGAGAATATTTGTGTGCATGTTTTCAAAGGACGGAAGTATAGCGTTGCGATGGTGAATTTTGGGATAGATTCTGATTTTTCCTCTTCAGAGAGACCATATCAATAAAAATGCTGGATACTTTTCTCTTTTTTCTTTTTAGTTTTTAGCGGTCATTTTAGCTTCCAATCACGTGTTTTTTTTTGTAAATTTGCTCAACTTCACCAATAAATGCATATGAACATTCCCCTGCAAAATTGCCCCGCTTATCCCTGCAATAGCGGATATTTATACTCTGAAATAGTTTTCTTTACATGATATGCCTTTTAGAGTTGGCACACGATAGGGGAAAACTGTGGTAGACGTTTTCTACAGAAAAAAAAGTGCATGTGATAAAGTAAGCTTTACAGGAACAGAATAAAGCCATATAAATGCTCACAAAAGGCTCATCTGCAGCTGGTAGCCCTCTGAAAAAAATGAGGTTCACGCTTTCCTCTTCACAATTTAAGAAATGCTATACGCCGCATGCTTTGACCGTTTCATTCCAAGAACCCGTTGAGCCGATCACGACATGGAACCTTCATGAGGCAGTGGGACAGTGCTTTCCCACTTTTTGAACTTTCACAAGTCAGTGGGACATATATCCCACTTTCAGTAAACTGCTGCCTTAAGCCCACGTTGACGAGACTAGAGCAGCAAGGGTAGGAGACAAACAAGCGCAAACTCCACTCAGTTTATCGGTGAAAAGTGCAGGCGCGTATGCACATCTACACTAACCGAGAGCGCACATGCTGTACATAGATTTTTAAACAGTGCTTGAAAAGAACCCAGAAAATACCAACAGTATGTAACAGAAAGTGTAAAACGATCAGTTAATTTGCCGGTTAATTATTTCAGTGGCTCACTTCATATCTGCATTCCTCTTTACGCAAAAAACTTTGGTTATAATACCACACACTAATAAACAGTTGAGACAGCGCTTGTCTCTTTCCTTGAGTCTGTTAGCTGTGTGCATTCTGACTTTCTATAATTTTTACTAAATCTCCTAGTTTTCCATACATTCACAAGAGTAATGCCCAAGAATTCAAATGCGGAAATTTAGGGTTGAGCAGCACACAAACCTATTTGCAGTCCTCAGTTTGCGCCACACTCTCTCGATTTTGCTGCGAGCACTTGCACCAGTCCACATTACCTGTAGTAGCCGTGTTCTTAGTGGCATCATGCAGTTATCTAGCAGCAACACATGCCAATTGTAATAGTATGCCTAAATTCCGGAGTCTTTTCAATCCAGGGAGTATTATACATCAATCTACAAACATGACGGTGGTTGACTGTTCCTTCCAGCTTGCCAATCTTCGCACCTGGCACACTCAAGTGACGATCCCGCAGGCTTTTGTATACATAATCCAGCCCTTGCTCCACGGAAGAAGTTCCCCAAGAGGCAGTGTTTCAACTTCCTGCTGGCAATCACTGCGTTCTTATGCACCTTTGCTCGAAGATGTGCAATGACTCGATTAAGCATATGTACTGCACTCGCCGTTTCGAACAGGACAATTCATGTGGCTAAGACTTGTTATGCCAGCGAGTCCTCGTCAAACGTCCGTGCCTCTGAAAAAGGCAATCTGGGTCAAGGCCAGCCCGCAGTCCGCCTGACGCGAACAACTCAACGGCGTAAACACGCGCGGCGCCCCTCTGGCCCACGTGCAGTGAGTCAGCAGCGCACGTGACAGCGAGCCGGCGTCTTCGTGTCTGGGGGTCTGACGTGGCCCAGCGGCGACCCCATTGGAGGAATCTGCCCTGACGACCAGCGGCGCTTCTGATTGGACATTTTGGTGGGACCCGGTGCAAATAAAAGAAGCCCTGCGGCGCGTCGCGATCGGCGGTCCTATGAGAGAGGAGTCCCCGTGTCGGAGAGCCGACATGTGTGTGAGTCGGCGGTCTTAGGCGAAAAGCTGACCTATGTGTTAGAGAGGAGAGCTCGGCTCTTCGAGTCTCTGTCGGACCCAGTGCCGAAATTGTAACGCCTCTGTATATATGCTGTACATAAACCTTGTTTAACTCACCGTCGTCTCGTCCGCTCGTCTTATCAGCTCTGCGCAGAAGCAGTCGCGAGCTGAGAAACATACGCTACCAAACGGCTGGTGACCTTCCCGGCGGAGTTGAAAGCAGTGGCGCCTTCGGGACCGTGTTGGCGTCGCCGTCTTTCGCAACAGTGGAGGTCAGCGGTGGGATTTCGGAGGTGGCTTCGCAACAGTGGTTGGCAGCTGCGGGATCGGCCGGCGTCAGCGACATCGATGCAGTGAGTGCCTGATGTTTTCCCCTCAGTTCACCAGACTACTCTAGCTCAGGTTATAGTAGTTTAGAGAAGGGCTGTGTGAAGCATTATAGTGAGCTTTGATCGTTTCAAGCCAAGTCGAAGTGCTTTGAAACCAAAGTTAATGCGGAGGGTGTAAACACGGGAGTGTAAAACAGCTTGCGCGTCTTGCTAGTTGACTTATAGTGGGTACGGCAAGTAAATTGTTAACAGGGGCAAACAGCAAGAGGCTAGTGTGAACGATGGAGAACCTTAAAGTGAAGGAACTCATCGAAATTTGTGAGGAACTCGGCATTACTTTGGGCCGTGCGAAACGAAAGCAAGCGATCCTTGAGATCATGAAGGATGAGGGAGTGTCGGCTGAGGAAGTCGATGAGGCCTGGGTGGATATTAAAGCACGCCGTGAGGAGGCTGAAAGGCGAGAAGTAGAACGTCGCGAGCGCGAGGAGGCCGAGAGACAGGAGCGCCTTGAGATGAAACGACTAGAATTGGCAATCCTACAGTGTTCGCAGGCGCCTAGCGTAGCTTCTCCGACGATTCAGGTCAGCGGTTTTAGAATTCGGGACCAACTGCCACCGTTCGTAGTAGGCGAGGACATGGCGAAGTATCTCTTCAAGTTTGAACACGTCTGTGAGCGAAACGCTTTGGAGCGGCCTCTTTGGGCGCGGAACCTGCTAGCTCTTCTTCCCGGCGAAGTGTCCGACGCGATAACTTGCTTGTCGAGGGAAGCGTTTGAGAGCTATGACGAGGTTAAGGAAGTGCTCTTGAGACGTTATAGGTTGTCACCCGAGGCTTTCAGGCAAAGGTTCCGGTATGCTGAAAAGGGGAATGAGTCACACGTTGACTTCGCGTTTCGTCTTAAAGCCGATTTAATTGAATGGCTCAAGGGCGAAGGTTGTATGACGACCGCGATAAAGTGGTGGAATGCGTTGCATTGGAGCAATTCTACCGCTGCATCGAGGAGGATGTCAAACTTTGGCTGCAGGACAGACTTGGGGAAGTACAGTTAAACAAGGCAGCTGAGTTAGCTGAGGAGTATTATACTCGCCGAAAGTTGCACAGCAGGGCAGTGCGCGTTGAAAAGGATGAGAGAAAAGAGGGCTTTTCAAAGAAACCTGATCAACGGAAACCCGTTCCGCACCGTAATTTCAAGAAGGACCCGTCTCTTACGAAGGACAGTGTAGGGGAAGGGCAAACAGAAGCGGAGAAATCGAGTGAGGTTTCTACCACACAGGCATTTGAATCGGAAAACAAACGAAAGCCGCTAATCTGCTACAACTGCAAAAAGGAAGGACACGTCGCGAGAAACTGTCAGGAAAAGTTTGCCTTCGCAACGATCCGAGAATCAGAAAAAAACATGCGGTTGTTGGAGCCGTATCTCCAAGAAATTAGGGTGAATGAGAAAACGTGCCGAGCACTTAGAGACTCAGCGGCAACCATGGACGTTGTCCATCCTTCATTGGTGTCTCCGGATGACTTTACAGGAGAATGCGCGTGGATCAGGCAAGTCGCCGAGGAGCAGAGTGTTCGCTTACCAATCGCCACGGTTGTCATTAAAGGCCCGTTCGGTGAGCTTCGCACCGAAGCGGCTGTGTCTGCCGCGCTAAATGATCGTTTTCCTTATCTTTTCTCCAACAACTCAGAGCAGCTTCTCAAAGAGCAGGGCAAATCGTTCTTCCCCAACTTAGCGTGCATGGCCCTCACGCGATCGCAAGCGCGGAAGCTATCGCGGCAGCTTGATCTGGTTCGATGCGGTGAACTCTCAAGTGACCTTGTCGGCGGGTCGACGGAACCCCAGAAAGGAAATTTTCCGCATGAGTCATGTGAGCAGTCACGCGAGCGGCCCGTCGCCGAACCGACCGGCGCGGTTTCCGTAGAAAGGGGAGACGACATGGCGCCATTGAGTCAGAGCGAGAGGGTTGCAACGCTCTCACCTGTAGCGGAAAGTTGGAGCGAGCTGCCGAGAGTTGATCGAGAGACGCTCATTCGAGAGCAGCGTGAGGATCTCTCGATTGAAGCGCTAGTGGAAAGCCAAATTGAAGCGCTAGTGGAAAGCCACAAAAACGCGGCACAAGTGCTGTCGAAGGAGCACTACGAGAAATCTGTGAAGAAGCGCGCTTTTGAAGTTGATAATCAGGTAATGCTGCTGCAGCCGCCCAAAAGGAACAAGCTTGAGGTTGATTGGGAAGGGCCCGCCAAAGTATTATCGAAGCCTTGCGGTACAAATTATGAAGTGAAATTAGGAAGGCGGCCGGACAAAATTTACAACTTGATGAAACCATACGTTCAACATCAAGCGGTCGTAAATCTGTTGTTGAATGCTTCAGAGGAAGCAGAAATTTTGAGTTCTAGTGAGGTAATTGAAGGGGGATCGAAGGTAATCTTGGAGCCGTTAAACCTAGAGCCTAGGTTAAGTGAAGGAGGACCTGAGAAAGAGGACCTGAGAAAGATTGGTTCCGAGTTTGGAGACGTGTTTTCGGACCGCCCCGGAAACACGAGGGTGATCGAACACGATATCGAGCTAAGCGGTGAGGAGTCAATCCGTAGCAAGCCGTATCGTTGTTCCCCTGTGCAACGTCGAAAGTGTGAGCCGCTCTTGGTGCCGCATAGGTATCGTCGCCTAAAAGTGGCCGGTTACTGAAGTGGAGCACGTTGCTCCACAACGCAACTTTGACGTTCGCTATCAAAAAAAAAATAAAGGAAAGGTAAACGCTAATGCAGGTGCATTGAGCAGTGCGTTCCAGCTAGTAACTTCTCAACCTTTCGGTTTCTCTCTGGCGACTCGGGGAAAAATTTTGACCTCATCACGACCTGAGCTGAGCGCTCTCGTTCAGAGTGATCTCAAGGGGCCAACTTTATGTGGTATTCTAATTCGTTGCGTTGTTGTAAGTGTGAAAAATTCAAGTTCTTACTTTAAGAGTCTTGTGTCCCACATGTGCCTCTTGATGTAGAGGGAACAAAATTCCGATAGACACGTAGATAGGTATATGTTGTACTATACTTTGTCTGGTGTTCTGTCGGGTGACCGAGGGCACTTGCTTGTGTCGTGTGTTGTTTGTTGTCGAACCGTTCTTAGCAAGTTGCAGAACCATTGACAAGTGCTGAAACCGAAGATGGTCAGAAGAGACGAGCGAAGTTGGCCAGCAAGTTGTGGCGACAAGCCAGTGGAGCTGGGATCCGTCGTCAAGAATGGGAGGTGTTCCCAGAACAGTCTGGAGCTGTATTCTCCCCATGGCCCTGGAGGCGAACCTGGAGGGACCTGGCGAACGAGCGCACCTGACATCCGAGCCCCGTGGAAGCAGCTCGTCTTTCCGGTGCATTGTCTGGCGGCGGGGGTGCTGTTATGCCAGCGAGTCCTCGTCAAACGTCCGTGCCTCTGAAAAAGGCAATCTGGGTCAAGGCCAGCCCGCAGTCCGCCTGACGCGAACAACTCAACGGCGTAAACACGCGCGGCGCCCCTCTGGCCCACGTGCAGTGAGTCAGCAGCGCACGTGACAGCGAGCCGGCGTCTTCGTGTCTGGGGGTCTGACGTGGCCCAGCGGCGACCCCATTGGAGGAATCTGCCCTGACGACCAGCGGCGCTTCTGATTGGACATTTTGGTTGGACCCGGTGCAAATAAAAGAAGCCCTGCGGCGCGTCGCGATCGGCGGTCCTATGAGAGAGGAGTCCCCGTGTCGGAGAGCCGACATGTGTGTGAGTCGGCGGTCTTAGGCGAAAAGCTGACCTATGTGTTAGAGAGGAGAGCTCGGCTCTTCGAGTCTCTGTCGGACCCAGTGCCGAAATTGTAACGCCTCTGTATATATGCTGTACATAAACCTTGTTTAACTCACCGTCTTCTCGTCCGCTCGTCTTATCAGCTCTGCGCAGAAGCAGTCGCGAGCTGAGAAACATACGCTACCAAACGGCTGGTGACCTTCCCGGCGGAGTTGAAAGCAGTGGCGCCTTCGGGACCGTGTTGGCGTCGCCGTCTTTCGCAACAGTCCGTCTTTTTCGAAACAGTGGTTGCAGCGGTGAGATTTCGAAGCGCCCTTCGTAACGTCGTTGGAGGTGCGTGTCGCAACAGACTGTAGGAGGCCGCTCGCCCCTATAGTCGCCTAAAAGGAAGGACGCGGTCTGTCCCATAAATTAAAAAAGAAACGGGGAGGTGGAAGCGCTGCGACGAATCCTTGCTCCCCCTAAAGGGGAACCCTGCGCACGCTTGAGTACTGGGGACCCTGTTTTCAAGCGAGTGAAGGAAGGATTGGAGTGGGCGGATCACTTCTATTAAAAATTGGCTTAGCCTTGCAAAAGTTTTATTGATGTACTGTACAACCAAGCGCCACTATTAACACAGCTTGTTATATAACAAATTGTACTACTGCTGCATGCCTTTTCCTCATATTTTCAGTCCACTGTCTACTCAATTCAACTGCAAGTTTCCTCCTTTGCAATGTATGAGAGAATATGTAATTGATCTCGCTGTGGCACATGGTGTTCTAAACTTGGTGTTAAAGCTAGATGTCGGTGTCTGTAGGCAAACTTGTAAAGCAGGTGCATCATGGCTCACGATTAACAGGTTGCTCTATTTTCTCTTGTAGATTGCCAATCATGGCGTCTCGTGCATGAAACTGACAGTCTCACCCGTCCTTTGCATACGTCGCCAAGTTTTTGCTTTCTGAACCTCTTCGGTTGAACGTCCTTCATTGGAGCATTGGATCTCTCCGCTTGGCGGCCTGCAGTGACTTGGCAAGTGCATTTTTTTTTTCCGGCGATTGCTTTCGCGGTCCGTGTTTGCATATCGCCAAGCGTTGGTGAGCCTTCATGTAATGAAAAAAATTGCCCGCAGCTTCCCTCGGGGGAACACTGAGGAGGATGCGGAAGCATGTAATTGGTTAACGGGTGTTAAATTGCGACTTACTTGGGTCGATGGCTAAATTGGTTAACGTGGTTGTGAAATGGGGTGTTAAATGAGTGAACACGTACGGCACGTATGCGAAAGGGCGGTGTTTTATTTATTGCGACGAACCAACGGACGAGCGGCAACTGAGCGAGCGAGCGCCGACCTTGAGTATATATACAGCGCGACGGTGCATGCGCTGTCAGCTGTCGAATGTTCTCGAAGGAGAAGCGCGCGCGCGGCACAGATGGCGACGGCGCGACGGCGCATGCGCTGTCAGCTGTCGAATGTTCTCGAAGGAGAAGCGCGCGCGGCACAGATGGTGGGCGACGGCGCGACGGCGCATGCGCGCGTGTCAGCTGTCGAATGTTCGAGAAGCGGTGTGGACGGCGCACTACAAGGCGCGAGTATAAGATGCTTCCGCATCTAATATGTTGAACGATTTTGAGTACTTCGTACTCAACTATGGGAGAGCACTGAGCCGTCCCGCTAAAACAGTTTAGTGGCTGGTAACAGAGTTAGACACATGCCTGAATACACAGGCATGGTTCAGTGTGCACCGACGCTCGCGTAGGTTTTAAATAGCTAACTTTACCGTACAAGCTCATGTTTGTGTTACTGGTTTCCGTACCAATACTTTACCTTCCTGGTGCATTTAATGTGAAACTTTGACCGTTTTAACTCGGACACATGTATGCTTTTGAAGTGCAACAAATAACCTTATACTTGATGAACGCGTGAATATTGCAGTAGCAGAGAACGAGTGATTATTGTATCAGACGTAATGAATTAGCTCAACTAAGGCGGTGCGGACGGCGCGGACGGCGCGGACGGCGCACTACAAGGCGCGAGTATAAGATGCTTCCGCATCTAATATTCTGCAGCATTTGGTCTGACCATCTCTTGGAATTATACCTTATAGCAGATGATGTAGATGGTGAGTTGTGGGAATTTTGTGATCTGCGCGAGCCTAGACGCAACATTGTGGTAGGGGTGGGTTTGTAGGCATGTGCATTGGTAGGGCAGGGGAAGGGAATAGGCGCATCAGCCGGGAAAAGGACAAAAGAAACGCAAGTTCCCCCCTCCCCCCCCCCCCAGTTTTGACAGTGGTCACTGCCAGCTGCACCCTGGGGAAACCAACTAAAGCGAAGTTTTCCTTCACCATAGTAATCACTCAATTATGTTACGAGGAAATGAGAATGCTACCAGGGAGTGTTTTAATATAGTAACATGTTCCCTAAATTTCTGCTGTGACGATTGTTTTCGAATGTTCCTTGCGGTGCGGGCCGCCTATGCGGCTCTTTCGCGCCTTCTACTGCATTGCAAAGCGAGCTAAAAAAGTACAAGGCACGAAAGCGTCTTGTACTTGCTTTGCTATCGATGGGAGTGGACCAGTGGGGGCATTTGCTGCTTCAAGAATTTTTTTTCTTTCATTCAAAATGAATAGCGTCATCGCTGCTTTATCGAAGCTGCTGTTAGGCGATAATTGGGACGAATCTTTTTAAATGCTTTAGTTCTTCTTTACTAGAAGGACCACAAAAGGGTTTGCGCTTTAGGCTCCGATAAATCTGATCCGCCTTGCCTACGGTAACTAGTAGCGATGGCAGCAGTTTTCAAAGTGCACGCAAAGAATAAAGCAGTCGACTGGAGTACAGTGTGAAGCTCAGCTCCTAAGCTTACCCCGCAGCTTCACCTACCGGACAAGGGAGAAGGTGAAAGACTGGTTTTTCGCACAATGAAGGCCTGATCGGGAGTCTGACTAGTTAGTTTTCATTCAACTTGAATTGTCTTTTACAGCTCAAAATACAAATTTGACAGAAAAGAACCACAAGTGCAGCACTGCGTAGTTCTCTCTCTCTCAGCAGGGATGAGCGCACGAAGATGTACACGCGCACATACTCTATAAAGTTTTCCGGAGTAACTGCGCAGTTACCACGAAGAGGGCTTTTTGCTCCTCCAAAAAACGAAATGTGCACAAGATTGCACACGGCACCACAAGGAGGGGCACTTTTATTTTTTGTGGAGTAAAGTGACCCGTTGTTTGAGGTAACTGCAGGAATGTTAGCACCGTGTGCAAACGACTTATCAGTGCCTACACAAGCCTGTTTCATTTCAGCGTGTTCTGTAGCGTGGTGTGGTGTAGTGGTTAGTGTACGTGCATGCTCAATGAATGGTCGTGAGTTGATTGATTGCTATGTGGTGTTTAACGTCCCAAAATCACCATATGATTATGAAAGACGCCGTAGTGCAAGGCTCCGGAAATTTCGACCACCTGGGGTTCTTTAACGTGCGCCCAAATTTGAGCACACGGTCCAACATCATATTTGTCTCCATCGAAAATGCAGCCATTTAAAAGCTATACACAGATATCGATATATACACGAGTGAAATTGTTTGCCCCCCCCCCTCCCTCGCTAAAGAGTTGGTACACCACTGTGGAGGGGGGAAAGAGGTTGGCAGTCTTCCTGGTCCCTTAACGAGGGGCATGGTCTTACCTCATACATTGATTTCATAGCGGAGGGCGGCGCCGCAACAACTCCCCTAACCTGAAGGGAAACCGGCGCTCGCCTATGGGTAGGTTGTTCAAACTTCCCTGTGTGAAAGCGGCACCGAGAATCGTTGAAAATATATAGTAGGCGCAATGACAACGGATGAAAAGGGGCACACGCACGGCACCCCCCTTTTCGTGGGTGTCTCACTTTTATTCTGTAATCTTTTTTGTGCCTTCTATTTCCAAATCATGCAATACCAACACACCCTGTTCTCTCTCGCACTGATAGCGGACTTCAAAAAGAATGTGCGTGTGTCGGCAAAAAGATGTTCATGTGTTTGCATACATGTACCCGCTGTCCGCTGCTTGCACTACACGGTATATGTTTAAGATAATGTGAGCCTGCACGGTAAACACTCCTGATTGAAATTCCTAAATGGTTTGGTTGCTGCAAGGCAATCGCATTGGCAGCAGTGTGCCCTTGCCCAAAGGCTCCATGAAAGTCGGCTGCCGTAACTTGTCACAGACAGCCCGCAAAATGGTGCAACAGGAAGAAGACCGCCGCAATCGCATCATGGCTGGTGCATCCCTGATGGAAACCTTAAGATAAGCCTATATATATGCACAGGCGACAAGAACTTCAGTATGTGCTGATCGGGTCAAATTCATTAACGGACCGCCTCCCCTCTTTAGCCAATTTCTGCATATCCTGCACTTTCTATTTTAGTACATTACGCTGCTTGTACTACGCGTCCAACTACACTGAAGTGTAAATATGATCAAGCAAAGTGCAAATGCACGCTTTTGGCCTGTCGATTACATTTTCGTGTATAAATGTGCTCGCCACGATCATTGCACTTGGTGTTTCATGGGTGCGACTTCTCATACGAAATGCATGTAATTGGTAATTCAACCACTGGACGATCGTCGCAATTGAGCACACTAGTGCAGACTTATGCTAATGGGACACGGACTATGACTCTGAATTTGTACTGTTGAATTGTAAGCCTTCGCAACTTGCAGACTAAAAATAGCTACTTTTCCTCGGCCAAACACAGTTGGCCGAGGACACAAGTTTACGTGGAACGCATGTAGTGTTCCTCGTAAACTTGTGTAAACTAATGAACAGGCAAGGCAAGAAAAGCGTAGCCGACATTATTTACTCAATCGTAGTGTAATAATGGAAATAAAACTGAATCAAAGTGGACAAAAAAGCACCCAGTCCATCTGTTGGATCTGACCCCCACGACCTTCAAAGTACATGTCCGCCGCTCTATCAGTCTAACTTTGATGGGAGTATCCCCATCGACTTAGTCGGGTGTCTCTGAAGGTGTTAGCCAGTGCCGCTTCTAGGAAAGGTAGCCAGTGAAACATTTTTACCAGAGAGTGTGACGTGACTTTGCATGAGACGGCTCATGACTAATATGCTGACGTAATGTATTATTTAGTTCATTCGCAGTGGAAACCTCGCTGTGGTAGTTGTTTTCATAGTGCCCTATTTCATTGTTAGATGCAACCATCAATCGGACAATGAGCACAAGAAAATCATGGGGAACATTGCATTGAATTGTCAGGTGTGGCAATTATGATTCAGTTTAAGCGAATTAAGGCGGACGAAGAATTCCTTTTTCTGTCCTTGGGATTAGAACCCACAGCTTCCTATCATCACGTCCGACGCTGTACCGGTTGTATAAAAAGAAATATCTCCTTAGTTATTCCATTCCTAGGTGAAGTATGAGTTCGTATTTGTCTCAAATATTGGATTACCCGTGATCTTGCGTTGCTGTACACGCAAGATCACGGATCACGTACCCTTGTGCATCTGCACGACACCTAAACATGAATCATTGGTGTGCTTGCAGCTTTTCGACCTTCGATCTCATCCAATGGACGCTCAGTGGGAGACTGTGGCCATGCCATCCCTTCGTCCACAACGAGCCAGCTTCGGGTTCCTGCCTTTTGCTTGCCTTCTGGGGAATGCGTCGCGCAGCAAAGCCCATCAACGTGGCCTGCCCTTCTATCTTTGTTTGGGGACTCCCTTCTATGTACCTTCTCATAACTGCGCTTTCGCCTATGTCGGATGAAGAGAGGTTAACGGCCTGCATCTCACCTTGCCCCCGTCGAGCATGCGACCCGATTCCGGATCTACCAGCTGCCCACGAAATGCTGCGAAACATTCTCACGTGGGTGTACGTCAGTGTTATCATACAGTGCTGTTCTATGGATAATCTCAAGGATTAGATTATTACGCCTCTAAATGTTACGCTGTTCGGCCATCATGCTGAGAATCTAGTTTTTAGTGACTGTTCAATATGTTGGACCCATATTGTTCATTAAATTACATAAGCGCGACGTTTCTTGCAACGTTTCGACATGTTTGCATTTAACCACCACATTCGACTTCAGTACAATTGGTCAACCCATCTGCATGTTTTTCTTAACCATGATACATTCATTCACATTGTGCAATGCAGTGGCGTATTGATGCTCTTTTGCTTTATTTTGCATCGAAAGTGGGCAACTTGGTTCAATTCTTCTATCAATTTGTGTTACATGGGAGGCTCTTTTCTGTGCGTGCATGTGTTTGCACGTGTTAGTTGCGCATCTTATTCTCTTCCATTTCGCCCATCCACTACTCAACTCGGTGCTCATTTGGTTGTCTTGAGGTTATATTGTGCACGTGCTCGACACCTTTTCGTTTGTTCAACATAAAGGGGTTCAGGTGTAGCATCGTTAAGTGCGGGTGACAGATTTCGTTTCTTTAGACTGGTTGCTTTGGCTATTCTGCTTAGAGCTTCTGCAGCCTCGTATATGGTCTGTCGCTAACACTTGGTTACCTGGTTATACTCCACGAGCTTCACCCAAATACCTGTTAGTATTTCTGCTGGTATTGTCTTTTCAACTCGGCATGCAGCTTTGCATGTTGTGGTCTTGCTTCACCGTGCCAGTAAACATGCAAGAGCATCAATATGCCAAAAGGAGCACAATGCGACTGTATATCCCTACTGAAGATTCCTACATGTACAGGACCTGCACATACGATGTTATTGGATACGGGGCTTATAGGTGGTATGGCTCATACAGGTGTTACGGGTCACACAGGCGGTATAAGTGTAACGAATGTATGGGTATTACAGGTTATGCAGGTGATATGGGTTGGATTAGCTATTTGGGTCAAAACTGACATGCAGCAAAAGAATGTATTAAGAAAGGCATGCCAGTTCATGAAGCACACGTAAAATAAACACTGCGATGTAGGTATACTGCAATGATATCAAATAAACACGATCAGGCTAGAGTAATGTTTTGACGACTCATTTATTTATGTCGTTCAACATTTCAGCAATGAAGCGGTTAATCTTCCTTAGCCTGTCAATTGCTGCCACTTCATTTGGTTTCGCAGCAATGTACTTGCTGAAAGCATCTGTAAAAATGAGCATGAATGTGTAGCAATCGGAGACTTACTGGTTCATATAGTTGATAAAGTTGATTGTCCCTGAATTAAGCAAATTATACTAAGGTTGAAACACTTACTTCCGACTGCCTCCAATTTCTTAGGCGTGAGTGCCCTCCTGGGTGGTGCCTGGTTCTTGGAACGCACGTAGCACCGACAAGGGGCTCCCGTGATGCTCCTGTTGCGGAGGGCGCTCACACCCCACAGAAGCTTGGTCGCCTCCTTGCAGAACCAGCTGTCTCTCGGACGCAAAATAGGCATGCCCATTTCTCCTGCTCCATGAATATGCCATTTCCTAGGTGAATCTGCGCAAAAAAAGTGTGGAATCATAATAAAAGACTCAAGAGATATCTTGTTTTTGAAAATGTTAGTTGCGCTCTTCGGTCGTGCGAGTATAGTTTTGTTCATATGTATTGAAATAGTTCTGATGAATCTTACATTTCACTTCTGCAACTGCATGCCATCTTGTATAACACTGGTATACTAAAAGTTATCCAAATATGCTTCTTTTTCTAAAGCAACTACAGTTCACAGAATGTGAGTCTATAGGTGCATATAGTGCTCATTATTGGCAATACTAACCCAGCCCTCACAAGGAGAATCAATGAATTTTAGATACTAAAAGACTGGCCAAAAAGTGGGGTGGCATAGTAAGTTAGAAAAACATCAACACAATCCTTATTTAGAAATTTTACACTAATGTGGCTCCAGCGAAACAAAAAATCATTCCTTTCAATGATCAATGAAAAGCAAATCACATCGTTGCTGTCTTTAAGTGTCACATGAACAGTGTGTGAGAAGCTGTAAGACATTTTAGAAAGAAGCATGTTTACAATTTCGAGTGCTCTATATATGTATGGAAGTTAAATGAGCCACTATGTAACATAACTTACAGTTGTGTTGGAATTATTTATTTATTTATTTTGTTTGCTGTAATTATGGCCCACCTCCACATTTCCCTGTAGGAAAATTGGGGGGCGGGTCATAATTACAGCAAAAAAAAAAACGATGCAGTAGTATTGGAATCTGTTTCGACATGTATGGTGCTAGTGCTTGCCATTTTTTTTTTTCAGTCTGTTGAAGTAGTTTTCTTCTGTACGTATGCTTTTGTAGAAAACAAATACACGGGCCCGAGGACAATATGTACTTTTTGAGTAAAGTTTCTCCCGCGAAAGTTCTAGAATATTGGTTGTCAATCAGGGGATCCTAAGTACGTGCTTCTTAATGCCTCTTGAATGTTTTCGAGGAGGCTTTCTATTTTTTTTCGGTTAGCTTTTAGGATGGTGTAGGTGTCCGGTGGATCGAGCCTCGCGCCATTCGCAGACAATTGCCCCCACCTGCTGGTTTTTCCAAGCTCTACATGTTCACCACTATATTAGTGGAATAAAAATAAACGCGGGGAATAAGCTTTCTTAAACCTGTTGATCACTATGTAGTAGGATGGTGCTCTAGAAGACCGGAGAAGCGCTGCCCAGGTAACTAAAGCATGGCCACCGGTCGCGTCGGTGATTAAAGAAACAGTCCTGTTCATGCACTCGGCAATGTCATCGAACGAAATGACTGGTTGTTGACCACCAGAGCACATGCCCATTGGTGCAGGCTTGTATGCGACCGCCTTTGAGGAGGAAATTATGTTCTCTTGTTGCAGTCTAGTAAGAGGCAAGATTCGCTTTAGTCCTTATTAGTGCAGCATCCTGATGTTCACAGATATTGATTGCTCAATGTCTTATTATGCTGATCTGCACATTTGCAGTTGTACAATGTCTTCCATTGCTCCACATCTACCAAGTACTTATAGGCCTCTACCATTTAGCGCTTTTCTTCCTTCCTACGGCCAAGACATTGTTGCTACATATGGCTTGTTCGATTGAGAGTATTTAACAGTAATGTGCTACTAATTCTAATTCACAGTACTACCAGATGCTGTCTTTGCCCCGTAAAGTGTGAATTCCGATATAACTGCCATATATGTGACTTCACTATTCGTGCCGGTTTTTGAACAGATTCTTTGTCAAGGGACTCGTCTTATTGTGTTTACATTCTTTGTTTCGAAAAAATCTGTGGTTGCTGCAATTCATCTTAATAAAACGTACATTGTGTGTTAGGTTTTCTTATTTAGCGCTCTCTGGTGCTCAGCCAGTCGTGCTTTTGTGCTGCCTTGACTGCTACGTCAAGCCCGATGGCCCAAAGAGCGTTGCTCTGCGAGTCATTCATAAAATAGTTTACCGGACATTGGAACAATAGGTTGCGTAAACGCTACGACATTCACAAGATGGAAAGCCAAAGCAGATGTTCAGGAGATTGGGTATTCAAGGGAAATATTCAACACTGAGTGTTGCTGTAGTTGTTTCGACAAGTGGTCGTATCTTCATGGAGAATGAGGGACTTGGGCAAGTGTGCTTGTCGAAATGTTGGTTCCTGTGATGTCCAATGTTTAATACTATTGATCTGCTCTCAAAACAGAACAATCAAGGTAAGCACGATATTTTGTTTGCCCCCTACGCACTCCCTTGTGTGTAGATGTTCAATTAGTACTTTCAACAATAGGTGGATAAATAGACATTGTCCGATACGGATGTTCGTGGGCAAGTCTACAGCTTGAAATTGAATTTAATCTCGCCACTTTGAATTGACATCTCTGCCGTGATGAGGTCCGATATCCCTCTGTGGTACGTCGCTTGTAAAGCAGCCTTTTCAGGGCCGGCGTACATAAATCCTCTTTAATTTTTCGGACAGTCTCTGATACAGCTCTTTGATATTACTTTTTTATAGTCGTACAGCTCTTTCATACCTGCTCAAATCATTATTGAACTGAGCACCTCAGGTCTGAGTGCAAACTTGATGTTGGTTTGAGGTATCCCTAATTGGTAGTAGAGCTAATTGGTAGTAGAGAAACGGTTGAGGTGCTGAAAGTGTTTTGTCGGCTGAAATGCCCCCGACTCCCTCGATGCCATTGTCGCATGTCATGAAAACGCTTTTGCAAAGATACGTTTTGCTTTTTATAGTTACTGGCAGTTACCAATTAGGGGCGCCGACATCGGAGGGGAGCTGCTCCCCTGCCTGCCTCCCTCAGCCGCCCCCTTCCGATAAAAGCAAGCGTGTCCTATATACAGCACATAAGTTCCTCACCTACTTGCCCCAACAAAAAAATTTTCGCGTCGCTCCCGTTGCCAATCAACGGCACCGCCTACGCTTTCTGCATTGAGATGGCAGACACCGCAGCCTGTGACCACTGTGGCAAAGAAGAAACCATCCAACATATATTCTTTGTGACTGCCTAGAGTATAGTTGACAACGACTATGCCTTCGCAAGGAACTCGGCAAGTTAGATAACAAACCTCTGTCGGAGGAAGGAATTCTACAATATTGACAAGATGCAACTTCACAGAAGAAGGCCTGAAAGCGCTACTGCACTTTTTGCGATCGAGCGGCCTTTCTGAACGGTTGTAGCCAGTACGCCCTTCCTGTGCGTGTTTTCATTTTCTCATGAATGCACGTGCGTTTTTTTTTCTATCTACCTCCTCTCTCTTGCCCCTATTTCCCCACTCCCAGTGCTGGGTATAAAACCAGATGCCAATATCTGGTTAACCTCCCGGCCTTCCTTCTCTCTCTCTATCTCTTTTGTAACATGTCATGACAAGAACATAGCGATGTCATGGCCCGTCTGATGGGCACGATGTTGAGTGTGAACGAAAAAAAAGCTTTTTTTTTAAACTTCACTGACGCATTATAACGTGCACGTGAGGTCTGCCTGTGCCTGTGCCTTCGTAGTTGGCGTACGCCAAAATTCCAAGCAAGAACAATGGCTGATCCAGCAGAGCAGGTAATATCGCTTTGACCGGTCGTGTGTAAGCGCGGACACTTCAAATCCAAACTTGACGAGGGAGCAGCGGACAGATACAAACATTCCTGCACTGTCGAATACTTCATAAAATGCAGCCAAGGTTGGCCCATGTGCCAAGAACCAGGAACACTTGAACACATGATAGAACTACGTATATATACATTGATCCAAAAGCACCCACCACCACTCTTCCCGTCAGCCCTACTCCCAAACGCTGCTCCCCCCTCCCCCACTGTTAGACCCCTTAGGTATAGTCATAGGAAGATCTTACTGTGCACTCTCGGAATACCAGCTGCGGCCATTTACGAGGGGCCAGGCGGCGAGAGACGCATATGAACTTCCGCTCAAGAGGGGACCGCTTCCTTCGGCGCAGGAGCCGGAAAGCTCCTTAATAATGTTTTTCATTCGTTTATTTAAATATATTGCGGCGTATTCACGGTATCTGACGAGCTCTCTAGAGCTCGTACAGACGTAATCCGCGCCGAAGACGCCACGTTGCGAGCTCTCGAAGCGGCGCCCGAGAGCGAGGGGAGAGACTGAAATGCGCGTTCACGAAGCCGGGCCAACGCAGCAAGAAAGGGTTCAGGGTGCTACTGAGGGCACCAAGGGTCGCTGCGAAGAAATGCCACAAGGGATTCAACACGCATACAGAGCTTCGGCGTATATACGGCCATTTACACGCCGTGAATTGGCCATGTAGACTTTCTCCCTCTGCATCTCTTTCGAGTCGTGAGTACAGCCAGAGCCCGATAAAGCTATGACACGTCTACCGCAACTAAAAACAGTTGCCGAAAGCACGGCCAGCCCACTTCCGTCGCTCGTATAGTAACCCAAGACGCATAAACAGTCGCCAAGGCACGTTTATCTCGAATGGCAAATGCGACATCTCCTACCAGGCAACCACTGTTTTCGGCTTTCTTTTTATATATATACCATACTACGGTGGTTTAGTAGGTAAGGTGCTTTGCTGACCCGAAGGTCGCGGGATCGAACCCCTGTCGTGGTGGCTGCATTTCAACGGAGGCGGAAGGGTAAGATGACTTTCATGGTGTTGCTGCCCTAAACGGTTTCCCGGAAAGACGACGCTCTATTCTCGAACGCATCCTTGCGACGCAGAAGGCCTGTTTTCGATACTCACTTGAAACGACAGATATTTTTATTATTCATTTATTGGCACATTTCTCGGCTTTTTCGCTAATAGCTAACGAAGTCGACAAAGGAAGTTCTGTGCGTCTATCTTTTCATTGTTTCATACTTGTACTTATAGTGATCATCGGCGATACGTGACAGAGGGACGGGCTGGCTCGCAATTTGCTCGTCGACACTGGTGCAGAAACTGTTATTATTATTATTATTATTATTATTATTATTATTATTATTATTATTATTATTATTATTATTATTATTATTATTATTATTATTATTATTATTATTATTATTATTATTATGACCAGTACACAGTAGTTACGTGGCTAAGATACAATTGCGCTTTGCAGGTGTCGGCGTATAGCGTAACGCGTAAAATGCTCGCTTTCAGAGTGGAGGGGCTAGGTTCGACCCCTAACTCCGCATGAGAGTTTTTTTTATTTATTAAAAAAACAAGCAGCAGATTTTCTCGTTTTTTTATTGTTTATGTTCGTTCTACGTGACAAAGATGGACGGACAAGCAAGTCTTGTCATTGATTGCGTTGGAGGCCGAAGCTCTGCACATATACGCTGAAAAACAACAGACCGTACAACAATGTTTTCAGCGTAGCGAAAATAGGCAATAATGTGCCCAGTTCGTTTGATCAAGCAAACGTCTCACCATACCCTATTGTTTCGGGTCTTCGGGTCAATGGTGTTTTCAGTAGGATAAATCAGAGCCAAGGGTTTCCCTTACGCGTTGGCTTCCCAACAATGCATGGTCCCTAATAGCAAAAAAGTTGAGGCCCTTATCAGCCTTGACAAGGCTCAACTTTTGCCTGACGTCACACCTTGTCGTGGAGGGTGTAACATGCGTTTGTTCAAAGCCTAAGCGCTCCTGATGCATTGGATTCCCCGCAATGCATGGTCAAAACGCGAAAAAAGTTCAGGTCCTTATCGCCCCTGATAATGATCCACTTTTGTCTGGCGTCACAGCTTGTCACGTGGGCGTACTGTACGTTTGTTTCGAGCTGAAGGTTCCCCTGAGAAATTGGCTTCCCCACATTGCATGGTCAAAACGCCCGAAAAAAGTTTAGGCCCTTATCAGCCCTGATAGGGTTCAACTTTTGTCTGACGTCACAGCTTGTCCCGTGGGCGTACTGTGCGTTTGTTTCGAGCTAAAGGTTCCCCTGAGAAATTGGCTTCCCCACATTGCATGGTCAAAACGACCGAAAAAAGTTTAGGTCCTTATCAGCCCTGATAGGGTTCAAATTTTGTCTGGCGTCACAGCTTGTCCCGTGGGCGTACTGTACGTTTGTTTCGAGCTAAAGGTTCCCCTGAGAAGTTGGCTTCCCCACATTGCATGGTCAAAACGACCGAAAAAAGTTTAGGTCCTTATCAGCCCTGATAGGGTTCAACTTTTGTCTGGCGTCACAGCTTGTCCCGTGGGCGTACTGTACGTTTGTTTCGAGCTAAAGGTTCCCCTGAGAAGTTGGCTTCCCCACATTGCATGGTCAAAACGACCGAAAAAAGTTTAGGTCCTTATCAGCCCTGATAGGGTTCAACTTTTGTCTGACGTCACAGCTTGTCCCGTGGGCGTACTGTACGTTTGTTTCGAGCTAAAGGTTCCCCTGAGAAGTTGGCTTCCCCACATTGCATGGTCAAAACGACCGAAAAAAGTTTAGGTCCTTATCAGCCCTGATAGGGTTCAACTTTTGTCTGACGTCACAGCTTGTCCCGTGGGCGTACTGTGCGTTTGTTTCGAGCTAAAGGTTCCCCTGAGAAATTGGCTTCCCCACATTGCATAGTCAAAACGACCGAAAAAAGTTTAGGTCCTTATCAGCCCTGATAGGGTTCAACTTTTGTCTGGCGTCACAGCTTGTCCCGTGGGCGTACTGTACGTTTGTTTCGAGCTAAAGGTTCCCCTGAGAAATTGGCTTCCCCACATTGCATAGTCAAAACGACCGAAAAAAGTTTAGGTCCTTATCAGCCCTGATAGGGTTCAACTTTTGTCTGGCGTCACAGCTTGTCCCGTGGGCGTACTGTGCGTTTGTTTCGAGCTTAAGGTTCCCCTGAGAAATTGGCTTCCCCACATTGCATAGTCAAAACGACCGAAAAAAGTTTAGGCCCTTATCAGCCCTGATAGGGTTCAACTTTTGTCTGACGTCACAGCTTGTCCCGTGGGCGTACTGTGCGTTTGTTTCGAGCTTAAGGTTCCCCTGAGAAATTGGCTTCCCCACATTGCATGGTAAAAACGCCCGAAAAAAGTTTAGGCCCTTATCAGCCCTGATAGGGTTCAACTTTTGTCTGACGTCACAGCTTGTCCCGTGGGCGTACTGTACGTTTGTTTCGAGCTAAAGGTTCCCCTGAGAAGTTGGCTTCCCCACATTGCATGGTCAAAACGACCGAAAAAAGTTTAGGTCCTTATCAGCCCTGATAGGGTTCAACTTTTCTCTGACGTCACAGCTTGTCGCGTGGGCGTACTGTGCGTTTGTTTCGAGCTAAAGGTTCCCCTGAGAAGTTGGCTTCCCCACATTGCATGGTCAAAACGACCGAAAAAAGTTTAGGTCCTTATCAGCCCTGATAGGGTTCAACTTTTGTCTGACGTCACAGCTTGTCCCATGGGCGTACTGTACGTTTGTTTCGAGCTGAAGGTTCCCCTGAGAAGTTGGCTTCCCCACATTGCATGGTCAAAACGCCCGAAAAAAGTTTAGGTCTTTATCAGCCCTGATAGGGTTCAACTTTTGTCTGGCGTCACAGCTTGTCCAGTGGGCGTACTGTACGTTTGTTTCGAGCTAAAGGTTCCCCTGAGAAGTTGGCTTCCCCACATTGCATGGTAAAAACGCCCGAAAAAAGTTTAGGCCCTTATCAGCCCTGATAGGGTTCAACTTTTGTCTGACGTCACAGCTTGTCCCGTGGGCGTACTGTGCGTTTGTTTCGAGCTAAAGGTTCCCCTGAGAAGTTGGCTTCCCCACATTGCACGGTCAAAACGACCGAAAAAAGTTTAGGTCCTTATCAGCCCTGATAGGGTTCAACTTTTGTCTGACGTCACAGCTTGTCGCGTGGGCGTACTGTGCGTTTGTTTCGAGCTAAAGGTTCCCCTGAGAAGTTGGCTTCCCCACATTGCATGGTCAAAACGACCGAAAAAGTTTAGGTCCTTATCAGCCCTGATAGGGTTCAACTTTTGTCTGACGTCACAGCTTGTCCCATGGGCGTACTGTACGTTTGTTTCGAGCTGAAGGTTCCCCTGAGAAATCGGCTTCCCCACATTGCATGGTCAAAACGCCCGAAAAAAGTTTAGGTCCTTATCAGCCCTGATAGGGTTCAACTTTTGTTTGACGTCACAGCTTGTCCCGTGGGCGTACTGTGCGTTTGTTTCGAGCTAAAGGTTCCCCTGAGAAGTTGGCTCCCCCACATTGCATGGTCAAAACGACCGAAAAAAGTTTAGGTCCTTATCAGCCCTGATAGGGTTAAACTTTTGTCTGACGTCACAGCTTGTCCCGTGGGCGTACTGTGCGTTTGTTTCGAGCTAAAGGTTCTCCTGAGAAGTTGGCTCCCCCACATTGCATGGTCAAAACGACCGAAAAAAGTTTAGGTCCTTATCAGCCCTGATAGGGTTCAACTTTTGTCTGACGTCACAGCTTGTCCCGTGGGCGTACTGTACGTTTGTTTCGAGCTGAAGGTTCCCCTGAGAAGTTGGCTTCCCCACATTGCATGGTCAAAACGACCGAAAAAAGTTTAGGTCCTTATCAGCCCTGATAGGGTTCAACTTTTGTCTGACGTCACAGCTTGTCCCGTGGGCGTACTGTACGTTTGTTTCGAGCTAAAGGTTCCCCTGAGAAGTTGGCTTCCCCACATTGCATGGTCAAAACTAGCGAAAATAGTTTAAGTCCTTATCAGCCCTGATAGGGTTCAACTTTTGTCTGACGTCACACCATGCCGTGGAGAGCGTACTATGCGTTTGTTTCGAACCAAACGGCCCAGGTCGCGGGATCGAATCCCGGCCGCGGCTGCTGCCTTTTTGATGGGGGCGAAAATGCTGTAGGCCCGTGTGCTCAGATATGGGCGCACGTTAAAGAACCCCAGGTGGTCAAAATTACCGGAGTCCTCCACTACGGCGTCTCTCATAATCATATGGTGCTTTTGGGACGTTAATCCCAAGATATCAATCATATCAATCAATTGAACTAATGGGCCCTGATGCGTTGGCCTAACCGCAACACTTGGTTACAACTAGCTAAAAACGTTGAGGCCATTATCAGCCCTGATAATAGAAGAAAAAAATTTGATGGATCCCTGGGATTCGAACCTAGTCCTTCTTGCGCCAGAGGCGAGTGTTTTATTCATTGAGCTAAACACCAACGCTTTGTTGTCGCGAATTTATATGAACCATCAGAATGCGTCCTACCGACGAAAAAAAAGGGCTTTCACTCGCAGCCCTGGGATTCGAACGTAACGCTCCGTAGCCACGCACCCCAACCGTTCAGCAAAGCACCACCACTTCGTTTGCTTGAATTCACGGGAACCATGCGAATGCTGATGTAACCGGGGGTCTGCCCTGAGGACCGGAGCCAGCCAGAGTCCCGAGGAGATGTCGAGGAGAGCATCCCGGAGCTCTTAACAGTAACTTTTAATTACATTATATACAGGTAGCGTGTTATTACATGATGAGAGAAGCATCATGGAAGCTCTCGACGGAAGCATGATGGGAGCTTCTGCGAGCTTGTGAGAGCATGTGAGAGGTTGTCGGGAGCGCCTCGGCGATCGCGTTTTATGTCCTGGCATTCCCAGGATTCCCTGCAGGAAAAAAAAAAAACAGTGGAGGTCAGGAGAGTCGAATTATGTTTGTCATCTTCACCTCCACCCCCGAAAGGGGAAGGTGAAACACCACCTCCTTCTAAACCCACGAAAGGGGGAAAAGGCACGCCCTGTTCAGCCTATGGCGAGGGAAAAACACCTCACACCACGCACGACACAGCACAGCACGAAGACGTTGAGTCTTACGTGGAAGTCGATTTCGCAGTCTGTTGCAGGGATGGCTATGCGGCGCCAGGACAGACCACAAACTGTGGAAACAGTGGCATCAAGGCGCCATGGAGAACGTGGGAAATGCACCCGCAGACGATTGTCAGACGCTGGGCCCTTTGTCCGGGGCACCTTGACGGCAAAGCAAGCCGCCTCGACGGTCAACAACTCTTCCTAATCCGTCAGTCGCTCATGCGTGTCCAAAGGGTTTTACGAGGGGCGCCGACGACCTGGGATAACTAGAAGAACAATTTCTCTGTTGTCGCCGCTCTTGGTGCATCTCTGGAAGCGCTTGACTCGTGAGAAATCAGGGTAGGCTCAGCCACAATTTCTCATGCGTCAAAGCGGCATCAAGCCAGGCAGGCCGATCATAACAATGCGTCCTACCAACGAAGGAAAAAAAAAAAGGCCTTCATCACAGCACTGGGATTTGAACATGGGCCGTCATGCTTTGATGCTAGTGCCTTAACCATTAAGACATTGTTCTATCTATCTATCTATCTATCTATCTATCTATCTATCTATCTATCTATCTATCTATCTATCTATCTATCTATCTATCTATTCAGCCAGCCGCCAACATATGTGTGCCGTCATGATCGCATCTTCAATCTGTTGTAGACCAAGATTGGCAGGGGAGGGTAAAAAAAGTTTGAGGATTCTCAGCAGGATTGTTACGCTATTGTTGTGACCCTTTTAGATACATTGCATTTCGAACCCCAAAAGTATTTTGACCTTTGCGTTGACACACACACACACATACATATATATATATATATATATATATATATATATATATATATATATATATATATATATATATATATATATATATATATATATATATATATATATATATATATATATATATATATATATATATATATATATATATATATCTGTATGTGTATTTTGATGCCTCCTCTGCCGGAGTGCATGATGATGAGTGGGGCGAAGCATCCATCTGTACGTCTGTCCGTATGTGCGTTCGTGCATCCATATGTGCGTTCAATCATCTGTGCAGTCCGTTCGGGTGTCGGTCCGTCAATTCATGTGTCCGAGTGTGCATCTGTCTGTCTGTTCATCCGTGCGCCTGTCCATCCGTCCGTTAATATAGTGAACACTCCAAGTACCTGCCATGTCGCATCTTTTCATCCTATATATTCATCATACAGAAGTGCTACCATCCAGTGGACATTCCATGTACTAAACAAAAGGTGGCACGGCCGGTACTAGAGGAGCGGCACGCGCGTACTCCCTTACGGCCTGCGCTTCGTGTCTAGTTCCCACCTTTGACCGCCGCTAGTTCATGGCACTGCAGCCCAATCCTCGCTAAACCTTGTTAAAACCAAGGAGGTTACGCCCAGCGAGTTTACCGTGGCAACACTTTCTGGTCAGGTAGTGCTCAAAGGGCGTCCTTCTCATACTAGTTTTTTTTTTGTAAGCATCAAATTCAAGGCAAATTTTATTAGAGATTAAGTCATCAATATTCGTCTCTAGGTTATTTCATCAGGAACAACTGCCTTTTTTATTTATGATTAATGTGCGCGGGTTTCCTCCTCCCCTCTAAGGAGTGCGCGCATGCCGTTCCGCTAGTCCGTCCGTAGAGGTGGCTACCTCCTCCTCCTCCTCCTCCTCCTCCTCCTCCTACTACTACTACTACTACTACTACTACTACTACTACTACTACTACTACTACTACTACTACATGCATCACGGACGCACGACCCACGGCTTACGGAGCTTCGCCCCTAAAATAAAAAAAATACCAGATTTCCAAAGGCCATAGGCTCACCATTTTCACCAGAAATCCACTCACAATAGATTTTATTGATAGGTTATGCACCTTTGAAAAATCTAGGAATACCAAATTTCCAAGAGAAATTTTCACCAGTAATGAAGACAGAATCAATTGTTATTTAAATGTCACTGAACTTCGTGTCATTTTGCATACCAGAGTCTAAAGCGAAACTGAATAATGGAGCAATGCGTGGATTCCAGAGGCTTTCTCTGTTTCTGTTGTTGAAACTTTATTAAAAAAATCAATTTGATTCCAAATGAAAAGAAATTTCAAGTAAGTCTTTCAAGGTTTCTCGACGATTGAGTTTTGTCAATTTTAATAAAATTCGTTTTCGGTGTATCTTGTAGTCAGTATACTTCATATGCTTATATTATTTGCAATATGCGAACAATGTTTCTCTGCCCAGTGACCCGCTAATTGCGTAGTGTAGTGGTTGTGGTGTTCGACTGCTGACGCGAAGGTCGTAGGACCGAATTCCGGCAGCGGTGAGAATTCCTATTGAGGCGAGAATACTTGAGGTCCGTTATTTAGGAGCATGTTAATGAATCCCAGGTGGTGTAATATTGTGGTTCCGGAACCTTCAACCCCAAAAGAATACTACGTTGAGTGGCCGCCGAATCTGTTGGATACCATTCGTAATGTTAAGGCATAATGAATGATGAATACGCTTTCGACAACGGTTTCGGCAATACTTGTATCCAAGAACATTTCTTTACTCTTTTTTAATCATTGTCATGCACATTGGCACGCTTGGTCTTAACCATTTTATTCATATCCTTAGATGATGGTGTAGGTACTCTACACAATAATGAACACCACAGTATGAACAACACGTAGGAACAATGGGAGGTGCTGCTGTCCAGCTCGGCCTTTGAACCTATTATTCAAGCCAGTAAAACTAGAACGCTTATTATGTTAGGCGAGATAGATGTACGTTATTTGGCGTGTAATAATGATGTCGGTAAGTGCCACAATAATGTCATAAATTAAGTGTTAAGCATAATGTTTCATGAGCATTTGAATAGCAATGGGGTGTTAACCGTATGTATGGATGACCCTGCATACACACGTTCATGGGCAGCAGTATCTTAATCGAGTTTTTACGAGCATCTTCTCAGGCAACGAATCACTCAGTAATCAATCAAGTGATCTGTCGATCGGTAGTATACAACTAAACAAACACGTATGATCAGGAAAGTGCAGTACGTTTGTGCTACATACAGCGCTAAAGTTAGCAACGGAAGACAGACACCATATGGGGGAACGTGGCCTTGAAATGAGTTGCGTTGCGCTGAGCCAAGGCGTGGGCGTTAGGTGACACACTCTTGACGCTTCCATATACACATATATTTTGGCGACACCGACCTTCCCTACGATTGATAGCAGCGGGAATTCCGGTAGTTCGCCGGTGCATAGACCGCTTGCAGTATTGTCGCCGAGAATGCGAGCTCGCAGGAAGAACAACGTACGTAGCTACGCTTCAGAGAGAAAGGGTCGTTATGGAGAGGAGCAGACGCTATACTTTCAACAGGAACACTGCTCAGTTCTGTACAGCTAAGCGAATCACGTAATCAAGGCGGTCATTGCGATCGCCGGTTAGACTGATCGAGCCATAGCCTTACAGGCAGACATCCTTCTCCCGCTGCCGTCAAAGACGTCCGCTGACGCAGCGTCCAAGAGCGCGGACTTCCGAAAGCTTCAACGTGCGCGCTCGAGCGAGCGTCAAGACGACCTCCGAAGCGGATGCAATGCGGCGCCAACACCCACGCGCCGATGTTGCGTTGGTACCGGCGGCGAGCCGGAGATATAAACGAGAAACGGAATCAGTGAAACCAACATCCCGACGCCCCAGAAACGTGGAAAGAAGCACGCCCGACGACATGAGCAAACGCGCGGAAAATCCCGCCACAGCCGCCGCTGCGCTGCTGCTCTTGGTACAACTCTCCGCTCACTGGACACCCGTCGAGTCTCAGGGAATCCTGTCTGAAGGTGAGAAATATTAGTTATTGACAAAGTCTCGTACACTTACACAACATTTGTCTTTTTTTTTCGATTATGCGAAGTATGATGGGTGATTTGGTTTGGTTTAGTCAAGTTGGAGCGATATCTGCCAAGCACGAGATGAAAAGACGCGAGAAAATGCTCACACACATGCAGGACAAGCAACGGTCCTCCATGTGTTACAGGCTGCATCATGTGTTCTTCTTCCGTGATGATTAAGGGTGCACAAGTATGAAGAGGACTCTCCTTCTGTAAGGGCTTCTCTTCGAGCCTACTAGGGTCAAGACGCACGACTTCAGAGTTGCCACAGCTTGATGTCCTAGAGGCCGACGCCTCTGCTTTTCTTCGAGTAGCTCGCTCCCTTTTCTCTATCCGAGATGGTCTCGCCTGTATGAGAGCCACATGCTTCGCATACGGCTTTATAAATGCCGCATACGAGCTATCTACAGCTATACGACCATACACGTCGTTTGCTCCACGCAAAATATTTTTTCCTTCATCAGTTCAATGCAATGTAATTCAATGCAATGTTCCGAATACTTCCAGTGTTGCCCTATATTGAACAGTGCATTGATTTTTGCATGGTGTAGCGACTATAGGCTAATTAGGCTGGCCAGATTTCCGGTGCCCAGTAGTGCAGCGAATGGATAACGAACGTAGATTGTATATACGATGGTGTGAATTAGACCGCAACTGTCCCCGTCTGCACCCCGTAGCACTATATGTATCATGTTTCTATTAAAAATGGAAACATTTCACGTTCGAAAATGTGATTGCGTCACAGTGCAAAAGTAGCAGGTGTCCACGAGTCTAGAAAAGTATAAGCGCCAGGGTGCAAAATAATCGTGTTGAAGCAACTTTAATTCAATGCTTCGATGTTGATTGAAATACGGGACAATTGCAGAAGCGGTCTTACGGTCACTATATTAAATTTTATATGAAGTATTTTTTATTACATCTGCATGTTTTAGAACATGAGCAACACCTCATGCAGCTCCGCAATATTTTTAAGAATAATTGGTAAACAAAAAATTACCGGAGGAGTTCTGCGTGCATGATACTTACAATTCGTGCGAAGTTTGTTCGTTGTAATGTTGGGGCCTTGTGGGCTAACACATTTTATTTCACTTGCTTTCGGATGTGGCTACTTTCAGAATACTGAACACAATACTCGCACGGTTCACTGCAAAATCATTGTATAGGCTCCCCCCTTTGTACAAGAGGTACAGAAAACGTTCTCTTTTCGAAGTTGTTCGTATCTGCAACTAAGCCATTAAAACTTATTTGTCTAATACGGCTACCACTGGTACGAGCATAGCCAGGTGGGGGAGTGGGGGCTCGACTTCCACCGAAATGTTCAATTTTGCATTTGTATATATACGCGCACGCATACGAAAACACGCCCAAACATACTCGTATGGCTGAACCTCTCATCATAGCTGGGCTAGATGAAGAGTCAACATTAGCACAGTTTGTGGCGGAGGAAAGAAGGTGTCGCCTAACAGGCGTGGACAATGAAAATGACGAGGCATGGAGAAGTTAGTTCATAACTGTAAGTCTTTCCTTGTACGCTGCTTCGCTTGCCGTAAATACTCGCGTATAAGAGGTCTATATCACCCGATGTACTCAAGCACAGTTCTTTATTTTCGCAGAAGAGGCGGCTTACATTGCGCCTTCGGCCAAGCAGCAGAAGCCGCGAGACCCTCTGGTGGAGTTGCTACGGGAGCAACTGCCTTACACCCGGACCATCGCCGGCAACGGCGGTACGTTTTCCATCAACGAGACCGTGCGCGGCACAGCCTACAGCGGCCACGTGTACGTCCAGAAGGGACACCTCCACGGCCTCGCAAGCGTTTCACGAACGGCAAAGAGCTGCGGCCACCGCAAGCTGCAGCTTATGTGGCCTCGGGTGACGGCCACGTTCAAGTTCAGGGCTTCGGTCAACGGCGTTCGCGTTCTCGGCTTGGCAACGGTGTACTTGCTGCCGGCCACTGTGCGGCTGCCGCTTGACGTCGACGGCATGCCCTCGGGCTCGTACCGCGTGGACGCAGTCAAGGCATCGTCGTTCAGCACTTCCTCGCTCAAGGGTTTTACGCACCTCGTAGGACGCATGTCCCGACATCTGACGTACGCGAGTCAAGCCGCGCTGCGCTCTTTTCTTACGGGCGAAGGACGCAAAGTGCTCGACGTGACGCTGCGCAAACTTTACAACGAAGCGACGCCCGGAACAGCGTTGGTCTGCTGAGTGAGCGGGAGTGTGATGGCAGTACTTTCGTGCAGCTGAGAAGGCGGCGCAGGACAACGGCACCTCTCCCGCCATGCATTCAGCGACGTTCCCGACGATCGACAGAAGATTTGTGGTCGTCATCGTACAAGCTATAAAGTACACAAGTGTACAAGCTCGCGAGCGGCTCCTGGCGGCAGCACATTGAGTAACGCAGTCTATTCAAATGTGTGGCACACTGCAGCAACGATGAGAATTTTAGGCAGCAGAATAACTGTGTTAAGTATTTTTCTTTTTAAGTTGGGGGCAGGGATGGGAGAGCTATGATATGGGTAGCACCTGGGCAGTGCAACTAAAGCTTCAACAAATTATGTTGTAAACATGACATAAATATTTCTTGCCACGTGGAACTGTGCCCTGTATTCTTTCTAACTCTGGGACTGCAATCGAGGATATCGATTGCCGTGTCTGGGGCCGTCAGAGACACGACCAAGGATGCAAACCAGCCTCACAATGAGTTATCCGGAATTTCCTCAGAATATGTACAGGCAATAATTTGATCATTGGCAGAAAGCAAGCCGTGCTTCAGGCAGCATGGAATAGTCTAGGACAACAAAGCATCGGCTTCAACGAAATGCTCAGCTTACTTTTTTTCATTGGGTACAAGCCATCGCATGGTGATGATATGCCGTTTTAATATGCCAAATGTTAACATTAAAGGCTGTCCGCGCTCCCCGACCTGTCCGATATACTCAACGAAGCCAGACTACAGGGGGCTAAGGGAGAAGGACAGGCTGTGCACTGAAGGAATGCGCACATTCTTTGTTGTTCGTTGATCGTTATGCTTTCAGCGCTGTGGGCTCAAACCAACAGTATGCGTTTTCCTACTCAACGCCAATCGGGCAAGCGAAAGAGCCTACATCTATAACACGGTGATAAAAGTGACGTCGGAATTTCTAGCATTGTAACAATAAAGAAGTCCGTTGTTTTCTCTTTTTTTTTGTTGCCACCCCACTATACTATTACAATAACACTGAAAGGCGGGAAAAAATGATGATGTCGGTGTCTTTATTGCAGAGCGAGTCATTGTCAAGGGAAAGTTTCAGACTTAATTCTAAAACAGGACTCATTTACAAGTTGGGGAAAGAAGGATCTTGGGACATGCCGCAGACGTTCCGGTTCCTCAGGATCCTGATGTAGCCTCCTTCGCCCCAACCGGTGCCCCAACTGCACAAGAAGAGGGGTTTGAAAATGCGCGGTAGAAATTGACTCAAGTGCGAGCGCTTAGAGAGCTGCGCGAGTATGCCTTGATCTATAATCTTAAAAAAGGAGATAGAGAGAGAGAAAACTGCTAAGACACCACTGCTCTGCACGCCCGTAGGAAACTAGCACTCGAGCGTTCATTGTGCGTACAACGCGCTGCAGCCTACTTCCGCTTCGTTTTATCGTGTGAAAACTCTGTTACTAATAGCAATCATGCGATTTACAAAAATTCAAAGGCCACAATAGCTTTCGAATACGCGGACACCCGAAATTCCCCAAACTTCGTGCCTGAAACAATTTTTCTTCTACGCAACAAGCCGCACATTTAGAGAGCCCCCCCCCCCCCCTATTCTTTAGAGCATAATTTGGAGTACCTTAATTACCGCATGATCGATCAATTATGCGGTAATGACACGTTAAGGCGACTACACATGTGTCCGAGCCTCTACAGTTGTTCAATACAAAATACACGTTGAACAAAATTTTTACTGAAGGTGCTCACCTGTTCTTGACAATCCAGTACGGCACACCCCTCTCCTGCCCGTAACCGACCAGCAGCACGGCATGATTGAGACCACGGGGATCGCAGTTCGGTTCACCGTAGATGCCTACATAAAACGAAGCCAAGGTTGGAGCATTAATGGTGCTACAAACAGCCAGAAACAACATTGCAATGTGTTGGCGGAGAAGTTCCCACGAGAAAAATGTATAAATCCGTACGAGCACACATAGAACACGATCGAGTAGAAGGGAAAAAAAAACGTCAGGAAAAATGAAGTGGCGATCGTAGAACCCACGCATGAACAAAGGATCTATGTGGAAATACTATGATGTGCGTTAATCGTTGTATTATCTTATAGCGGACACCGTTCGTGCCCTTCAGGCTTTGCCATTCAAGAATTAATATTCCGAAGTACTACAGAGTAAATTAGCAATAAACTTTACACGCCACACAATGCTATACTCGAAAGCATTCACGTATGAATAATTGACCTCGCATGATCAATTAAAAGATTAACAAAGTGTTATTTTTGACAATCGCTTGTGGAGCAGAAAGTGATGTCCACATCGCCGTAGAGTTTGCCTGCGACGACAATGGGTGCCTCAACACCTATTGCAGCCAAGGTGTGTGTATGGTTGTTATGTCCGTGGTGTTCACATCAAACTACTAGTGAAAATGAGCCTCAGAAATTGTGGCAAGACCCAACAGTGAGAAGGAAAACTCGCAGGCTCGGCTTTAAAGTGCCTGCAACTAGCACAACTTAACAAAACCTCTTTAGTAGGTTCAGTGCCGTTTCGAAGTTATGCAAAAAATATATTTTATATACGTACATTTTTCTGTAGGGCACACTCCGGCAAAAGCACGCAAAGGGTGTAAATGTTACCAGTAGAATCTGCAACGCTTGAGCGCGCCACGTGTGGGACACTTGGCATGGAATGACCCACATATATTCACGTGATATAAAAATAAATGGAAGAAAAGAGGCACCCTGCATACAAAGTGTGTGTCACAAACGAGTGCTCAAGAAGGCGCGCGCCTCTGAATTGTAACCGCTACGTGAGGCGCCAGACAGGCGCTCCCGAAGCCAAGCGTTGAAGAAAACAAGCATCAAAGGCGCCCTCCGAAGCACCTCTTCACCGACAACTAGTTTCGCCGACCAACCTTCTCGCATCCATCGCCGAAGGACCTCCACAAATTTAGGCGGTGTTGCCTCCACCATCACCGAGAAGGAAAGCGCGAGTCTCTTACTAGTTGCGTCATGTCAGGTGTCGCGGACGATTCTCGAAACGTCGAGCCCCCTTCCACAGCTTTGGCTGTGCAGTGCGCCGACAAAGCTTCTCGAACTCGGGGAGAACATATTTAAGCGAGCAGTGGATGGTGGTGATCAAGAGGTGAAGAAAGTTTTGTGCCAGCGTGAGTAGAGCAGCATACGAGAGTTTTTCTGCCGTGGAGCGAAGGCTTAAGCGTTCGCTGACAAAGCAAGAGATTAAGAGGTTTTCCACCTGCGGGTGAAGGCTTTTGTTACAAGCAGAAGAAAGGTGCGATTACCGCCAGTGGGTGAAGACGCGTTTGACAGTCGCAGCGTGTGAGTGGCCCACGTGTTGCCAGTGAAGTATTTTTCTTATTGGAGTGCATGCGGGCATTTGACAAAGCGTGGTTTCCTGGAAGAACTTCGGGAGTAGCGGAACGACAACAGCACTGGAATTTGAGTGAGTGGTTCCTGGAAGAGAATCATTGAAACTTTGTATAAAGAACTTTGGACTGCAGATTGCATTGCAGCGCGTGTCATTGTTTCGTCTGTGGTTTCGAGTGTACCTGGTTGTATTTTGTAGCCCGTGGTTCGATTGGTGACATATTGCATAGGATTATTGCCGAGTTCGATCTGCCATATTTGAGAATATATTTTTATGTTTTGTTTATCAACTCTCGGCTCCGACTCGTTCTTTGGAACACAGGCGGCGTTCGCTGGCGCGTCAAATAGGACCAATTGTAAATTGTCCGAGCTTTAGTAATGCAGTTCGGGGGCTGATGCCTCGGCAATTAGAATTAGCCCGGCGATTGCCTCTCTGACGGGACCAGTGGCAGCATGCAGGTGAGTCGAATCTCACCATTCTTGTAGAACATGAAGGTCTGCGGACTGGCATTGATGGCGATAGCAATGGGACCGACATTGGCCAGGGCATCCTGGAGCACACGCTCGTTCCTAGGTGGCACTCGTGTGTGGCCATGAACGAGCACTCGCCGTGCCTCGAAGGAGTTGGAGAACTGGCACTGGAAGTTGGTCTGCAGAAACGGGTAGAAGGAAGTACGACGTTAAGGAAACGTCTCGGTGGCATAACGAGGCGAGATTGACGTGTCGTACACACGTCAAAAAGGAGCAGTTCTCATCTTGTTAAATAAGCAGATGCCCGACGTAAAACTACTAATACACATTCCGTTTAAGGTTCTGCAAATGAATGTAATAAATACAATGCCTCTTGGAGAATATGGACAGAATAGTAAAGAAATACTGAGAAACTCGTTGCGGAACCCGGAAGTTGGTGGAAAATGAGGATAGTGTAGTTTAGCAGGAAGATAGGAGAGGGAACTGTGTAGAACCGAGGAAAGGGTAAAGAGGAGCAGAAACCATAGCATGGCGATCTATGTAGAGTAGTATGGGAAAGAGAAGGAAAAAGGAGTAGTGTAAGGGTTAGAAAGAGGGAAAAGAGGACAAATATAGATAGAGTAGTAGAAGAAACTTCGATTTCACCAGGCGGTGGCGCTTAATGTAGGCGTGCCAGCCACGCTGTTTACTGGGATGTCACAGGCATTGAAGTGCCATTTATTTTTATCTCCTACCTTGTCCATCTACATTTAAGCTGCGACACGGTGCGAAGGAGTATTAGTATACGTAGACTGACCGCCTGCCGGTACGGGTACCGGGCTTCTGTGTCCAATCCACCGGCGTCTTGGACGTACTGGAAGGCCCCGGGCATCTGGCCACCGTTGCAGCCGTTGTTGCCGTAGCGCGGTCCCGCACAGTCCATCAAATTCTGCTCACTCAGGCTGATCAGCCGGCGAGTCTTCTTAAAAACCTGACCTTCCAGGGCACCCACCTGCAAACGAACGAGAGAAAGAACATTCAAGCAACTAATAGCCTCGCACAGTGCAGTAGCGGGGCGCTGCGTATAATTATTAGGCGCCACGTGCTTCCAAAAGATACAGCGTGGAAGAGGCCAGAGGATTCAAAATTGTACACGTAACTGCATAGAAGGTATACACTATGTTGTGCGCTGGTTTGCGAAAAGCATGAGGACAAGAAACAAATTTGAATACCAGTAGGGAACTGTTCATTATGTCCATAAAGAAACATTCGACAGCCAGAACGCTTGTAGTACCGCCAAGGACACAATCGGTACACGAATAAAGACAACAGAAAATGTTTGCGGCGTGTGGAATGAATGAGGCAGCTAAATCGGTTGCTGATATGGCAAAAAAAAATTAGCGAAGCGATGTTAGGGGTCGTAGGACGACTGCAACTTTAGATTGTGAAAGCATTCGTAACACTCTCTTAATCTTAATTCGTCCGCTGTTGAATTTCTCGCGTCACATCTGTATACTATGTACATGGGAACGATAGCACAATGAGGGTGCAGCTTCCCCGTCCGAGCGACCGCCGCGACGAGAAACACAACTCACCTGAAGCAAACAGACTGAATGACGCGAGACTGACGGCTACCAAGAATAAATTGAAAGGGGTGCCAATATGAGACACTATGAACTGGTAAAAAGTTGAAATGGTCCGAGTGAACTACCTGCTATAGCGCTACCCAAAGCCTATAGTGGATCCACGAGTGTGAACAAGGTTTTATCGCACGATACTCACCGCGCTGAACGCCCAGCAGGCACCGCACTGTCCCTGGTTCTTAACGGGCGTGACGAACCCGTTCTCCCTCCAGTCGACGAATTCAGGGGTGTCACCGAAGAGCGGAGCGTAGAGAGGGATCTCGGCCAGTTGCTGCTGACTGGGAGGCTTGTAGCCCGTGTAGTTGGCCACAACTTCCTCTGGCGTCTGCGATGCGCATCATGGGGAAGTGAAATGGAACATGCTTGAGGACACTCGTGAAAAAAAAAAGTTTATTGTCACATGTCCAAAACTCTCTGGTGCCATTGGGCGGTTGTAGACGCACGGGAAACATAACGGGCAGTTAAGGATGCAACTGTAAAGAAAAAAAAGTAGGAGCAACGAAATTCCACCGGTATTTGCACAAGCTGGAGTCTCGGTACCTCAAGGATAAGAAACTCGGACCTTCTGTTGAACCGCTCATTCGGTCAGTGTTGGACTTTAAAAAAATGAATGAATGAAGAACAAATCCCGAAAGCAAAATACGCGTTGTCTGTCCGTTTCATTGAACAAAAGGAGTGGTCGCTGCAATATTACTGGCCAAATGTCTTCAAACCCAAGCGCCATTACGCGATTCGGTTCGTTCTGTCGGAAACGTAGGCAATGCTGTTTTAATACATGTTTAATGCCTGTATGTCTTCAAACAAAACACGTGTCTAATTTAACAAACAAAAATGTTGCCGTTTGTTTACGTGTATATTGCTTGTCAATGTACACAAATGTGACCCGCCGCGGTAGTCTACTGGCTAAGGTACTCGGCTGCTGACCCGCAGGATCGAATCCCGGCTGCGGCGGCTGAATTTCCGATGGAGGCGGAAATGCTGTAGGCCCGTGTGCTCAGATTTGGGAGCACGTTAAAGAGCCCCAGGTGGTCGAAATTTCCGGAGCCCTCCACTACGGCGTCTCTCATAATCACGTGGTGGTTTCGGGACGTTAAACCCCCACATATCAAATCAATGTACACAAATGTTTAAGAAGAAAGGACACTGCAGATCAGAACTTTTTCCCCCTCATTTTTGAACTTTTTCATGGCCAGTATGATAGCGCTAATTGTATTTTTATATTGTCATTGTATATGTATCTAAAGCTGCATAGCTGCAAGTTTTGGCAAGCTAAGTCCTTCACGATTAAAAAATGAAAACTGCTGCTGTAACAGCAGGCGGGTTTAGACAGAGTCGACAGGATTCGTCAACGCCAAGCAGTGAGCGTATATCTTCGCTTTTCCTGTCAACGACCTACATTTCACTCGCTCTTTTGTAACCCGCGCTGCACGACACGACTGCCGGTTCGGCGGCAATCAAAAGCACACATGACGTCATGCACCGCGTCTGTTGCGCGCAGCCTTTATCGAACAGCCACAGCAGGACGTTGCCGATGTTGCAACCATTGAAGCAACTGGCGGCACCAGCTAGAGATAAATTAACTGCCAACCTCTAATCTTTTACGTCGTTTTATTATTTTAAACATGTGTATCCTTTAAGCTTTCAGTTGCTATTCTGCGCTTGTGTAGGTGCGTCTTCCGTTTCTTGTCGCGTAGTTTCATCACAGTTATGAATTACCAACTCGTCCAGCGTTCCGTCCTCTTATGTTACGGAATTGTACTTCCAAGCATTTGTTGGGCGGCTTAAATTGAATTGTTTGTTAAAAGCCAAACCAAATGTATCTGGCGATTGCTAGAGTTTGGCGAATGTCGCCGAGCACCCTTGAGGAAGGAAGGCTCAGGTTTTGAATAAGGCTGGAAATGTCGTTGCGCCGACACTACTCGCTATGCCACATTGGCGAGCAAGAAATTGGGCATTTAAGAAAGTTACTCGCAAGTGTTGCTTATGGTATTGTAAAAGAGAATGATCCGTGTAGAAACGGTTAAATTTATAGACACGTTGGTTATAAAGCCATCTTTGTTGAACAGACGGAAATGCTGATCAAATGTCACGAAGAAAAAAAAAGGTGCGGCTGGAGCAATCGTTCAACTCGCGGAAAAGACGAAACCTTCAACCTCAATCTGTGTCAGTGATCGCTTCCGGCGTTTATGGCATGTTGCGGGAGACTGCCGCCGCTTCGATTAAGCCCGTGTCTCGTCAACTGGATTCCAGACACACGTAGCTTCGTCCAGTTGTCTCGGTCGGCAACTGAAGCTTGCCGCCCCAGTTGAACGATTGACGCGCGATTTCACCGCACGGTGTCGCCAAGGAACGTGGCTTAGCTTGTCCTGGACAAGCTCGTGACGTAAGTTGGATCTAGAAGCCCGCCCACATAAACAAGATGCCCGAAGCAAAAAAATAGCGCAAAAGGTTGCAATCCACGTCGGCTCAAATAACAAAGCTAGCTCCCGTACGGAAGCTGAAACGTGACTGTTCGACAAAACAATTTTGATAGCAGTTCTGCGTTTTTTATTATACCATTACTACCAGACCAGATTTCATCTTATTCTTTGTTACAATATACGACAAAGATGTGTAGGCCACACTAGTGAGAAAAAGAAAAAAAGCCAGGCCTGCGCGGAAGGCGCAGCACAGTCACAGCGAAAGCTAGAAGAGCGACCTTGCCGAACCTTTTCCAAACACTCATTGGGTAAGTGCTGCAAGCACAGTTGATACCAGTTGGTATCAGTTGGTAATAGGCCCAGTTGGTAGTAGGCCGGCATTCGCTACGTTATTTTTCGACATTCTTCTGAGAAGTGTCGCATCCTCTGAACAATTGCGAGGAATTGTGTGTCAATTGTTCATGGAGTGGCTGACGATCGACGATGATGAATTGTGCCCGAAGTGGGTAGGCGCCACAGTGAATAGCTGAACAAAAACAAGCTTTTGTAATGGGTTGGAGCATTGGATGTTCCACTCGTTACGCTATTCGCATTGTGCGACGACTGCTTGTTCGGCCACTGTTTTAAAACGCTTTGTAAGTCGTACTAACGCCATTGCTTTCCCGACAACAAACCTGCCTAAGGCAAGTGTAACAAGTCACAAGCACCGGTGTAGCTCAGTTTGAGTAAAGACCACGGTCTCACCTTGGGGGACAAATTGCCTTATCTGTGCAAAAACCGGAAACTATTGACCATGTTTTCTTTCGTTGTTGAGAGGGAGAATATTTTTGGGATGTACTTCAAAAGAACGTTACAGAAAGAATTACCTTTAAATTCATATGCTATAAGATTTCTGCCAATGGTGGACGAAGAGGGAATGCCTTTTGATTTGATTATGCTATGTGGACTTCACTGTTTATGACGGGCCCGTATGACCGGTTTCTATCGCGATTAGGATGCACGGCCTGCACGAATGTATTTCCGTGAATGTATGGCCAAGTTTGTTGAACTGCAGAAAACACGGGAGATTTTACCTGAGTGGTTGTCGAGGGTAGAGCCCTTGGCAGCAGTTAGGGACAACAGCTCTTGTTGTTAAAGAAATTTGTAAGACCGGAAAACAGTGCACTGACCAACAGTGCATGTAGCAAATTGGGGCACATACCATGTCGGCGAAATGGTTGACTGCGACGCTGTAGAGGAGCGTGCCGTTCTTAAACTTTTCGTCCACGGTTCTCAAGAAGTTGAAGGTGCGGCGGAACACCTGCTCCCGGTACACCGTTTCTTCGGTCGTGTGGTACGACTTGTCTGCAAGTGGAAAGAAAAATAAAATAAAAGCACCATCTAAACGAAAACGGCCCGGCGAAGTGGCTCAAGTGACAAACGAAAGCGATGAAAGACAGAAATAGGAGTAAAAACACATTAAAAACAGATGCGGCAGAAAAAAAAAACGTTCAACAGAGAGAACACCGAAAGAGATGAAAAGGTAAGCGAAATAAAAATGTAAACAGACAATAGAAAAAAATAAACATTGAAGGTCACCCAGCTGTAACCTGCCTTAGCGAATACTATAGTGCCATGCTGCAAACACTTTTTTTACAGCTTAACACATTTTGTACAGATTAACGTATAGCCGTTGGTAACTAGTATAACAAACGAAAAACCCGTCGAAGGCATGACACCGTACGTGCGGTAAGCTTCCCTATAATATGCGACACGTGCCAAATATCTGCAGTGTAAAAATATTATGCGAAGAACTGCAAGAGGCGCAAAAAAAAAAATTTATGGACCACCTCCCCGTAGGGAACCAAGACGTGCGGGGGGGAACGCGGTGCGGCGCTTGGCAGGACGACACGGATGGACAGCGTTACACAGGGTAGTCAAAGAGCTGCTTCGCATCTAAAAAAAAAACAGCACAAAGATGAGGACCGAACAGAACGCCCGATGGTTCGAGCTTGTCAAACACCAGCTATGGCCTCGTCTCTCGCGCTGCTTCAATTTATTCACAAGATGAACCAATGAGCCCCCCCCCCCCCCAAAAAAAAGGAAGAACATCCATAGAAGCCATCCGCAACACTTGGAAATACTTTCATGGTCGTCTGCAATTTAGCACACAGCGCGGCTCAACCTAACGTAGAATGCATTACGTGCGCATGCACTCCTTTCTACACGTGCGGATATGCATTACGTGCGCATGCACTCCTTTCTACACGTGCGGATATATTTAATTGCATGACCGGGAATATCAAAAAACAGAAGCGGATATGGCTGCAGTTCATTGTACAGGACAACGGAACCATAAACGTTATGCGCTTCAAGAAACATGCTATAGTTCCCTACGAGGGGAATGCTTGGTACGGTAGAAGAACTGCAACAGTTTTCGTGAACTGCGTACGGGGTCTCGCGAAACAGATGCAATGGCCACACCGTCTTTTTTTTTTTGTAAGTACCCCATTTTATAACCACACACAAAGGCAAGACTGCACTCACTGTAGACCTTGCGGAACTTGTCCCAGGCCTTGCCGAAGTTGCCGTAGATGTCGATATTATCATCCTGGTGAGAGGGCCCGATCTGCATTAATGCGATCACGCAGAGGACCAGGGCGAACACTGGGGAAGCTGCAACAAGGAGATGAGACGTCGTGCCATGAGCTGGCAGCGAAGGCGCGTCATGACGAAAGATTTGGCGCAACGGCGTAGAAAATTAAGAAGGAACGGGGGACGGGTGATACCGGCACCGGTAAACACGCACAAAGTTAAAGCGGAGGACTGCGAGAGGCTCTCGCTGTGTTGCAACAAACACGCTGAAGTGCAGTAAAAAAGAAAAGAAAACTGAAGCTTAATTCGGCTGTCAAGTCTGAATACAAGGAAAATGCTTCACGGACATAATAATCTGATACAAAGCGCTTTCGCCCTGTCATAATATTTGGCAACCTGCCACTGAACCGCTCAAGCTGCAAAAAAAAAATAAAAAAATACGCGCACCGTGTGACGTAGAACTCTTGCTCTTTGCATAAATTATTTATGTGGTATGCAGGTACGAAACCGAGAACTCGGAAGTTCGTCAGACGAAGCTCGTAAGACGCAACTTTAGCGAACGTCGCACCAAGCACGATTCGCATGTCTGCTACTTCTCCGCGCTACAAGGACAGTGCAAGCGGGTTTCCACTACAGCGGGTCAGCTTGGAGGTATAAAATCGGCGCGCACCGAGCAGCAAGGTGGCAAGTTGGGCTAGTTGGATAACGTTTATGATTGAATGATTGAAAATTTTTGTTGAAGCGCACTGAAGACAGACGGACAGATGAGGCTGACAAGGACAGCGCTCGCAGGCGCTGTCCTTGTCAGCCTCTTCTGTCAGTCCGTCTTCAGTGCGCTTCAACAAAAATTCTGAATCATGCAGCTGTGCGTTACACAAAATCCCAAGAACTGGCCGCTTCTAGCAAGTACCTTGCAACGAGGAAAGCGACAAGTACGTGACGTATGGCGATTTATGTGGCCGCCCGAGTCGACCATGAAAATTCATGAAAGAGCAACGCAGGAAGGTTACCCGCACGCAAGAAACCGATTTCTTCCCCCCGAGGTTCCTCACACAAGGTCTGTAAGACTGCAAGGCGAAGGTCTTAGTTGCCGACGACCAGTTTCTGGTCCCATCTCGCTGAGAGCTTGTCAAGCCTACCCTGATGAAGCATAAGTCTCCGGGACGTATATTTGAGCCAGCTGAGCGAACAGCACCGTCGAAAATTAGGAAACAAAGGAAAATGCCCCGTGTACGACTAGCATACTATCCCAAAGTACGCGTCATTTGTCTTCGCCTGGTCCCTGTGATTGCGGTGGCGTTTACCGCAAATACGTCGTCAGCCTACCACAGAAACCACAACATCCTCGGGCTAACTTCATCGGAGGCATTCGTCACACTACTGCATAGGTTGGTTCACTACACCCGAACCATCGTTGTTAGGTTCTTTTATTTAAAGAATAAAGAGAAAATACAGCTATGTAGTCGTACAATAGTACGCAGCGCAAAGTGGGCTTTCATTTTCGCATCCATGCAGCCTCTGCAATGCAACATGTGGCGACAAATATGTCGTGCCCCACGGTTATTTTGCCGGGGCTGCGACCATGAACTTGCAACACAAGTCCATAAAACGCATCTTGACATATTAACTAGGAAGATTTTCTTTTAGGGTGTTAATAACTTAACAGAGAGTGGTTTTGCGACATTCCGTTAGGAACAAAGTATTCTACAACTAAAACGCACTAAAAACAACAAGCTCACGCTACAGAGCAACTCACCGATCATTTTGTTCCGTTTCGCTGGGCAACTGGACGAAGAAGGCGGGAGACAGCTTGGTGTCGATGCCTTTTAAGCCGCAGGCCAAATGGCGAAAATGCGATACGGTCATCGATGACTGGTCAAATCGCTAACTCTGACTGTGACGTCAACTCTTTCAAGACCAGTAGTGGACGATAGCGACAGCATGTCGCTTATCTTTCGTTTCCCTCGGGTCGGAAATCGTCGACCGAACCAAAGGCGGAAAAATTTAAACCGCACTCGAAAGGCACAGAACGGGTAACCTTCACTGCAGCGATGTCACCCCACATGAACCGAGTCACGCCACGTGTGGTTTGTGATAACAAGAAACGCACCACACCCTTCCACCGTATCTTGCCACTTGAGAGCGACGGAGAAGCCAAACGGGCGCTCGCAGCGGGCAAACAAGTCTGACGTTTAGAAATTTTACCACGAACTCTCGAAGCAACGGCGCTCTGAACCCCAAAGTGACGTGCAAAGTCCGAACGTGGTATGTGTTTTCTCAACGGGCCTGAAGGACTGAACGAAATCTATACTGCTGCCCGTGGAGCTTTGCAACCTCTTGACGGCTGACATAATACAGCCATAAATACTGACGTAGTCTTCTAGCTTCGACTAGGTCGCTTTTCGCCCTGCCTCGGTGGTCTAGTGGCTAAGGTACTCGACTGCTGACCCACAGGTTTTTTTATGTGATTCTTAAATGAAAAGAACATAAAAGTGAGCCCCGTAACTGTCTTTCAGGGGGAGGACACCTCAACAGTAGCTCAAAAAGGATGGGGTTAAGGAGGGATTAAAAAAATAGGATTAAAAGGTATAGAGATGGAGAAAGGGGGAAGGAGAGAGCGTGGCACAGGGACACCGACATCCAGACGCAAGGAGAAGATATGAAAGATGGACACGGTTGCAGAAGTCCGAGGACGGGTCATCCCTCAGCGAGAGCTCTTGTCGGCGTCAGGAGACGGCGTAGGCGAGCCAGTCGGCCAGGGCTGCGATGTCGTCGGAGATCGTGGGGGCACAACCGGTCCGCAAGAAATCCAGCGAGCGAGTGACCCGCAGGTAGTGGGATCGTATCCCGGCTTCGGCGGCTGCTTTTTCGATGGAGGCGAAACTGCTGTGGGCCCGTGTACTCAGATTGGGGTACACGTTAAAGAACCCCAGGTGATCTGAATTTCCGGAGCCCTCCGCTACGGCGTCTCTTATAATAATATGGTGGTCTTGGGACGTTAAACCCGACATATCATCATCTGCCTCTTCCAACCCTCTCTCACACGCAGCAGGCGACTGCCGCCATTTTATTCTTAACTGAAGATTTGCGAAAGCCACCAACGTCAAGTCACATTAACCACGCATCTTTCAGCGAACAATATGCTACATTGAAGCGTCTTCTCCTGCCCATCCACCGTCATCAGTGAGCGGGGAACGCGTTTCACCATAGCGTTAGGAAGAACGGGGCTACCGAAAACGAGCGTTAGTCAATAAGATTCATCGGTGATGCTTCCATGGTTGTCGGTGCTTAAGAAATAAGAGGGAAACATCTGGATACTTTAAGCCCTCCACTACGGCGTCAATCAATGTCATATGGTGATATTGGGACGTTAATCCGCACATATATCAATACAATTAAGTCACTTTCCAGTGGTACCAATTTCTCGGGTAAACTGCGTTGCGCGAATCTAATACGATGTTTAAAATGCATTTAAACGCTCGACGGGCGTTTTCTGTGCCGATGACGTGTGCAAGCAACGTCGTTATTCTACTTGCATTCGGCATAACTATACGTTGACTTCATCAAGTCAGCGCACGGCGAAATTGTAGATAGCTGGACCAGTTATAGATACGCGGTAGCAAGCAGCGCGAAAAAACAAGACGAACACACAGGAAGGGCTTGCTGCCGTCATTTCTTCATGTGTGCTCATGTTGGTTTCTTTTGTTTTTTTTTTGCGCTGGTTGCTACAATAGCGCAGACTTCCGGCAACGGGCTGATCTCTACATTGGGGGGGGGGGGGGTCCGAATGTTTTTCAGCTCTCGCCCCCTAATTTTCAATGTATGCCTTCAATAATTAATTATTTATTATACACGCGCGGTTTTCTGCATCGGACTTCCCATGCATAGGCTACTCCTCCCTTCCCTATTAATGGACCCTCTCTCAGCCCAGCTTAAAGGCTTAAGCGTAATAAAAGAATTGGGAATAAGTAAAATATGTAATAACAAGTGAAAACGATTACCACATGAAAAAAAAATGCAAGAAACTAGCTCAGTTTTAGGTTTCCTTTCCCACACGAACAATGCATCGTAAGCGGTTTTCATGACTTCAGGCCCGCCCCACCGCGGTGGTCTATTAGTGGCTAAGGTACTCGGCTGCTGACCCTCAGATCGTGGGATTAAATCCCGGTTGCGGCGGCTGCATTTTCGATGGAGGCGAAAATGCTGTAGGCCCGTGTGCTCAGATTTGGGTGCACGTTCAAGAACTCCTGGCGGTCGAAATGTCTGGAGGCCTCCACTACGGCGTCTCTCATAATCATATAGTAGTTTTGGGACGTTAAACCCCACATATTGTTACGAGAAGGACATATTGTGCGAGGACGGGGATCGCAAAACTCAACCAAATATGTTACGAGAAGGAGACTGGCTCAGAGAGGTAGTCACCGATGTATTTTCAGCCGGCTAGGCGAGCAGCGCCAGCCACACAGATTAGCTCGCGCCAGTCTATCTGCTTTGTCTTCTTCAACTCCATGCGCTAGCACGTAGCAATATCAATCAATGACTTCAGGCCCATGTGCTATAGCAAGAGCACACACAAAAAAAAGGGGGGGGGAGCAATGTTTAGTAAGGGGAGTGGAGTTAAGCAGAAGCCTGAAGATGCACGATATCTCTTTTCCCTGGTGCATGTGACTGCAATTCTATACAAGTTAAGCCTGCCATATACGTTTTTAATAAAAAAAAACTGAAATCTATCGGTCGTGAGGCATCGTGAGATAGCAAAACAAATTTAGGCAGTGCAAGTCATTTTTTAGAACTCTACTGTCAATTTCGCCGTCATAGGTAAACTGTTACTAGAAGAAAAGCGTTATATTTATTTATTTTTTAATTTCGCCCCAAAAATTTATCAGTACGAGGCCACCAACTCTCTGAAACTTGCTAGGTTAAGACCTCGTGTGTCTCAGAACACAAAGTAGATCATTTTTTTACGAAGGCCCTAGCAGTCGCCGTCAAAACTTGTGACGTCACGGCGAGGTGGTGCGGGATATCGCCAAGGAAACGTCGCCACCTGCACTTTTTTGCATCATTATTATTATTATTTTCGAACATACATTTTCTAGCGTACCAAGTGCCTCCTCGCGGCAAAAGTGGTGCTTTTACTATTGTGAAATTGTAATTTACTTTCAGCAGTCATGTCATCGCTTCCTTCCTCTTTCTTTGGTGTTTGTGTGCGAGCGTTGTGGTATTATGATGAATTTACTAATACGATAGAAATAGCTGTTTTTTCCTCTTTAGCGTTTATCAAAATATCCAGAAGGAGACATTCCTTACACTGACTCGGGTTAAAAGCATAACCTTTCTTGCACTGTACCAGACTGTCAAGATGTGCAACCGGAAAATTTTTCGCGATCGCACGCTCGCTGATGCTATCGCGCGCGAAATCACTTTTGCATTTTAACCTTATCAGAAATGAGTGTCCTGGTGTCAAATTTGCCACGTCATGCTTATCAGTAGAATGCCACAAGCGCGTACTCTTATCTATCATGACTGGAATGAAGTTGGCTTGATTACTTATACTATATGTGGTTTGGCTGAGATGACTAGCCTGGATTTTTAGATAACTCGTATCAAATTAGGTGTTTCTCACGTCTCCAGTGATCTTCAAGCTCTGTGAACCGACAAATTATCGGTACGGACAGGGCATTTTCAAGTCGGTCTCTAGCCAACTGGCCAACTGGTATATATATATATATATATATATATATATATATATATATATATATATATATATATATATATATATATATATATATATATATATATATATATATCGCGCTGCCTAATACATGGGCAGCGCGACAGGGTTGCACAGGGTTTTGTACAAAACCGTAATTTACACATTGGGAAACAGGATTTGATGGAAGCCGTCGAAGTTTATTCGGTGATCCAGTGATTCTGTAGTCTTAAGTAGGGCTTCCATTGCTTAGGGCATAAAATTATAGGGTGTATGCACTGAGCCACAAGGGGGCCACACTATTACCACGCCATTTTGACAGTCCGTTCGTACGCGCGTTCAGCTGTCCGTCCGTGCTTCAGCAGCGAGCGTGCAACATTTGTAGATATATTTAGCGTCATTTAATAACGTGTTGCTCATAAAAAAAATTACAACCCGGTCACCTTCATTCCCTCCGCATGCTTTGCATAACGTCGACTGCCAAGGTACGTGGGACCTGCCTTTTTTTTTTTTGTAAACAGATGGCTCACTAACGCACTTGTCTGGACCAAGCCTAAAGATCTTCAATTTGTCCCGCCTCGGTGGTCTAGTGGCTAAGGTACTCAGCTGCTGACACGCAGGTCACGGGATCAAATCCCGGCTGCGGCGGATGCATTTTCGATGGAGGCGAAAATGCTGTAGGCCCGTGTGCTCTGATTTGGGTGCACGTTAAAGAACCCCTGGTGGTCGAAATTTCCGGAGCCCTCCACTACGGCATCTCTCATAAGCATATGGTGGGTTTGGGACGTTAGACCCCACATATCAATCAATCATTAAAGATCCTCAAAATATGTGTTGTCAGAAGTGGGAGTTTTAAGTTTTCAGTAAATTCAGTAGCTAGTCTGCGTCCATCCTGTTCGCTTTTATACTTGGAGAGCTAGTGCAGCGCACGTTGTTAAGCGGTGGTTGCTCACCTTCACGTTGCATGATGCCGCTTGTTTCGTCTCGTAGAGTGCTTCCTAACAGCAGTCGCGAAGCCTACATTTTTCATCTTTGGTCTATGTACGTTCTGATATTATAGATACCGGCGGATTCCCTGAAATGGAAAGTGAGTCGTATGGTAATCGTGTCGAAAAAGAAGGTACGAAAGATGCTGTTATAGCGCGAGAACAAAACGACGACAAAGAGTGTCCTTCTTGTCTCTTTGTCGTCCTTCTGCTCTCGTGCTATAACAATCGGTACGATGGCACTGCAGCACTCTTTGACCGCCTCTGACAAAAAAATGGCCGCCTACCCAGAGTGCATAGCGTCACCGCCATTAGGGCAGGCGTGAAATTCTTAGACTTTATACTGCGGCCAGGCAATCGCGCATTCAGGCTTCACTCTGGTATGCCTGATTTACTCAGACAGACAGAGCAATATAAGAGTGCATGTCACGTGTTTCATTTCGCCTTAGGGATTGCCCGCCTTTCACAAAGTTGACTGCACCATTCTGCAAACAGATGGCGCCTGCGAAAAAGTATGCGCTGTCTTTGTGTTAAAGATAATTATCTTCATTATAAAAAAGTTCCCTCGTTTCGAAAGTATTCGCAGAAATGGCCAGAAGGGTTTCCGTGAGAAGTTTCTGTTGAGCGCCGCCAACCAAACTCAAAGGGAGTGCCTCGACATCATCCTATCGTATACGTAGTGGAGGCACATCTAATAGACGGTAACGCCATGCCTCACGAAGGAAGAAGCTCCTACATGCCTCAGCTCCAGCATACTTGGATTTGCCTGCGTGACGCTAAACGACAGGGACGACAACGTACGACAGTGCGGACCTCTAAAGAGCTCTGAACTTAAATAAAGCTTATGATTTGACTATCACGGTCAAGCTTAACAACTTTTTTGTTTGTTTGTCTAAGCAAGTTCTTCCCTGATCCCAGCCACGCGCGGGGACGATCCCAATGCAGAGGCGTCCCACGCACGCTCTTGCAGGCAATCGACGGCGGGTGCAAAGTTGGGTGAGCCAAGAGAAGTGGTCGCTTTGCACGCGCTGCCTTAACGTGCGCTTATTGTTTCAACCTGAAGAACTTTTCCAAATAATCATATAATGAACTCGTCATCACTGGCTCACGAATTGATTGCAGCAAGAGTTTGTCGGATCCTTTGGTAACGAGCGGAGTTACTGAGATGTTTTACGGGAAGATGCGGATGACACGGAGGAAAGAAGTTACGTCAGCGCGCGTGATCAATCCTGGTGCGCGAGTGTGGCTACTGTGTCTATAATCGTGCGCAGGGTTCACCTTCAGGGAGGGGGGGTTGACATTGCACCCCTCCCCCCTATTAGGTGAATGGGGGCAGGGGGGGGGGCGCCCCTTGCTTCTTCATGTGAGCACGCCTATGACTGTCATTAGCAGTGCGTCGCCACCACGGCAAGAAGCACATCTGGTCCAAATGCCTCTCGATTTATGTCAGCAATTAGCCAATAGCATGCTATCTGCTGTTCGACGTCAGCACCAGTAGCTCCGAACATTGGGCTTTAATGGCTTCGAAGAGAGTGAGCACCGGCCTCTGTATGAGAAGAGGGCGTCTCAGAAAATGGTAACTTTGCACCCTGCTTTCATATTTTTTTTGCCATGTAATACTGCAAGATTTGACTCATCTGTTCATAGCAAGCTTTCCACAGGACATTTAGCATCGACCATTTAGGTCAGTTGAAAGTTTAGAAGTCATATCGAAGTGCGAGCTCATGCGATTCATTTCTTTACGACCGTATGTGCTGTACAGGGTCGTTCGCCTCTAAAAGTAAACACATCATTAGTATTATAGACTTCATAGAAACTTCTCTTGAATGCATAATACTGAAAAACATTGTGTTTATCTCCAACACGATAGTTCGTAAATTAACGTACATTTCTCTTGTGAAGTAAAACAAACATTCTAGTTTTACCAGCATGAATAATAATGTGTTCCCCTTAGATGTGGTCAACCCTGCACATCCCACCAGCATAGCCACAGCAGGCGTTCACATGCATAGAGGTGGATCTGTTCATGTGTGTGCTCCACACCATGCTTGTAAATTTAATAGGCGAATGTTTACTGCCCCGCACCAGGTCGACAAAACTACGACCCTCACTTTGCACGGTTGTCCAGTGTGTTCCAGCTGCTATCAGTGCATTGGCTTTCAAACGAAACCGGCTTATTTTTTGCTTTCATTCGCACACTTGTGCATAAAGGCATGCCGAAGCTGAAGAAAGTCAACAGTGTGCCAGACATGTTAGTCGAGAAAGAAACAACACAACTTTAAAAATTGTTATCCATATATATTATAGGCAAAATATTCTCTCATACAACAGGGACGGAAAATATCATATCAAAACGGAGAGTATATCTCTTTTTAAAAATCCGTTCAGAAATGCAACAGAATCACATCAGCTTCATCTTGGTGACCTCGGGTAACACGAGTCTTCTTTGAGCAGCACAGGTGTGGCCTTGAAGACGGGAACGAGGACTGTCCGCGTCATGGTCAAAGTCATGCACTTGCAGCCAGGCAACAAAGACGTGACAAGGAATCGCTTGCGCTGCTGAGGTAGCCCATCAATCAGCAATAAGGGTTGGCTTTGCCAGAGGATCCAGGAGTGGTCCCGCTTCGGCTCGAAGATTTGGCTTTTTAGTTGACGTTACACCCAGTTGTAGTCGCTGCAGTGGACAAAGTGCAATGCTAGTGGCAACGTTGTTTTAGCAAGCTGTGCACACTCCCGCCACACCATTTTATTCCTCCATATTTCATAGACTTCTATGTTCCTCCACTCCATAGAACTTTTTCATTCCTCCACTACATAGAACTTTTATGTTTCCCATTGAATATACGGACGCTATTCTGGAACTACATTTACGCAATTTGGCTCAATAGCAATCACTTCGATGCCAAGAAAAGTCGTCGCCGAGTACACTAAAATAAACTTTAGCTTGGGGATAAGCTCTTATTCCCCACATTCGAATATATATGAAGAATAAAAGTGCCAAGTGCCTTTGAAATTCTTTATACTGATTTAAATTACCTTTACAGTCAAACCTGGATATATCGAATCTGAAGGAGATCCCAAGACTGTCTTTCGATATATAAAATTGAAAATATTTCATATATTGAAAATATTTGAATGGCATTTTACAACTGTTAGATATGCACAATAATTTGTTACTGTGGGTTCAATACATGCAGCTATTGCAAATAAGAAACAACGTTAAATTCTAGATACTCTAGGAAGAAGAACACTCATTTAGGATTTGTCTTCATTCTACATTGTTGAAAAGAGGTATGTTTCACATCCTAACATGTATAAACTTGTAACTAAGAACATAAAAGATACATTGCAGCCTCTTGTACCCACAAGAGCATCTCAAGAAGACATATGTGATAAACTAATTTTCAGCTTACATGAAGTTGCTACATTGTTTAGAGGGATTTTGCAAAAAGAACTACTGTTGTATTGATAGCATGTTCATTTGATAGCAGTGTATGGCACAACCAATTTAGTCTACATTTGATGAGTTACTGGGCAGAGTTTGCAGATTTGTGATGTAAGTTTTTATTGACAAGTTATAGAGTCCTTAACATGCTGAGTTTTCTTGAATTAAGCAACATTCAACAATTTTTTCTGAAATTACGCACTACTAGTTATGGCACCACAAGCCTCTTCAATGTAGTAATTGCGGTGGTTACTAAGAAAAATGACCCCTCCGTTCGCACAGAACATTTGGGAAGGAGCTCCAAAGCTCTACCTTTCTGTCATCTCCAAATGCCCAGCGAATACCGACTTATGGAACATGACAAAGGTGCCACAATACCCACAACACTTCATGATGGTTCTGTAACACTACAACACCAGTGAGTACAGCTGAAACAGCTGTTCAACTTCGACACTGTTATTGGCTGAGATTTATGGACTGTGTGACAAGATACAGGTGCAAAGCTCCTGGCTGTTATGCTCCAAGGCAAACATGAGAGCCACTACTGTCAGTACAACGTGAAGGGTGTTATACATGAAATGAAGTGGTTAATAGAGATGGGATAGTGTTTGTTAGTACAAGCAGAGAGAAGAAGACATTGCGTCTTCACAACAGGAAGAGAGGAAGCAATATACACATTTGTGAGCAGAGATAAAGTTGTATGCAGTTAACCAATAAGGGAGAAGTTCAGGGGAGGGTGGAAGCTCAAAGTGACGAAAAATCCTTGAACATGGGCTGTCGCTGGAGCCAGTGTTTCGACTAACGGTGTTGTCTTCGTCAAGGCAAGACCACTTGTTCAAGCACTGCTGTCAGCAACAAGTGTTCGAGCAATTTTTATCGTGCCAGCTAACAGTAACACTGGATGCTGTGAAGTAGTAAAAGCATGAGGAATCTGCATGTGCTCGCTAGTTGTAACACATTACGCAGTCAATTTCTCCAATAGGCAAGGCATTCTTGGAGAAACTCTACAAATGTCATGTCTATTTCAACCCACGGCAGAAACAGTTGTCGATTCTCTCATTCAATGCTTTGCGCCTTTTACTGCAGGCACTCTCACGTCCAGGAAATCACAGAATGTGGAGGTAGGCTATCCATTGACACGACAATTGTGTGTAAGACTTTACTACTTTCTCACAGCAAAAGCCTCAATTCGTCGACACCACCACGAATAACTGTGTACAGCATCTTTTATGCATTGCATCCTAAACACACCACGAATACAGAACAGCTTCAGACATGAAAAAAATGGTTATTCTTGACACTCAAAAAAGAGTTATGGTGCAGAAGTGTGTAAGTTGGCTTTTTGTGCTGACTGAAGGCCATATGACCGTTTCGTTCAACGTTTTCAAACTGGTTGTACTGATTGGGTACTTCTTCTTTTGAATTCTCTCTTCCTCTTCGGTCAAGCACTTACAGCTATCAAATTGAGAAATTAGAACAAGACAAACTCTTTCTGTGACATTTCCTTAAAAGAACAGAATTGAATAAAGAATCAACAGCAATTTCCGCATGAATGTTAAAGGATGCAATACTTTTGGGATTGTGAGAAGGCTTGTAGAATCATGCACAACATGCAACACTACATGGTAACAAAGAACCTAACAATCACACTGCTGTAACCACAGGTTGCAAAACAGCATGCCAATCGCACCAAATGTAACATCACCAATGTTGTCATATGTGATAGCTACCAAAAAAGTAATGCCCCCAGCGATTTCTTTCTATTTCTCAAATGTGTTTCGTGAGAATGCATGGCACTCCCTTTTGCAAATTGCTATGTGACATGTTGAGACATTAACGCTTGACTAGCTCAACTTCATCTTTTTTTTTTCCTAAATGAATCTATGAAACAAATAAATTTTTCTTTCAGAAGCACGACCTTTGCAAGCAAATAACACAATTCCTTAGTACACGATCAATTTTTCCACTCACAAAACATGTTTTGCACATTGCATGATTGATTGGGGATGCCCACGATTTGTGGAAAGCTTTAATCGGAACTAGTACTGCTGCTTACAGGGAGTGGGCATGTACTGTTCAACCGAACCAGACCCTTGCCCCTCGGGCAAAGAAATTACACTCGTGAAGGTTAAGAGTGTTATGGATAAAATAGAAAGTCTATCAGACTGCATTGACACTGGCCATTGTGATACTTTAGTTTATCAGTGGTCTTGAAGGACCTCTCAACACCAAAACGTACATTTATGCCCATTTCATAAATTCATTCAGGACCACCATAAGTTCCGACAGTGTCCGAAGATAGTGCCTACTTTACAGATTGCTACAGTGCTAATCTTCTCGATTAATGGTGCAACTGGGCAAATGTAAATGTACTGTTCAAGGTCACTGGTATTTAAACGACAATAATTTTGAGGTGCCTAGTTTATTTCAAAAATAAAAGATGGGAAAAAAAGTTGCAGGCATTACTATTTAGGCAGCTCTTGAACATTTTCACAAAAGCCATAAATGTGACTTGGGAAGAAGGCAGATGACAACGATAATAGTGGTAGTTATCGAAAAGCTCAGTTAGCACGGGTCAAAATACACATGAAATTCCAAAATATTTGATAGATTCAAAATTGCATAACCAACACATGTTCATATAATCAGCCTTTCAGAAGTCAAGTCTTAAAATAGTGTTGCAGAATGAATCAAACATCAGTGCAAAGAAAACAATCTTGATTATCAAGCAGCAAATATCTAACTCATAGAAGTACTGTTTAATACATGAACATCAAATATGTACATACAGGAAACCTTGAGGTATTAGGTGCACCCATTTCCGGCTTTATCAGCTTTGTGACACTGTTAAGTCGAACTGCTTAGCACTATCAAATTATAATACACTGTGAACCTTTTTCGAAAAGCCATATGCAGCTTTGGTTGTGATACTATGCGATTATTCGATTAACAGAGTCAAAGCAGTACTGACACAAAAATTCTGGCCTTGCGTTTTTCTGCTGCAATGTGTTGCTGGGGGCCTGTTAGTCACAACACCACACATCGTTTGCTGCAGCATGCGACAGATAATTACAGGTTTGAGAGAGCTCCAAAAACGACAAGACGCAGGGTGCAGCTATCCCCACCTGGCATGTGCAGCTCATGACCACATCGGCACATAGAATTGTGATGCACTTGCACATGGTCTGCATCGAAAATTACTTTCGAACACAAAACAAAACGGAAGTGTCGCTAAGGATTAAATTTTTAACACGTTCGCCGCGGCCATGCACTTGGGTCCAGCCGTCGAGAAGTATAAACTTTGGGAACAAATGTGGCAAAAGAAAAATGCCGGCTACGACATCATCATACCTTGTTTTATTGCCTGCAGTGTGGAGATGTGAGGAAAGTAAAGGGGTCCCCAATGGGTCCCTTAAGACGGTGTCAATACCTTCAAAAATCAAACTTCAAAATGGCTGTAAAACACAATTTTGCGCATGATGTACGCATGCTCACAGGCATCGATCTCGCCGGCTATCTTGGCCACGAAATTTTGTATCAGTACACGTTTAACAAAAGATGAAAGTGAAGCAGACAATTGACTAGCTGGGAAGATTATAATGCAGTCAAACCTCAATAGAGTCAACATAGATAAAACAATTCACTCCATATAACAAAGTTATATGGAGTGAATATAACTTTGTGAATATAACTTTGTGAATATAACCACCTCACCAATATCTGCAAGTAACAAATACAGCTATGCAAATGGATGCTTTGGCACCCAATAGCTCAGATTAAAGCAAGTGGCCCACAATATAGTTTTGGCGTGGAATGTCTAAAGTGTACATCACAGCCCACCAGGGATTGTGGCCCATTATCACTATACATGCTGTCTGTTGAATATAACATTGATGCCTTTTCAGGGTAATGGTACTTGTATCTAGCATGACAAATGCAGAGTTTCTGAGTCTTTGGAATTTTGATTTATAGCTCCTTCACTTCGTTTACAAAACCAAGAACGATAAAATAAGCTTTATGTCACTTTATAAGTGAAGTGGTAGCCAGAACTTGTTTCTCTTTTAAAAAAAAAAAGAGAGACACAGTTCTCATGTTGTTCAACTGACAGGACCTGTCACCGTTGCAGTGGAGGCGCTTCCGTCACTCTTTACTTCAAAATGAAGAAACTCTACAGAGGAACACTAAAAGCAACTGACAAAGCACACTTGATCAACTTCATGCCCGCTAAAATTGCAGCAATATGTTTATTATTATACTATGACTAGCAAACAGGAAAATAAAGGTTGAGGTTCTTTTAGCAGCAATAAAAGTATGTCTAGAAAAACAGCTATAATATACCAGACTAAAAGTGTTAGTTAATACTGAATATTAACAATTAAACAAAACAAAATGCAAAATATATGAGAACACCATGAAAAGCACACCTCAAAGGGACACTAAATTGAAGCAACGAATTGGCTTTCATTTATTAATTGTACTTCGAGAAATCTAATGTCCTAAATTTAACCATCATACATTTAACGGAGGATAAAATCGAGCTTAAAACTTCACTTTTAAATTTGGCAACAAACTTCCGTGTGTGATGTCACAGACTTCGAAGCTTATCTTTTATACTAGTTTGGCGACATTGGCTCAATGAAATTCTCTTAAACTTACAACATTAAGTATGTCTCTCCCAGAGGACAGTATACTTCATTTTTACTAATTTAGAACTTTGTGTGACCTGGTATACACCTTCCAAATCTATAAGTCACGACGCCTGGCGCGGCAATTGGAAAAAGGCGTCACCACCGCAATTTTTTTGCGTGCGTTTTCTCGCTGTCCAAGCGTCTTCTCCCAGCAACAGTGGGCTTTGGGCATTGTGAAATCGTTATTTACCCCTTTAAACATATCCCTTTAAACATAGATTTCTTGGTAGTGATCGCATGTATGTTAGAAGCAAATCTAAAGAAATGCCTGTCATTAGCGAATGTCTATTCTGCGAAATCCAAGAAAAGACAGAGGTTTAGAGGAAAATAGCTCGAAGAGATGAAAAATTCATGAACACAGGGTATCCTTTATAGGGGTGGTTTCAACAACGCCAAACATCGGCTCCAGCGACGTGACTCAAGGCAGCATGGCTGCATAGGTTGCCATACTTACTGCAGGCTTGCATAATTATTTGGAGGATGCGTCCCCGGAGAAAGCGACGATGTAGCTTTCTCGAACACCTCGTGTCTCCCAAAACTCTTGCTTTTCGGTGTACATACTCATATATCTTGTACACTCAAACAACGGAACTATAGCAAACCCGAATATCACGAAATATCAGTTATAACGAAGTAAATGAAGAATAGCCTTTAAAGAGATACAGTGTAAGGAATATACATTTAAAACAAATTTTCGGATAGAATAATGAACTTACTTTCATGTAAGATGCAACCTTGTTATAATGGGGCTTGAGTGTATTACCCCAGCGACACCCCATGTTGACAAATTTTTCATCTGTTCCACAAAGTGAAACTTGAAAAGAGACAAGTGCATTCTCAAAGGCACACCTTGGAAAGAGATCCCTTGGTGGTGATTAGGTAGTAGATGGCATAGGTGGGAATCATCATCATGGATATTAGTGCCATGAACCAGCCGATTAGCTCACCCCACCAAGGGTAGAAGTACGTCCTGGCATACTCTGGTGGCCGGTACTGAATGATGGACGATACGAATATGGCCTGCAAGGACAACAAGGTGAAAAGTTATGGCAGTTTCAGAGACCACATACGCTTGCAGTATGCAATATAGAGAACCACATGCACATCCTTGTGCTGCTATGGAACCTCCTCCCGTACAGTGCTCGCATGTACTTTTAGATGTGGGTGCGTGTGTGTTTGTGTGTTTATAAGCACACTCGCAAAACAAAAGGGGAACTTGAAGGGCTTGTTTTCTTTATTAGATGCAACATTATTCACAACCAACAGACAGTCAAGCCAAAGAAAGCATGTAGGATGTAGCTTGTAGTAATTAGGATAAAGATGTCAAAATATTACGAGGCACCAAAAGACAACTCGCCAACAGCAGGGCTTGGACCTAGAAACTACAACGCTTCTAATGCTCCACTGATTGAGCTATGGCAGAGGTATTCCTCCTGTACACTTTGTCGGGTATATCTCTGCATTTAAACCTGGGAGTGTTAGCGCCGCTCGCAGCTGTGACAGCGAGTGTAGAAAACCCTTTTTTTTTTTGCCTGTTATATATGGGGCATTTCGCGTCAAGTATCCTAGACATGGCACTCGCCCACTGAAGATTTGGCTGATAATATTTATACCTTTTTGTATTTACCATGAAGTATTGTGGTGAAATGTTTCTCGCTAAAAAACCTTTCGAGACCGTGGCGCCCCCTTGGAGTTCACTTGCTTTAGTTAAACTATGCCTGATAGATAAATGCATCTAATAAAATCTATTTTTGTGTGTTGAGCTTCGAAACTGCAATGTTCCTGCAAGTGCGGTTCCGTTTAGTTATCCTACCTAATAATTCTTAAATGTGTTTATGTGCCAGCTACATCTTTTCAGAAACAACATAGGTCTTCAAAATTCATATTTTTTTTCTTAAATTCAAACTTCCTCTATAAGCATTTTTTTATATTAGTGTGGTTTTCGGGAAAGTGGTCTTCTATTACATATCGAATAAAATAACACACGTGTGCACTTTTTATTTGGTATACCAGTTGTTCAGACAGACCTGTACCATTTTGTGCTAATGCTACCATAAGCTTTTTTTCATTACTTAGCAGTGAAGTACATAGTAAGTTTCGTACATACCGAATGAAATAACACGTGTTGTGCGCATTTTCTATTTAGTTCCTTTCACTGTTTACAAACACAGACCCTCAATGACATCCAGTTTCGTCCATCGATGTGCCTTAATAGCATCGGTGGACAACAAGCTTTAGAAAAAAGCCCACTGATTTTCTACAATTTTGTTCCCTAATTTAGTAAAATATATTCAAATAAATGTTCTTTTGAGCTACATAAAAGTTATAAAAGATTCCCTTGTATATAAGGCATGCTCTTTTTATGTGAAAAATGAGAGACTTGCTTTACCCTTGAAAAGAACTTGAAAACTAGCTTTTAGTTTCGACATTAGGAGCTGGTGAATAAAGTGACCGGAAGTTTTTGTGGGTACAACGCTTGCAAACTTAAAACAGTCTATACCACTTGTTCAGACAGCCCTGTAGCACTGTGCTGATACTACCATAAGATTGTTTTTTCCCTTACTTAGCAGTGAAGTGTTGGATAAAACGCTGCAGCATGAAAGTTCTTTAATTGAACCACATCAGCACAAAAAATGCAGTCAAATATGAGACAAATTTGACATTTTTTCCGATTTCACATTTTTTTTTAGAGGAGTTGGGGGGGGGGGGAGATTTGACATCTATTTTATGTTTAAGCATTTCTGAACAAAAGTACACATTCCTGAAAATGACACAAACATAAAAATTGCTTAGAAAATACTCTAGTTTATTATTTTTTTAAAGTGTGAACTTTGAAGATTTTTGTTGTTTTTGTAAATATATAGCTGCCCGTTAAACAGAAAATTCCTGAGTTATCGAGTAGGACAACTAAGCAGAACCTTTTTAATATGTAACATGCTATTTTAAAAGCAAAATACATGATAACAGATTTTATGTTATTTTTTTTCTACTAGGCACAGTTTAACAAAAGCCAGCAATCTTTGAGGAGGTTTCACTAGGGTTCTGAAACATTCTTCCCAAGAAAAAATGTTTTGCCACAATACTCACGGTACATGCAAAAAAGGTATACATTTTATCAGCAATATATATATATATATATATATTGTAATGAATTAATGAGTCTGAGTAACGGATGCTCTGCTGGCAACGAAGAAGACGATGATGATCGGTGGCTGCAGTAGTAGCTCGCGCACGCCGCTCGCCATTAGCCAGACCTGCCTGATAAAGGACATTTTGCCAAGCTACGTCTGAACCTTTCTCGACGCACAACACCTCTATTTTAAGTGGTGGAGGAGCCGGGGTTCCCATCAACCTGGAACTTCGCAATCGGACGCTACCCTCACCGTTCACCATGACTGCTCCTGGCCCTTCTCAAGCAGCCTTACCAACGACAGTCTACTGTACTGGCGCGCCTCGGCAACGCGACCCACCAATTTTTCGCGGCAACGATGAACAAGACGTCGAGGACTGGCTCGTCGAGTACGAAATCGTAAGCGCTTCCAACAAGTGGAACGCCTGCGACCAGCTCACAAACGTGCGCTTTTACCTCGCTGATGTGGCCAGCCTCTGGTTCAAGAACCACGAAGGCGAAATTACCAACTGGTCCGCCTTCAAGACCACCATCTCCGCGGTCTTCGGCCGTCCCGCCGTGCGCCGACTTCGCGCGGAACAGCGTCTCCGTAGTCGAGTCCAGCGCAGGGACGAGACCTTTACGAGTTACATTGAAGATGTCTTGTCCCTTTGCAAGCGCGTCGATGAATCTCTAACCGAACGCGACAAAATCAAGCACATCATCAAAGGAGTTGACGACGACACCTTCCAGATGCTCGTCGCTAGGAATCCACAGACCGTCACCGATGTTGTCCACCTCTGTCAGGAGTACGACGAGTTGCGTAAGCAGCGTGTCTCGACGCGCAGGGCCGCAGAAGATACGGCTGAAGTTTCCGCCCTCGTACACGACGTCGCTGCTGATCACACCGTCTTACTCCCCCAAATCAAACAATTCATTCGTGAGGAAGTTGCGCGTCAGCTTTCTCTTGTGGCCGAAGCATCCGCGCCAGTGACCTCGTTAGACCCACGTCTACGCCAGGTCATTGAGACACAGGTCACGCAAGCACTGCCTCCATCGCCACCTGTCCCTACGCCGCTGACCTACGCTGCCGTCGTTGCTAGACCCCCAGCCCCACCTGTCTCTGGCGCATACCGGGGCACCGGGTCCTCCTACCCTACGACGCTGCCTACATACACGGCACCCTATCCCGTTTCGCCCCCTGCACCTTCTGTCGTTAACCCATGGTGCACCTTGGATAATTGAACCATCTGTTTTGCATGCGGTTTTGTGGGACATATAGCACGCTACTGTCGCCGTCGCAACTTCCAGCCTCCAGACCATGGAAATTCTGCAAATTACCAGGCTGCCAAGAATCCCCAGCGACCATCTTCTCCTACCACTGACTCATTGTCCCCACGACGCCCCGTCGATTCTCGCCGGTCATTACCACCCCGTCGCCGATCTGTCTCCCCGATGCTTCGGCGCACGAGCCCCGCTCGAGAGGAAAACTGACAGCCGCAGTTCCGGAGGCAAGAACTGCGTCGTCGTCGAACTTTCTAAGACCTCCTCTTTGTCCGACCAACGAAATTGATGTGATAGTAGAAGGTGTTGCTGTACGTGCACTTGACGACACAGGCGCCGTCGTTTCTGTAATTAGTGAAAAACTGTGTCGCGATTTGAGAAAAGTTACAACGCCGCTTACGAATCTTGCTCTGCGTACAGCCACCTCCCATTTCATCGCGCCGACAGCTCAGTGCACAGCACGCGTTCTTATTCAAGATGTTTGGTACGCCGTCAACTTTGTTGTTCTCCCACGTTCATCTTACGACGTCATACTAGGATGGGATTTCCTTTCTACCCATCAGGCCCTCGTCGACTGCGCTCGTGCTGAACTCACGTTGACGAATCCGTGCCTTGATATAGACCACCACAGTCCCTCGAAAGTGTTTGCCGCAGCTGACGTCCGCATCGCGCCGTTGTCCGCCGTCCTAGTGCCTGTGTTTTCCCCTGCTGCCACTAACTCGACGCTCCTGTTCCAACCAACTATAGCTAGTGTGCAACACCGAACCATCGTCCTCCCGTTTGCCGTCATCAACTTTTCCAATGGTTCGGCGGTACTTTATGTGTGCAACGTTTCTGCTTGCCCGTACATCCTGCTACGCGGTGTGTGTCTGGGAAGCCTCGAGACCTTAAATTGTATTTTCGAAGACCCGATCTATCCAGACAAGCCATTTCTACCGACTTGTGCCATTACACCTGCAACTGACGCTAATGAACCTATGGATGTATTCCGCAAGTCCATCGAATGTAACCTCACGCCTGGGCAGCAGAAACAGCTGATCAAGCTCCTACAGCGTTTTCGAGCCTCGTTTGACCACAATCAGCCTTCCTTAGGTCGAGCGTCATCTGTTGTTCACCGTATAGATACCGGTCAAGAGACGCCAATACGGCAGCGTCCATATCGTGTGTCAACTACCGAACGCCGTGCCATCAATGAACAGGTTGACGACATGCTGACACGTGGCATAATCGAACCGTCAAGCAGTCCCTGGGCCTCTCCAGTTGTGTTGGTGAAGAAGGACGGATCCATCAGGTTTTGCGTGGACTACCGGCGTCTCAACCGAATCACGCGCAAGGCTGTCTATCCGCTGCCACGCATTGACGATGCCTTGGACTGCCTACAGGGAGCCGAATTTTTCTCTTCTTTAGATCTCCGCTCTGGATACTGGCAGGTATCCATGGCAGAGGCCGATCGTGAAAAAACTGCTTTCATCACGCCCGACGGACTTTACGAATTCACAGTCATGCCCTTTGGCCTCTGCAACGCGCCAGCTACTTTCGAGCGGATGATGGACTCTATCCTTCGAGGCCTCAAATGGAACGTTTGCCTTTGTTATTTAGATGATATTGTCGTCTTTTCAACTGATTTTGCAACCCATTTAACCCGCCTCGAGAAAGTCCTCGCATGTATTTCTGCCGCGGGGCTGCCACTGAATCTGAAGAAGTGCAATTTCGCCGCTCGAAAGCTTACGATCCTTGGCCACGTGGTTTCAAAAGACGGCATTCTTCCTGACCCTGCCAAACTTACAGCCGTTTCAGCGTTTCCCAAACCGACTACCATGAAAGAGCTCCGAAGCTTCATAGGCCTTTGCTCTTACTTCCGGCGCTTCGTCCGCAATTTCGCGACGATCATCGCTCCTTTGACCAAGCTCCTCGCCGGCTCCAGAGACCTTTCAGCCTGGTCTGCCACCTGTGACGACTCTTTCAATGAACTGCGCCGCCTCCTCACGTCGCCGCCTATTCTGCGACACTACGACCCATTGGCACCCACAGAGATCCACACCGACGCTAGTGGTGTCGGGCTAGGCGCTATTCTTGCACAGAAGAAAGATGGCTTCCAAGAGTACGTGGTTGCCTACGCAAGCCGAACTCTTAGCAAAGCCGAAAGCAACTACTCTGTCACTGAAAAGGAATGCCTCGGCATTATTTGGGCGATAGAGAAATTTCGACCTCACGTGTACGGGCGCCCTTTTGACGTCGTGACTGACCACCACGCCCTCTGCTGGTTGTCGTCATTGAAGGATCCAAGCGGTCGCCTCGCCCGATGGGCATTACGCCTCCAAGAATATAATATTCGCGTGGTCTATCGCTCCGGCCGGAAACATTCGGACGCAGACGCCCTATCCCGTTCGCCTCTACCCCCTGACCCGGACTGCTGCGAAAGTCTAACCTGTGATGCCACTGCCGTCACCATCGCCGACATGCCATCTGAGCAACGCAAGGACCCTTGGGTTGCTTCGATTCTAGACATCCTGGCTGGGCGGACAGCTTCCCCCCCTTCTCGCACGTTGCGTCGGCAAGTGGAGCACTTCGCCACTCGCGACGACGTGCTGTACCGACGCAACTACGCACCCGGTGGACGTCAGTGGCTACTCGTGATTCCACGTCATCTGCGATCCGAAATTTGTTCCACGTTTCATGACGACCCCCAATGTGGCCACGCAGGTTTCCTGAAGACTTATTCTCGCATACGTCTCCGATATTACTGGCGTGGCATGTACCGTTTTATACGACAATACGTTTGGGCCTGCTCCACGTGCCAGAAACGAAAAACTCCCCCTTGTCACGCCAGCGGTACCTTGCTACCCTTACCATGCCCATCCCGACCATTCGACCGCGTCGGCATCGATATCTATGGTCCCCTTCCCAACACTGCTGACGGTAACCGCTGGATCATAGTTGCCGTCGACCATCTCACGCGGTATGCCGAAACTTCATCCCTTCCCTCGTCTACAGCAAAAGACGTTGCGACTTTCGTTCTTCACAACATCGTATTACGTCATGGAGCACCTCGGGAGTTACTGAGCGATCGTGATCGCGTATTCTTGTCAGACGTCATCACGGCATTGCTGCGTGAGTGCCACGTCGTTCACCGCACTACAAGCGCCTATCATCCCCAGACCAATGGAATGACAGAGCGCTTCAACCGCACCCTTGGTGACATGCTGTCTATGTATATGTCGTCAGACCACTCCAATTGGGACCGAGTGCTCCCGTTTATCACGTTCGCTTATAGTACCGCCATTCAAAGCACTACTGGGTTCTCTCCTTTTTTCCTCCTTTACGGACGCGAACCTTCTTGCACTATGGACACCATTCTTTCGTACAAACCCGACTCCTCAGAGTCCACGACTTTGTCTCAAGCCGCTACATATGCTGAGGAATGCCGCCAACTGGCAAGATCATTCACAACCCAAGACCAAGGACGCCAAAAGCACCACCATGACGCATCAAACAACACTACTTCCTACGATCCAGGTTCACTCGTCTGGCTGCATGTTCCTTCTGCTACACCTGGCCTTTCTACCAAGTTGGTCCCCTAGTATCACGGCCCATATCGTGTGCTACAAAAAACGTCACCGGTGAATTACCTCATCGAGCCACTGGAACCATCTTCTGACCAACGTCGTCGTGGCCAGGAAATTGTCCACGTCTCGAGACTTAAGCCCTGCTACGACCCTCCCGTGTTTACTTGTCCATAGGTCGCCAGGATGGCTCCTTATTTCGCGGGGAGTAATTGTAATGAATTAATGAATCTGAGTAACGGACGCTCTGCTGGCAACGAAGAAGACGATGATGATCGGTGGCTGCAGTAGTAGCTCGCGCACGCCGCTCGCCATTAGCCAGACCTGCCTGATAAAGGACATTTTGCCAAGCTACGTCTGAACCTTTCTCGACGCACAACACCTCTATTTTAATATATATATATATATATATATATACATACACAGTTAATTAATTAAATACATAATAGACTTAATTACACCAGTGGCATTTTCAGCATCTAAGGAGTCCTTTAATTAGCTTTCAAATCGATGTGCTCGTAGAAGTTTGCATGAAAACTGAGTGGATCTTGTTCACTGTAGAGGTGCTGCTTAAATGGGGGAGGGGCAAAGACTGTGCTGCTCCCTCCCTACTTACACCCACATTCTGAAGCACTTATTCTCTAATTTTTTGTATGTTCCCACTCGGAACCCAAAAATTCTACTATCGTTCTTGAGTCAAAAGGTCAATGCATGCGGCACAACTATTTTGCCACTGTTTATCTGGCAGTCGATTTACATAACACGTGCACTGCTCTCTACTTACAATGCAAAAGAAGGGCACGAACACCATCCAGCAAGCACGAAAGAACCAGTTTGGTGCATAGCCAATCATCTCTTTTATGTTACTGGCGAACTTGTTCGAACCTGAAATGAAAAGAAAAAAACAAAAATTGTCCGCCAAGCATGTGTGGGGTAGCGGAAAGAATATCCACATAGGACAGCCTACAAAAACAACGGAAATCACCCATGTCGCAAGGAGCAGCACACGAAGCCCAACCAAGCATTTCATGCCTGCTGACAGCTATATCGAGGTATTAATGCCATAGGTCGGCAAACTAGCTCATGAGCTGACACACTTAGACTCAATTCAACTCAGATCGAGCCATAAGTCTGAGTTTGTTCGAATGAGCAATATTTAGATGTGTTTGGGTTCGAGAGAATCCGGTTGAGAGAAATTTTAGTGAGCCTGAGTCTAGTGAGCCCCGAGAACAAAATAGATTTTTTGGGTGAGTCTGAATGAGTCAACTCATTAGTGAATTTGCCGACCTGTGATCACTGCCGACAATCGCAGTGTGAAGCATGGGCATCAGTAGAAGGGCCACTTGCCCCCTTAGACCACACTAAAGCTTGCCCCTCCAACCATGATACACCGCACTATTCCCTTATACCTGCAAATTAAAAGTTTGCAGGCATAACGTGGAAGCAGAAAGCACAAGACCAGGTTGATTGGCGGAATATGAGAGAAGCCTTTGCCCTGCAGTGGGCGTAGCCGGGCTGATGATGATAAGGACATGCTCTAGGTTATGCTGTAAGCAACAAGGAAAATCATTCGAATGCGCGCTTGCTGCATTGTGGCAAAAACAAAGCGGCATTATATTTGCGAGAAAGGTGAAAGTAGCAATATTTAATGCGGCAAATATTAAGAGTTTAAGGGTGCCAAGAAAGATTGTTTCCGCTGTTGGCTGCGATTCCTACCATTATTCTATATTGGCCCCGGGCATTGTGCGAGTTTAACTGCATCCAGTGGAAAGTGTAAAGAGGACTCACCGTAAAACCAGGAAATGGCCACATTCTGGAAAAACACTATAAACAGCAGCGTTATGCCCGACACAGCGTAGCTGTCAACCAATTGGAATAGATAAATGCCACCCTGAAATCGGGAACAATGATTCATTAGAAGATGCAGAATTGAAGCAGAATGTTTGCTTCAGGGAAAAATATGTCTGTCTAGACTTACACAAATTTTTTTTGTTTTCCAATAAAAAAAAACTCGTAGCAGTCCGAGCTGAGCACATAGCGGATTTTTAAGCGGCATTTCCACACCCTTAGTTAGGGATGAAAAGTGTCACACCGAAAAGAGTAAGAGATAGAAAAAGCAAACAAACAGGGAAGCACTCAAATACTTCAACAGCAAGCAGTAAGCCGACTTGCATCACCTTTTGCTCCCTTTCACTGATAATTAAAGAGCTATATGCAAATTTTAAAAGCATTTGTCGAAGCGATTTATGCAATACCTCCTTCCAGTTAAAGAAAAGAGTATTGACAACCTCTCACCTGGGTGACCATGCTGAGCCCTAAGAGGAACTGAATGGTGCAGAAGAGAAGCGTCACTTGCGGACGGTTTCGAAGAAGCACAGGCCAGACGTCAATGAGGCCGGCTATGAGGGCCTCGGCTGTGCAGAACTGCAAGAACACACAAATACACCTCAACAACGACAACATGTGAAGAATAACAAGTGCAATCAATTGCAGTGATGATTAAAGGCCCCGCTGAAAATTTTGGTGAAACATTTGAGGCACTTTGTGCACAACATGATGGTGCCAGTTGTGTCAACTATGAAAGAGGAAAAGACATCGGGTTTTGTAGAAACTGAACCCCCTGCATAATGAATGTACGTTCGTTTAAAATAACTGTGCAATGTGTCGTTATATATTAACGGCACATTGCACGGCACATTGCGGACGCTGGGGGCGTCGGTTACGCTGGGGGCGTAACCGATGCCCCCAGCGTCCGCCTTCTTCGCGACGCCCGGTCTATCCCTATGATATACGGAACGAACTGACCCACTCCGCCAGAGAAGACGATGTTCGATTCATCGACGAACAAAGAGAGTTTCGACCTCTCACAGTTTGCTACTCCTGTGGTGTACCAGGACATATTTCGCGATTTTGCAACCGTCGACGTGTAGCCCCACGGTATGGCTACCCACCACACTTTGCACGGCCTTCCGAACGACTTCGCGATGACCCGCGAGCAACGTACTATGGCCCACCACAACACTTCACACGATCGTCTGATCGACCGTACGACGACCCTAATGCAACAAACCTGCTGCCTCGCGACGACTACTGGACACGCAGCTTCCGGAACCACTCCCCTACATCTGACAGGAGCTTGACGCCTCCACCGCCTCATGTTCCCCGTTCTCCTTCACCACGGCGCCGCAACACCTCTCCTTTGCCACAGGAAAACTAGCAAGCGCGGCCGATGGAGGTGAGGTCGCCGGAGACGTGCTAATATCAGAAATACCTCCTGTGTTGATGCTCAAGAACAAAGTACGCGTTTTTGTTGACGGTGTGCCTGTGATGGCTTTGGTGGACACGGGGGCAACCATTTCGGTCATGAGTGCGTGTTTTAAAGATACCTTGGGGCGGAAGGTATTATTTAGGTGGAATCAAGCTGCGAAGTTTTGCGGAGTGAGTGGTGAGGCACTGCATCCTGTTGGTGTGTGTCAAGCTAACGTATTTCTCAGGAGGCCGCGTTATCCCAACGGAGTTCGTGATTATTCCGCAGGCGACACATGATGTTATTTTGGGTATGGACTTTTTGAGGGAGTGTGGTGCGACTGTCGACTGCCGCACAGGGACAATAGTCTTGAGTGATCACGTTCCGCCAGCACTCTTGGAAAACCCTGTGGATGGTGAGACGGCATTGTGTGTCTGTGGCGACACTATCATACCACCGTTATCAACCGTTCGTGTACCTGTTGGTTGCAGCGACAGCTATTCCGCCAACTTTGATGCCAACGTAGAACCAGTGTACACCAACTGCATGAAAAGGAATGTGTTGATCCCACATTGTGTGATGTCGATCAGACGTGGACGCGCTGGTTTATGGACTGTCAATTGCTCTACAGAACCCGTGATGTTACCAGATGGTCTAAAGTTAGCCGTCGTGAGTGGACAACATGAGGCCTTACTGGTGACCGAGCTTAAAGATGTGCCGGAAGAGCATCGTAGTCACAGTTTCGAAACAGCTCTTCTGTGAATGGTGAATAAGTCGCTGAGCACAAGTGAACGCCGAACATTGGTCAATGTACTTTCGAAGCACGTCTCTGCATTCGACTTTGCGCAGAAAGACAAAGCGCCCCTAATCCCTGCTTCTCGGACATGTCACACTATCAACACGGGTTTGGCCAATCCGATTAGACAAAAGCCATACCGTGTTTCGCCATCCGAGCGGCGGATTATTAATGAGCAGGTGAACGAAATGATTGAAAACGGTATCATTCAAGAGTCGGTAAGTCCATGGGCAGCTCCAGTAATTCTCGTTAAAAAGAAAGACGGATCCTGGAGATTTTGCGTCGATTATCGCCGATTGAATGCTGTAACAAAAAAAAGACGTGTACCCACTTCCACGTATTGATGATGCCATAGACTGTCTGCATTCAGCCTCTTACTTTTCCTCTGTAGACTTAAAATCGGGCTACTGGCAAATTCCCATGCATCCTGAAGATAAAGAAAAGACAGCCTTTGTAACACCTGACGGCCTTTTTGAATTCAACGTGATGCCATTTGGACTGTGCAACGCGCCGGCGACGTTCGAGCGATTTATGGACACTGTTCTTCGTGGCTTGAAGTGGAGCATTTGCATGTGCTATCTCGACGACGTCGTCATCTTTGGCCGCACCTTCAGCGAACACAATTCACGTCTGGATACTGTACTGACTTGCATAAGAAACGCTGGCCTTGTTCTTAACTCAAAGAAATGCCACTTCGGAGACCGACAAACCCTTGTTCTCGGGCACCTAGTCGATCAGGAGGGCATCCGTCCAGATCCCCAGAAGACAGCAGCCGTTGAAGCATTCAATGTGCCGCGCTCTGTGAAGGAGCTCCGCAGTTTTTTGGGGCTTTGCTCCTATTTTCGCCGCTTTATACCTAAATTTGCCGATGTCGCGTATCCGCTGACATGTTTGCTACGGAAGAATACTCCCTTCGAGTGGACTCCGGAGTGCGACTCCTCTTTTCGTCAACTGAAGTTCCTCCTGACGTCGCGGCCTGTTCTTCAACACTTCAACCCATCAGCTCCAACCGAACTGCACACAGATGCCAGCGGCATAGGAATTGGTGCCGTCCTAGTTCAACGCTATAGTAACCGCGAGCACGTGATTGCATACGCAAGTCGCTCCTTGAGTAGGCCCGAGCAGAATTACACTGTCACAGAACAAGAATGTCTCGCGGTAGTATTTGCGATTCAGCGGTTTCGGTCTTACTTATACGGACGCCCTTTTACTGTCGTCACTGACCACCACTCATTGTGTTGGCTCGTCAACCTTCAGGATCCTTGCGGCCGTCTAGCGCGCTGGGCACTTCGGCTCCAAGAGTATAACTTCATAGTCTCGTACAAAAGTGGTCGACGACACGCCGACGCAGATTGCCTTTCGCGCATGCCACTGAGCACTACAGAGTGTGACGCCGATGACCTCGATCACCTCGTAGCTTCTGTGTCACCAAAGTTTCCCGACCTCAGTACTTTCAAAGATGAACAGCGAAAGGACACCAGGCTATCATCGCTTTGCACAGCTCCTACGGCATGCCATTTCTGTGTACGCAACGGACTCCTATATAAGAAGAACTTTTCCAGCACGGGCGCACGTTTCCTCCTGGTAGTGCCAGAAACCCTTCGGACAGCGATTTTAGGTGTGATGCACGACGATCCTACGTCCGGACATTTAGGTTCTGCGCGGACGCTTTACCGTGCTAAGGAACGCTTTTATTGGCCAGGAATGCGACAGTCAGTCGAGGCGTATGTGGCCAACTGCACACAGTGTCAACGCCACAAACGCCCGTCTACTGTTCCGGCTGGTCTTCTACAGCCCTTGTCACCTCCAAGAACACCTTTCCAACAGGTGGGCATTGACCTCATGGGCCCTTTTCCAAAGTCGGCTAAGGGCAATCGCTGGATAATTGTATGTGTCGATTACCTCACGCGCTACTGCGAGACGGCGGCCATACCAACTGCAACTGCCAGTGACGTCTCTGTGTTCCTGCTGCAGCACGTTATCCTCCGACATGGCCCACCTCAGGTGATCATCAGTGATCGTGGGCGACAATTTACGGCAGACATAGTAGAAGAGCTGCTTCGATTGAGTGAGTCCCGCCTTCGTCACTCGTCGCCATACCATCCGCAAACAAATGGGCTCACGGAGCGCACCAACCGAACAATTGTAAACATGCTCTCTATGTATGTGGCATCCGACCACAAGAACTGGGATGACGTGCTACCATTTATAACGTACGCGTTCAACACCGCTAAGCACGAGACAACAGGCTATAGCCCCTTTTTCTTAATGTATGCACGGCCGCCACGGCACACACTCGACACAGTTTTGCCATTCTCGGCGCACGAGAACCTCTCAGTCACCGAAATCCTCTGCCTTGCTGAAGAAGCGCGTCGTATTGCTCGTCTACGCACTTTGGCATCACAGGAAAAATCGAAGGTACGCTATGACGTCCGCCACCGGCCTGTAACTTACCACCCAGGCGACTTAGTGTGGCTGTGGACTCCGGTACGAAGACGCGGGTTATGCCAAAAGTTCTTGGCCACATACGACGGACCGTTTGTCGTTCTCGACAAAATCACGGAAGTCACATACACAATAGCTCGCCTCACGAGAAGTGGTAGAAGAGCCGCTAAAACCCAAGCAGTCCATGTCGCTCGACTGAAGTTGTACACACCAAGGTGAATCAGTTACCTCGCCCGGCGGGCCTCGTCTGCGAGGGGAGGAATGTTACGCATGCCTTGGAAGAAAACGAAGATGGGTGAACATGCTGGCTGCCCTAAGCTGGAGAAAGAAAGAAGACGACGAGACTGCGATCATCAGCCTGTTGGCCGCTCCGGAGCTTCTCTTCGCGACCAAAATAAACGGCCCCCTTCAGCCGTACACGCCCTGGTCCTCCTTGTGCGTAACAATATGTACTATCATTTTGACGAAGGCACTACCCCGCTTGACAGGTCGTTGAGTGTGCTGCCATACATGAGCCACAGCATAAGTATAATTTTCTTTACTTAAAATGCACAGAACCAGAAATAAAAGTGGCGGCACATAGGACCAATGGGGCAAGCGAGACAAACAACAAGAACACCCAAATAGTTCCATGCGCCCAAAACTCGCAGATTGTGCCACATGACGAAACTGCAGGACAGCTATTGCCACCTGGTGGCTTCCGCACAATGGAACGTATGCAAGATGTGACATGGGTGCCATTCGCAGGCAAGATATTTTATGTTATCTTCATTTATTTTTTATTTTCGAATTTTGGGCTGCCAAGTTGGGGGAAAGTGGCCTTTACACGAGCGTCGCCCTTAACTGAGTGTATACGGTAAAGTGTTTGCAATGTTGAATCTAAAAGACACCTTTAGTGATCCCTTTTATAATGAGCTCAACAGTATGCAACATTCTGCACACAACGTTGCCAAAGATAAATAAGCAGATTTTAAAATTTTAGGAAGCGCACCTAAACGCTAGGTGCAACTGACCTGGCTGTCAATGCCCACCACAAGCAGCATCACGAAGAACAGCACCGACCAGACAGGTGCCGCTGGCATTTTGGCCACGACTTCAGGATAGGCTAGGAATGCGAGGCCCGGTCCTGAAATATTTACCATATTCTGCGACTGAGTGCAATGCACTTTATCGGACAGGCTGCTTACAGTAAAGCAAAGGGTACTATAAGAATCAAATGAAGCCTGAACAATGGCAAGCATTGAAAATTATTTAGTGTGCGCCGTCCATTTATCACCATTTACAGGGCAGCACTCGGTATAGAGACACTGCTCATGACCACAGCTATGACTGGACAGTGCTCACTTACACCATTTATAATGTTTGCCGTTGTCTGGGTTGCATGTTACCCCATATTACCTTACATTCACTAGCATTTTACAGACACAAATACAGCGTAAACTTGACAGGGGATCACAAAATCTTCAGCTCACCAAAAATACGAACAACCAAAAAATGAACTATTACCACAGAGCCAGAGCACTGATCTGGAGCCACATTTGCAATCTTTTTCAAAGGTACGTTCCAGTTTCACAAGGTTTTTTTTTTATGGCACTAGCACCGGCTGTTCATCACCCAAAGCAGTCTAGTACAGTGCCAACCATGAAAAAATGTTTGTCATTATTGTTTGTACGGTAAAAACCGAAATATAGGTCCAATTTACAAAATAAAAATGAAAAGTTGACCCTCGACTTATATACCGGCCTTTGGCAGGAAAAAATGTTGAAGTTTCGCAACAATGGGCAGCCCAAGTCAAAAGCCTCCATTGCTATCGTGAGCATCAGCAGCGGCGCCATTGGGCAAGGTTAGGCAAGGCCTACAGTGTTCTAGCAACGCCATTTTGCCTCAGTTATATGCTGTCAGTCTGCTGTTTCCTTTTTTTCCTATTTTCTTTAGAAATGAGTGGTAGTCGACGGCAGTTTACGATGTAGCTCAATTTTCCGAAATGTGTCAAGTAAACAAACACAACGGTATCCAAACAGAAAAATGGCACCAGTAGACTTCCTAGGATTGCATTTACCATGCTCTGCCACTCGTTTTATTGGTGCGAGCCACACGTCTCCCACTTATGAACTTAATTAGAATGTGCAAATCCTAGGTTTTCACCTTGCCAAAAGAGGTCCCAGGTCCAGAAAGATGTTCGCGCATAAGGTGCCACCGTGCCACAATGGGATTTCTTTCTGCTACATAAAGTTGCTCACAAAACGCGAGATGCGATTGGTTGCTTACAAATGCAAGATGACAGCTAAGGTACCAACTAACAAAAAGGCATTTTTGCTACAGATACTATAAAAAATGTTCCAAAATCCAGGTGAGTTCATGATTAAATTACGTACAACTAGCTTTGTGAATCTGTGCTCAGAGTTGTCACATTTCAAGGAAAGCGCTTCCATGTGCTGCATGCAGGCCGCGTGTGCCATGCGAGTGACGGGTAAGGAGAAAACAGCGCCGGGAGGAGGAGCTCGCGCTGCTTTTAAAAAAAAATACAGGGGCGTCACCTTAGCTGAGTGCACAGCAGCACTTGCTGTGCACTAATATATTGAGTGCCTTGCGACCTCCGAGATTGGCTCCAGCACGCCTCGCCAGGACTAACTGCAAAGGCCTTAAGCGTCTGGCTCGCAGGGCAGTAAAAGTACCTCGCGTGAAAACCCCCGTACGGAAAACTTATTCTACCAGCCTTTTATATTCTAAAACCTTCGAAAATATCGATATGAAGGTAATTAACCCCAGTTTCCCTCACTCATGTGCAAACAAAAGCTTGATTGATTGATATGTCAGGTTCAACGTCTCAAAATCACCATGTGATTATAAGACGCTGTAGTGGAGGGCTCCGGAAATTTTCACCACCTGGGGTTGTTTAACGTGCACCAAAATCTGAGCACACGGGCTTACAACATTCTGCCTCCATCAGAAATGCAGCCGCCGCAAAAAACAAAACTTTGAGCATAACGCCAGGAGGGCTACCAGCATCACTATCGTTCCACAGCTTTGCCGGAGGGTGTTGATGTACAGTTTAGGAGCTTTTTAGACAAAAAAAAATACTGCTTATAAGATAATTATGTAGGTACTGTTGAGATCAACCACTGCAGTTACACACACTACAAAAGGTAAGTTTTCTGTTGCACTGTAAAAACTGGGTTGAGAAAAAACGGTTGTAAGTCCCTCCGATATTTTAATGAAATCATATCACTCGAAAGCAAGATCACCAAAGTCGCTGGTCATGTACCTTCAGTATGGCAATTGGGAGACCTTATCACTTACCCGAGCGAAACACATCACCGACATCGCGACCAGTTATGTGCGCCAGATGGCCCAGCACCGAGAATATCACCACGCCAGCCACAATGCTCGTCATCGGGTTCACTATACACAGCACCATGGAATCCCTGCACATTGACAGTCGGGTCAATGAGAAAATTTAAAGAGCTCCTAGCTAAGCATGACTGTGAGCTTTCGTTACACAATAAAAATTTTAAGGCACTGTGTGGGAAGCTTAGGTATACCAAAAGAATTTTTTAAACCACACCGAGTTCAAAGAGGAAACAGTACTTTCTTTTGCACCTTAACTAACCTTCCGACAAGTGGTATCTGTTCACCACCTATTGCTTCAGGGAACCATGGGATCTCAGCACTTAGTGTTGAGCTCGTCAGGATTTTGTGCTTTTCGACTATGCACTGCTATATCCGTCGCTAGAGCAGTCACAAATGCAGAAAATGAAGTGAAATCAGTTTATCGAGCACGATAGTCATGCAAGACAAAACAAACCAGGCATGAGACTGCATCGCAGAGCAAGGTAGGCAACCATTCACGACAGATATCTTTCATGTATGAATCAATCAAGAGCTTACTTCATCCTGACATCATGTGAACAAACAGCTGGTGTCACGAACTGTGCTGCAAGAATGAGAAATGCTGGGAAAAAGTAACGCTATGTTCTTTGCATTTTCAGAGGTGGTTTAGGGGCGTTTCAAGGCTCATTGGATGCCTCATCAAACGCGAAAAATTGGCCTCTGGCAGCATCGGCACAAGTGATGCAAAAAGTTACCACGTGAAGACATCCCCATATTACATCATCGCATGACAATGTTGCTTAGTCAAAGGTGGGCCAGCCTGGAAGCAGAGCGAAACTGCATTAGGTGCTGAAAGCTTTCAAAGGGAGGCAGCAAAGCGCCAATAGTACAATGGCTGAGAAGAAGAAGACTTCCCTTGTTCCAGTCATCTTAGGAAAGCGTATGAGAGACCATAGGCGTGTGCACTGTGGGGGAGAACAGGGGGGGGTGCAACGCCAGCTTCATATTTTGGCATCATGGGGAGGGGAGGGGGAAGCGCTGCGACGAAGCTACGCCCCTTTGAAGGAGAACCCTGCGCACGATTATGTAAGAGATCCTGTGTGATCCAAACAAAGTACTCTTTAAAGCACTTTTAATTGAGAGAAAGAACAGAGCGAAATTCTAAAAAACACAAGACAAAGAAGGCACGACACGAGGTTGTGTGGTTCCTTCTTCGTCTTGTGTATGTTTGAATTTCGCACTGTTTTTCATTTTTTTAAGCATGAACCAACTCTCCCAAGCCACAAATCTAGCAATATTCGAATCGGTTCACTGTGTAAAGAAAACAAATCTTAATTGATTGATTGATATGTGGAGTTTAACGTCCAAAAACCACCATATAATTATGAGAAACGCCGTAGTGGAGAGCTCCGGAAATTTCGACCACCCGGGGTTCTTTAACATGCACCCAAATCTGAGCACAGGGACCTACAGCAAAAAAAAAAAAGCAAGTCTTATTTGATGCAATGACTAAGAGCACTGTAGAGTAATCTCTGATTAATGAAGAAAGAAGCAACCACTACTAGGTGGTAAGCTACTAGGAGGCAACAGCCACAGTGAGTAGAGAAACACTCTCACTTCGCTTTGGCCAGCCACGTTATCCTGGCTCGCATCTGCAAGTGGCACAGGTTTCTCGCATTTTACCATGTGCCAAAGCATGGGAGCATGTGAATGTCATGTGACAAGCACTGACTCCTTTCTTTTATAGTAGAAGCTGTTATGAGATCACAACAGTCAGTTTTGGTGGCATAATTGTCCACCACCACAGCGAGTGTCTGTAACCATTATTCTGAAATGAGAAAAAAATATCATCCAGGGTCAGATGAGATTTGAAGGCGGGACCTCTGTATGGCAGTCGAGTATTCTGCCAGAGCCACGCTGGTGCTTGTGACTTCTTAGCAACAGAACTATTGTATTTACTCAAATCTAGGCCGACCCCGATTCTGAGCCGACCCTCCTAAAGTCCTAAGCTTGGAGAAAAAAAAAAAACTTACCTCGAGTGTAGGCAAAGTGAAACAATGAAGACAGCGTTCACAAAGAGAAAACATTTAGAGGATATGAAACAAAGCAGTTGGTTCATGATGCAAATAACTCGAGAAACAAAAATTATGGACCCTCTCCCCGAAGAGAACCCTGATGGGATGCGAATCAGAAGTAGTGCGCACAGCGTTGAATCAGTTGAAATGAGCATCGACACGGGTGCTAGAAGAATAATTTGAAGTGAAACTCGGTGTAGCATTTACTCGAGTACATGTTTGTACGAGACGCAAAGGCACGAAAGTTTCATCGCTGACAAACGAGTTAAAAGAGTGTTTCCACTCGACGTGCAGTCGAGTGTTGCTGGCGGTGCAGAGGGTGAAGCGAGAGAGAAGTGTGTCGCGAGTAGTGGGCGGAAAAGCCGGCAGCTGTGGCGAGCGTGCTGTGGGTGAGGAAGAGAGTGACGTCAGCACGCACCTGCGAGGTAAGCGTGCGAGGGTAGCATGGATTCAATGTGCAGCTGCGGCATGACCTACTTGGCACCACTCCAACACCTGCAGCGAGGAGAACGCGTTGCGGAGCGTTCATACGGACACATGTAGATATGGTATTACACATTTAGCCAAAGAGCTGCTTTGCATCTAATACAGTCGCAAGGGCTGTTGCATGTGTTTCTTTGCTGTATTTTTCCCACTGCTTCTAGTTGCATCATAAAAACACCACACTCATCAAAAAAATGCTGCGTTAGTAACTTCTTTGTCGCTGTCTTCAAACAGTGCGCAATCTTCGGTGCTACCAAGTGCATTGGATATGCCGCACCTCTTAAAAAAGCACACAATAAAAGTTCCCGGGTTGTCGTCCCACACCGCAGCCCCTTCAGTGACATTCCACCCCAAAGTCCCGTCCGGCTTGAACGTTGAACGAAGACTCCGCAACTTGGACAATGTTCTTTTTATAAGCGGCACTATATTGACACCGCCTATTTGGCGCCATTTAGCTAAGCCACACACAAACCACTCTAAGCGCGACTTGAAATGACAAATGCTCGCCTCAACACTCGCTACAATGACCAAAATGGCGGCCTCATGTGTGTACTCAAGCCAGCTATTGGCTTGGCTACAACGCGTCTATAACGGCTATAATGGCATCTATGTGGCGCTGGTTGTGCACCGCTTTTCTCAATGCAGAATGACGCTTTTTTCGAAATCTTCAAATCTAAGCCGAACCTGGAGTATAATGCAAAAAAAATAAAAAATATATATTGTCTTAGATTCGAATAAATACATACATGCGTCAGGCCAAGTAAGGAATTGTGTTAACATACGTAATATAGCATAGTAGAAGAGTAAAACAGCAACAAAGCATCACACAATACGAACTGCATAATGGGAGGGTTGGTTATTAAATGGATCCAACTCTTTACAAAGGGCTCAGCCATAATTATTCATCATCATCAGCCACAGGATCAACAAAGTGCACGTAATTCTTAACAGATGTGTAGCAATACCTCGCTTCTCCACAGAATGAAGAATACTATTTGGTAGGTGCTTCGCTAGTTCACAAAAATTATCATTTCAAGTGTCGTTGGTATCTTGCCAGTATACTTGTATTACGTAGTTTCCCTAAGCGAGTTTACAGCAGGCCTTACATAGGCAACTCTTTAAGCTTTTACTGTGACCGAGATGTGCGTTTGACGCAGATCTGGCATTTTTTTCCTTCGCTTCTATTTTGATTTAGAGCATATTTCCAGTGGCAGGCACAGCACACTGAACAAAAAATTTACAATGAAACAGAGGTCTGCATGTTATTGCCAGCCAAAGCAAATTTACAATAGATACTTCTGTCAATGTCTGATGATTAAAAGCTACTAAATATCATTTTTCAAACAATGCTTCATGGTTTATGCAGACAGAAGAAACACAAACCTGAAGAAGTTGTGGTGGAACTTGTTGTAGCTGCCCAAGGCTATGACTGAGCCGAAGCCGATGCCAAACGTGTAGAATACCTGGGTGCCGGCAGCTATCCACACCTGTAATGAAGAAGCCTTAAAATTGAATGAGATTACACTAATTGTTACAGATTTTTAAGCAGTACGATTTCCACAAATATTCATACGCAAGCCCATCAAGCATTTAGGCATGGCAATACTATTGTTAGCCCAGGTTGGTTTGTTTTTCTCCTCTTTCGTCTGCAATGGCTCGAAGTTAGTATTTATTGCTACATAGACACTCTTGTTCTGACATCTGTTTCTTGTATTTCAAAATTATCTCGAAAGTTCATAAGTCTCTTCTATCGTGGATATGTGGACTGGCCTGACACATCATTTCATCAAGGCTGGCCTGTTGATGCAAAGCAACAGAATACACATTGAGACGTTTGCTGCACCCGCAGTCTCTGAATAATGAAGAGTTTAAGTTTATAAGTCTTTTTATGTGCCTATAGATTACCTTTCCATGACCGGTGCAACAGGTACATCATGTTAGTACTTGTTGAACGAATTGCTTCTGCAAAGTCAGGGAGGGCGCTCAAAACACACAAAGCTTTTATTCTAAGCAGGCTAAACATGCGAAAATACATTTATTTAAATTTGAAAACTAAGGGGGTTGCTGTGGTTGTGGCCAGTAAGGCCATGGGATTCTAAACATAAGAATGCGAAAGCTTCAACTGTGTGTTTGCAATACCGGGTGTCGTCCTCTTGGCACACATACATTCACTAAAGAGGAGCTTGACTGACTCAACCAAGGCTGCAGTTGATGAAATAAGCATTAGTATTTACAAAAAGAAGAGAAATTTAAGGGCTCGTTGTTTCTTTGTTAGCACCAAACTTAGTGATAACCAACAGTCAATGAAGCCAAGAAAATATAAGAGACAATGTATACCTTAAAGGGGCCTTGCCATATTTCTTGAGCATGGTCCACACGCGGGCTAAACATTTTAGTGGTGCACATGGCTCGAATTTACAATTAATTCTCATAGTCAGCTATGAATAGCTCACTATTTTCTCTACAAATGATGCCATATACCCGAATTACTGTGCCATATATTTAAACTCCACAGTTCATGGCTGATTCCAGCACTATGAGTTGCATAGTTAATGTGTTAGCAGCAGTATGCTGCCCCGTGCCTATGCGCAAGCTCGTGATCACACTGAAAGTAAGGTGCGAATTTGAAGAAAAAAAAAGTGCTCAAGGTCGAGATGAGCGTTGACGATGGGACGCATATTCTTGCTCCCTTGTCATCCTCTTCCCTGTGCAGGTTTCAGCACTCTTGCTGGTACAAAAGGAGAGAGAAAGTGTTTAGTAAAGGGACCCTGAAACGGTTTTTTCAATTTTGTACCAACGCCTTGGGCTGATAGACCAAGTCACAAGGGTTATTTAGACTGATTTGAGCTCTCTGCGTAATCTATTGCAATGCTTTAAAGCTGCCGATCGCTGCAGATCGACGCAGATCGTTGCAACTTGGCCCAACGCGTTTTGAATCCCCTATTCACAGAGCGAAATTCTCTTGGCCAGAGCACGTCAGCAGCCACGTCACCGTGGCTGCTGATCTGACTGGCTGTCACGGGCTGTAGAATGTGTGGAAGATCAACCGTTAGGATGACGGCACCTGTCGAAGCAGATAAGAGTCACTCTGCGATCTTCGTCTTTGTTGCCAGACAGCGTGTGTGCTGCCAGGTGCACTATCTGATGGCCTCCGAGACTGCGCACAACCTGTCGGCGTTCCATTTCAGAAGTCTAGATTGGTAAAATCTCAAATCGTCAAGCGCACTCATGAAAGCTCTGTGATTTCCAGCGATTCCAGCATGCCTCATGAGTTGAGGAGGCCAGGCAGACGTGAGAAAGAAGGTATGACACAGTTGTCCGTAGTGGCCTTGGTACACGGCATGTCACTAAATTTCTGGTGCGAATGGTTTGATGATGTTCTAGCCTAAACGCTGAGAAAACTTCAAAAATCCATTTCAGGGTCCCTTTGAAAATGCCTGTACAACTTTGTAGTTCGAAAAAACGGCGAAAGCAAAACCTGCAGTCCTAATGGCTTACGTGAGGGTCCAGTAGCTTTCCCCACTGGGGCGTCACGTAGAAGAGGAGGCCTGCGTCGGCACCAGGCAGAGTCACACCTCGCACAAGCAGCACCAGCAGTATCACATAAGGAAACAGGGCTGTACACCAAATTATCTGCAAGAGAAGGGTCACATGATCACCTTCGCACAGTTTGCACCGCTAGTGCAGCAACTGAATTAGCATTGTAAATGAAGTCGCCTCCCTGCACCTGCCTTTCCGCTATACAGTATGCTTTGTACAAGTATTGGGTACACTTCAGCATGTAGGCTATGGCATAAATACGAAAAGAAAATCCAAAGTTATGAAGCATTGCTCAATATGCATGAAAATACAGACATCTGCTTCAACATAAGTGAATGACTGCATGCCTTATGTATGTATGTGCTAATTAGGAGAAAAGTGAAATACTTGAAGATTTAAAACAAACGGGAACAAAAATTTAGATTGGCTAAAGTGTTAAACAACTCTGCAGTATAAGATACATAATTTAAAGCAAATGTTGACAATGTTACTGGACTAGCAGTGAACTTTAGATTGGCTAAACTGTTAAATAAGTGAGTAATATAAAATGTATAATGCAAAGCAAATGTTGACAATGTTACTGGACAAGCACTGACTTTAGATTGGCTAAACTGTTAAATAACTGAGTAATATAAAATGTATAATGCAAAGAAAATGTTGACAATGCAACTGGACTAGCACTAATTATTCAGTTTTTTAATTAAAAGCCCAGAGCTAAACATACACATACACATTGTACTGGCTGGCTGAAATTACACGAATCACGGCACCCGTTGCCTAAAAAATTTCTACCCGACACTGACACCGCATCTTTGACGTCATGCTAAGAAGCCGAACTAGTTCCTTTCTATCCACCACTTCACGGAAGACGTAACACTAGTGACAGTTTTTGCAGCTCTAGTATCAAAAACACTTATTTTTGGAAACATCTTATGACATACCTGCTTGCGTATCAAACATAAAATCTTACAAGAAGGCTGCTAAGTATCTGTGCCATTGAAGACAAACTTTTTTTTTGTGCAGTCCATAATATTGTAAGAGTTGGTCTTCAAAGTATGGTTAAATTATTTTGTAACGGCACCACAGAAAAAAAACGAGAAAGAGAGAGATCACATGAATGAACAAAATCACCCACTCTCATGTGATGTTTATTCATATGCCGAGGACATTATGTGTGCACATGTCCGTGTATTATTGCGTGTTTCTTGTACTATTCTGTGGTGCCATTTGAATATAAATGAATTATATTAAAGGAATAGTAAAATAAGTGCAACAGCAGGCACCTCTGAAAGACGGCACATTTTCTGAGAATATCAAGCTCATCGTTAACACAGTATACCCTCACATAAGCATTTGCTGTACTGGAAAATAGTGATGAGGTAGCAGGCCCAAAAAAGATTACCTTACCAATCTGTGTAATGCAGGTAGACTCACCTTGCCGCTCTGATGAATGCCCTTCCATGTGACCAGGAAGACAATGGCCCATGACAGCAGCAGGTACAACGCCAGCTCAGAGCGCACACTGCCTACGTCATCAAGTCCTGACGAGATGTTGAGCACACGTTTCCTGCAACACAAGCTTATTATACAAGTGCAGTACGTAGAAAACCAGACACAAAGAAGGAGATTGAGTCTGCGCACTGACAAGAGGTTTTGCAACTGCCAAAGATTTTGCCAAAGGCTTCGCAAGCACCTCTCAATATCTGGTGAAATATCAACCCTAGCCTTTTCAATGCTCTACTATATCAAAGCATTACACTTTTACAATTCATGATATTGGATGCAAGTTTTTACACGCTCTACGGACTACATTTCTGGTAGTTCACAGCTCATTACAGATGTCAGTATCGAACTATATATTGTCACCATCCCCATGGTTACATATAGATGCTTTGGGACTCCGCCACTGGCTGCAGTGCTGCCTGTTCTACAAACAAATGTTCCGAGACATGAACACTCACTCCCAGTACTCTTGGACAGGTGTGGTGAAGGTGGTGTTGGCGAGGTTGGTCCCATTCGGTTCTCTGCAGCGTTCAGTGTTCCAGTAGTTGCCACACTCCTGCCACGGAAGATTGCTAGTGAAGGACGCAAAAAGGTAGAACATAATCCATGCGACCACAATAATGTAGTACACATTCGAAAAGAACACCATCACCATGGAAGCGATGCCCACACCTGCGGTCATAAACAAAAATAAAGGACAAATAAACAACTCGTACTGAAATGCGCCTACTTGAGAGAAGGGCAGTTCCTCTCGTACTAGTAAGCTGCCTTCAAGGAATACCTTTGAAAATGGGCACCAGCTTCCACACACCAATGCCGCCACGACAAACATACTGTCCAAGGGCCACCTCAAGAAGGAATGAAGGAATGGCTGTCAGGATGAGGCATACGAAGTAAGGAACCAGGAAAGCACCTGTAAATTAGATTTACCAGTGCGTGAGGACGGTGCATGAACTGTCTGCTTTGCAAGTGTCCATAAGCTCATTGGTGCGCTTGCTTACGCTCAAACTTACGCATAGAGGTTAGTTTCCGTTTGGTTACATATTTTTTATTGCACCTGCTTCACTAATCGCCTCTCCTTGTTTTTATAACTAGCATCTTCTAAATTACACCCATCCCCCTTTTTTGCTCACTCTACGTTCTTGCCCTGAATCATGCTCATCACCCCTGACTGAAGGCCGAGAGATCCTTGCAAGTGCTGCCATGGAAGACCACTGTCCTATGACGTAGGCCCCTCCTTTTGTCAAAACAGTTTCTATGCCTCTATAATTTGTCTGCTGCCACATTTTTTTCTTGTTTTATTTTTCCTACTAACATTGCACTCAATGGTGTAAACATCAAAACAAATGCACACACAAACCCGAAATTAGCTCCTGTCTGCTTTATCTGACAAAATAACAAGAGCTTATGCACATGGGTAACCATAAGCAAGAGAAACCCTGCAAAAAAATGGAAACTGCTGTTACCAACATCTGTGAGGTACAAAAAAAAAGCAGCAGTAGCAGAGTGGTTTTGCCATCTGATGAAAACCCCAAGCGACTTGATTTGCAAAGGAATGTTTTTCCAGCCAAGTAGGGAGACGAAGGCAGCTTTTCACTTGCGAAAGCAAAGTGCGCGCACAGCTAGCATTTTTAAAAACCTACTTTTAATAAAGAGCTGTAAAATGTCACTACTGTGCTAAATTTGGACAGCAGGGCATCAGGAAACACAAGGCACCTTCACATAGTTGTTTACGCAGAAATTCAAGTACCCCTTTTTTCACTTACTGGCTGGCTTACATTTCAAACATGTATAATAATTAATATTCTGCATAATATAGGATGCTCAATAAACTTTGTAGAGTAGATGGTTATGCCAAGTATTGATTAAAAAGAAAAAAATTATCCCCAAGAATTTCGCTAGATCCTTGATCTAGCAAATGGCAGTGTTGAACGAGAACCGGAAAGATAAAAAAAAACTAAGCTTTTACTGTGAACACAAATAATGTGGTAAAAAATAGCAAAAAAAGGAAGCACATTTTGAAAGATAAATAGTTTGCATTTAGCAGAGCTACTGAGCTAAAGAGCACAAACTTCTGTGATCTCCTTATATATTAGCTGCAATCATTTCGCATAGTATTTCCTTAAACTAAATTGCTGAATTTAAAGCTAGCCATACTTGTGTAGGCTGGCCAAACTAAAGACTGGCCACACTGATTGGAACAGTTCGACAGCATTTTGTAGTAATAGATGGCAGCAGCCATGATGTTGAGGTCAACTCAGAACATTGGGGTCCTCCACATAAAGATAATACCAGAAAACGATGTCACACCTCCTCCATTTTCATAGCACAGGTAGGGAAAGCGCCACACGTTGCCCAGGCCGACGGCATAGTTGATGCAGCCAAAGATGAAGTCAAGCCGACCTTGCCACTTGCCGCGATCATAGGAGTGGTCCGCGGTTGAAGAATCTTCCACCACCTGCAGTTGAAATGCTGCCACAGCTGGTTGCCCGGTGGCATTTGGCCGCACTTCTTCGTCATACGGCACACTCTTGTTTCTTCTCGGCACAGCCTCTTTAGCCTCCTTATTATCCGAGCTGTGGAAAGTGGCCGTCTCCATTGAGGCTTGTCACAATACCATTCTGCACCAAGCAAAATTCAAGCGATGCTATAAGACATTGCTCGCTTGTATAGGAAAAACAAGCACCATAGTACAGGCCAGCTTTAACTTGGGAAGAAGGCGTAAACCAATATTCATTATGAAACAGAGCCTAGCATAAACTAATAAGTCTTGACATAAAGTACTCCACAACACTATTATTCGTGATATATGAAAGTTCGTGTGTTCAACTGCCAATGCAACCTATATAAAAAATGTTAAGTGATAGTACCACACTCCTTTGTATCATTAAAAATCAGAGCAATTATGGTAGAACTGGTACGCTAGAAGCACAGTTTAGATATCATGTGCACCGATTCTATAAAAACCCACAGCTGCATCAATTGCAGCCATTAAAGTTTAGTCAGCACTGGCACGCTCCTCTGTGCATTTCCTCATTCCTTGCAAGCATACAGCTGGTTAACCAATACACAGCGGCGTCCCCACTGTGAGTGAATACTGAGTGCTTACAGCTGGTAAACCGATCGACAGTGCAACCTTAGCACTCCCCCTTTAATATGTGACCAAACAAATGAACACTTTTACTCAATCAAAAATCATTAGGTTCTGCGTGCTAACTGCCCCTATGTGGAGATATATCAAAAACAACGTATGCATTTTTTTTTTTAAGGAATCGCCTCCTTACACATTGCACGCGAGAATATAGGATTATGTGAAGCGCTCTTTAACCGATGTCTGTCGGGAAAACGTAGGCGAAGGCGAGTGTAGTCGACAGATCAAATGAAAGTCCCTGAAAAGTATGATCAAACTATCTCCTCCACATTGCAACTTGGATAGCAACACCGCAAAGTCGCACATTTCAGGGCGCGAACATTGCCCCCCCCCCCCCCCCCGAAGGCGAGAAGTACGCAGTGATATGACCGAGGCGTCTTTCGTTCGGATAAGAAGAGGCACCGTACACATCTGACAACGACGCCACGAACGGAGTCCAAGGTCGATACGTGTATCACGAAGATATCACGACGCCTGCAAACGGTACGGGCGCCGTAACCGAGTCTTGTTACGCAGTCGAACGATAAAACGCGGTAAAACCGCCTCATCTCACCTTTGAAACCAGCGGTTGAAAACTTACGGCTCAGCTGACACGGATAAACTTAGCCCGAGAGGGTCATTAAACTTTTAGTGCAGCCGGTTTGTACCGCTCTCTGTGGAGATGCAACTGGCGACAATGATCAGTTTCTCTCTCACACACACATACACACACGCTTTTAAAGAAGGCTACTTCCAAAAGCGCCTGCACAGAATCGGCGCCCATGAAACAACAATTTGCGCTCACAGGCTGGACGGTTCACTGCAGGGCCGCAGTCGACCAGCAACGACGACGCGAGAAGCTCGCGACATCGACGAGATTGATCGCGTAGGCGAAATTCGCCTAGATCAGGTAAGCAATACATAGCGCGGAGGTTCTCTGCCGTAGAATAAATGATTCCCTCAGTGAATGCACACCAGCAAATGACTGCAGTTCGGATCGATCGAAGCAGGCAATCAAGAATGCCACGCGGAACGCGCTTCACCAGCGGAATGACATTAGCATAATGCGAACAAGAAAATAACGGAGAATGAAACATTACCCCCGAGGAAAAACGAGCAAGGTGACTCAAGCAGCTGACTTCGATTCGCAGACTGGAAAGGAAAAGATAACATCGCGCGTTCGCGATGTCAAAGGCCTATCTGTGCTGCGCACTCACGCGCAGCTGAACATATCGTGGCGGTAATAAAGCGACGACACCCATTGCGACGCGAAATTACGCGAGAAACTTCGTACATTCGAATTTAACGCCGGCGAGTCGGCTCACACCGGCTCACACAAATTTGCCGGCATGGAAACGTTTCAGCCGAAACTCGTTATCGTACGTCGGGCAAGAGCCATGATGAGCCCGTATGTAAACATGAAGAAATGATACTATGTTTGTTTTGTCTTTCTGTAAATAACGTTATAATGACTGCACCCGAGGTACACTGTCACAAATAGTAATTCTACATTATAAAAATAATTGATTTTTGTGTTTGTATAAGAATATATATTGTTTTGCGCAGTCTCAACCGACGTGGGCCTGTGGCGCAACGGATAACGCGTCTGACTACGGATCAGAAGATTCCAGGTTCGAATCCTGGCAGGCTCGATGTTATTTTTTTCACTTCGCACATTTTAATTATTTTTTTTCTTTACATATAGCAATGTAAATTTACCAAAGCACAGCGAGAGGGAGGGCGCATTGTTGCAAAAGTCATTCAGCTCAAGCCCACTCTGCAGAGCCTGTACTCCGACGATAGCTAAAGAAGCGCGGGAGCTACCTTTGATCTCTCTGGTCTCACTTGTGTTTAGAATAAGTGGTTAACGATTTAGAGTACTTGTTACTCTACTATGGGTGAGCACTGAGCCGTCCCTACATTATGACTAAATAGCTTTTTTACAGGCACATTTTAGGGGCGAAGCTTCTTATAGCGGCACCTGTTCATCCCTCGTAGCCGTTGTAGTGTGTAACAAGTATAACATTTTGACCTCCAAGGTGGTGCCGGTGAGATATTTCTTGTGTGCGTTGTTGAACAATAAAAGATAGGGCTCAGTGTACATGCCAATGGCTGCTAATGAGGAATGAGAGACAGGAGCATTCGACTTTTAGGTAACGCGCACGCTGTAATCCCCATTAGCAGCCATTGGCATGTACATTGAGCACTATCTGACAAGGAAGGGTTGCTACGTTATACTCGCTGGGCGTAACTTTCTTGGTTTTAGAAAGGTTTAGCGAGCGTTGGGCCGCAGTTCCATGAATACAGTGAACTAGCATATACCATGCACTCGAGGTGGTTAAAGGTGCGAAGTAGATACGAAGCGCAAGCCGTAAGAAAAAAAAAAAAAAGCCGAATTCTCCTGTCTCCCATTTTCCATTAGCAGCCATTGGCATGTACATTGAGCACTATCTGACAAGAAAGGGTTGCTACGTTATACTCGCCGGGCGTAACTTCCTTGGTTTTAGAAAGGTTTAGCGAGCGTTGAGCCGCAGTGCCATGAATACAGTGAACTAGTATATACCATGAACAAGTAGACCCGAAGCGCAAACCGTAAGAAAGTGTGCGTGTGTCACTTCTCGTTTAGTCCTTGGAATGTCCGCTGGATGGCGATGCTTCTATATGGGGAATATATGATGAAAAGATGCGAGATGGTGGTACTTGGAGTGTTGAATAGATGGACGAACGAACACACAGGCAGATGCATGGAAGGACGCATGAACAGACGCAGGGGCGGATGCATGGACGAACGCAGGGACGGACGCACGAACAGACGCACGGACGGACGGGAGAATGGACGCATGGACGGACGGAAGCAAGAACGAATGGACGGACTAATGCTTCGCCTCACTCTCCATCATTCACTCCGTGGATATGCTGCCATTTTTTTCGACTAGCGTCGACCCTGCTAAGTGGGCCTGAGTTGAATATTTGTTGCATGTCTTCTCTCTCTCGCTCAGCGTGTAGATAAAAAAAATATATACGAAAAAATTTATCCGAGCTTGCCAGGATTCGAACCTGGAATCTTCTGATTCGTAGTCAGACGCGTTATCCGTTGCGCCACAGGCCCACAATAGTTGACGAAAAACATCTGACATCAGTCGGTTGGCAAATGCAATTGATGTTATTTATCTATTTAGTTTCTTATTTATTTAACCACTTTCGTCTTTGTTTTTTTTTTCTTTTTTGGGCTGGAAGGATGGCGCGTGCCCCACGTGAAACATCTTCTTCCGCACCAATCACATTTGCTTTCGTCCTTCGTCAAGTTATACGGTTTCCATGTAGGCGCCGCCGACATTGCACTTGTAGCGACATCGCGACGCGTACGCTCCGCCCAGTCCGAAGCTCGCCACTATGATCACGTGACAACTGGCACGGAACTTTCAAAGCTGCCTCCGAGCAAAGCACGTCGAAGAGGAGCATCCCTCGGAGCAGGTGCTCCTCCCCGATGCTCTATGCCAGTTGCCACGTGATGACAGGGAGCGGTGGCAAGATTTGGGCTGGGTGGAGCCTACGCGTCGCTACTTTAACTTACTTATGTGGTTATAAAAGGGAAAAGAAGAGAAAAGTGAGCCCCGTAACTGCCTGCATCTGGTGCGACACCTCAACAGTAGCTCACAAGGGATGGGTGTAAGGAGGGATTAAGAGGGTAGGATTAAAGGTGTATATATAAATATATATAGAGAGAGAGATGCGCAGGAACAGCAAGCGACAACGGAAGTAAAGAGAAGATAGGGAAGATGAAACACGGTCGCAGGAGTTTGAGGAAGGGGCACCACCGGCGAGAGCTCTTGTCGACAACAGGAGATCGCGTAGGGCTAATCCAGTCGGCCAGAGCTCTACGCTGTCGTCGTCGTCGGGGACCGGCGTCAGGAGGTGGCGTAGGACCAACCCAGTCGGCCAGAGCTGCACTGTCGTCGGAGATCGCAAGGGCACAACCGGTCGGCACGGAATCCAGCGAGCGAGACGTCGCTACAAGCGCCTCAGTATGTCCATATCACTTATCCCTGTTTACCTTGGCAGCCTTATGCAGTTTACAAACACGCCAAGGGGGCCCAGCAGAACTTTTTTTGCTATTCATCGATTGGCTTCATTAAAGGAGTTCTTCGCCTCACGAATCAACTGCCACAAAATTCATCAGTTATACTGGTGTCACACGCTGACTGTTAGTTAGCCGCGATCGGGGCTGATGCGGATCGAATGTCAAGATCGTGATTGGATCCTTTACGCGTGCTGCAGGAGAGGCAATCACAACTCAGAAATTCGATCCTGATCAGGCTCAATCGCAATAAGGGATGTAAGAGCCCGTTCGTCGACTCGCGTATTGACCCGTGAACACATTTTTTTTTCGAACACGTGGCTTACTGTCAGTGCGATCGCGAGCGATCGGGCACGTGGCGGCTCCGAGAACTATATATGTTACGTAGCTCATAATGCTAAGTTGATATGTGGTGCTTAACGTCCCAAAACCACCGTACAGTTATGAGAGACGCCGTAGTGGAGGGCTCCGGAAATTTCGGCCACCTGGGGTTCTTTTACGAGCACCCCAACATCTGAGCACACGGGCCTACAGCATTTTCGCCTCCATCGAAAATGCAGCCGCAGCACCCGCGATTCGATCCCGAAACCTGCGGGTCAGCAGGCCGAGTACCTTGGCCACTAGAGCACAGTGGCAGGGCTGCTTACGATGCTCAAATATGCTATTGGCAAAGGAAGGGATTTTGTGTTTATGCGCGGCAATTTCGGTTAATGGAATCATTTTTCGAGGGAAGAGTGAGCGATTGCTGGCTTACTTTGAGCACTAATCGTTCGTCCAAGACTGCGTGCTGCGGTCACATGCCATCAGGAGCCTCAATTACCGATCCGCAGTGTTTTCTGACCGCATTGCAGGGTCCTTTCATTTTACTCAGTCAGACCCACCTTTACCCCCCCCCCCCTCGCCCCTGAAGTCGGGGTCCGTTTAGAGCAGCACGTGTCATCGCCTCAATTTCATTCTTGCATAAATCGCGAATCCTTTCAGTCGGACTCCCAAATGGCGGAGGGGGTGTTCCCCTATAGGGAAGGGTGGGGTGGTTTTTCACAGCCCTCCCCCTCCTAACCCTGCAGACAGAGAAACAACTTTATTTTGGTCCTGAGAGGCGAGGCAGAGGGCCAATTAGGTAGATCCACCCAGCCCCGTCGGCTAGTCCCACGTCGGAACAGAGAGGCCATGCCTTTCAGTACGTTCACGGACCCTCTGGAGAGCGCGAAGCTGGATGCCTTGTCTAGGCTCTGTGATTGCCGTCGTCCAGCCTGCTTGTTGGTTCAAGTCCTCTAACCCAGGACACTGCCAGAGCATGTGACTCAGAGAATAAGATTCGGCGTAGGCAGAAATTTTTTTTTCGCGGATGCACCTCCTTGGTCTGAAGTGGGGTCCGGGCAGGCAGTGTGGTCGGTTGATTCTGTGCTTTGCATGTATACCACGGGGAAAAAAATTTCGGGGAGGGGGTGGGGGGCACGGGCTCGGTGTGACACCGGCTTGCTACGCCACTGCCTCCATACTAGGTCTAAGTATGGGGCGAATTGCCACCCCCTCGTCTTATGTGTGACAAGGTGGGGGGCATGCCTCCCCCCGCGCGCACAGCTATGGGGAATAGGGGCTACGGTGACCTCCCCCCCCCAGAACTCTGGCCGCGCCTATGTCCAGGGCATGGGCGTCGACAGCATTCTATCTTGGGGGGAGGAATGGGGGTTGCAAACCCGTGTTGCAAATTACTGCTGGGGTTGGAGGAGGAAGCATTGGTGTACTTTGGGTGTGGGGTACGTTCCGGTGTGGCTTGAGGTGGGGGGGGGGGGGTCTATTTGCACACCCCTGCCGACGTCCATAAGTCAGAATATTATTAGTTCATAGTGTAGAGAAGCCTCCGAACACTCAAATGGGTCGAACTCTCAAGTGCTTTCTAGTGGGTCTACCCAAAAAGGACACCGCTCGCGCGGAGAGTCCGTGCTTGGCCGTTACTGTCGCTGTGTGCCGGCTAATAAACGCCCTAACAATAGGTGTATTTTACAATGGATTCGGGGTCTTGAATACAAAAACATGTGCGAGGCAAGAACGTCTTAACAGATTTCCGTTTTCCGACAGGCTGAAGAGAGAGAAGGACGGGCCCGGAAACGTGGCCTCGGCGTCCGTACCTACTCAATGTGTTCGGTCAGATCAGCGCTGCCCTTCCGGCGCATTTCACGGCGGGATGCCTTGGCGTTGACGTCCGGTAATCCTCCAGACCGGCGGGCGTCAAACCGTGGCTGCAGCGTGCCGGTTGATAGACACACAATATGCGCGCCGCATGGTTGACGCTGGCCTTTTACGCTACGGCAGCAGGCTCGCTCTCCATATCGCGCAAAGAACTCTTCCGCGAGATTATCAGACAGCTGTCGCCCAAGCATCATAAGGTGAGTGATTACGCAATGTAGATATAAATCACCAGCCACTGGCGTAAATCGTGGGGGGTGGGGGTCAGGGGAGTCTAGACCTTCCGTGTTAAATATAGTTAGATAAATCCCAAGGGGGAGGGGGGCACTTGCAAGGGGAGATACCCCTTGCAAGTGCTCCCTTCCCTCTTGGGATTTATCTTTCAAACACATTTATTTCACTTGAGAGTTTAACTGAATCTCCGTAGTTCTGAATTCTGAAGCCCTTCCAAAAAAACACTCACATCTACTGGAAGAAGAGGGGGAATCGTGTTTCCGAAGAGGGGACAAAACTGAATGTTACTTTTCATACCAAGAATAACAATCTTCCTCAAGTTCTCCACGATGACAAGCCGCAGATGATTCAGTATGACGGGTGGTACGCAGATTTTTATGCTTTATCACGCTTTAGACACTTATGTTTTAGATAGGCGGAAACCATTGTCAAAGTAGAGGAAATCAGGTAGCTCGACAGCGATTATGTTACGGTATATAAAGAAATGTGTCAGTTTTCGTTATTTTATTTCGATGTTGTTATATGAATGTGCGTGACTGTATACATATAGCTGATAGTGGTTATAAGACAAAGAATCTCACGGACGGTGAATGAGCAAGACGAGATAGCGATGTATACCTTCTTGCTTTTTCTGTGCGTTTCTTTGCGCTAACTATATACAGGGTGTCCCACATAACTTGAGCCAAGAATTTGAAAATGAAACACACTTCAGTGGCGAATTGAACCAAACGCGTACTACCCGCACCATCCCTGTAGGTACTCAGGCTGTTTTTTTTTTTGTTTCTACCCATACTAACTAATTAATAATTCCTAATTACCTATTTGTAATTATGTACTGAAAACCCAAAATATGAACACTGAGATGTAGAGCACTTTTAGAAACGACCGACTAAATTGTTTCCTGTATGATACGTCTCGCGCTGTTATTTTTTCCACGTTGTAAGGAAAGCCCGTGAAATTGAAAAAAAAAAAACAACCATGTGACGGACCACGAGCGCACTGCTATAGTGCTGCTATAGGCTTTCTTTCCGGTCTGTCCGTGTACGAGCTTGTATAATATACAGAATTGCTTTGTGTAGTAATTTATGCACTGTTCCAGCACCTCCCTAACAACCCCCTAGAGCTCGGAACCCTTATATGTAGCAACTACGGAAGTAAACTCGCTTGTTCAGTTCAGTATAGAAGAACACGGAAAAAGGCTCAGAGTACTTGAAATCAAGTGGCGACCTTCCAATCCGGCCCTAGTAACGAGTCGTATAGGTCGGCGAACTCGCTCGCGAGTCGATTCTCTCGGACTCACTCAGACTGGGATCGAACCGTGAGCAATTTTTTCGTCAGCCTGCTTCATGAGCCCGAGTGAGTACGGCCGAAGAAAATTTTTGTGAGTGTGAGTCCCAGTGAGTTTGGCTCAGGAACATTATGGTGAGTCTGAGTCCGAGTGAGTACAAAGCGCAAAATATTTTTTTTTTTGTTGAGGGAGTCCGAGCGAGTTCCACTTTCTTCTGGCGACCTAAGGTCCTATCTAATCATATCAACCTTTACTATCAGCCTTATTTGGATTAACGTTTATACTCGCGTCTATACTCAGAGGTATTCCAAAGCAGTGTCGTTCACGCAGCGTTTTAATGTTTATTATTAACAAACGTGAATTACGTAGGGGGTGTTTTGACCTCCCCTCGCCGACTCTTCTAATGAATTTCTTGAGTATAATATCTTATACTGTCATCTTCTCCAACAAAAATGGCCTTAGTGGTTTGAGCACTGCCAACTCGTTTTCGACGATACTTTGTCAAAAGGCACCAAGAAAAGAACAGATTACGCGAGATATTTGGCGCTAAAGAGGATTGGCACCACGGCTTAAGAAGATAACTATATAGGCTATAGCAGACCCATGAGTCAACTCACTCTCGAACTCACTCAGACTCAGATCGAGCCGCGATTCTGCCGTCTCAGTGAATCCAGGTGAGTATTGTTAAGGTGAGTTTGAGTCCGAGTGAGTCCGGCTGAAGAAAATGTTTGTGAGTGCGAGTGTCCGGCTCAGGAAAATTTTCCCGAGTCTGAGCGAGTCCAAAGCTCACGATATATTTAATGAGTGAGCGTAGTGAGTGCCACAAGTTTTGCCGACCTATGGTAACGACCTATATAGCATGCCACGCTCAAAACAGACAATTGCTGATACAGTGGCTGTGATCAGTGATATTTGAGCTTGTCGCATCATTAGTCGAGAGAAGAGAAAGCATTTTTTTTAGCTGACTGAAAATTTATTGTAAATTCTAGGCCGGGGGCTGCGCTATAACATCTGGCTAGCGTGTTCCCCATAGACTCGACTATATACCAATCGACAGCGTTGTCTGACCATGCTTAAAGAGTATTGCAGGGCCCCTTTAATTAACATGCAGCTAGATGCAAATGCACAGCCGATAGAATTTTCGCCTCCGTAGGAAATGCAACCGCCGGGACCAGGATCCGATCCCGCGACCTCCGGGTTGGACAGGCAAATGAAACAGGCTAAAAATAGGTATGCCATAAATTTTGATGCACCACAACTTTCTAATGTAAGCAACTGTCCTCAAGCCAATAAATAAAAACGTTAATTAACGAGCTTCTGTTAATTCATCGAGTCGACGTCGTTCTAGGTGAAGGAAGTATTTCCGCCACAACGTATGTCATGGAATTTTCAATATAAAAGTATGTATAGTCGAAAAAAAAAACACCCTGTATATACATGACCACCGCGTCTAATGCCCACTAAATGTGTTTTACTTGCGACATATTGCAGAATGCAATTGGCCACGGCCCTGTCCTGTACGACTACGAGGATTTTTTCGGTACGTATGTTTACCTGCGGTGCCTGCCAAAATATATTCGAGACAGTGGAGTAATTGTTTCCCGTGAGCGACCTTCCAGAAGATCGGTTTCCGCTGGCCACGCGCGCAAGAAGGTCCGTGGCCGGCATCTTTGGGTACCAGCTTGGTAAGGCACTGCGTGAAATCTTACTGGAAAGAGCGGAGCAAGAAACTGTAACATTAGGTTGCACGGCGGGCTTGTTGGTTATTCATGTTGTTCGAGGTATAGCGCATCCAGGACGGGACAGAGAAGACGACACAGAACACATACACGGCGCTAACTTTCAATAATGCGGTTTAATCCGAGAAACAGCAATGCTTATACCCAAACACGGCGCGTCACAACCACGTGCTAGAACCAGAAAATTGTGATCTACTGCAACTCATGCGACATCCAAATAATGCAATTCTTTGAATGATAATAATATCGATGGCTTGCTTATACATGCGTCCCCAAACTTAGCAATGAATTTCGCTTCTATGATGAGCCTTGTCATTTGGTTAGTGCTTCTTCCGATTATGCTGGTGCGATTAAAGAGGGGTTGGCACCCGCATTCTTTGCAGTGAATCGCAAGAAAACCCTCAGGCTGCGCCTTGGCCACGTTGTTCTTGTGTTCATTCAGCCTATCATTGATGCATCTACAAGTTTGGCCTATATAGCATGCATCACACGTTAATGGGATCCGGTAGATGACTCCTGTGATGCACGCGACAAGCTGTTTCTCGGATTAAACCGCATTGTTGAAAGTTAGCGCCATGTATGTGTTCTGTGTCTTCTCTGTCCCGTCCTGGATGCGCTATACCTCGAACAACATGTAACATAAGGTTGGTGTCGATTGCTCCTCGCATTCCTTTGTGTTCACCCTTGGCGCAGCTGGTGAACAAAAGGAAGCGGGGCGAGCACACAAAAAAACGCGGGGAAGGAACGATATCTTCCCCTGCATTGACACTATCAAATATTGGTCGCCAAGCTTGGGCACGGCTAGAGTGCATGCACTGTAGCACGGGCATACTCGACTGCCCTTTCCGCACGAAGGGAGCCGATTCCGGCCGTAGTTTGGGTACCCAGCGCAACGAAACTGTCTGTGACGTCACGACGTGCACACTGTAAAAAAGGGACCTCAAACTCGCACCATCTACCGGGCCGTAGACACGAAATTAAAGAAGGACCGGGGCACTGCAGAAATGGGAAGCCAGAGGGAGGGGGGGGGGTCGACAAATATGTCATAACGTTGCGATTTCAAGGACCTTTCCCATGTGTCGTATATTGGGTCAGCTCTCATATATGGGCCAGGACTCCAGAAACATATTACCGAGGCTTCACAACAGCCAAAATCTAGACGTCGATCGAAGTATAGGGGCGAAGCAACTTAGGGTAAAGTCTTGTCCCTGCGATGTCCGTTGTCGTTGCTCGCACGTGATGGGAGCGCCGGCCGAGGGCGCGCCGATCGTAGAAAAGGAAAACAATGATCGCTGGTGCGCTCATGGCATGTTGTTTATTTCGCTGCGGCGCCCCAAGGCTATAAAACGCGCTCGCACTCTGCTCTCTCTCTCATGGTCATGGAGCGCACTTCGTTATGAAAGAAAGAATGTTCGAGGGTTAATGATCCCCATAGCTTCGGCCACTCGCCATCATTCACTTCGTGGATATGCTTAATATTTTTTTCTTTCACGGTTATGTTAGAAGACAAGGTTACCGCATTAGGTGCCCTATACGACAAAAGAAATACTTAGTGGTCTTGAGCGTTGCTTATCTGAGTAAAGCGTTTTAATCCCCGATAGGCATAGGTCTGTGAACTCACTCGCAATCGACTCACTCTTTCAGATGGAGCCGCGAGTCCGAGCTAGTTCGGTTCAGGAGAATTCCGGCGAGTCTGAGTTGAAGCGAGTTCCACTTTCTTCTGCAGACCCAAGGCCCTATCTAGTCATCTTCAGCATTACATTCAGCCTTACCCGAATTCACGCTTATACTCACGTCTATTCACATGTGTTCCCAAAGGAGTGTCGTTCATACACCATTTCAATATTTATTGAATTAGAGGCGTGAATGACGTAGGGGGTACCTTGATCTCATTCAACGAATTCTTCTAGAAAATTTCTTGATTTTATCTTATGCTGCCATCTCTTCCGAGCAATATGACTTTACTAGTTTGGAAGCACTCGGTACTGGTGACATTTGACCAATATGCAAACTAGACTGTGCTTGGGTGAACGTCTATGCCAATTCGCTCTGAATAGAGTGACAGCAGCGGTGAAGCTCGCTTGAGTCGTGATCGAGGGTATGCACCGCGCCATTGCTGTGGCCATTTTGAAGGCCCGTTCGTATGCGCCGCCCTGCTGTCTGTTTCGGCGCGCAGGACATTCCGGAGGTCTTTAGACTCTCAAGTTGCCGTACGGATCTCAGACACAGCGCGTGCAGCGAGCGCGCGGACCTCCAAAATGGCGACCCTAACGCTAGCGATCCTTCCTCCACGGACCCTAGCGGATGACGTCCAGTGCATGCTACGTTGGTCCACGGCCGGGCCGCGAGTTTACAAAGGCGAGCGGATCCCTCCGAATGCTCGGAAGGCGTTTTTCTCGATCAAGGTCGCCTCAGCTAACACAGCGCGCGCGAAGTCTTGCCTGGCAGCTGCCAGCAGCATCGTCATGGGCGCAGCCATGTTTGCTGACATCACGCACGAACCAATGAGCGCGCAGCTTCCGAGAGCCTTGTAAGAGCGCCTGGCGCAGTGCATTGTGGGTGGGTCTATCCGCTTGCCTTTGTAAAGTCGCGGCCGGCGCCAGACTGCACAAGCGCGCGCAGGTGCAGCCTATAGCCCGGCCGTGGTTGGCCTAACCATGCCACATGTAACATGTTCCTCGCGCACAGACGCGCCCGGCTACGAAGAGCCGTCATGCGTGGCGGAGCTGGTGTTGGCCGAGGACCGACGTGCGACGTGCCGGCCGCGCAACCAGCTGGTGCCGTTGCCCCCGGGGCCACCCGAACTGCTGCGCTTCCCACGGCTGGTGGAGCTGAAGCGCTGCGAAGGAGCTTGCGACCACGCGGGACGCCAGTGCTGGCCCACGGTCAAAAACAGCGTCAACATCAAGGTGCGTCAAGTAAACCGACAGTTACTATACCATACTCAGAATTGATTGATATGTGGGGTTTAACGTCCCAAAACCACTATATGATTATGAGAGACGCCGTAGTGGAGGGCTCCGGAAATTTAGACCACCTGGGGTTCTTTAACGTGCACCCAAATCTGAGCACACGGGCCTACAACATTTCCGCCTCCATCAGAAATGCAGCCGCCGCAGCCGGGATTCGAACCCGCGCCCTGTACCATACTCAGAAGTGTTACTTACGAAACTGACACCAAAGTGAAACAATGGACTATTATGGACAGATATACATCTATACTCTGAAAAGTCTAGTGTCATTAACTTTACCAACATAAGTGTATTAATAGATGAGAAAATAAACATTAAAAGCTTCATTTTTTAAATTTTCAACAGATATATCCTGTGATGAGGTCACAAATTTCAGCCCTTTCTTGTGTTTTGGCTATATTGGCTCCACAAAATTTCCCGAGACTTATTACGTTGTATGTTTAACTCACCTACCGTCCACCTGGAGGACAATGTAGTTCATTTTTTTTGCTGATTAGAAACATTGTAGGCCCTACACTATACATGCTGTGAAAATGTGCGATGTCACGTGACCAGTGTGGGAATTTCAATGTGGTGTCACCACCCGTGTTTTTAATCTGGACGTTTTTCCACATCAGACACAATGCGACGTTTTTGCTATCGCGAGAGGGTAGTTCAAATTGTTCTTCACAAAACGCCTCGTCAACACATGCAAGGAAACAAAATTGGTGTCTTGAGCATGTTTGCATCGAAAGGTACTAAATCTGGAGCAAATCAAGTTGTGGGTTCAGTGAAAGTGCATTTGTAAATCCATGTGTAAAATACACTCCATGATGAAGTGGATGATACCATATAAGTACTGAAAATAATAAAGAATTGGATTTATAAAATTCTTTTTCTACGCATTTCAGGAAATGTTAGCCTCCCTAGACGATATTGCCAACATGAAAAAGAGGCACTTTCATCTTTCTAGGCTGAATCAACTTGGGAATGTGCAATGAAAAGCACAGATGTAAATAATCAAACTGTGTTCAACGACAACACTGAAGACATTGAGCAAAAAAAAAAACAAGCACAGGATAAAAATATTGAGAACAGGACAGACCCTCTTCCTGCACTGTTTTTTCCCTCAGTAACACAATGCTGGACCAACCGGTCTTACAGCCATTGCCCATGAGTTCGATATCTTTACATCCCATCAGCATACCTGTTCCAGTAACTTCCTTAACTTTCCCATAAAACAAAATTGGTGCCTCATTTTCAATTTCTTTGTGTTATCCATGCAAGTTCTGGAATGCCAGAGGGGATTAAATAGATGCACATAAATTCACAATGCTGGCATGCGTAATGCACAAGAGGACTCGCTTTGCATGAAACGTGCACAACAAAAACTTGCTTTTGCTATAATGTGGGCAAGTCTACAGTATGATACCGGTATTTCTAACCATGCAGCAGATGGCAATATGTAACTATTGCAACATTAAGTTTGAACATTTGAAAGCTGCCAGTATGTGCCCACAGCATTTGTTTTTCACCAAGTGTGGCTCATGTCTACCAGGGTTGAGTATTCAACTTGCAAAATTTCTTTTTGTCTGACAGTAGGGGGAAAACAAAGCATCCGATGGCCATGTGTATTGAAGGAACTACTCTGCATAGGCATGGGCAGGATTTTCCAAATGGAGGGGCAAAGTTTCACCGTGGCACAGCTTCCTCCCCTTGCCTCTTCGAACACTCCCACGGAGGCATCTTACATACAGAACACAGGGCCAAGATGAGGCACTAGAGGTATATATATCATTACAGGAAAACATACATTTAGAAATATAGGGAGAGACAATGGCTGAGACACAGGTGGGCTGGCACACTCCTAGACCAGGATCTCTATTACCTTGTGCCACGAACCCTTTATTGCCTTGTTACAATAGATTTTTCTTAACAAAGAGAAAAAAAAAAATACAGGCACTCTTTTGTAGCAAAAAGCCACAAGAAAATCCGTATAAAATTTTCAGACAGGAGAGCTTCTCAGTTCCCTTCTGTCACCTTGCGGGTTTTTGCAGAACTCATTTGCAATAGATTTTTTTGCCACCCTGTTACATGCAGGTGGTGAGAGTGAATGTGACTGGGGGCAAGACACAGGTTCAGTGTGCTGAGGAAATCATGGAGGAGCATGCCAAGTGCAGCTGCAAATGCCCTGTCAAAAAATACCACTGCAGCCCAAACCAGGTGACCACACAAACTGCATTTTCCAAGGCGGCCATTAGAAGGGTGCCCACATGCCTATGGGTCCCAGTGGCAAGCCATTCTAAAAAAAGGTGTTGCAAAGAAAAATTGCTTTTCAAAGCGATGAATATGGAAACTCTTCCTCATGCAAACAGACTGTTAAGTGTTGAAGAACACACTAGTATTTTCGAATAAGGTAAGTAACTATAATTCTCGAACAGAAATATTTTTTCACTGGCTCTAACATTTCATGGTGTTCATTCAAGCAATGCTGTACACTCAAAAATTAATTTAACGAAACCGGATATAACAAACTATTGGTTATAATACAGTAAATGTAAAATAGCTCTGTTACACTGTGCTACAAATATATGCTTATAACAAATTTTCGGATATAACAAAGTATTTTTGTGGTAAGTGGCGACTTTGTGGTAATGAGGTTTCAGTGTACTGCAATGACTGTGCATTGTATGGGTGCTCCTAGTGTCTTAGCACACCTTGAAACATTGCACTTCCCCAATTTTCCCAGGTGTACAAGGCATCGGAATGCGCATGCCTCTGTCCAGACCTACAAAAGCAGCACCAGTGCGAAGCAATGGATCGAACTTGGGACCCAGAACAGTGCACGTGTGCTTGCCAGGGAGGCGGGCAGGACTGCTCCACGGGCTACCGCTTCAGCAAACAAGAGTGCAGGTATAAGTGTATCATGCTTTGAATGGGCTCATGAACCAACTTTGACATATATTTTATATCGTTCCAAGTAAGCATGCGCACCAACTTCAGAATGCCGTCACGATCAAGAGTAGCAAGTGCGGCAGCGTTATGCGCAGTGCGTGCACTACGAAATAAAAAGAATAATCTCGTTCTTCTCACTGGGCCTTTCGGTATCGCAAGTGTTGGTTGCGACATCACCATGAGAACCTGGTTATGTAAGCAGCAGTAAGAACCTGCTTGCCTGCCTGCGACGGCTAAGCGAACTCCCAGCTTATCGACTTCTCGCACAATGAGGAAGAATACTCGGACAGGAAAAGACCAATAAGGGGAGCGTAGCGAAGGACAGAGCAAAATAAGCAAAGGGCCACGTTCAGAATACAAAGTGCAGGCGACTCGACTATTATGGCACCATTTCTAAAAATTTTCACGGCTATCTGCTTGTCGGAGACACAATTGCAACACCAGAATTAAAATTTGACTTCTGGGTGGTTTAGAGGTTTTTTGAATGTCGGAAGGTTTCAGAGCTCTGAAGCGAATACTGCACTTTAAGGAGAATAGATGCAGCGACATCTCTCCCTAGTGAAAATGTTCACTAATGAGAGATACATAAAATAATGAGGAAGCAATTGAGGAAAATCTGAAGAGCTGATAATTGTAAAGTTTTCTCATTGATAGTCTTTAAACAGCACTTTAACAGGTCACACATGCAGTTGACAGAAGATGTGAGGGCACGTCCCATGACATCATGGCTTTGGAGATTTTAGAGTACACTGTAGGCATCACCTGATATCGGAGGTCATGCCAAGGATTTCACTGGTTCTCAAATTTCTAAATTGTACACTGTTTCTTACCAAGTGGTTGTGGTTTTTCTTTTTTCAGTTTGTGAAATCAAAAAGTCCCATTAAGAATAGCTTCTGCTGACACGATAACTTGCATTTTTTATGTAAAATGTTGCGTAGATGCCAATATATACATCATCTGACAGTTTACTTTTTATACTATCCTGAATTCTGGCTGTACCTGAATTCTGACAGCCAAAGATCAGAGTGCTCATTTTGCTTCTGTGAAAATAGTTTATTATGAACAAATATTCACTGTTTGTTTCTGTTGCTTCTTTTCAGATGCATTCCTGTTGAAGAGCACAATTTTTAGTTCAAGATTTCTTCCACAGATAATTCCGTACTAATGCTTCTAGTACTGCTGCTCAAAGAAACACACAGTGCTTTACAATAAAAGCTGTGACACAGTGCCTGGCTGGAATTGAAATGTTCGCAATGAAACAGTAGAGGCCTTGTCTGAGTGCACTATGTACACTATGCTATGTAAAATTTACACTTATCTGCACAGTAAAAAAAGCTCACATTGATTGCTCTATCCGCAAAGAGAAGCGAAAAAAATTTGAAAAAAGGTTCACCCATAACACAATACTTTTTGAGCAGTCCTGAAGTGCATCAACGTAAAAACCAGACTTTTGTACATAACATTAAACTAAGTGTTTTCATCAAGTGCTAATTAAAAAAACATGCACAAATGGTTAGTGAGCAACCACCACCAGCCACATTTTTGAGACTGTCAACTTTGTGTCAACTGTGCCACTTCACATGTTCAAACAAAATCAGCTAGCTTAGTGTGAACTGAAATTGAACTTGAAAGTGCACAGTTCACTTCAAAGGCTTTTAGGTCCTTGAATATGCCATTTTGTCATCACAAGTGTTTAAAAGTTTGATGATCCCCGATCTGGCGTAGCCTTTCAAACAGCCATATTTAAGTTAACAGACACCTGTACAGTTTATTCATTTGCAAGATTATGGTGTAAAGCAGAAAGGAAAAAAATGCATGAATAAATGTATAAAAATACAGTGAGACTAGTTACAGTATATACATGCCTTGCATATGAGTATCTAGACAATGCCCTCCCTTATAATCTCGTCCTCGGACTATCCTGCTTGGCTTTGTTATTTGCCCTCTCTTCTGGCACCTTGTCCTGCGACTTTGATTGTTGCGGCCTGCAAAAAAACACTGATATTTAACACAGCACTTATATCACGCTGTGTTCAATGGACACTTCTTTGAGCAGTACATTTTTCCCACAATGATAAATCGAACCTGTGAGAGGTCGTAAGCGCTGCCGGTAAAGCTGCTTTATCTTTATGTTTCATGCAAAGAGATGTGAGGACACCGAGCTTCAATGTATTCTTTGGTGTTCTTTCGATTCCCAGTGCTTATGCCGAATATACGAGGTACCAACTTAGGGGCTCCGAAAATCGAGAGAATCTTAAAACTATAGAGGGGGGACACAAAGAGAGAGAAAAAAAAAGCACACGTTCGTTTTCTTTTTTGCTTCCCAGGGCCACAGATGATTAAAGTAAAGCCTTTAGATGCTTAGATTAACAGAAAGCTGCACTATAGTTGGTTAGTTGCTAGTCGGCACTTGTGTTGTCTTCATCTCTTGTGTCCGTGAGTACACGCCTGGTCTTTTAAAAGCTGGTGACCATGCTGCTGCTTGCAATTGCAACGCATGTGTCTACAAATTAATTCTTTAGGAAGGACTTTTGTTTACAGAACGCCATGCACAACAATTTTCTGCTTTACCTGTCGTTCAGATGCAAAAACAGTTAACATTATCTACATACCCTGTCAGGAGTACTACAAGGGTTCTCTACTGTATACTATATATATTTTTAACGAAGGTTTCTTGCCTTGCCCCTCTTCATAAGTACACCTCACTGTATGTCCTACACTTGTCTTTCGCTTAACCACACTTGTCTCTTTGTCCAGCAAGTTGCTCGGCAGTTCAAAATGCATCTGAAAGCTTTGCGGTCACTGTACACTCACCCAACAAATTGTTCTCCTTCCATCACGCTGTCCGGCAGCTGAGCTCCTCGGGTCTCGGGCAGCAAGAGCACTGTAAGGCCACTTGTGATGCAGATGGCGCCGTAAACACCGAACGGCACATTCTCGTGCGTAGCATGGCCCTGTACATCACACAAAACAAAAACATTGTCAGCTGTCGCAGGTTTGTGATGGAGAGGACCAAAGCAGTCGAATCGCTCTGAAGAGGGGATTATTGTAAACTCTGATGAAATAGAAATCCCCTAAATGAAACAACTGCCTCAAATGCGATTGGTTTCGTACATGAATACTGCAACCCTGTTCATCCTTCCCTGAAGGACTTCTAAAAAATGGGAAATTATTTTTGGTCCTTTGTGTTTCGTTTAGCGAGAATATACGGTACTCACTGAGTGAACTTGCACCCACTGAAGGAACGCTCTAAGTAACATTCGTACAACAATAATAGTGGCGAGTACAATTTTCAGTCATCAATAATCTCATTGTTAGCAAAAGGAACGCTTTATAAACGCATTGTAGAATTATCCAGTTATCTCTGGTGCTTAGGTTAACTATAGAATAAGCTTAACTACTGGCATCATTCGATGTCTTAACACGGCTGTCTAAAATGATCGTGAAGTTCCCCAAATGTTCTGGCGTGGCCTACACAGACCAGTGGTAACACATGCAATAACTTTTGTAGGTGAGGCCAGTTCACATGAAGATAAATAAAATGAAATTGTGGTGCTCAGGCAGAAATCAGGCAGACACTTGGCATGGGGACAGCATTTAACCTAGCATCACTTTCTGTATTCCATCAGCTTGCGACACATTTTGATATTGATCTTGTTGCTACACCTAACATTAATTCTAAATGTTTTTATTAGCAAAAAAAAAAGAAAGGTAAACTATGCCACCACTTTTGTAACTCGAAGCCACAAAGAAATAAATATGAATTTATCACAATGCAAAGCCATTTTAGTTGCCGAAAAATTCGTCCTGGTCTGAGGATTGAACCCGGGACCAACGCCTTTCCGGGGCAATCGCTCTACCAATTGAGTTAACCAGGAATCAAACAATAGGCAGCGCGAGAGTGAATTTATCGACAATTCAAAGGACATAGACACAAGTTATACAACTGTGTTCTGCGGAGACCCGCAAAATGGCAAAAGAGTAATGAAAGAAAAACGAGACAGCCACCCGTTTGTGGCACAAAGCCACAAGGAAATCTATACAAATTTCTCGGAAAGAAAAGATTTTTCTTTTCGAGAAATCCACATGAATTTCCTTGTGCCTTCACACCACATATAGGTGGCTGTGTAATTTCACTTTCCTAACCCTTCCGCTACCTAGCGGGTCTGCGCAGAGCTCATTTGCACTAAAAAAGAAATAAATTTACAGATTTGAGCCCACAAATATAGCACTTGCAAAAAAACAGAATTAGTTACACATATTGGCCAATTCAACATACAACTATAAGTAAAATTATTGTATTTTCGAAGCGAACTGCAGCGAGCGAGTTCTCTTCATGGCACTGAATAGCAATGATGCAAGAAAAGTGCCTCCTTCACGGTAATATGCTTTTTCTTTAATTTTGTATTTTTCCAAAGTTTGTAGTTGGAAATGTGGATAATATGCAGGGGTGGGATGTGATAAAATACGGTAAAGACATAAGTAGAGCCTCGAGATCTTCATATGCAGCTGGGTGTACTCGTCGGATGCAAGCTAGGGCAGGATATATGCCATCAAATACGATAGAGACGTAAATAGCGACACAAAATCTTCAAGCGTAGCGTGAATGCTCCTTGAACACCGAAAACGTGTACTCTGCCTTGGCCCTAAGATCAGCCTTGTTTTTAAATATTGTACTCAATGTTTGTCTTGGGATGGTGTACACAGTGGCAGCGTCAAACTTTTTTTTTTTCTACGTTTGACTGTGTTGATTATTGGCAGCCTTGCAGAGAATAGTAGGTTCTTCTGTTTTACGACATCCACTGTGTTAACAGAACAAGCAAAGAAGTGAACGGATACCCCGCACAATGGACTGGTGGAACAATGAGAAAGAATCGTGGGAGAAAACACACGACAGCAGGCGGTACTTTCCACTTGATTTGCGGAGCACCCTTCTAATCCTACGACTCACTCTCTGAAACAAATGTGAAAAAGTCCCCTCCTCCGTGAAGAAAAGCCAACTTCTTGGGGCATTTCAACATTGCATGATGTTGGATATATCAAGTGTTCTGGCTATTTCAATGTAGCCAACATTTTGTAATGCACTCACGTTAAGGCATTGTATTCGATACAGAAGTGTTCAACTATAATATTGGAAAGGATATAGAAAATTTTCAAGTTTTTTTTTTTTGCACCACAAGAAAGGTAAAGTCCTCAAGAGCCTAGAAAATGTATGTGAAAGTGCATCCTATAAATGATGTTTTGAGAAGCTAGTTTTGGTTTTTACTGTACCCTGACGTCAAAAGACAGTACGAGCTTTTCTTCGGCATTTGTTCATACTAGATAGTGTTTCCACGCTTCGCTAAGTGGCTCCGTGGCCGACGTACGAGCGGCCATTACGTGCATTTTGTTTTCCAAATGTAATCACAACTAGCCATACCAGTGCGTGAAGTCACCATAACTGATACTGTAGCCCGACGTCTTGCTAGGGTCTTCAATACCAGAATAGACTATTGTCACTAGTGTCTTCATCATTGACTTCAATATCAAAATGAAGTATCTTATCAGCACTTGTTGAGCTTCAAACTTGCTCAGAGTGGCCTCTGTATACAGGAGATCTCTGTGACAGAGTAAACTCGGCTTTGAAAATCTGTGTCAGTATACCTTTAGGTTGGTTTCAGTATGCAATAAAAGTTACTGATGTTCAATCGCATGAATGAGGTTCCTCTCACCAGCTCCTTTACGAAAGGGGCGATAATGGCACCGAATCGAGCGATGGTAGAGCTCGAGCCGACCCCAACATTGCGCACTACAGTGGGGTAGATCTCGGCCGAGTAGACGTACAGGATGCCGTAGGAGGCCGTGATCAGAAACTTGCCGAACATGGCAAACGTTATCTTCACCCAGAGGGTCTCTGCAAACATGCAAGAAAAGGCAAGATTAGAGCCTCAAATGAGGTTCTTTTCACTTATATAACCAAGGACCATGGTGACAAATTACTGCATGCAAAGTAGTTAAGCCCTTTCAACAAGCCAAAAGTACGCATTAATATCCCTTGAGAGTTGCAAGTCACTGCATGCATGACCAAGAGTTTTAGCAAGACTTCTAAACAACTCACCGAAGTAATTCAAAGCATTTTTTTGGTATTAGATACCTTTCATGCAGCCAAATATGATATAATGTAGAACAGCTGCTTTCTACGTAGAAAGGACAACAATGGTGTACTAAAATTACCAAAACACACCGGATTGCACATAATAAGTAAGGGCATTTTGTTGATTAAACAAAAAGCCTTAAAGAACAGAGGTGAATGATGCTGACACTTGTGTTTATCACACAAGGACAGCAACACCTCTTTGCCATGTATCAAAATTAAAATTAAGATACAAGATATATCATTAATGTTGAATGAAAACCAGCAGCATATAAAATGCTTGTTGGAGAAAATTCCCCTTTTGTTAGCAGCAAAAGGTAATACTGTTACAATGAGAGCTACCGGAGCATGAAAAAACCTATTTAAAGTTATACCTTCAATCTATACGTGATTTGCTACTCTTACTGCTAGTCTGGTAAAATCGTCATTTTGATGTTACTGTATAAACAGCAATTAAAATGTCAAACACGAATGAATGATACGAAGGAAGAGTTTTGCAGGCTCGTTTCTTTGTTTGCAGGAACGTTGATGCAAACCAGCAGATAATAAAGCCAAGGAGAGTGTAAGGGATATACTAATAGAGCTATTTTAAGTGCATCATAGTAATTGGGATATTGATGTGACGAAAGTAACAAGAATTAAAGCAGACTGTGTTGCTTGCTGGGGAGGGGGGGGTGCAGACCTGCAACTTTCAGATCAAGCTCCTGATGCTCTTAGTATCAGAGCTGCAGCTGCAAACATTGATTGATTGATAGCCCCTTTATCCTGGTGCAACCCATCATGGGGGTTCGGCCATGAAACAAGTGGTGCCTTGCTACATAAAAGATTTCGTTCATAATTTTAAAATGGTAAGTACCGTAATAGATAGTTTTGAAACAATTTGTTAGATTATTCCACAATAAAAAAGACTAACGTTTTTAATGAATATATTTGATTTAGATAGCCATTAAATGAAAATTTTATTAAATAAAAAGATGACTAATTTTTTGAAAAAATATTTTTGAATTCGATACCCTAGCATTCAATTTTTCTTGTCTAGCAGAAAATCGCAGACGACCTCGGCTCCTTGTCCACTTAGTGAGGTATTAATGAGCATGCAAACACCGGGAGCGCTAGCGCCGCACGCGACAATGACAGCGTGTGCGAAACACACTCATCTCGCCGGTTGGTGTCACATGATTAGCTGGCAAAAACACAGTGGGCACCACACTCACTGTTATGGCTGCGACTGGCACTAACTAACACCCGCAGGGTTTGTATGCACATAGTAATTGCTGCACAGAGTACACAAAAGGACGACTGTTGCCATAGCTCATTTAAAAGAGCATTGGGTGCGTAATTCAAAGGTTTGCAGGTTCGGTCCCGGCCAGCGGCAAGTTGTCTTTTTTTTGGCTAACTAATTCTTTTCATGTATATAACACAATTATTACGATACACTTAGTGTACAATTAACGTCCCTTGCACAGCAGCAAATCGTGTAGTTTGAAAGTGCATCTTTCAATGGGTTACCTTCGTGCTCCAGGTAGCTTTCATTGTAAGGGTTACTTTCCAATGGTAACGAAAGAAGAAGAATCTTTTTCGATAGGCTCATTTATATATAAACCCAACCAAATGGATTGAACGGATAATTAGGCCAGGGAAAGCACTGTGGTCATCAATTGTTGTCTTCAACTGTAGTTTACAAATTGTGATGTAAATTGCAATGAACTGCAATAGATGAAAAATCATCCCTTTCGTCAATGAGACCTCAACCCACAACTTTCCATTTGCCTATGCATCCAATGGTCTATCGATTGAGGTATGACGGAACATGCCTATCACTGGTTCCAAACCAACAGAGGGGATTACTCACCTCCCGAGAAGAAGATGGTGACAATGCAGGACGTTCCCGCCAACAGCATGCACCCGCTCTGCGACCAGCGCCGTCCCAACTTCTGGATTACCCATATGGAGATGGCGTAGGCTGGAAACTCCACAGCGCCAGCGATGGCAAAGTTGAGGTATGGGTTGCCTCCCAGGTCATTGGTGTTGAGTGACATGGCATAGTAGGTGAATGAATTGACGAACCTGTGCGTGCGGAACAAGAACGTTCATCACATACAATCGAGGTAGCCTTCAACTGATAACTTGAGCAGCAGCTGTACGGGCATGGCATTCGAACGCAGCCACCAAGAAGGCAACAACGACTGTGACTGTGGAAAGGACAATGCATGACTGCTTAAACAGACCCTAGACCAGTTTGAGCTCATAGATGAGAGAGTGGTTTGCTTCTCGCCTTCACGCCCATTCTTACAAGTGCTATATTCTCCTTGCCACTTACTTCTTCATAAAGTACCTGGACAACATAAAATGTGTCCAGCATATGTGGACAGCATAAAGTAGGTATGAAGCAAATAAGAGCTCATTTCCTCATGAAATGAGGAAATGAGCCCGCCAACTAACGCAATGGTTCCGGTGAAAGCCGAAGGCGCATGATTCCTCCCCTCCTAGTCACGGGGCAAAGTACATGTGGGAGATAAGCACGCCTGGGAGCAACACCACGAGCTGGGCGCCGAGCGTGGGTGGCTTTTTTTCTCTTTTTTGAGTTTTCACACACACACACACACACACACATACATATACACACATATATATATATATATATATATATATATATATATATATATATATATAGATAGATAGATAGATAGATAGATAGATACGTATACATATGCGTTGAATGAAGGCAGCGGCGGCAACAGCAAAAAACCAACCGAAACTGTCCACATAATTGCTATTGCAACAAAAACTTGTAACTTGCAAGCTTGCATTAAAAACTTGTAGATAAAAGGTTTAAGAGATGAGCAGGAGCTGTACAAGACAAGCTGATGTCTTTTTGTTGACTGAAAATTCAGCCTGGTCCTGGGATTAAATCTATGAGTGACACATTTCCCAGCTAACCAGAGTTAGCTCATGTGGTAGAGCAACTGTCCCACAAAGGCAATGGTTCTGAATTTGATCCCACAACGAAGACAAGTTTTTCTTCCGCTAGTAAAAGACTTTCCTTTCTGAAAAACCCGTATAAATTTCCTTTTGGCTTCATGCTAGAAAGCTGCGGTTGTCAACTATTTTTGCCATAATCCTTTCATAATTCTGCAGAAAGCATTTGCAAAAGTGATCTCACCAGCAGGCGTAGAGAATGAGTGTGCGCCTTCTGAGCACAGGCGTCCTGAGCAGGTCGAATACCGTTGCTTTGCCAAACACATGCTTTGGCTCCTCCTGCGTGGTCAGATGGGCAAAGCGCCGTCCAGTCAAAACTACCGAGGAGTACATAATGTAGCCAACACAGCAAGTTAAACAGCATCCTTAAAAGCAGAAAGTGATTCAGTTTGCGAGTAGGCCGGCTCACGTAAGAGCCCGCTACGGGAGGTGGCAAGGTGGGCGTCCTTGAATTCGTTGGCTCACAGCTTGCTGTTGTGAACTTTTTCAGAGATCAAACACTGGCATGTCCTGTGCGGGAAGCTCCCAAAGTACCTTTTCTAAATTAACTAAAGCAGAAAGAGCTGCAATTCCTTAATAACTACATTGACATAAGTACTTCTGTTTTGAAGGGAAGGCTTGTCTTTATGTGTCCATAAGAGGGTGAATGCTAGTGCGGTCAAAGATATCTTGGCTATCGTAGTTTCTTTGTTTGGAAAAGGGAGACGGTAGATCACTGCACATGTTCTGCACTTTCTCACGTCTACAAGAATTTGCTGTGCGTAGATATTCATTGACAAAAAAATAAAGGAAAACAAAAAGATTACGGATAACACCCAGTGGTAGCTAACCATGCCATTCGCTAAAAACACAGCTTTAAAATGTGACGGTAAAGATTTCTTCCCTTCGCAAAGATGCAGACAAAAGCATTCACCTTCTCGATCTCTTTCTTCAGCAGCTGAAACTTGAGCTCTGCCTCGTCCTTGTCCTTCTCGTTGCGTTCCACAGCCTCCATGATCAATTTGTGAGCTCGGTCGAACTTCTTGTTGGCCATCAGCCATCGTGGAGATTCGGGGAGAACCCTGAAATCACCAGCAATGCTGAATCTTTTGAAACCATGATCAAGCACCCGACTCCAAAATAAAGTTGCAGTGTTTTACATGCCAAAACGATAATCTCGTAATTACTGATGATGATATGTGGGGTATAACGTCCCAAAACCACCATATGATTATGAGAAACGGCGTAGTGGAGGGCTCCAGAAATTTTGACCACCTGGGGTTCTTTAACGTGTGCCCAAATCTGAGCACAAGGGCCTACAGCATTTCCGCCTCCATCGGAAATGCAGCCGCCACAGCAAGGATTCGAATCCACAACTTGCGGGCCAGCATACGAGTACCTTAGCCACTAGACCACCATGGCAAAGCAATCTCGTAATTATTAGGAGTGATGTAACAGAGGAGAGAAATTAACAGTTTTTAAGTTTGTATGAAAATGCAAGCATTTCTGCAACTATAACAGATATGCTTCAATGACAGCATAATCCCTATGTGCAATATTTATCGATATTTAGGTATCAAAAGTGATAATTTAAAATGACAAAGCGGATGTAGATGAATGTATAAACTGCAATTGCATTGTGCTGTGCTGGAATTACCTGCTTGTGAAACTCCCTTGAGGTGCAGGTAGGATAAAATGATGGTGAAAGCTTAGCAGCTCCAACCAAGGTGAAAATAGCCCTACTGGTGTTCTGGCTCTTGCACAAGAAGCTTATTCAGAAACGAAATCCTTTGCTTCATCATGAACAAGGCTCCAAGGTACATGGGCGTTGAAACACCAGTAAATATGATTGATATGTGGGGTTTAACGTCCTAAAACTACCATATGATTATGAGAGACGCCGTAGTGGAGGGCTCCGGAAATTTCGACCACCTGGGGTTCTTTAGCGTGCACCCAAATCTAAGCACACGGGCCTACAACATTTCCGCCTCCATCAGAAGTGCAGCCGCAGCAGTCGGGATTTGATCCCGCGACCTGTGGGTCAGCAGCCGAGTGCCTTAGCCACTAGACCACCGCAGCGGGGCAACACCAGTAAATATATGTTCTTTTCGGTCAGCATTTGTTCTACCGTATTATCCTGACCAGACGAGATTTTGTCAGGACATACAGTTCAAGTGAAAATTCCACGTAAACGCAACTCATGTGTGATGTGTCACACATAACAAATCATAGCACCAGATGTCGAGCAGAAAAAAGTAGTTACAGCATACTTCTTGCTCGGAGGCAAGTGGTTTGGATAGCCCTAGGAATGTGTGAATCTATGAAGCTCAATTATTTAACTGGTAGGATAGTTGGTTAGTTTACGATAGCTCATGGTTGTGTGCATAAATAAACTACAAAATAGACACGAAAATGGGCATGGATGCAAGCGCTGACTTGTCCATTTTATGTGTCAATTTTGTCCCCGTGACGAGTGCTGACATATGCTATAATGAAACTAAATTTCCTCTTTAACTAAGCATTTTCAAAGCAAACAACATGTGCTGTAAGGAATTTGAAATCGTAGTTCAACAGTTTATGCCAAGCTCGTATTTCCTTTCGGTGTAAAGCAATGGGATGACTCCAAAGAACCAGTGTAGAAGAGAGGTCAGCTCACCAATAGCCAATGACGAGTACTAGCGCTGCTATCATGGCCACCAGCTGGACATAGAACCAGTCGTTGATGAGGTAGGAAACCAGTGCTAACACAAGGTAACCAGTGGCCCAGCCAAATTCATAAGCCAGGCCAAAGAATGACCGTGTGGATGGACCAGTGACTTCCATCACTGCATTGGAACACAAAGGAAGAAGTTTTTTCAAAGGCCGCATTGATTGTTTGAAACAAGAAATTGAATCACATGGACAATTAGGCCAGGGAAAGCATAAAGGACGTTAAGCTGTTGTGTTTAGCTGTGATGCATTAGATTGTGACATAAATTGACACAAATTGAAGTGGATGAAAATTGCCCCATTCCCTCGGTGGATTCAAAGGTCGTAAGCTGTGATCCCATCAAACGAACGGGTGATTTTTGATCCACTTCAATTTGTTGCAATTCAAGTCACAATCATTACACCACAAATAAATACAAACATTAACAGCTTTTATGCTTTCCCTGACCTAACTGTATGTTCAAATCATTTGATTGCATTGGAACACGTCACTTTATGCAGTGGTCATATTAGTACTAATGATAATCGCATAATGGATACAAAAAAAGCATGGAGAAAATTATTTTTTTGCTTAATTAAACTGAAAAAATGGTTAAGAAAGGAATCAAAAGCAGGGGGGAAGTACAAAAGCTCTGTGTGAGACACAAGCTTCCGAATTCGGTATTGTGATTAACAAGAGACAGCTTCTCTGTGATGGCATCATAGGTGTCATACATTGCGAAAGACGAAGGCGACAATATGTATACATCACAGCTAAATTCAACTTAACAAAATTCGACTGTGAGCTTCCTCACCTAACGAAGCAATTTACATCCCAAGGCAATGTTGAACCCATAGAGTTCAACACTGTCATCAACTCAAATTAACGAAGTTGTTATGGCACCATACCCAATTGAATGAAGATTTTCCAGAAATAAATGAGTAAAAATTGCAGAGATTTCTTTCTAATCTTAGACCGGAGGAGTATTTCTTCGGATAGGTGCTCAAGTGGTATTGCGTTAGAACATCTAAATGTCCCAGTCCAGGCCCTGCTTCTATTAGATGTGAAGCAGCTCTAACTCACGCGTGTAACGCTGTACTAACGTGCCTCCGTACGAACACGCTGCAACGAGTTCCTCTCACCGCAGGTTTTAGAGGGTGCCAAGTAGGTCACTCCGCAGCTGCACGTTGACGTAACACTCCGCTCGCACGCTTCCCTCACAAGTGCACGCTATGTCCCTCTCCCTGGTCTGCAGCACGCTCGCTGCAGCTGCCAGCTCTTCTCTCTCTCTCTGCACCCTCTCCACCACCCACAACGCTCGGCCACACGTCGAGTAGAGCCGTTCTTTCGGCTCGTTTACCTGTGATGAAACTTACACGAGACCAACCTGTCTTCCGTGTCTTTGCATTTCAAACAAACATTTACTCGAGCAAATGCTACATCGAGTTTCGCTTCAAACCGTTCCTTCTGCACCCCCGTCGACACCTGTTTTGACAGGATTAACGCCGTACGCACCACCACCGCTTCACATCCTATCAGCGTTTCCTTCGGGATGATGGTTCATAATAATTTTTTGACAAGACTGTTGTAAGCGCACACCACGGTCTCTATGAATTACAATAAATAGCGTACTTACGCAGGACAAATGATGTGGCACCCACTCCAGAGACGCCGAGCGAGACGAAATAACGCAAGGAAATGAAGGCAATGAACGTCTTGGAGAGGAGTGTTGAGAACCCGGCAGCAAGTAGAATGGTAAGGGCAATGCAGATCACGGTGCGCCTTCCAACTCTGCAAAAGTACCAGATGCCAGGTCAGCATCGAGTCTAGAAAACTATTTTCTGGTGCACACCCACGCACTTGTCGCCTATGAACGATATGGCAAGAAACTTCACAGCAAGAAATTTTCAACAACAAAGAAACAAGACAAAAATGAGCAAGACAAATTTGTGCTGAGGTCGCAAGATAATTTGCACATGAAATCATTTGCCGAATCCTCCTCCCTTGTAAGGCAATACGAGCTTTCCTTAGCCTCCAAGCGGCCCATAAAAGCGCCCACTTATGCAAGTTGTGTTATGTTATGTAAAAAAGCTCTGCTCAGTAAACCATGCTATTGCTGTGTCTGTTGAAGCTGCTACTCGAAAAAAAAAAATTTTATCATCTTTTACATGTCTCCAATTCTAAGGCAGCTACAAATCAGAATGCTAAGCCTACATTGCTGCTCATTTTTTAAACGTTGCAAAAGTTCGAAAACAGAAGAAGGAAGGAAGCAGAAAATTGGTACTCGTGATATAATTAATTAGGTCAAACTGACTAGCATCTTAAAAAGGAAGCACAGAAAGACTTTAAATAGTGATGACTGCATCTTAGATACTGTAATTTGAGGTTTCATTTAAGAGTAAGGTCAGCAGACTGGTTACCATAGGAAATACGCTTTAAGGAAATTACTCGGTTCTTGCACGCATGACTCACCGTAGCTACCCATGCTACTGGGAAATTGAGCACGCATTTAAAAACAGCTGTATTTTACGAGTGTACCATAGCTCCAATTAATGTGCCATCAACTGAGCTCTTACTAGAGCATTTAAAAGGTCCAATTAATGTGCTCACCCAATGGACACCTTGAACCATTTCCCCAAGCCTTCAGCATATAAAAAAAGAAGGCATAAGGCAAGGTAAGTTCTTCACCTGTCGGAGAGTTGTCCAAAAATGATCATGGATGTCATGTAGCCTGCCATGTACACAGACTGGCTGAGAGAGACAAGCCAGCTTCTTGAACACACGAGATCCCACTGCGTAATACCATCGCCGTGAACATGCACTTTCACAAAGAGAACATATCAAAGCACAGTGCAGCCAGGAGAGGCAAATACAGCTTCTGTGCCATAGAGCATGCCTAAACATAAAGCAGTGCACATCACAAATGATGCCAGGCAAATATACACCACGTGCTCCCATGGCATTTGTCAGATGCATGCGGGCGAACGTTCACGCACGCCAAGCAGTTGCCGATATACGTGGCCACATTGCTATAACACATCCTCATCCCTGTGCAAACCGACAGCCGATTATATCATACAACTACCACAGAAACAAACGGTAAATCTGTGGTAAGGAGTGTGACAACAGGGCAACTGTGAAAAGAGAGGCTTGCAATTGATATTGAGCAAGAGTCAAACTCGCTGTAGTGATGTGTGTGAAGGAACACAGACAAAAACTTCCTTGTACTTCAATGAAACATGTTCCCATTACATTACAATGGTGGCTATTTAATAAATTGCAAGAGAACCCCATTCAGTAAAGTAGTTGTAACCCCAATCACATTTAAGTGCCATAAATTTCAAACATTGCCACCGTTCTTCTGATGTGGGGATGGTTGTGGGGATGAAAGGGTTTAATAATTACAACACAACATTAACTTATTGGGCAACAGTGGCTATACAATCCTGCTATAAGTGAGCAAAGCTTTCCGAATACTGATGGTAGTGTGCAGTTCATTAGCACCTTCAAAGTCCCCAGTGCCTGTGTAGACTGACTGCCACAAAAGCTGATAGGACGGGTGCCACAAAAAAACAACATACTCCCAGGCTCCTTCGTTCAGTTAGTCATATGCACGTTTTTGACACAAATAATACCAGTTTTTCTTCTACAAACCAAGCTGCAGGCACACACTGCCATCACTCGCATTTACGCTAGTGTTGTTCAGATTTTATGCAGCAGTAAGGGCACCAGCTGCTGTCAATGCAGCATGTATTAGGCAGTGCTGGAAAGTTCCTGGCTTCGTACAAGACATGTAAAGTCACCACATTGAAATTAAAGAAATACTTAAAGTAATCCTTTCTCACGATAATGCCCTTTTTACATTTGTTGTATTTTTTCTAGTGAAATAAATTGGCATGCGATAGGTTGTCAAACCAACTTTCAGCACCATGCTTGAGCTACGCAATGTTGTCGGAATGATACCGCATCGAGTTTTTCTATTGATTAAAAAGCCGATGGTAGCTAGAGGGGGCCAGGCCAAGTGAATAGGAGTGATTGTAGGCCAATCTGAAACCCACGGTCTTCAATGTGACAGCCACAGCTTTGTATGTGTGTGAATGCTCATTGCCGACAGTTGAACACTTTGGCACCCACTTTGCTGACAGCTTGCACATATGTAAGATAACGGTGCTGATGATTCACTGCAGATTCCCAGAAACTGGGCTATCTCTGCGGCATATAACTGACTATCCTAAAGAATTAGCTAGTAGACCCAGGTTGTCACCAATCCGTGCCATGGCGCATTTCATATTTAATGGTCTTGAAATGAAACAGCCAGCTTCTGAGCGTGCCTTTTAAATAGGGAGGATTACTTCCCTCCGAGCTGTTTTATGGAAGTACAAAAGCTTATGTCACAGCCTCGGCAGTGCTGTGGGTCACACATGTTCACAACGGCCCACAGTGGATTATAGAGGTGCCCAAGGATCTTTTGTTGACAAAGTGCATAGACGGGACACTTTCTCACTAATGTTTCTGACATTTCAGTCTAAATATGTTATGTAGACTTTTTCCTGGATAAACAAAAACTTCATGACGTCTAGAAATTACTGTGACTCCTCTACAAAAAACCCAATTATATCTCTGCCATCTTACATTCTCCTTGTAATTCATACTGTGAAAATCATACACACCTTATGCTTTCTCAATTATTTAAAGCAACCTTGAAACGGTTTTGCCAATTTTTTACAAACACACTGAGCTCGTAGACCAAGTCTTAAGCATCATTTAGAGAGTGATTTGAGCTCTCTGCTTGAGATGTGTATTTCATTACAATGCTTTAAAGCTGCGAATCTATGCAGATCGCTGTGGCTTGCTGCGGCTTGGCCAAACGCATTTTCAACCGTCCATTAACCGAGCGACATGCTCTGGCCATTAGACGTCACCGTGACTGCAGATGTGATTGGCTGTCATGGGCTGTCGATTGTGCCGAAGCAAGATTGGTTGGCAGGGTAGCGGCACCTTTCGGAGCAGATATGAACTACTTAGTGATCTTTGCCTCTGTTGTCAGACGGTGTGCCATCTCAGGTATAGGCTGGTAAAAACTCAAATCGTCAAGCGCGCTCATGAGAGCTTTGCGATCGTCAGCGATGCCAGAGTGCCTCACAAGTTGAGGAGGCCAGGCAGAGATGAGAAGGAAGGTATGATATATTTGTCTATAATTGTTCGTAGTGGCCTTGGTGCATGGCATGTCACTAAATTTGTGGTGCAAATGGTTTGGTAATGTGCTAGCCTAAACGCTGACAAAAACTTCAAGAAACCATTTCAGGGTCCCTTTAACAAAAAATTAAACTGTCATATGGTTTTAGTTTAGTGTTTCAATTCTAAGCAAATGGTAACAAAGCCACAAACTTTTCCGCCCCTCCTCACGCACTGTACAAGCACGAACTAATTAATAGCAGAAAACAGTGGGGATGCCAAAATTACAGCATTTAAATGCCATAAATGCCTCAAATGCAAATATTATATCATTTCAAATGGTAAAACAAAAAGAAGCAAACATCCATTCATCCACTAATTCACAGCAGGGGACATGACCTGCTGTTAAACTCGTGCTAGAAGTGCTGAAATGGCCCAATATACTGCAAAACTATAATTATAACAACACGCCTTTCCGAGAAAATAATGTGACATTTTATAGCCGTTGACAAGAGGGAGAAACAAACGTGTAGACGAATGCAACTGTAAGAAACTTGTACATTACACACAGAAAAGGTGGATAACAATGTTCACAACTTTTCGAACAATCTAAAAACTGTGACATCTCCTTCAGGGGACATTTTTGTCACAGAACTGTACCGTCATGTGGCTTACTCGCATTTTCTTGCTTGAAAACTATGTGGCCTTAAAATTTTGGGCATGCAGTAATGCAGCATGCAAGGGTGTTGCATGGTGTGTTACAGGGAACTTGGCAGTTTTTACTACAGTACTAGTTATTACTACAATCAGTGCAAGAATCTTTTGATCTAGTGCTATGTACCCCAGCCTGCTGTCAAAAACATGAAAATTTCTATAACGGCAAATGAACATCAAAATTACCCTTGAACGAAGAGCAGAAGCAGTGTTATTACTGCTATTAACTTATCACCAATGCGCTGCAGCAATTTCATTACTCTGGTCGAGACGGACTCATTTTTTGCTGTACTGAAAAGTTTCTTTTCCAGCCAGCGCATCTCTTTCTTCATCACTGTATAAACATTACATTGCCAGTTTGCTTTTTCCTTGTGCAAGCAAGACGCTCACCTGATCAACAACGGTGCGCTTGTAGTGACTGTGGTCGTACTCCCAGGAGTTGCACTTCACCGTGGTATTGGTTTCAAAATCGTACTCCTCGCACTGACTGTAGCGCTCTTGCCCTTGCCTCATTTCCTTGGGAATAGCGAGCTGCTTCCACTCGTCGTCGGTCATGTTCTCAAAGGCCTCGGGCTTTGCGCACCAGTGGTCAATCTTGGGTGCCACGGCCGTGATGATGAGGTTGTGGTATGCGCCAAACATGCTGATCGTGACGGCAAAGAGGAACACGATTCGTTGGAACGGACCATATGCCCCGTAGATGTTGGTAAGCTCAACCTTGTCCTCTTTGATCATGGCTTCACTTGATGCCGAGCCGCCGTTGCAGATGGTCTCTACTACTAGCTGCTCACTTTCTTCAGCACTTCCGTCCCCTGCTTCAGTGTCTCTACAAGTAGAAGGACGGTAGCTCTTCAATACAAAGTTACACCAATAGACTAGCTGTGTAGACACATACATGCTAAAAAAAAAAAAAACTGTGGACACTATTGCAACTTCGAAGTTCATAGAATTTTATGTGCATAGCATATCCAGAATAGTTCTTTTTTGGTGAACAGCACAAAGCAGATGCAACAAAAAGACCCTATCACAACTTTTACATTTGTGGTAAGTTTTCTGTGCATCAAGCTAAGCTGGACAGAAAATCTTGTGCGTACATGAACAGTGCAAAATAAACTGAACAGAAAGAAAGGAAGACAAACACAGTGCCCTGTTTATCCCACAGCAAACAGAACACAGCACTGCATAATTCATAACACGAATTATCCACCTTTAATTTTCCCTATATACCTTAGTTGATAAATCTCTATTCGGCACCGCAACTACAATCATCTTCGCTGTCGTTGGCCAACTTACCTGTCAACTGAAAATGTGCCTCTACCAGGCAATGCTCACTAGTATACTCGTTAACCTGTTGGGTTCTAGACACCTGTTTTAATCAGAATTCATTTTCAGGGGTCCCCTAACTTTTACAAGACTTTAAGAGGCAAACAACGAGGACAAGACATTTCTCAGATATTTGGCAATGAAAGAACAAGAGAAAGAAGGAAACACACTCTGGTTCTTACGAATCGTAATTCAATCCAACAACTAACGACCATACGCGTGTTGTCCCGACGTTCTTGCCTACGTATGTAGAATTTTCTACGTATGTTCATACATGTCAAGTAACTCTGAAGGGTAAACTATCCAGGCGAGCGTTAGTAACGTCAGCTCGCACACGAAATAGACGTCGGCACTACCAAGAATCGAAAGAACGAGTTGCCCGGAAGTTGAGTCGGCGCTGTACTTTGGCGTTCCCACGTATCGGCACGCACGATGTCTGAGAGGCTACCCTATGTGTCCTCGGAGTCGGCGAGTCTTCACGGTGCCAAAATCACAAACGCGATAAAGTTGACCTTTCCCTTCACGTGGGGAGCAGCTTCGGGAGATACCAGCTCCCCCCCCCCCCCAAGAAAACATAAAACACTGAATAAATAAAACTGCATTTAAGTATGTTCACAAAAGCGAAGAGCCAGATGCGCTGCGGCAATGTCGCCCTGCGGTCATGACTCCGTAGACGAGAGAAAACAAAAAAGGAAACTGCAGCACGTAAACAAGTAATAAAACATAAACCGGCTGTTTCATAACATTCGCGAGTGTGCCAAGCTGCACTTAAAACAGAGCGTCCAAGAAAAACAATTCACGCATTTAACAAGGTCGCAACAGATATCAGACGCATGCTGCTTTCAAGACATTCAAAATGTATCTTATTCCATCGCGCTAACACAAGCTGAAAACGGCTTTCACGCGGACGGCAAATTTTCCTGGTAACGGGGGCGGGAGCTAGACGTCCGCGAAACTTTCCGCGTAATATAGATAACGCACAACGCGAAACCGGTTTTACATTTATTACACTGCAAAACGAAAGCTTCTTGATGTCGCATCAATCGGTACCGAAGAAAGCAAGCGGTTTTGAAAACGTCAAGTGCCAGATCACCTTCTAAAGAGTGCGTCGGACACGTTAGGAAGGATTTGTCAGCCGCATTAGGTTGCCTGTCGCTCACCTTCCGTTGATGTGCTTTAAAAGTGGGCGGCAATCTCGACATCCGAGGAAACGCGAGTACCACGTGAGCAGGAGAGGATTGCACGGATTGCGCATGTCAGACAAGTCGGCTTCTTGGTAAACACATCTCGCCTACTTGAAGTGCTACATGCGCCACACAAATCGGTAATATACCCTCAGTCAACTCATTTTACGTGTCAAAGAACAGGAAGGAAACAAGGAAGGCCGGTTTGTTGCAGGCTGCGGTAGAAACCACGGAAACGGAGAAGAGCGAAGGGCATGCTCCACATGGCAAGGGGGCGAAGGTGGGGCTTTCTTCTTTCCGATGACGACGTTTGTGAACACCTAGAGTAAAGCCTTTGCCTTAAGAGTGAAGCCGCACCCACCCTAAGGAGGTAGCCGCCATCTTAGAAGGGGCAAGTTGAAACTCTACTGGCGAGAAAATTGAGTGGTTGGGGCGAATTTCTTCTATACAACTACAATATTCGTCTGCCTGGCATACTTTATTGAGTAGTCAGAATTTTTTTTGTGGGGGGAGAGGGGAAGAAGAGGTTCAACTATGTTTATGTATATTCGTGCGTGCATTAGCATGTGTATTCGCGTGTCGAAATTGAACAATAACCGCTACACGCTGTCGCTTGATGTCATTTTACATTTTTGCATTCATTACGAAGCTTTTCTTTTGGACTCGATCGGGATTTGGGAGGGGTAGGGAAGTTGACATGAAATTTGGCCACAGTGTAACTTGGTATCTCATAATGAACAACCCAGACTGAGAATATTGGGGGAAACATTCCCGCGCTCCAGAGACACGTAGACGGAGTGATCGGAAAGCCGCGAATCTTGCAGTGAAAAAAAAAATGTAACTATGCAGGGTGTGGCTCGACTTCTCGCCAACATCCTGGCACATCGCACGCTTAAGTAAAGTGGGTGTCTGTCCAAACAAGCCCCGTAGGAACCACCGCGAGTAGCTGCAAAATTAAGCACCGAAAGAAGTTTGTTGAGTGTGCAACAGGGATTGTTTATGGCGTACCTTTGTCTTGTGGACTTGAGTACGTTGGTCAGTCAGGCAGGTGCCTCAATGTAAGACTTCAAGAACATTGTCAGAAGTAAGAAATGCAGGACGGGACGGTTTTTTGGCCGCTCATTGTTCCGAATGTGGATGCCAGCCTTTGTTCGAAAAGACAAGGGTTCTCGCGTCCCACCCTAATGAAGGCACAAGACTTGTGATTGAAGCTGCAGCAATTGCTCGAGGCAGCTGTATCAGCAAACCATCGATAGCATTATCTGGAAAAGAATTGGCGTTTTTAAATTTGGCACGTGAGGGTCCAGGGTGAGCACGTGGTGTTTCGCAGTCTCTCTTTTTTCGCCTTTTGATTTTGTGTGTTGTTTTTTTTTTTTTTTTTTGCTTAAGCAAGTGATCTTATCTTCTTTCTAACATATATATGTGTGTCGTAGTAGTAATAAATCAGTTGAAAGTCTGCGCTCGTCCTCGTCTCTTGTGTTAGTTGTCTGAAGTTTTATGCGCCTAGAAGTTCTACATCGCACGCACCAAGAGCAAACGATTCGGAATGAACACAACCATTTCGCAGTTGTACTCCTTAACAACTAGCAATAATATATATATATATATATAGATATATATAGATATATAGATATATATATATATATATATATATATAGATATATATATATATATATATATATATATATATATATATATATATATATATATATATGGGAGAACACGGTCCCAGTTGGTATGATTAGATGCCACGTACATTGAGAGCATACCACCAAGCGTGCGGTTAAACCGTTCCGTTGGCCCATTAGTCTGCAGGTGATATGCTGTCGTTTTTCATGAATGACGTGGCATTCCGAAAGCAGAGCTTCGACAACCTCGGAGGGGAAAGCGCGGCTTCTGTCACTAAGGAGCTCTTGAAGTGTGCCATGTCGAAGGCCATGTGTAAAATGTGCCATGTGTAAAAATCTTCTGTGACCTTGTAATATAACACAATGCCTCAAGTAGTATGTAGATCGTGTTTTATAAATGCTACTGTGCTGCATTTATCAATATATTTTACTCGAGAGAGAGAAAGAAAGAAAGGAAAGGCCGGGAGGTTAACCACATATTGGCATCTGGTTCGCTATCCAGCGCTGGGGGCGGGGAAGTAGGGGCAAGAAAAAGGGGGTAGAAAGAGAAAAAAAAAACGCACGCGCACTCATAAAAAAAAAAAAAAACGAAAACACACACAGGAAGGGCGTCCTAGCTACAACCGTTCAGTAAAGCCGGTCGATCGCAAAAAGTGTATTAGCGCTTTCAGGGCCCTCTTCTGTGAAGTCGCATCCTGACGATACTGCAGAATTCCCTGCTCCGACAGAGGTTGATCATCTAATTTGTTGAGTTCCTTGCGAAGGCATAGTCGTTGTTTACTATACGCTAGGCAGTCACAAAGAATATCAGTAAAACTTGCGTTGGGTCTAGTTGGTACATAGCACAAAAATATGTACATGCACAAAGAATATGTTTGATTGTTTCCTCTTTGCCACAGGCTGCGGTGTCGGCCATTCCAATGCGGAAAGCGTAGGCGTTGGTAAACGCAACGCCCAACCACAGCCTACATAACAGGGTCTGGTCTGCTCGGCAAAGCCTCGACGGGACTTGAAGGACTTAGCGTAGGGTCAAGCGAGTACAGTCGGGCATGCTTGAAGTGTGGCTGATTCCATTGTGATGTGGTTTGCTGGCGAGCAAGCCTGCGGAGCTTTCGTGCAGCATCTGTCCTAGAAAGTGGTAGTCGCAGTTTATGATCTTCTGTATGGGCAGAGTGGGCAGCTTGATCGGCCCGTTCATTGCCGATGATTCCGCAGTGACTGGCCAATCACTGAAATGTAATTTGGTGCCCTTTGTCAGTCAGGTGGTGTATAACCTCTGCTATCTCTAGTACCAGCTGCTCGTGTGGTCCATGGCGTAAGGCTGATAGTAGAGACTGCAGTGCTGCCTTCGAGTCACAGCAAATAGTCCACTTGCGTGTAGGTTGATCAACTACAAATTGCAACGCGGCACGAAGTGCTGCGAATTCTGCTGCCGTTGATGTTGTTGCATGAGATGTCTTGAATTTAATTGTCGTGGCCAACCTTGGTATCACTACTGCTCCTGTAGAGCTGTCCGGCTGAACCGATCCGTCAGTGTATATATGTGTGGAGTCTTGATATTTCTCATACAAGAGATGTAGTGTGAGCTGTTAAGAGCCGGTGACGACAAATTCGCCTTTTTCTGGACGCCAGGTATGTTAATATTAATCATTGGTTGAGCGAGGCACCATGGCGGAGTCACAGGTCTAGCGGCAGGAGAGAACGAAGTTGGGATCGACTCACCATGTGCGGTCACTGTTTTGCAGTAAGACGTGCATGGTCGGACCACTGGTAGAGAGGCTTGGTGATGTCGAGGGGTTCGAGCAAGGTGTCGTATATGTGTCCTCAGCACTTCCACATTAATGTGGGTCTTGATGAGGTTGTTCCTTGTGATGGCGATAGTTGCCGCTGTTGACGCACTTTGGGGCAAGCCTAAACAGTGCTTGAGCCTGGACACTTTGAAGCATTTCTAAGCTTGCTTTACTTTGGGGCAAGCCTAAACAGTGCTTGAGCCTGGACACTTTGAAGCATTTCTAAGCTTGCTTTACTTGCGTTGGTTAACACAGGTAGGCTGTATCGAAGGAATCCAAGGAAAAGAATCCTGTATAGTCACAAAATAGCAGTTGTGGACATTCCCCAGTTCTTTCCAGCAAAGAACTTGAACAAATGACAGATGCCTGTCAATCGCCTTTTCATGTATGATACATGTGAGCTCCATGAGAGGTCTCTGTCAATTATAACACCTAGGAACTTGTATGATCGGAGGTGACGTATCCTTTCGCTGTTTATCAGAACGTTGTAGTTCTGCATTGGTTTGCGCGTAAATGCCACAAGTGCACATTTCTCAGAGGAAATTTCCAGACCTCGTTGACGGAGGTAAATAGCAACTTGAGTGGCAGCTTTCTGAATTCGCGCTCGCAGCTGTAGACGTGTTACTGCAGACGTCCAAACGCAGATGTCGTCCGCGTACATGTACAATCTGACAGTACTTGGCAGATGCTCATTGAGAGCTATTAGCGTCAGGTTGAATAGTACAGCGCTAAGTATGCCACTCTGGGGAACACCACGGTGGCTGTAATGTAGCGAAGTGTCACCATCCTCGGTTCTCACGAAAAAGGATCGCTCAGAGAGATAGCAGCGTAGCCACTGAAACATCCGACCACCCACTCCTACCACCTTGAGAGCGGTGAGGACAGCTTCATGTGTGACTTTATCGTACGCCCCTTTAACATCAAGAAATAAAGCAGCGCAGAGACGCTTACGGCCTTTTTCGTGTTGCACGTAGCTGACCAGGTCTATGATGCTATCAATTGATGACCGGCCACGGCGAAATCCCGTCATAGCGTCCGGGTAGATGTTGTGATGCTCCAACTCGAAAAAAGTCCCAAAGAACACACAGGAGTGAAAAATTGCTCACAGATTCAATCAAAAAATTATTTTTTTTGTACATGCTTAAACAGATAATAAAATTAGACTAGGCGGTGAGTATTCATTGTGGCTGTAGCACGAGAAACCTAGACGGAAGAAAGAACCTCGTTTTCATCTGCCCTGCTGCGGTGGTCTAGTGGCTAAGGTACTCGGCTGCTGACCCGCAGGTCGTGGGATGGAATCCCGGCTGCGGCGGCTGCATTTCCGATGGAAGCGGAAATGTTGTAGACCCATGTGCTCAGATTTGGATGCACGTTAAAGAACCCGTTAAAGAACCGCAGGGGCGCCTGCGCAAGTAGGCGTTTGGTGTGTAGCGACGCCACGAACCCGAGCTAACGGGGGAGTTTCGACTCCCTCCCACGCCTAGCCGTGCGTGGCTTTGCCGTGTCCGAGGAAAAGGGGATCCTGGGGGTTGAGCCGACGCTGGGTGATTGGACCGTTAAGGCCCCCCGGCAGAGGCAACACACCCCTTTGGCCCCGGCTTCACGTAGACGGCACCCCTGAGCTGACCCACCCAGGGGAATCGGCAGTCGCCTTTTCCTATCTCTCTCTCCCTACATCTTCGTCTTTATCTCTTACTATTTATCTGTCCTGTCTTCTACTCTCTTCCGTTTACTTCCAAACTTCCTGGCGGCTAGGGTTAACCCTGTGCAAATAGCCTACCTTGGTCTAGGTGCATTGGGTTATAGTGGCGTTGTACGGCTGGCGTCTGCAGGTTTCAGCATTTGTAACCTTGTAGCGTCCCCTCGTTGGGCTCCGTGGTGGGTGGCTGCCAACGCTGCTGAACAACAATAAGGAAGACATGCATGGAGCATTCCCACTACTGTCTGATCGTACCGGCTTAAAGCCGGTACGCACCGATGATCTCACCAGAGAAGGATTGGCCACCCTGGTGCAGTATCTGGCCACCCCCTCCCGTAGGCATTCGTCAATTAACTCACGGCCCTCAGTCCCCACCAGCTGCGGAGCAACTGACCACGGCGACGGTCAGATCTGCAAAGCAGCAGAGGGTGCTAGGAATCTCTGGATACGGACAGGCCACCATTGGAACTTGAACTTAGCAACTTTTAACGTTAGAACGTTATCTAGTGAGGGAAGTCTAGCTGTATTATTCGAGGAGCTAGAAGGCATTAAATGGGATATAATAGGGCTGAGTGAGGTTAGGAGGACAGATGAGGCCTATACTGTGCTACAGAATGGGCACGTCATTTGCTATCGGGGCTTGGCAGACAGAAGAGAACAGGGAGTAGGGTTCCTAATTCACAGAAACATAGCTGGCAACATAGAGGATTACTATAGCATTAATGAAAGGGTGGTAGGCATTGTAATTAAACTGAATAAAAGATACAAAATGAAGGTAGTACAGGCTTACGCGCCTACATCCAGCCATGATGACGCTTCAGTTGAAAGCTTCTATGAAGACGTTGTCGTGACTGGGGGAATTTGTCGGGCCCGGAGCCATCCAAGGGTCAGGGCGAAGACGGGCCGAGGAGCCGGAGCTGATAACTTGAACGATTTATTTACACTATTTTACATGATGTTGAAGGTAGCGTGTTACATGGAGTAAGCATCATACTAGATGATGGAAGGAAGCTCTCTCTCCGAGCGTCTTGCGCTCGCGTTTTTATGCCCCCGAAGGGAGAAAGTCACACCGCCTCCTTTCCAACCCAGGAAGGGAGGAGAGGCCCGCCCAGTTCTCTGCCCGGCGAGGGTGTAACACACACAATACACGACACCACTGGCACAGTGCGAGAACGGGGAGTCGTACGCGCCGAGATGACTCTTCGAGGAGACATCGCTCGGGATAGGCGCCATGGAACGTGAGGAATGTCCCCGAAGATGGATACAAAGCGCTCGGCTCATTGTCCGCTGAATGTTGACGACCCAAGCAATGACCACTCCTTCTAGGCAGCCCAGACAGCGAACAGCCCCCCCTCGGTAATCCGTCGGTCGTGCGTGCCCAAAGGGCTTTTGGCAAGACGAGCCGACGACTCTAAGGAATTCGCAGTACTACTGCTGTGTTGTTGCCGATTCTGGACGTCTCAGGACGCGCTGCGAAGCCGGAACCATTCCACGCGTCCAAGCGGCGCCCAGACATGGGGGCCGATCACAACAGCTCGTCCGCCGCCGGGAAAAGGACTCGTAGATGGGCAGCCCAACGCTGCACCTTGAAGAGGCCTGGCAGCGCAGCAGCTCTGGAACGGCTGCGGCTCAGGTTTTCTCTCTCGCTCAAGTGGGGTCAGCAGGTCCGTAAGTAGTGCTTCTCCGTCGAAGGGGCCCCCGCAGGTCGAAGGCTGGGACTGACATTAGTGATCAAATCCGCACAGTACCCAAGCAGCGACAAGGCGGTACACCACCCCTCCCGAGATATGCCAGGCTACTGAACTCTTAGCCCGTTGTCGGCATAAAAGCAGCCACACTAGAACGTTGCTCGGAACGTCCCTAAACAAAGCAATATGGCAACGCTCCTAAAGTTTTGAAGAATTTACCTTAAATAAATTGCACTCAAGCCGCAAGTCGCATAGCTTTGAGGCAAATGGCGAGTGAGAAGTGAGAAGGTCGGGAAACTCAACTAACAAATTATATCCCTTTCTCAACGTCTGGCCTTGGCAGGCAGACTAAGTAACAGGTTCACCATGCAGTAAAGGTTAAAAAAAAAAAAAAATCCAAAACGAAAAACGAAAAGATACACGGAATGACATAACAAAATAAAAACACTGGCTGTCGTAACTCAATCGGAATGCGCTTGCTCCTTATCACAGGAAGCCTCGGCTGAGAGCATCGGCATTTCCATTATCCCGCCCCTTTTTGTAGCGGATCTCAAAATTATGTTCTTGCAGTGCCAAACTCCATCTCAGTAGGCGGCCATTTTTAGGCGACATATTCCGAAGCCATGACAAGGGACAGTGATCTGTCTCGACAAGAAAGGGCGAGCCGGCCAAGTAGCACCGAAGCTTGTGAATAGCCCATACTAAGCATGCACACTCTTTCTCTGAGGTGCTATAAGCCTCCTCACGTGTGGAAAGCTTACGACTAATGAAAAGCACGGGGTGCTCCTCTCTACTTTCATCTCGCTGACTCAGAACAGCCCCAAGACCCCTTTCACTAGCGTCGCACTGAAGTACAAAAGGTCGGTTATAATCCGGAGCTCGTAAAATCGGTTGAGACGTCAGTGCTGCTTTCAAAGCCTGGAACGAACTTTCCCTTAACTCGTCCCACTGGACCTTAACGGGCTCTCCCTTCCTTAAACTGTCGGTCAGAGGACTGGCGATCTGTGAATAGTTGGGGATATAGTGTTGGTAATATCCAGTGAGGCCTAGAAAGGCCCTGATATCAGTTTTAGTGACAGGTCGGGGATAGTTCTCGATGGCGGCAAGTTTTACCTCGTGGGGCCGCCGGCATCCTCGCCCAACAATGTGCCCTAGATACTCTACTTCCGCCTGTCCCAATTGACACTTTTCTGCTTTAACAGTGAGGCCCGCGTTCCTTAAGCGCGTCAAGACGTCCCGCAAGTGGCTCAGGTGTTTTTCCCAGCTGTCCGAAAACACTGCAATGTCATCTAGATAAGGAACAGCGTAGTTCTCTGCTCCCGCCAGCACACGATCCATGAGCCGTGAAAAGCAAAAGGGCGCGTTTTTGAGCCCAAAACTCATGACCAGGGGTCGGAAAGTGCCCAAGGGGGAGATAAACGCTGCGTATTTACTGGCTCGTTCGGTCATAGGCACCTGCCAGTAGCCGCGTGTGAGGTCTAGCGTGGAGACGTACTGAGCCCTGCTGACAGTTTCCACTCTCTCCTCTACGTTGGGAATAGGGTACAGCTGGTCTCGCGTGACAGCATTCAGTTTCCGATAATCGATGCAGGGTCTCGGTTCCTTCCCGGGTGCTTCCACCAGTATTAGAGGGGAGGTGTACTCACTCTCCGACGGGACGATGACACCAATTTCCAACATTCTTTGAATCTCGCGTGCGAGAATTTCCCTTTGCCTGGGTGACACGCGATAAGGCCGTGAAAGAATGGGTTCCCTAGAAGTTAGTTCAATGTCGTGCTCAACTAAATCGGTTCTTCCTGGCCTGTCGACGAAAGCTCCCTCAAACTCGCGCAGTAGGTTCTCCAGTTCTCTTTTCTGTTCTGCATTCAAATTCGAGTTACTGGTGACCGTGTCTAGCAAGATGTCGAGGGACTGAGAATTAGAAGCCTGCCCGGGAAAAGGAAAATCTGTCTCTAATTCTTCCGGAACGTTAAGCGCGAGTTGAACTACTGCTGACCGCTGGTGGTAAGGTTTCATCAAGTTTGAATGGTAAATCTTTACCTCTTTCCGCCTTCCCGGTAGTTTGACCACATAATTGGTGTCCGACAACTTCTGCATAACCTTCGCAGGGCCCTCCCACTGAACCGCGAGCTTGTTCGCTTTAGATGATGCTAAAAGCATCACCTGATCTCCTTCTGAAAACGAACGTTGACGTGCGTTCTTATCGTACAGACGTTTTGCTTTAAGCTGCGCTATTGTCATGTTCGCCTCAACGAGTTCTCTGCAGGTCTGAAGTCGCCCGAGTAAGCCCAACACATACTCGATCACAGTGGGATCCTCACCTCTCCCTTCCCAAGATTCTCGCAGCATGCGAAGTGGGGTCCTTAGAGATCTCCCATATACTAGCTCAGCGGGACTAAAGCCGGTGGCCTCGTGCGGCACAGACCTCAGGGCAAACATGGTGGCTGGCAAGCATGCTTCCCAATCTTTCCGATTCTCGTAGCACAATGCCCGTAAGACCCTTTTGAGAACCGAGTGCCATGCTTCTACTGAATTGCTCTGAGGGTGTCTGACGGAACTGTGTATTATCCTAATGCCACACCTCTCCAAGAATGTGGTAGTTAGTGCGCTAGTAAACACACTGCCCTGGTCGCTCTGTAACTCTGACGGGAAGCCTACTCTCGAAAACACTGAAAGCAAAGCATCCACTATTTCTACAGATGACTGCTCCTTCAAGGGAACCGCCTCCGGGAATTTTGTGGCAGGACATATCAAGGTTAAGATGTAGCGGTACCCTGACTTTGTCACAGGCAGGGGGCCCACAACGTCCACGACAAGGCGGCGGAAAGGTTCACTAATGAGTGGCACCAACTTTAAGGGCGCTTTCTGCTGGTCGTGTGCTTTGCCTATTCTTTGGCACACATCGCAGGATTGCACATACCTCTCGGTATCCTTGAAACAATTGGGCCAATAAAACTCCCTAAGTAGACGAGTCTTCGTTTTCTTTTTGCCAAGATGGCCCGACCACCCGCCACCGTGACACAGCTCCAGTACTTTGGCTCGATATTTCTGTGGAACCACTAATTGATCATAGTGCACCCCCTTCGAGTCTTTGTACTGACGGTACAAAATTCCGGCGCGGCGGTGCAAAAAGACGTTCTTCCGCGCCAACCCCTCCTCCACCATATCGCTCAACTTTTGCAGCGTTTTATCCTCGGCCTGTTCCGCAGCGATAACCTCCGGGCTTACTTTCGATAGCTCCAAGAACCCGCCCATGCAAGGTGGCACGGAAAGAAGGTTAACTTCCTCGCTGGCCTCACTGGAACTCTTAAAGCTGCTTTCGCCATCGCTCGGGACGTTCTCCTGATTCGCGTCTGCCCTTGTTTCGTCGGGGCCCTGTGCCTCTCTATTTTGGGAACTGCCGAGCTCCTTTGCGATCTCCTTTGCCTTAGACCGCGTTAGAGCATGTACAGTGTGTTCTCCAAAGCTCAGACCTTTCTTTCTTAACAGGTCCTCCGAGTGGTTAGAAAAAAGGTAACCGTACTGCTTCGGCAAACTTTGTGACACGGCAGCCTCTGTTTCCAGTTCTCCGAAGGGACCCTTGATGAGGACTTTGGCCACTGGCAGACACACACTGTCTTCCTGCGCTACCTGTCTGATCCACGCGCAGTCTCCGGTGAACCCATCCGCGGGCACGTAAGATGGGTGTATTACATCCATAGTGGCCGCGGAATCGCGTAGAACCCGGCAATTTTGCCCATTGACAGTCATCTCTCTTAAGTACGGTTCAAGTAACCTCATGTTCTCATCAGTATGGTTAAAAAGGGAGAAAACGAGTTTTTCCTTACGGCAACCCACTGCTAAGTGCCCCGGTTCATTACATCGATAGCACACAATGGGTTTCTTTGCCTCAAATGCTCTGTCGCGATTCTTATCCTGTTCTTTCTCTTTGCCAGCGCGTCCACTCATGGTCGATTCCCCGTGCGTGTCTTTTTCATTCGTCCCTCCTGGTGCAATAGGGGCATAACTGTTGCGCTCAGACTGCTTAAAATTCTCACGGTACGGTTTCTTTGTGGGTTTGTTGCGCTCTCTTATTTCCTCACGCCTCATGGTGTACTCTTCAGCCAGTTCTGCGGTACGCTCCAAATTCTTTTCCCCGGGCTGATCTAATACCCATAAGCGTGCTTCGTCACTTAGAACGTTCAGGAATTGCTCCGTGCAAATCAACTCGACTACCTTGTCATGGTCTCCAAAAGCTCCCTCGCCCTTAAGCCACTCAGTGAGATTGCACCTCAGACTGTATGCAAAATCGGCAAATGATTCACTGCTACGTTTGCTACTATTTCTGAAACGTCGTCGGAAAGCTTCAGCAGACAGCCGATACCTCTTTAGTAGCGCACGCTTTACAATATCGTAGTCATTCGCCTCCTCTCGCGGCAAACGAGCCAGTACATCCGCTGCCTCGCATGGAAGCACGGTCAAGAGCATTTGTGCCCATAACTCACGCTCAAACTTGCCTTCGCAACTTCTCTCAAAATTGACCAAAAATAACCCGATATCCTCTCCCATCTTAAAAGGATTCAGGAGGTCTTTTATTTTTGGTGCCTTACTTACTGGAGCATTGAGTGTTGCGCCTCCTGAGGTAGTTGCCCGAGCTATTTCTAAGTCTAGGCGCTTTTTCTCCAGTTCGTGCTTGCGCTCGCGCTCGCGCACGCGTTCCTGCTCTTCTTTATGGCGCTCTTCCCTTTGGCGCTCGCGCTCGCGCTCCTGATCTTCCCTTTTTTTTTATATCCTCCCACAACTCCACGATCTCCTCGTCATCTCTGCTTGCCTCCATAGCCCTGATGACTTCCGCCTTTTTAAGATGTTTCCCGCAATCAATCCCGAATTCCCCGCATATCACGTCTAGGTCCGATCTGTGCAACTTTCTCCAAGCCATGGCCGCTACTTTTCTGCCGACAAGTTTCTCAAGGGAAAGCGTTGAAGCAAGGTTCCCGTGAACAGGCTTCCAACACTCTTGTTACCAGGAAGAACTAATTTAAGCCTGGCAACTCTCAAGGAGAAAAGGTCGTGCACTCACCAAGCCGGAGTCGAATTCCTGCGCAGATCATCCCACCGCTGCCACCACTGTCGTGACTGGGGGAATTTGTCGGGCCCGGAGCCATCCAAGGGTCAGGGCGAAGACGGGCCGAGGAGCCGGAGCTGATAACTTGAACGATTTATTTACACTATTTTACATGATGTTGAAGGTAGCGTGTTACATGGAGTAAGCATCATACTAGATGATGGAAGGAAGCTCTCTCTCCGAGCGTCTTGCGCTCGCGTTTTTATGCCCCCGAAGGGAGAAAGTCACACCGCCTCCTTTCCAACCCAGGAAGGGAGGAGAGGCCCGCCCAGTTCTCTGCCCGGCGAGGGTGTAACACACACAATACACGACACCACTGGCACAGTGCGAGAACGGGGAGTCGTACGCGCCGAGATGACTCTTCGAGGAGACATCGCTCGGGATAGGCGCCATGGAACGTGAGGAATGTCCCCGAAGATGGATACAAAGCGCTCGGCTCATTGTCCGCTGAATGTTGACGACCCAAGCAATGACCACTCCTTCTAGGCAGCCCAGACAGCGAACAGCCCCCCCTCGGTAATCCGTCGGTCGTGCGTGCCCAAAGGGCTTTTGGCAAGACGAGCCGACGACTCTAAGGAATTCGCAGTACTACTGCTGTGTTGTTGCCGATTCTGGACGTCTCAGGACGCGCTGCGAAGCCGGAACCATTCCACGCGTCCAAGCGGCGCCCAGACATGGGGGCCGATCACAACAACGTGGAATCGGCAATGAGTAAGGTGAAAACACAGTATACTATAGTAATGGGCGACTTTAATGCAAAGGTAGGGAAGAAGCAGGCTGGAGACCAGGCAGTAGGAGATTATGGCATCGGCACTAGAAACGCCAGAGGAGAGCTACTAGTAGAATTCGCAGAACGCCATAATCTGCGTATTTTGAATACCTTCTACCGAAAACGAGAAAACCGCAAGTGGACATGGAGGAGCCCTAATGGCGTAAATAAGAACGAAATAGACTTTATAATGACTGCACACCCAGGAGTCGTGCAGGATGTGGAAGTGGTTGGCAAGGTAAGATGCAGTGACCATAGAATGGTACGGGCTCGAATCCGCCTAGACTTGAAGAAGGAACGACAGAAACTGATACGCAAGAAGCAAATCAATGAGCTAGCACTGAGAGGGAAAGTACAGGAATTCAGAGTGTCACTGCAGAACAGGTACTCTGCTCTTAGCGAGGAAACCAACCTTAGCGTAGATACAATGAATGATAATCTGACGAGTATCATCACGGAGTGTGCAGTGGAAGTTGGAGGCAGGGTAGCTAGACAGGACACCGGCAAGCTTTCCCAGGAAACGAAGAACCTAATTAAGAAGCGTCAAATCATGAAAGTGTCAAGTACAACAGACAAAATAGAACTGGCAGAGCTTTCGAAGCTGATTAATAGGCGTAAAGTATGCGATGTAAGAAGGTATAACATGGAGAGAATTGAGCACGCTCTGAAAAACGGAGGAAGCGTCAAAGCAGTGAAGAGGAAACTTGGGATAGGCAAAAGGCGGATGTATGCACTAAGGGACAAAGAAGGCAAATTAACTACCAATATGGATAGGATAGTTAAAATAGCGGAGGAGTTTTACAGAGATCTGTACAGTAGCCGAGACAACCACGACCTTAATACTATAAGAACTAGCAGTAACCCAGACGACACCCCACCGGTAATGATAGAAGAAGTCAGAAAAGCTTTGGAGAGCATGCACAGAGGCAAAGCTGCTGGTGAGGATCAAGTAACATCAGATCTGCTGAAAGATGGAGGACAGATTGTGTTAGAAAAACTAGCCACTCTATTTACGAGGTGTCTCCTGACGGGAAAAGTACCAGAGTCTTGGAAGAACGCTAACATCATCTTAATACATAAGAAAGGAGATGACAAGGACTTGAAGAATTACAGGCCGATCAGCTTGCTCTCTGTAGTATACAAGCTATTTACAAAGGTAATTGCTAGCAGAGTAAAGAAAACATTAGAATTCAATCAACCAAAGGAACAAGCAGGATTTAGAACAGGCTACTCAACAATTGACCACATTCATACTATCAATCAGGTAATAGAGAAATGCTCAGAGTATAACCAACCACTATACATAGCCTTCATAGATTACGAGAAGGCGTTTGATTCAGTAGAAATATCAGCCGTCATGCAGACACTGCGGAATCAGGGCGTAGATGAAATATATATAAACATTCTGGAAGAAATCTACAGGGGATCAACTGCTACCATAGTGCTTCATAAAAAAAGCAACAGAATACCAATAAAGAAGGGTGTAAGGCAGGGGGACACAATCTCCCCAATGCTATTCACTGCGTGCTTACAGGACGTTTTCAGAAGCCTAGAATGGGAACAGTTAGGGATAAGAGTTAATGGAGAGTACCTCAGTAACCTGCGCTTCGCCGATGACATTGCATTGCTGAGTAACTCAGGGGACGAATTGCAACTCATGATTACGGAGTTAGACAAGGAGAGCAGAAAGGTGGGTCTTAAAATTAATCTGCAGAAAACGAAAGTAATGTACAACAACCTCGGGAAGGAGCAGCGCTTTGCGATAGGTAATAGCGCACTTGAAGTTGTAAAAGACTGTGTCTACTTAGGGCAGGTAATAACCGCAGAGCCTAACCACGAGATTGAAGTAGCTAGAAGAATAAGAATGGGGTGGAGCACATTCGGCAGGCACTCTCAAATTATGACAAGTAGATTGCCACTGTCCCTCAAGAGGAAGGTATATAACAGCTGTATCTTGCCGGTACTTAGCTACGGAGCAGAAACCTGGAGACTCACAAAGAGGGTTCAACTTAAATTGAGGACGACGCAGCGAGCAATGGAAAGAAAAATGGTAGGTGTAACCTTAAGAGACAAGAAGAGAGCAGAGTGGATTAGGGGACAAACGAGAGTTAAGGATATCATAGCTGCAATAAAGAAGAGGAAATGGACATGGGCCGGGCATGTAGCACGTAGACAGGATAACCGCTGGTCATTAAGGGTCACCAACTGGATTCCCAGAGAAGGGAAGCGGGGTAGGGGGAGACAGAAGGTTAGGTGGGCAGATGAGATTAAGAAGTTTGCGGGTATAAATTGGCAACAGCAAGCACAGGACCGGGTTAACTGGCGGAACATGGGAGAGGCCTTTGTCCTGCAGTGGACGTAGACAGGCTGATGATGATGATATATATATATATATATATATATATATATAGTTTCGGCTTGGTACAATATATGTTTCGGCTTTGCACCAGAAGTGCCAAGTCTGAGGGAAGTGTGGATGTTTGCAGCCTTGCTTGGTTCCTCAGGGCACAACCCATTTTCTTCGCCCCCCCCCCATGCCTTTTTTTCTTTTCCGTTTTGTTCTTTTTCCCTCTCTTTGTTTCTATTTACTTTTCCCTCTTTTTATCTGCTTTCTCTTCCTTACTCTTTCTATTTATCTTTCCATTTTTCCCTTTCTCTCTTCATATATTTCGCGCTTGCTTCCTTTTTCGTATTCGTGGTTTTCCTGCGTTACGCCAAGCGCATTAGTTGTTTCCCTGACGGTGATAAGTGATCATCATAAAGGCGCTTGAAGGAGGCATCTCGTGAGCGCGTGCTCAATATGATACGAGCGTTACGCCGAAAGACCGTACGACAACACACGACAGCCTGACCCCCCCTCCCCACCTAAAGTGCTCTGCACTTAGAAGAAACACCTTTGAGTTCTCATCTCATGACAATACGCTTATAAATCTTCGGCAACTTTTCATCCGTTGTGCGATGGGAGGGTTGATCTATGGGGCGCTCCTGTACGAGGAGTGAAGGGGGGGGGGGGAGTATTCTTAAGAAAATGAAAAATAGCGTGATAGATTGCAGCCCACAAAGGAGCACCACAGGATGAAAGCAGAAAAACAAAATAATAGGTCAAGAGGAGTACATATATGAGGACAGCAACACGAACGAGCACCATCGTAATCAATATTTGGTAACAGTAGGCGCTGTCGCCATAATGAGGCGCCTTGTAGCGACGTCAGACTCCACCCAGCCCAAAGCTCGCCACCCGCCCTCTATGATCACGTGACAAGTAGCAAAGCAGTTGTGAAGCTGCCTCCGAGCGCAGCGCCTCGGTGAGCCTCCCGCGACGTCGCTACAAGAGGCTTCCCGACGCGTCTTGCTCGGAAGTTTTCCAGCTGCTGTACCAGTTATCACGTGTTCATAGAAGGTGGTGGTGAGCATTGGGCCGGGCGGAGCCTGCCACTGTTTACAAACATGGATTATGTCTATATCTACGCAATAAGGTAACGCAAGAGCTCCTAGAGTGCGTATGCGCCCAAGAAACTGAGAAAGATCCCCCCTGCTCATCTTGAAGGAAACACACGGGCAGCAAACGCCAGTTACGACCTATGGTCAAACGTAAACAGTCATTCAAAAAAAAAAAACTTTTTTATGCTTACTGCTTTACTTTTAACTGCCAGATTTAGCGAGTGTCTCAGTGCGAGTGTGAACCAGTATGTCGAGGATCTACAAATGCACCTACACTTAGAACAAACTCTGAAGCACGCGTCCGGCGGCCAACGTGTGTGCTCTTTCCCTGCACGTGCAAAGAATGCGGCGCTTTGGCGGTCGCACCACAGTGAAACAATACCTGGTCGGTGCACGGCTCATCTGTAAACACACACTTGTGTTACAGTTTAAGCGCGATCAGCCACGCTGAACGTGAATACCAACTTAGAGTGCTTTAGTATATGGGAGGCAGTGCTGTCCAGCTCGCACCAGAGGGACTATCAGCAGCAGTTGTCAAGACACAATGGCAAAGCCGGGCGAGCCATACATCGCTTGGCAAACATGGAATCAACGGCGGACACTTGGGCACCGGTCACTGACAACCTCGTAATTTGCAGTAGTGACACCAGAAAAATAATTTTACCAATATTACGGGTACGCGGTTGTTAAACGTTTGTCCCACAGTTATATACTGCTTCTTCGCTACGCAATATATTCTCATTGGTTATTTCTTTCTCGTCCTTTACATTCGACAACGGCCGATGGCTATAGACAACTGGCGTGGCCAAGGTGGCCTTACACCCCCCCCCCCCCACCCCGAACTTTCTAATATTGCATTTGTATGCACAATCATATATGGCTGGGCATGGTTACTACTAGAGTGTACTAGAATGGGGGAGTGGGTCCACTGAAGGCTCCACGCTGAGGCGTTTTTTTCGGAAAATCCAGGTGGCGCTACCATCGCCTTCACCTGAAGACTTAGCCGTGGTTGCCATGGTTACAAGTCCCCTTTGCCACGCGGTTCGCGACGGGTGGGTAGTCTGATAGTTCGCGCGGTTCGCGTGCTGCTCGCGCGTCTGGCGCAGTCTCGCAGCGTTGTTGCTTCGTTCGTGCGTGCGTGGCCGTGAACGGCGTCGCACCGTGCTTCCGCGCCAGTTCAACAAAATCTAAATGTTTATATTGCGAAACGCCCTGCTCGTATAGGTAGTCACGCACGCAAGTACCGTGATTTCCACGGTAATTGTTTACAATCAAGAGCGTAAGTTGAATTTGGCTTTTGCGAAAACGTACGCATCGAAAGTGTAATATGAGCATTAACTGCGATGCTTTTAAAAATGTCAATATAACTGGGATATATAAGTAAGTTTGCGTTTGGTGCAAATTTAGACTCACGGCAGCAAATTGAATATGATGCAAGACTAAAGTTACCAGCTGTTATCACGAGAATTAAAGCTAAAGTATGCGAACCCTTCTGCAAATTTGCAGCTATTCGTTAGGGACGCGTGATATTATTGAAAAACTGAACCAGTCCTGTTGCGATTACGTGAGGGTGTTGGCAAAGGAAGTTTAGTCACATCGGACGGCAACTGTGCTATTCGTAGGAAATGACTTATAGGGCGGACGCACGTCCGTCGCGGGTGGTTTTATGATGAGTTTTTGTTCGGCATCTAGTGCTGGTATACGTTGTAGGTATTAATGAAATATGTTATATTTTACCTTTTCTCTTCGTGCCTGCGGTACGTGTCCATGCAAACATTTGTTCGAAACATGAACGTGTTTTCACCTATAGATAGGAAGTCTGAAAGACACCAATAAAGAAGTGATATGCGCAAAATATTTTATTTTAAATTGACTGCGCAAGCTTTTCGCATAAATATAAAAAACAAAATAAATATCATCGAAAGACTTCGACACCGTCGCTCAAGGAACGTCAGGCTCTATGTTGTCCTGCTAAGCTTTAAGTGTTTTGCTCTCGCTCGTTTCGAAGCGTTTTCCCTGTTCATTCCCTTCACTAAGAAGTGAAGGCGAGTGAGCACGTAGAACGAAACGAGCTTTGTGCTCACTGCATCTTTGTGGTCTGGACAGCCGACCGCTTTCGAGTTCAGAAAATTAGTTTTCACCAATGAAAGGATGTCAGAGATGCTATCTGTGTGCAACATGGAAACACTGAAACATTCAGTAAACAAGTTTTCAAGTGAGGCAATGAAATCATACAGCTGTCGTGAGGGGTACAGAAGTCCACCCCAGTCGCATTGCTCCGTGAATTGCGAAGGGAGCTGTTCAGCAACCGCGACAGCTTTCTCAAACAGAAGCACTTCTTTGCATTGTACGCATGCCAACTTCAATACACACTTTCTGGCCACGTACCCTGCTGTGTAGTAAATGAGTCTCGAGTCACTCTTCTCCAAAGTCACATCGATGTGGTCAGCAAACTTTTCTGGCATCGTGGCAATCGTGCTTTCGACCTCGCCAAGTTTTCCCTGTGATATAAGATCATCAATTTTTTTGTGCGTGACCTTTAGACCCTGTCTGTCATGCACAGTGACAAGAGCGTTTATCATGTCAGGGTTTGCGTTTGCGCTGTCCACACTGTGCGCCAAGTTATAAAAGGACAAGCAGTTGACGGTTATTAGAAACTCATCCGGAGAGGGGTGCGCGTTGCAGCCACTTGACTGGCGAACGATGCCGAAGAAATGTTCCACGGGATCGGTGCTAAGTCGAGATGTCATGAGATATTTGAATCCAACGCTCTCTGTCAGGTACTTCAGCAATGAAAGGGTATTTGCTATAGTGACCCTAAAACCTATGGCAGTGGACTCGCTGAGAAAGTGCCGCTTGTTGTCACTGAATGATTCCCAGTCATTCAGGAAGTCCAGAAAATTGGACAGGAATGCCGCGTCTGTAGAAGCTGGTCTCAGCGCTTCGGCCCGAAACCTGGAAGTCATCACGGTGATCAGTCGTTGGATCTTCCTGCAAAATAAACAAAAAGAATGTATGTCAGAAGAGCGCTCATCATGCGTTTGAGATGTTTACGATTACACTTAATTCATTTGGAACGTAGGCGCAACTCACGAGAAGAACAGCTGAGTTGCCTCGATGCTGCCACACCTTCTCTCGATGTCCTCCTTGTAGAAGGCCAGGCCCCGTAGGACATATGGACCGAATAGTTGGAAGGCGAAAGGGGTTCTCATCTTCTCAAATGAGTTTGGTTCCAGATGCGTCTCGGTCAAATTGGGCATAACTTTCAGTGTCCTAACACTTCTGTCTAGAAGGTACGCCTCCCGAACCGGATGCACAGACACCTAGAAATATAGGTTGAGGTAATGCAATGTATGCAAAAAACACAATCTTTGTAAAATGTCAACCATGAATCTATACGTACCAATCCGTCTGGTGTTGCAAAGCCTTTCTGGAGAAGACCATTCCTGAGGCATTTTAGCAGATGCGGGAAATCGGAGATAAAGTGCAATTTCCTCATCTCGTCGACAGGATGCTGTATGGCGCCATTTATTTTCTTCGATGACGCCGACACCCCCGCTAGCTTCCACATTTTTCGATTCCAGGGGGCTCCGTCACAAGTGATGTGGTCGACGAACAAGCCCGCCTGTTCCACGAGGATGATAGCTTCCATGAGAATTTTCAATAAAATGTCTCCTCTCACATTTCCTTTTGTCGCAAAAACGCCCACAATTTGGCTCCATTTTCCAGCGAAAGGCACAAACATGATGACCATGCCGTGATCACATTGCTGGTACTTGTCTTCGGGCTTCGTAAATTCTCCAAGGTCCACGAAGCCTTGAATCTGGCCAGACGCCGTCACATTGAAATGTTCTGACAATTTCATTTCGTCCACCAATAGTCCGCCGTGTCTTTCGAGGTCTGACATGCTCGCGGTTTTTTTCTTTAGAGTGTTCATTACTGCTTGATTAAAACCGAAGGCCGACTCGTATGACCTCAAGTATCTTTTCAAAGTAGTGTTGCTGGGCATCATGAGAATTTCGTTCTTTCTGATGTGCTGATAAAGCCGGGGACTCTTAGTTTCATGAGTAAACACTCGAGGATCCACTCCTGATTGTAGCGCATGCCCTGCTTGCTGGTTTGTTTGGCCAGCTTGAAAGCAAGCGCGAACACTTGCCTGCTGCTTTCGCGGTAGTGACGATATTTTATCCTCTAGTATTTTATCCGCGACATTCGCATTGTTTGCCCTCATCTCTTCGAGACGACCAGCAATGTCCAACAGCCTTGTCGCCATCCGCTTGTTTCTCTGACTCAGGACCCGCAGTTTGGGTTGGAGACTGAGTTTCTTCGCTCTTTTCGTTTTAGGTAGCTTTTTCTGGTGAGTATTACTTTCCTCACGTACTTGCATGAAATGCATGAAGAACCTGGAAGTATACGAGAAAAAAATTATGAAGAGCTTCCAGTTTTTTACCATGCATGTTTGAAACGCAATTTATGCACTTTTCACTTTCTGTAGGCAAACTATTCTTTCGTAAATGTTAATGAGTACTACAAAAATTAGGGGCCACACAAATGTTCTAGCATTAAACAGGTTACTGATTGATTAATTGTACAATTACAAGTGACGTCTCAATAAACGTTTGCCGCACTCACCTTGTTGTTTAACCGCTCCTTTGCACGTGACACTGAAGACAAGGCCGTCGGAATGAGAGATTTGCTGCTCCAGTTTCTTCGTAAGAACGTCATAGGTGAAGTCTTCGCCCTACCTGCTCCTCTGCAAGGGTGAAGAGATTCTGCGCAGTCCAGGACTTGTTTGGCATCTTCAAGGTTATAGGCGACCTTTTCGGAGATCAGCGTCTTCCGAACATATGTCCGACAAATCACTTCACTCCGGTCGGTACCGTAATTCATGAGCACAGTCTTTTCGATGCTTACGAGTTCACGACTTAGGGAGGCCGAAACATAAGCAATTCCGTCATAATGACGAAACTTGTGCATTGCCCAGTGGTCGTTTGGCCGGACAACGTCTTCAAGTTTCAAATGCGTTGTCGCTTTGCCTCGCACTTTCGCAATCTTCAAATCTCAGTTGCGGCTCAACTGATTGCAGCGCAGTTCTTTTTGACGGCTGGTCTCACAGGTGGTGGTGAAGCCGCTCTCTTCTTCGTTGACTGCTCCGGTGTGGGCTGCTCGTCAGGACACTTCAGGAGATGAGGTATAATTATGGGTACAGCATCACTGCGAAGTTCCGGCTTTCCCCGCTCTATATATACTTCTCGGCCTTCGATAATATGTACATATTGCCTTAGTATGTATTTTGCTCGAAGTGCAGCTCGCAAATGGCATCGGTGACTTGCAAGGGCCGATCAGCGCGGTTGAGATTCTGGTCCCATAGCCGGCGTCTTTCTTCGTCTGAGGGTACTCCAAAGGTGAGAGCTTGGGCTGGTTTTTAACTCTGCTGTATCCGGTTTGGCAGCCTACGACACAACAGTAATTTCTACGCCTAGACGTGCTCATCCTCTAATCTTTTGAAGCAGCTTGGAACGCTCCGTTATGCAACCAGCAGACACATATCTGCGCACGCAAACGTGCCGTCTGCCGCGTATTCTTTGTCCAGACGGCTTTGCTCAAAGGGAAATACAAACCTACGCGTTCACGAAAAAAGCATACATTTTATTTCATGTCACTTGTTTTTGTCTCTAATAATGTGTAAAAAAGAACCAGGAGACAAATTGTGAAAACAGCGCACGAACGACGGTGCATCGAACAGACGACGGCGCGTCGAGCAGACGACAACATCGAGCGCTCAGCGTCCCCGCCAGCGCGTCGTGCGGCCCGAACCGCCGCACGACTCGCACGCTCCCGCCGAAACTGACGTCACTTCAGGAGAAGGCTACTGCAGCGCCACCAAATTTTCCGCCGTTTTGCTTCACCCGCACCCGCTTGCCGCCGGCCACAGTGGACCCACTCCCCCATTCTAGTACACTTAGTCTAGCCAAGATGGCGAGCTTCGTGGAGTTCTTCCACAAGGGAAAGGTAAATATTGGTTTCCTTTAACTTTACCGAGCACGCGGCGACGGACATTCCCTCGCGGAGAGAATTCAACGATCCGCGTTATCGTTCGTTTCGGTCCGATGTTAATGCAAATACGGGTTACACGTACTGTGATGGTAGTTTGTCCCTTGCGGCTGCTACTTGCCGTGGAACCGCCGTGCGGAATCCGAGAAGGATGTTTCGTGGTCCGCCCGTTGACCTTTGCCAGATTGCCCGACGGCAGTTTTAGAGAGTCGTTCGTCTGTGTTTACACAATGATCACTCGCCATCCATTTCTTTAGACCGCGCGATGCGGTCGCAAGGTCGAAACGTAGTTGGCATCGAGTCGCAACACGCCCACGGCAGCACTGCAGCTGTTTTACGAGAAGCGCTCCTTTAAAAGTGAATAAACCCTGCGGCATTGTACTGCACGCTGCTTTCATTTCCCCATCGTTTCTACTGAATTAGCCAGCTGACAGTGAACTACAAGCTCAGATCGAAGTTCAGATCGGCTGCGGTGAAAGCGGCCCCAGGTTTATTCGCCCAATACCTGAAACTTGCCATCAAGATTTGAGGACATTCACATCGCACCCACATGTTTCGGTGCTACCCACTGCTGTGTCACCTTAGCAGTCCTCGTTTATTGCGTTTGCGAATTCCCCCAGCGTCGCGCCGTGTAAGTTAACGCGTAGATGCTCGGCTGCGGTGTAATGATTCATCTGTATATTTACAAAGTTAGTGGTAGTCCACTAACAGTAACCTATCTCTATTCGTTGGACGTCGAGCCTAGTGCTGTTGCAGGCCCAATTCCTTTCTCCGAACGGTCCGATAAGGAACGACACGGTGATCATTCCAACGCCGTGGTCTTTCGTAACAACCACGGCCGCTAAGCGACTCGTACGTGGGAATTCTTTTTTTTTTTTACGAAACAGCGTTCCACGTATCCTGTGGTGTGACACGTAGACGTAAAGAAGAAAAAAAAAAAGACAACAAACATTGTCGAAGTAGCGACAGCTTCGATTTGGTTCTTGTTTCTACGTGCCGCATGACGCGGTGGTTTTTTTCGGTGGGCAAAAATAACGAGGAAAAGCGGCGACGAAGGTTATATTCGGACGTTGTTTGTTGACGCAGCCAGGCTACCTGGACAAGGCAGATGCGTCCGCTGTTACCGGGGCCTGCGAGAAGGGACCTGTGAACGGAACCACGCCAGATGATCGGGAGTGCTATTGAAGGGTTGTGGTGGGAGGGGTTTTGAGTTGACGCGTGAGGAGAACTTCGTCGCCTCCTCCGGGTTTCACGCGTGAAGATTTCGGCGAAGAACGCGCCAACCCGCCGTCGTTTGTTAGGTCGCGGGTTCGATTCCCAGACACGGTATCCGCCTTTCCATTAGATACGTGTAGCACAGAACTCTGCGCGATGGTCAGGCGGTTGGAATTGCACCGAAGTGCCCCACTCGCGCGAAAACCCGCGAATTCAATTCACTTCGTCGGACAGAGCTCAGGAAAGAGAGGCGACGGTTTAGGCTATGCGATAGCGCGTACACGTCTTCCGTAGTTTTTTTTTTTTTTTTGTCGGTGTCGGAGCTCTTTTGCATCCGGCTTCGCGTGAGTAGTGCGTCTTTCCGATGCGGCGCTCGCATTTTTCGCGTCGCTCCGTCGTCTTCCGCCGTAGCCACATTGCGACTCCATTTTTTATTTCTTTTTTCTCCTTACCTTCGGTGCACGGGGTGTTCTCCGTGTGAAACTGGGAAATGTCGTCGCTTGAGGGTCAAGTTTACGGCGCGGGCGATGTTCAGATCAGATAAGGGGAGCGCACGTGCAAGCAGCTTTGAACGATGACGCAAGCCGATAAGTGCGTCCTCGGAAATATGCCGTAAGCTACGTTGGTCTAGCACGGCACCACCTCATTTGCATTCAAAGGTTGCACACTAACTGTGCTCTTTTTGTTCCGCAGTCTAGGAAGTACGACAAGATGAGCCATTTGTCTACTATTAGCAAGTGAGATGCCATACTCGTGTCTAATCAGTACTTTTTTTTGCTGGAATTCATCGCACGTGTTGACTTTTGCACACTCTGTGTGTGCATGTTTTGCCATACTGAGTGTGCTTCACTGACTGCATATTCACGATTACATTTGGACCAAAGATTCGGGAATACATAAAATGGCATAATATACTTTGTTGTGAAGCTACTTGAATGAGTGTTGTTTACTTCTCCCAGTTTTCTTCACTTGCTTGATGCTCAAGATGACATTTTAACACAATGTAGTTATTTCCCTACCTGTGTTGGCAGCATCAGTACCTAAAAAGTCGCAAATGAAGAAATCATTCTTGCTTAAATATGTATGATATTGCCTCAAACACCTGGATAAGGTTGGGATTGCACGCAAGTCGATCATGATGGAGAGACCGCCACTCTTCAAATTTTTGTGTGCCGAATAATTCTTCTCTTGCACTTATGTTCTCCAATTCTTGTCTGAATAATTTTGTCAAAAGTAATTGAGATGCAAGAGGTTTTTTTTTGCTTTCGTGACATATTCTTCATTGATAAAAAAATTCTTACTTGTCTAAGTGTCCCCACAGTATCTTAAAATAGATTTGTGATGTCTACTGTGAGAATAATTTGCAATGCTTGAGATCTGCCTCTTTCATAGCATTTACGACCAACCAACACCCTGAAAGCTTGCAGAATGGTTTCATGGTGCTTCTGAAATGTCTTCATGTGTCCTCATTAGTGCAGTTCACCCAACATTTAAGGTGCTCACAGATAGAAACGCGAAGATTTACGGCTAATAACGCATGTAAATTTGTTTCTACCGTCTTCGATTCATGTCCAATAGGTTTAATACTGTCTTTTTAAAGAACTTAAGATTGAAAACCATACATCGGAGTGTCTACAAGAATTTGTATACCCAGGACAAGTGCTCCCGGTGGAACCTATTAACAAAAAGAAGTTCACTGAAGAAAATGAGTGGGCCGGAGTGCATTCAACAGGTGCTCCTAAATAATGTCCGGAAATCTTAAACTATAGTTAAAGTGAAAAGTATGCAACCACTGCATATTGCCAGTGTATGGGGCTGAACTATGGAGATTAACAAAGCAACTAGAGCAAAAGCTGAGGACCACGCAGCGTGCACTGGAAAGCAGAATGAATCGAATAACATTGTGAGATCACAGGACGGCAGAATAGGTCGTCGGACAGCAGACAAGAGTTGGAGATATCCTAGCTGACATCAAGCGTAAAAAAATGGACCTCGACTGGTCACGTAATGCGTAGAACAGACAACCGGTGGGCAGTAGGAGTCACAGAATGGTCACCAAGAGAAGGAAAACGCAGTTACTGCATCACTTCAAAGTGTGGTCGTGATTGGGCACTGCAGCTCATTCTCTTGTTTCTTAGGCTATCCTGAAAATGATAGTATCTGAGTATCTGTAGTGGTTAAGGTGACAATGCTGTATTCTGTATAATAATAGGGTCCAACATTTTCATTGCTATATTTTGCTGGTCCTTGCTTGTTAGAGCCACGGTTACATTGTGCCCTTGTTGGCTGCCTTATCAGCGTTAAATAAATGTGTCGGAAGGCAAGCATTGGGTTGTGGAGCGCTAGTGCGCGATATCTGTCGCATCTGGATATACGAGCTGCAGTGTTTCGTTGTGTCAATCGCTCTTCTTTCTCAGTACTGTTTCCACACTGGTAACAGTTTATGTAACTAACAAGTCAATCCCTATAACATATTGGCTTTCCTGCCTGATGAGCGACCATTGGCTTAGAGCTTTGTAGTTGTAATCTTGGCATTAACAGACTTCACATGTCCATGATTACAAATCTCAAGATTCTCAGCATGCTGAGCATTTAATGTAAGGTTACGGATCATGCCAAGAAACTGCTGGCTCTCATCATCCTGGGTTCTGTCACTTTTGACGTTGTGAAAGACACATTAAAATATTTTCGTTTCAGTCATGGAAAGGTCTACTTTTGTAAGTGTTTCATGAAATGTTAATTTTTTATTCAAATTTAAAATTTTCTATGGAGGCTGCTCTTTGCACCAACCAAGGCTAAGCACTGTTGAAGAAGATTTCATCCCTGTTTACCTTCAACCTCTAAAGAATTTATCCGACTTGTGTTCTCTCTTGATTCATGTAAAATGACACATATGTGGGCAGATCTGTATAATAATGCTAGGAAAAAAAAGAAGAAAGGGTGGGCCGTATATGGGCCATACACTCAACAAGAAATCTTATTGTTTTTATGGAAAATACACCTTTTATATGTCAAGCCTAAAAGGGGTGTATAGAACATGTTGGAGTCACTATATGTGAAATTTTTGTTTCAAGTTTAAGGCATGTACTCTCAGTTCACACTTCGTTTTTTGTCCACATTTGGTAGTGTGCTCATGGATTATTATGATGTCCCGCATAATTTTTGCCATGGACTGCATATGGACTGCATTGCCAACTAACCGAATCCTTTATTCTTCGTTTAGCAGCAACCCGTCACCTCTTTCGCTTGCAGTGCCACTACATAGAGTTAGCTTCAGCCGTAGCCTGAACGCATGCATGAGATCAGCATGCCATCCTTCCCGCCCTTCTCCCTCCCAAAACAATTCTACCTCTGTTCTGACGATCGGTCAGTCATCGGTGCAGACGTTCCGGCCGAAGAAGAAGTTCGAGCCGGGCACGATGCGATACTCTCTGCACAAGCAGGCCCAGGCGTCGCTCAACTCGGGCATAAACCTGCGGGACGCGGTGCGGCTGCCGCCCAGAGAGGACATGAACGACTGGCTGGCTGTGCACGGTAATGGGCCTCTGCTTTTTGTGTGCTATAGTTTTTTTCTTTTACCTGTACTGGGAAGCTTATATGTAAAAGTGAATCTATTAGAGTTGTGATTTCTGTAGTATCTTCATAGTCGGCAGCCAGCTTATGCACAAATCACATGCCCTTTTTTCTGCTTAGGAGATAAGGACTTCAACATCAAGAAAATTGTCATCAGACCCCACAATTCAAGTGCTGAGCGCGCCCAAGCTTGTAGTCTGCACCTTGTGTTTTTGGACGCGCCGCAGTTATGTTTTGCTTTATATCAAGCCTGCAGTAAAATAAGTTGCTAGTTGATAGCTGTGTGATTTTAAAAATGCGTTGCTGGGTAGAAATGTCAAATAGGTCCTGCAACACTTCTTCACGATGCTCAGAAAACGCTGCCAGTCTGTAGTCAAGAGTGATTAGAACATGTGATCAAAACATCATAGCGTAGGATGCAGCCTAATCTATGCAGTTAGTTTTTGGTCAGCTAGAAATTGCTCCTTCTTCTCGCTACAAGTGATGCAATATACCCAAATCACTGCACCACGTACACAAACTCCACGGCCGTTGGCTGAATTGAGCAACGTGAGCTGCATAGATACCGTGGCCACCATCGGATGCGCACGCCCTCACGGTCACACTGAAAAGTAAGCTGCACATTCAAAGAGAAAAAAAGAAGAAAAGTCATGAGGCACGCTGATGAAGGGATGCATCATCTTGTCATCCTCCTCCTTGTATAGCTTTCATTTTGCTCCCTGGTACGAAGACAAAAAGCACGTAAAAGTGTCCAGCTGATCCATTTAACTCTGCTCGCGCTTGATGGATACCAAACATTTTTGCGGCAGTCAACTTCTGAGGCAATAAGCTGTTTGAGTGAAGTTAACAGATGAGTACTTAGAAAAGTGCTGCACAGGGCCCTTTTAATATGCACACCGTATATATGACTGGCTGTCTCCCAGAATGAAATCAGGTGCCAGAAAAACGAAATATATTTGGGGTTGAGAAACGGTAATGAGGCGATGAAAAAGTAAGGTGCTGGTCAGTGTGCGTGGGGTCTGCTCATTACACTTCGGTGAGAAATCAGTGTGCACAGACATTGTACTGTGGTGCATCTAAATGGGCTAGGAGAGTAACCTCTGCTATCATTCTATGGGACAACTTATTGTAGTGCTTGCTTATTTCGTTGCCTATACACCAGCGTGTAAATGTCACTTCTGAGGTGCTATCACGGAGTGATGCCTTTTCTGATATGGTTTTAGCTCTTGCTTATTAACTCGCTGTGGTGGGCAGACGCTTTTTGCACTGGCTCATTGGTCAGACCCACAATCTGCCCTTTTGATCAGCCCCTGAGCAAGTGCAAAAAGCATCTGCCTGTTATAAAAAGGTATTAGCATCAGAAAAATCATCGCTTCATGATAAAACCCCTAGTAGTGATGAACTCATATATTTGGGGCTTTCTATCGCATGCATACATATATGTGTGCGACACCCAACTTCACAAATAATTATTGATCTACACTAAAATTTATCTCTGAAACATGAAGTATGCTTGTGCTTTACTTCCAGTGGTCGACTTCTTCAACCGGATAAACCTCATATACGGCACCATTTCTGACTACTGTACTGAGGAGAGCTGCCCTAGGATGTCAGGGGGCCCAAAGTAAGTCTGCCTTTGGTTTTCTAATGCTACGACATTGAATGTCTACGAGGTGTGCAGATTTGCTCTTTTGTAATACCTTTTGCTTCAACTGTAAACCCAACAAATATTTCAACGGATTTGGGATGTGCAAGATTTTCTATACATAGTGATTGGAGGTACCGTCTGCACGGAACTGCATTTTAGACTTGATGCTCACGTCATTGCCCTCTTGCCGCTGTGCTTTGGGGATTTCAGATAATCAGTATTTTATGCATGACGCGTACAAGTGTGTGGGTTATGTGGAGCAGTTAAATTGAAACTTTGATGCATTTGATCTAACTAAATGTTGAATCTTTAACACACTGCACCTTCATTGCTGGTCTTTATGAGTATTCCATACTGCAGCCAACTAAACACATCAAAGCATGAGTAAAAGGAAATCCAATTGGACCATGTCCAACAAATCAACCTTAAAGCACTGCTGTGGCTCAGTATAACTACTCATGTTTGACAAGTTGGTTGACTTTATATTTCGCATGGAAAACACTGGACTGGGTTTCTGTGTTGTGCGCACCCATGCTGTTGTTGCTGCATTAGTACTTTCAGTGCAAGGTTGTACGAAATCTCTAACGTTATCAACACATGCGTTCGCTGGATGCATAATAAAATTTTGCAGCCCATACAAATACACAAGGCACAGAAAATTGCTTAAGCTGAGAGTAAAGTTAATATGCTGAAGGCACACAACGTTTCAAGTTTTAGGGGAGGATTAAATGCAGAGGAAAGACAGGAAGGTTAATTGGATGATTTTTTTAAGGTGAGACACGCTGTTTTGGGAACGGGGATAAGAACAGAATGATTGCGGGAGTGCACCTTTACTTAACATTTGGTGTGTTGCGTACAAATTCAGCGTCTTGACTGCACATAGCGACACCTCCTTGTCATAGTATTCTATGGTGGATGTGGTACGCACAGTAAAAGGCCGTGGGTTAGCTTATTGAGCAGTGAACGCACATTCACACTGAGTGAGGGGAAGTCATTGACTGCACCTCATACCAGTTTCTTCATCAGTGCATTTTTCACTTCAATTTTTTGTTGTAGGTTAGAGGGGCCCTGCATTACTTCAAGTGATCATTGAATGGCTTCATTAGAAGAGCTTATTTCTCAAGAATTTACTGCGGCAAAAATTTTAGAATCTGTCACGTGTGATTGGAGTTACGAGTTACAGAGATTTGTTGAACGCTTCAGGTATTATTCTCTCCTTTCGTAACGGCGAGTGCACTGGAAGCTATGCAGGAGGTGTCGACGAGAGGGAAAGACAATGCGTCCTTTCGACATCATGCCTTTGAGCACTTAGCTAGTTTTTCTTGGAACATGCGGCTTACTTTCAGTGTGATTTGTCACAAGCACACGCAAGAGGACATGGCAGCATCTCGCAGCCACCTCAGTATATAAGCAGCTCACGATGCTCAAATAAGCAAATGTCCGTGGACTTCGGGTTTATGGCGAGGTCATTTGGGTTTGTGGCATCATTCAACAAGGGAATACTGCATGATTTCCAACTGACTATAATACTTAATTGTAAGTTCCAGACCATGGGCTGTGCTGTAATATTAACCCTTTCAGCCCTCTAATATTCTTTTTTGATTGATATGTGGAGTTTAACGTCCCAAAACCACTATATGATTATGAGAGACGCCGTAGTGGAGGGCTCCGGAGATTTCGACCACCTGGGGTTCTTTAACGTGCACCCAAATCTGAGCACACGGGCCTACAACATTTCCGCCTCCATCGGAAATGCAGCCGCCGCAGCCGGGATTTGAACCCGCGACCTGCGGGTCAGCAGCCGAGTACCTTAGCCACTAGGCCACCGCGGCGGGGCTTTTTTTGTCAGACACATTCTTAGTACATATTTTACCAGTAGTTAGAATTTCAGAAGACCACAAACAAAAAATTATCATTAGTGTATGGATTTATGGATAGCCATGGCATCAAATTGGATCATTATGGCCCTATAGTCATAAAATTGCAAAAATAAAAAATTATTACTTCTGCTATGCCCTAGAGCTCACAAAATCTTAACAAACCTAATATTTGAAAGTGTTCAAGCTCTTGAAACAGCTTCAGGACTTCAAGCCGAATGTACAGTCTTCCCGCCTCTGCTTGCCCGCGCCATCGTCACTAATGACCTTGGTCTAGATTTCCCTTCTCCATGGCTTCATGCTCCGCAAAAATGAAGCAACAGTGGCTTCGATCACAGTGGGGATAGTTAAAGGAATAAGTCCCCAGGGATGGAGCGGGTTTGATTATGTTTTCAAAGTTATATGAAAAATTTTGTATGGTGTCGTCATTTGACGACACCAGGGCCGAAAGGGTCAGTCTCACGTGTTCTTAGGAACCTTGGCTTCTGATAGGCACTGTTTGCTGACCATGCTGAAATAGGGGTGAAGGGCACATCTTTATGGGTAATTCTCTGCTACCAACATGTCTAAAAGAAATAGTGCTCATACTTGGTGTTCTATGCATCAGCAACACCTGATGTGTTTCTACTTGAATGACGTACAAGCATGCCTTGAAAGCATGTCATTTGAACATTTTTCCTTGAGTGCTCTCCCGTGCTGGGAGACACCGCATGCAATGTCGCTAACTTGGGCATGCAGGTTTGAGTACCTTTGGTGTGATGGTCAGAAGTACAAAAAGCCGACCCCTCTGCCAGCGCCGCAGTACATTTCGCACCTGATGGATTGGGTGGAAGCGCAGATCAACAACGAAGAAATATTCCCCGTCACTGTTGGTAAGCATCGGGCATTTATTAGCCATCACTGGTATGTGCAGTTTTGAAATCTTTTCAGTTATTAACATGGTGGAATTAAAGAGCTCACAAAAATTCCGGCATGATTGTCATCATTCCCGGCACTGTGCATGAGCAAAAGAAACGTGGCGGATGCAAAGGATAAAACTCGGGGTTTTGAGCGGGAATTGAGTCCAAGCATTCTGCACGGCAGTCGGTATTATACCTCAGAGCCACGCCACTGCTCGAAATTGCTTCAGAAAAAAAAAAAAAACTCTGTGCAGATGTCGTGTGTTCACAGTCTTGCTTGGTTGCTGAGCCGAAGGTCGCTGGTTCAGTCTTGGTCACGGTGGTCACATTTCAATCGAGGCGAAATAACGGGGGTTCTGTACTGCATCATGTCAGTGCACAATAAGGAATACTAGATTTTCGAAAGTTCTGGAGTCCTCAGTATAGCGTCTCTTATAATCATAACGTGGTCTTGCGACATGAAACCCCAGGTATTATCAGATGTCAATGTAGGGTGAAAAGTCTTGTTACCACATGTCACACGATGAGAATTGTGCTACGAGAGAATGGTTTAGAGGACCACCAATCGTAATGTACTCGGCCATAATTAATCACCATTACCAGTTGTGGCATCAACCAAGTGTGTTGTGGCGTAAGTGTGCACATTGCCTTATGGGTGCATGGTGCACATTTCGCTACTTTGCAAAATGATTAATTGTGGTGTAATGGGCACTTCATAACTGTACTTGCATTATGCTTCATAGGAGAGTTTACACCAACCAATGTCACATGACCAGTTTGTATTTCGCTTGATCAGTTTGTACTGCCATGCCATCAGTTTGTAATTCTTAGCCCAATGCATCTTCATTCACTTTTCCAGCTGTCCCATTCCCCAGGAACTTCGTGCCTACATGCAAAAAGATTTTGGCCAGGCTTTTTCGGGTCTTTGTACATGTCTACATACACCATTTCGACAGGCTCGTCGCCATAGGAGCGGTACGTACCCTGATGATGTCCATGTGACATGTGAACACATTATTTAGTGGAATTCCTGCTTTATGCATAAAAGGTCCTGAATGTCTCTGAATATGCATACATATTAATGTATTTAAGGACGCACTACACAGCATGGGGAATAACTGTAGAATGTGTAAAGGGTTAGCCTGACGGTTTGGCGTGCAGTTTTTGTTCAAAAGTTTCCTCATCAAGGAGGTCGCGAACAGGGAGCTTAGGGCCTGACATGAAAAATGACATGGAGTGTGGATGACTGCAGAAAACATCAAAGAACTACAGGTTTTCTACAGCATTCGAGAGAGGTTATGAAGGCAGAAAGGCGGGGTCCTTGCCTGACTAGTGCTACAATCAAACTTCATTTACGATGAAGTTGCATGTTGTAATAAAATGATTTTGTTATATTCGAAAACTTGTTATAAATAAAGGTATGTTCTTAACACTATATTGCAAGGATATTCTTCATTTACTTTGTTATAACCAATATTTTGTTATGTCTGGGTTCATTATATCGAGGGTTGAGTGTATTTAGAAGCAAAACAACACAAGTGTGTGTCATGCAGATGAGTGGTTCTATAGTCCATTGAAGGGGCCACTGAAGAGCGAACACTTTACAAAGCAGCTGATGGACTCTCTGTCCTGTTGTTTCTAAGCGCCGTACTCTTCATATTTACTGTTATTGTAGTTTATGAACTCTGAATAAGGTGAGGTTAGGTTACATGAGAATTTCTTAACATTTGGCCTTGTTGTACAAGGAATCTCAACTGCACAATGCAATGTTGAGCCTCGGTGCACAAAAGAGTAAATTTTTATATTTTGTCTGCTTTCAGGAGGCCCACGTCAATACATGCTACAAGCACTTCTATTACTTTATCACTGAATTTGACCTAGTGAGCCAAAAGGAGCTAGAACCTTTGGTAAGCCATGCACTTCCTGAAGTGTCTACATTTGAGCTGTTTGCATTTGAACAGAAGGAAATGATGTAGGCGCAACTCAAAGAGCACTTAGTCTACATTTCATGTATAACCTGGAGACTTGCATCACAGCCTTCTTCCTGGGCTCAAAGATTTTATCTTTTGTTTTGCCATTTATACATCCAGCACATCATTCCTTACTTGTGGCTAATTAACCGTCTAGTACATGCTTTGTACTTTGTCATGAATACAGGGCCTTACATGGTGTTGAATGTGGTTTCATATTATTTTGACTATGGTGTGGTCCCACATAATCAATCTTAACCATATTGGCCCCTGTGTCTGTGTATCTGTGGCACCTTGATGCTGACCCGAAAGTTATGGTTTTGTTTCCTGGCCATACGAACTATTCTTATACAATGTCTGTGTGGAAGAATGCTTGTTAATTGTGCTTTTTGTGCATACCATATTTACTTGTGTAATCCTCGCACTTGCATATTTCTCGCACCCCCCACATTGCCCAAGAAAAATATTTCTTTTTTTTCCTCGAGTAATTATCGCACCCCCGAAAACTGCCGCAATAATGTCGTCTGCTCGTTCCAGTCACTGATCATGATAGCGCGCGCCATCTGGCGCCATCTCTTAAGCATCAAGCGTACTATTGCACGCAGATTCAATTCACTTTAAGCCAAGCTGGAGTGGCCAGTGCACGTTGTGGCATGTTTTGTATGCTGTTTCGGTAATCGTGGCACGTCATGGGGTGATGCTGAAGCTACACGGCTGCTTCAAGCTGCAAATGATAGATCATGCACTAAACGACGGCAACAGGGCCACTGGTAGGCCCTTTGGAGTCTACGAGTTTTGTGTTCGCTACTGGTGACGGCAGCTGAAAGCCACCAAGACGCGTTGGGCCTGCCGTGTGCCTAACACTGGAATTGATGGTAAACTTTATTTCTTCAGACGGAAACTGCGGATGATTCTGTTAAATATCCATCAGCCCAATACTGATGTCCTACGCTTACCTTTTGAGGGCTCCTATTGAGCGATGAACGCTACCACTACGCCCGCAACGCCCACAAGCTTTGCGTATGGTATTCTAATTCTCGACTATTTGCTTCCACTTTTTGTGTCTCAAATAAATCTTGCCTTGTGTTTAACCTCTGCTTTTATTGTTGAGGCAAGTTCTAAATAGTACTTCTTGAAGCTTGCTGCAAGTTGCTGGTGTGAGAATCCCAATTTGCGGCCACTTCGTATTCTTTTTCGCTCTGTGCATTTTCGTGGAAAGTTTTCCCCGCGTAATTCTCGCACCCTCCAACTTTGCATCAGTGTTCCGGCAAAAAAAGTGCGAGGATTATGCGAGTAAATACGGTAATAGTTATTGGTAATTTGTGTAAAAAAACGATATGGTTATGAAGGATGCTATTGTGAAGCACTCCAGAAATTTTCATAGCCTGGTTTTCTTTAACATCCACCGAAATGTAAGCACACGGGCCTCTAGTGTTTCATCTCTTATCAAAATGGAGCCCCTGCACCTGGGAATTGATCCCGCAACCTCTGGGTCTGCAGTCAATTACCATAACCACTATAACACCAAAGAGGGTTAATTTTCAGGCACTCAAAGCCAATCGAAAGACCGCACTTTGAGCACCTCTGCAGCTTTGGGATGATAAACTCACTAATTTTTTTTAAAGAAAAACTTCTTTGGGTAAAATATGCCACTTCTAACTGGTTTAATATCTTAGAACTGGTGTGGCATTGCGTTGCTTACTAAAGCCTGTTTTTTGAACCACTCATGTTTGCCCCGCCATTCTCTGAAACTAGCTTTAGGTATTCCTTCAATGTCCGTAATGCTCATCTGTTCTCACTCATGGTTTCCTCTTGCCCGACTGGCGGCAGACGGAGATGACGAGGAAAGTCTGCAAGGACACGGTTATCCTGAGTCCCCGCCACAGATGAGAAACAAGAGGGACGGCACCACGCACGGCCCGCCGTTTTACCTCCCCCTCTTTGTGATGTCTGCAATTCGCCGCGCTGACCCCGGCCCCTCCTTTCGTCCGTGAACGACACGTTACGTCCACCGGTTAACGCAACGTCGATGTCACCATATTTACCGGCACTATACCACCGACCGTGACGGAGCAGAAACCTCTTCTAGTCTCGCTGGCACGGACGCTGCTGGTGAAAATTCGCACAAGCCATTGTTTTCTTGTTTTTTGACTCTTTCACTGGCACTTCCTACACAAAGGAGAGTGCTGCCTTCCATTTCACTGCATGACTTTTTTCATCGCATATTGACTATACTTTAAAAGCCTTGACTTCCTGTTTACAGCATGCAAAGACTTTGTTATGTAAATAGCACAATTTTATTTCTCAGGTTTTTTTTTGTCAGCCTGCAGAGTTTTTCATTTTCTTTTTTCAGTGATCAATTTCTGTAGAAGGGCCTGTATTCATAAAATCTTTTCATGAGAGCATTCTTTGATTTGGTTGGCATTCAAATGCCTACTGCCAATTTATACGCACCAGTGGGTGATAACCGTTTTGCTACCGTTAATGAGTCTATAAGTAGTAATGAGATTTTGTAAACAAATGACTGGTGACGACTGTACTTGTCATCAACAAAATTTTTTTTTTTTACACGGAATGAATGAAGACTGTACTCATCATGCTTGCGTTTATTCAATGCTAGATGGCCCCGCTTGTTCATATTGAAGTCAGTTGCGCTACGGCCTTAATTTTACTGCCGTTTTTTTATTGTATTGACACGTGGTGAAGCCACCTTCGAGTTTTGTTTTTATGGTACTACTAAAATTAAATATTCCCGTCAAATTGAAAGAAAAGTACCAGTTTATTCTGATGAAAAAGCTCTATAAGTTGAGCAAAAAAATGTTTTATGGTAATTTTGCCACATTTGTCTTTTCTTATGATAGCGAAAGGGTTAAAGAGACATCAGTAGAAGCACTGCTCGTAAAAATCACACACTCTATGTTTTTGCAAATACGGGCCCTCAAATACAAAAAAAATGAAGTTTAGCTTACTGACTTGCAAAATGCATTGTGCACACTTTAGAGATGGTCTATTTTAGAAGTTTTTATTTTACGTCTTTACTGTCCTTGCTTTTGCATGGAGCATCTCAAAAGGCTGCAACAAGACTGATCACATAATCGTGGGTTATGTAGAAACACTGGAACTGCAATGTTGTGATTGTTTTTTGCGAATCAGTGCTGCTCGAAATGCTTGTACATTATGACTCTATGCACGATTACTGAATGCCTATGGTTTGTTCGCTTTGAATCATGCATAGAGCGAATTGTTTGTGTTAAGGTGACTTTTCACCTTCTAATGCATCTCTGTGCTGGAACAAACCCAGAAAGAAAGTAAGCAGCAAAGTCTTGGATGAATCTTTGTGTTTGTGGCCCACTCTTGCATTTTGATCGTTGTTATCTTGTGCGATTCATAAATGTCTCCTTTCTGTGACAAAACTTTTAGTTTGTCCTAAGAGGCTCACTGGCAGAAATTGCAGAGCCGATTCGAAAAATGTGAGTTAAACTTCAATATAACAATGTAATATGATTTGCTGATGTCCTGGTGAAGGATCACATCACGCATAAATTCATAACGAAAGCAGCTCCAATGCACTACGGTTATATAAGATAATTGAAGCAATCACGCCGATCCTGCCTTCGCGGCTTGTCATCTGAGCCTCGTGTGTGGCTTACAGTGGTGTAACACTGATGCTGTCATGTTCACCGAACTGAACAGTCGAGCCGATCAGAAAGTAGCTTCTTTCGAGTTTGGGTACATAGTGAATAAGCTTTTCGTTATTCATTATCGAGTGGCAATGTGTTTTTTCCTCACCGATCAAGAACTGAAGGATAGTAACTTTTTTCAACAACACTTATGTTTCTAAACAATTGCAATCACGTGCAGGATTACTAAGAGCTCATTTTTTTCGTTGCTATCACTTCTACGCCTACTTATACGTGTTACTCGACATGCCCGTCGGGAAGGTCTAGCAGTTATGGGGCTCGACTGCTGATCCAGAGGTCGGGGAGTTGAATACTGGCCGCAGGGGCAGCATTTCTATGTAGGTGGAATATTGTAGAGGCTTGCGAACTTATATTTAGATGTACTTCACCGAACATCAGATGTCAAAACGGTTGTTTGGATGAGTTGGTGATTCGTGATGTTTTTTCGTGTTTCACACCAACACCAGATGGTCAAGATTTACGAATCCCTCCTCTGTGGTGTCCCTCATGATCACATCGTGGTTTTGGGATTTAAAGCAGCATCAGCTATTATCTCTACTTGATGCACAGCAATAACAAAAACACTGAATTGGGCGCTGACGCACGGCACGCGTGGCAGTGTATAAAGAATTAGGCGATGCCTAGAGATGTTAAATAGCGCATAACATGATGTGCCACGATTCCCACGTGCTATGCATGTGCCGTATGCTGTCCTTTTTTACCACTCCAATGGCGAGGAGAGCATCGAGTTTGCTTTCTTTCCCCACAGATGCTGCCAGAAAACGAGCTGCTCTGTTGTGATGGCCGCTTCTCGTTGCGCGTCACAGGATTAGAAAAATACTTTTGGAAAAACTGCGTAGAAGTCAACCACATGACCACTGGCACCAGCAGAAGTGTCTTTTATTGCCTTGAGCATTGAGACTTTACTATTGCGGTGGTAATTATGTGGAGAGCCTTGACATGTTTTTTTCTTTGTGTCATTATCATGTCGCTTATGAAGTCCAAATCCTTGAGATCCTTAGCAGCATCATACAATCTAACCGCAAGTAATAGTCTGCAAGAGGGGGGGGTTGGGGGAGAGGCAACGAATGTGGCTGAAACAGATATCAAACAAGCAGGCCAATCTTTGTCGCTCTGAAATGCATGGGGTAAGATCCCCCACACCTTATACATTGGCCTCCCCACCCCTCTTTAACAAGCGTATGAAAAGATATGAAGGGCAGCAACTGCGATCTTTGATTTTACAAGCATGGTCGTCGCTGGCGCCCCATGATATGGCTGTCTCGGCAGCCATCAGCGAGCTTCTTGCATACCCTTCTATGTGCTGCACCCTCAACTTGAAGAAACTGTGTGAAAAGTTTGCCTTGAGTGGCCGTATTTTCTTACACAAGCGTTTTCTAAAGTTGTGGGAGATAGCATTAAAAAAAGTTAGCTGTCAGCCTCACATCAAATAATATTACAATTAGTTGCTATCCCATTCATTGCTTCACCCTTGCAGTAAAACTGGGTCTTAATGAAATTGTAAATAATCTAGCTTCATTCTATTTAGGCAAAAAATACACAGCATTCTCTGGACATGAACTTGTGAAAACTGAAATACTTTGTTGCAATGCAGATTTCGTTGTATCTAGGTATAACTGTATCCTTGGTCACTTAGTCATGTAGAAAGTGAGCTGCTCAATCTTATCGACGTATATGTGCAGTAGCTGAGAAGATATTTTGCTTATTCCTACATGCTTAGCTTTTGTTGCAAACATGCAGTAAGCTAAAACAGTAGCTGTTAGCAGGGAAAACCTATTTACTTGTAACTGGAATCTGTTCACTTGCTGCAGTATGCAGGGTCTTGTTGATACGCTTTTTTTTGTACGATTTCGTGGCGCCAACGCTTGCAGTATCATTAATAAGCAAAACTGCGCAGTGTATTGGTGAATTGGTATTATATGTTCTCCCACAGAGGATTCTTTGTCGAATTTTTATTATCATTGTTTTCAAAGTATATGAACGAGGTCCTATTGTATTTATTGTTGTGTATAGAAGTGTGTTAGGGTTACTCAGTTGCCATGGCACTCTACTGCTGCATGCATGGTTGGGGGTTTGATCCCCTGCTGTGACAGCAGTGTCTTGAAGAGGCTAGAATGCAGAAAACATTCATGTACAGAGATTGATATGATGAGAGTTTCAGATAGCCAGAAATTAGATTGAAACTCTCCTCTACATGCTCTCTTGTAGTCGTAGTGTCTCTTTGGGACTTAAGACACTGCCGTTTCCAAGAGCAACTCTAAAGTTGTCATTTAACTATGCACTAACGCTGGCACTTTCTGAGCAACTGTTTCCTGCTTTTGCCCCTACCTTTATGACCTGTGCCATCCAGTCCTTTAGTACATTGAAATTTTCACTCATAGGGCGGTGCCCGTCTTGGTGGCTTTAACTTAGTTCACTCTCAGTGCTACGGCAGTACTGCCCACTTCCCTGCCCACCGTAGTACGATTGTGGAGTGCACAGTTGGGTAGCACTCCACATTAGTTTCGACTACCTGGACTTATCTGGTGTGTGCATAGATCTAAAGACGCAGGTGTACTTGCATATTGCACTCATTGAGATTAGTCCAAAATGTCTGGGAATCGAACCCGCGTCCTTGAGTTTTGCTGCAGAACCTAGCCACTAAGGTAATGTGGTTTGATAAGTAAAACTCCACTATTGAGAAGACTGTAGGACTGGGTGTGTTGGTGCAGCATGACATCAGTGCAAATTGGCGCCATCAACGGGAGGGGACAGAAGAGGGGACGCAGAGCGCTAGTATTCAAATTTTAAGCTACAGATGAGCCCCTTTACAAAAGACACTGGTGTAAGAGACCATTACATGGAGACATCAGTATGTCTACATTGGGGTTGATCTGAAAGTGAGATTGGGGTACCTCGGTTATGAGAGACATATAATGAGCAAAATACTGTTCCTCAGTGTGTGCCTCTTATGAATGAGTTCAGCTGTAATTTCTTTTCCTGTGAAATGGGATACTTTGTCTTTCCCGAGTAAGAACAACTGCAATGCACTGCAGCACGAGGCATTATTTACTTGTTTTACTTTTAGTTTTTCTTATCTTCTGACTTCCATGCACTTTTGTGCACTTTTTTTTCCCATCTGTATCTCCCTGTAGGGCATTCTGGTCCATTTTTTTTTTTGAAGGCCTTAGCACAGTTTTTCATTAGACTAAATGCATGGATCAATGCGATGCTTTTCGATCAGTATATTCCCATATGAATGAAGGTTATAATGAAAGGAGCGTTGTTTGTTCCCCCGTGCTTATGAGTTTTTGTTTGTTGGGCTGTGGTGCCAGTATTAGTGTCCTGCCTGTCATTTTTTTTTTTTCGTGCCGAGCAACTTCGCTTACTTTTCCAAGCGTCATCCTACAGTAGTACTCGCAGGAATCTAAGAACCAGCAGCAGGACTTTGAGTGTGTTTACTCTAATGGCCAAGTTCTTTCATGGGAAACTTAAAAAGCATTAAGTTGTTGTGTGCTCTGCCTTTTTAACTTCACGCTTGTCCTCGTGATTTTTTTCACTCCTTTCGTGAATATGCACACTTTGTCGTGAAGGTGAAACTAAGTCACCATGTAACATGAATGGTTTGTTGACATAAATGTGCATGATTTGTAATGCATATAAACGTAGTACTGATTCGCTTGTCGAACACATCTAATTGATGCCCGTTTGAACATTGCTGAACATGCACAACGTGGTTAGTGTTAGCAGAAAGCACTTTGCTGGAAGGGGTTACACGACTCGACGTGACTTTTTGTATAAATGTACATTTCGAAAGCTTAATGTACGATGCACAATGACGTGAACTTCGTCCTTCCTTGTGATTATAAAAGTGGTGCTGTTGTGGTGTCCAGTTGGAGCGTTTTCGGATGATTGTAAATAGTGAATGTTTTAAATGGAGGTCACATTTTGTTTTGCACTTGTCAGCCACCTGTAGAATGATGAAGTGGTGTTGCTTAATCACGATAGCCTCTTGAGGGTTTGGCAGTAATGGCAGGAACGGAGCGACTTACGCCTTCTTTCAACTGCTTTTTATGCCATGGTGGACAGTATCGCATGGGTCACTCTGATAAGAACTACAAGGGTTACGTTTGATGTGGCCGTGTGCATGTACACTATATGAAATAAGATTTTTCAACTTGAGCAATGTATGGTTGTGTCAGTTAGCCCAAATTGGTAGAGGGTTTTACGTATGATAAGCACAGTTATTTCTGCTGTATTTGTCGTTTTGTAATGTCTTCCTGTGGCATGTTTCATAAGGAAGTGCACGCCCTAGTATGTAATTGTGTTGCTTTTTTTGACAGTTTTGCCAAGACAGTTTGCTGAGAGAGCTTTCACGGGTGTCAGAATTATGCTGTGTGATTGTAATTAAACAGGTCCCAAGTGACTGGTAGTGAAGCAGTAGTTAGGTCTATTATGTAACGGGAGGTATTGGCCGTGATATGATGCAAGTGCCATTACATTTTTTAACATTTTACACACTTTACGAGATGATGAAATGCTGCTAAGTCCTTGGATGTACGAGCAAAGAGCGGTCAGTTTGCTGCCATTAATATGGGGTGATTGAGGTGTATTTTATACACGGGAGATGAAATTCAATTTTTTACAATGAGTTGGGACTGTGTATCTTTATTAGGTTAGCCGATTGAAAGCTAATCTTTGGCACTTGAAATGTTGAGAGTGGTTGCAATTTTCATTGTGTTTAAATTGAGAGACCAGACATTTTGGAGTGTGTGGGTGAGGTTTTAACCAGACAGAGCTTGCCAGGAACTGATGATTTGTTTGGAGCACTGGTAAAGCCTAACCTTAGTTTGTTTACATTGGCTCGTTATTGTAGTGTTAATAACTGCCTGTTAATCATGTCATTAGACAAGGTTGGATCTGCATTCTCGCTCGTCTGGTTACATTGAAGATCGTTGCGTATGAATGTTGACGTTTTACAAGGTGTTTGAACAGAGCTTTCCAAAGTCAAGAAAAGCCCTGAAGGCAAGCATTTATGGATACAGGGACAAGCTCGTAAAGGAGCGCGGAATGTTTTGCGGAGCGAATGTGTGATTTGGTTGTGAAGCGGTCATGTGAGTGAGCTTGTGACTGAGAAATCGTGCACAATTGTTGTAGATGGTCCATCTCGCAAATGTTCCTTCAAGTGTCACCAGGTTGATAAATGCACTATTGTAACAATGTGAAACTCATGATGTTGAGGGTATAGGCTACCACTCAAACCTCGTTATAACGAAACTGGACATAACGAAATATTGGTTTTAACGAAATACATAAAAGATAGTGTTGCAATAGATATAGTGTTTAAAGTAAACCTTTATAACGAATTTTCGGATATAACGAACTTATTTTTACGTAAGATGTGAGTTTGTTCTAATGAGGTTTGAGTGTATTTACGGATTAATTTAAGTGCCACCATATTGGCCAGTTAGCCTTGCCGTTTGGTATGTTGAACAACTAAACGGGTAGCACTATGGTAGATGCATACACATGAAAATGATTGGGTTGGTGCATTCAATGTCTGCTGACCTTATCGATTCATGTCATGAGGTACGAAATTTAGGAAACATTTGTTTAACAGCCCAGGGTGGTGGAGCCCATGCTATTTACGTAAAATCGTCTGTTGTAAGTAGTCTGTATGCCCTACTACAGCCCGTAATGCTACACACGGTGTGCGATCATTTGTCACACATTTGCTAGGCATTCTGCTCAACTGCTACGTGTGAATAATGCAAGTTGCTCGCACATGGTTTAAGTGTGGTAATGAAAAAGTGCTTTATCTTAAAACATTGCACGTTTGTCACAGGGCAATGTGTTCTGCACTTTTTCTTGATTTGAACACGAGCACCATGCGAACTCTATTTTTTTGTCTGTAATCTAACTAGCACGAGACATTATGGCAATGTAGGCTGCATTAGTCTCACATGAAGTGCTTCTTGTGTAATTACCACCGCTCGTCACAGAGAGATCTTTATTACAATAATTATGTGAATGTGCAGATTTTGTATGATTCGAGATGGCAAGCTCTAGAACGAGAAAGCTGGAATTACATATGCGAACCTGAAAAATGAAACGCAGAGACAAGCTTTTCTCGTCTTTCTTTTTTTCTTTTTGGTTCTTACATCTCTTGCCATCAAAACTGTGTTTCCTTCTCCCCAATTTATTGGTGGTAGACTGGGTCAAGCATTTGTCCCTTCATTTTCTCAGCGTGCCCTGTAATGCTCCTTTCCAAACGGCTTTTATCTTGCGTAAGCTTTTGCTGCGAGACACCATGTCGCCTCTTTTAATTATTTGTTTCGCATCATGTTTTCTGTTCTCATGTTGGCTACTAACCATAGCAGAAAGTATAAAGGGACACTAAAAATTAAAAAAAGTGATACATTAGTTAAGCATTCATCTGCTATAACAAGAAAGCTACTCTTCATGAGAGAAGGAGTGACCAACTTGGAAGCACTTGAAAATGAAAGGATATTGCTGCCACCTTAAATTTTTCTTACCAGCTTGCTGTGATACCATTGTATTTAACAGTGTCCGTTTGGGCCCAGTTAATTTTCTCTCTGTAAAGATTTGCAACATTGTATTGTATAGCACCCAGAGTAGGAACTTGGCAAGCTTTGAGAATGTTCTGTAGCTCGACAACATGAATTTGGCATTATACTACATTGACATCCATCACATTGTGCTGTTATTCAATAGCCAGATACAAATTAATAAGGTAGGACAGACCTTGCCCAGATGACTGAGGCATGACCGTGATCTCCGCAACTGAACAAATAGCCCTGCTCGGGATTCGGTCGGTGAAGTTGCCAACCATCTTGCTGAGCTCACTACTTTGGTCTACACTGTACATCCATTGGTGCTGGTTCATATTAGACAGTCCTTTAGGAGGTGACGCCGCTGCCTTCTGAAGCTGTACACCACTAGAGATGCCGTGGTTTTGGTATCCAATTCATGAAGTGCGCATGAAGCCTTAATTTTCCCATTGAGCTATCAACTTTCTCGTATGGAATCAACAAACATAGACGTTTGAAAAAGCGCAATATATGTCTAAGGTTATTCAGTGTCTCTTTAAAAAAACAAAGAATAAAAATAACATGCTCAAAATTTATTTTTGTCGTGCTTTTTTTCATTCATCAGTCACTCTGTGCTTTGCACAAGTTTATATTTATTTTGTGTACGTGAGTAATCATGACTCTCGCAGATATATTCGTGTTAACATGCGATGCAAATGTAATACAAGCAGTTTTAACTGCAATGAAGCTTCTGTTCATCTGTGTGAGTGGAGCCCTACCGAAGTAAGGGACACACAATATGTGAGTTTCTATAGCTGAACGATTCCACCCAGTGTTCAAAAATTTTCATAGTTTGTATGGTTAAATGTCGACATGTGTTGGGCTTTTTGCAGATTGTCCTTGCACGTAGTCTGCATAGAAAGCTTTCCATTATGACTGTTGTGATCAGGGAACTTGTGTTTGAAGGAAATAAATTTAAATTCTGCAACAGTGATGTGTGCGTCCTTGTTTTACTTGTTTTACAACAAACACCCAAGCACTATGAATTAACAGATATAGTGGCCTGAATTTTCTTCCATAGATGGTTTTGATACATTCACTGAACGATCAAATATGCTGATGCACTAAATTAACCTAGTTTTATTGGGAGGCTGCACCTCTTTGCATGAAATGCTTTAATAAAAAGGCTGTAATGATGCTTCACACTTCAATTAATTGTGTGCATGGTTTGTCTTCATCTTCTTGGTTTACACTGAATAAGTTGAAGTATGAGAACGCCTAGGAAAGCTCATCTTGTCAATACAGTGAAAGTACTGTTGTGAAAAAGCATAAGCGGTCCAGATACTGATATGCAAAGAGAACCGAGCATGGCATTTGCATTGTCTACTTCTCTTATGCATGTGTCTGCACTCCGTACAGTCTTCTATTATGAATCCTTACTAACTAGCTAGAATTTGTCAGTTAAATACTACTGTTCGAAAAAAATCAAGAATACAACCTTTCTGGCTACAATCGCAGAGACCTGCATATTTATGGAAACGTTACTGGGCTGGCCACAATCTAAAATGTGGCATTGAGGTTTCAGCAAGGGAGCTTTCATTATTTATGGCACTTAACAATGCACTTATTTAAATGCAATGGGAGGTTTTGTAATGACTTCTCCACCTCGATTAATATCCGATTTGCTTAGTCTCTCTTCCTGTTTGGTTTGTTGAATTGTAAGTTATAGCATTTAATTCAACATAATTTTCTTGTGTGGTTTTTTGACACTTTATAAATATCTACACCATGAAACTTGTGTTTGACAATCACACCACTGCGATAAAATTGTTCTTGGATGTAACATGACACGAAAAGTGGAGTCGACTTTACGTTTAGGTTCATTTGTCTTGCTTCGGCGTTTTGATGCAAGCTAGGACTCGAACCTCTTTGTGGATAGACTGAAACTCTGCAAGTTTCTGGCGCGGTTCTAATTCAGTTCGAAGTGAAACATTTCGCCCCCTTAATCCGTGGGAATGACTCTTGCAGGTATCTTCAAAACTTTTGGTTGGAGTCTAAATCATCTCCCACTTGCAGGTAATTCGCTTTCTCTGCGAATGGTCCCTAAAATCCGAAATTCAGATGAGCTAAGATGCTTGCATGCTTAATAAAGAGGGTACTGTTATAAAAAAGCATATAATTAATTATTTTATAACAACACTTGCAACAGCACAAATCTCGTAGCGATTACACCAATTGTGCTTTCAAAAATGTGCATGCTTGAGTCATTAAACAAAAGTCCAGTCGGCATCGTCACCATCTAAGACGCTTCGAGCCGAGTGTAATACGCACACTAGCACGAAAAGAAGCCATAAATAGCCACAAGCGTGGATTTTCTGGCGGTAAATACAGTTCGCAGCTGCCTGTTCTCGCGCTTGAACAAATTAAATGAATGCTGTCTTTGGCAGTTGATTATGCCATGTTTTCGAGTAGTTTTAAAAGCGAAGCAGCCATCTCTGGGTGTCGCGAACTGCGGCTCCCGTCTTGCACCGTTGCTTAGTCGTTAATTATTAACTCTGGCGCGCACTGGGTGCCGCTTAAGTAGCAACTGTGTTCGCCTAGTGAGTTAGTAAATGCCGTGCGCTCGTTCTTGGAAATGAACTACAACTCTTGGAACAACCGGGGGCGCGGGCGGTTCCGACGGCGGGCCGGTGGACCAAGGTTTGCTCGGCAACGGCGACGTATCGTCGACCCGGAAGACTCGGACGGCAGTCAAGGCGACGACGGAACTGCATTTTCTCCTCGAGTTGGCAACGAGCTAAACCACCGTCGCCTATCTTCGCAGCAGTCGACGTACCCGGGCTGGCATTTGTACTTTCCGAACAAGGACTACCCTCCCGACGAGAGCGTCGCGCACAGGCTTAAGCTTCTGGAGGCCTATTTCGCCGAGCGGGTCTCTAAATTCGTGGGACCCGCAGGTGTTGTCGACCGTTCCCGGAGCTCGTACGAAGTTCGAATCGACGAAATTGCTGAAGATGCTGGAGTCAAGGAGGATTGGTCTGATTTGAGGGAGTCCCTCAAGTGCCGCCCTCACGACGTTCTGAAACTCCTGGGTACGCCATGTCAATTATCTCCACTGCTATTGAACTGACGTTGTCATACAAAAAAAAAAAAACAATAGGTTATTCGATTGGAAATTATCTCTACAAAAATCACGCCGAACAAAGTTTAGAGCGTTCAAAAACAGGCGCATGTAAACATAATTTTTACTGTGAGCTTGCATATGGTAAGGTCAGTTAGGTTTAATGAAATATGTGTCATAAAGGAAAATACTCGCTTTCTGGCCAAGGCGTATGTGGGGGCTTAACACGACTGCCAAATGAAGCAATCAAATCATTCAGTAATGTTTGATAAAAGTATCAGAAATTGCTTAACACCAGAAATCAGTGAGTAATGGTAACCTTTTGTTGTATGTACACGAGGTAATGAGTTTTTGGATGCTGTGATCACACAGGTATGCATCACCAACTCGCCCACCAGATTTTTCAGCACAATTATTTGTTTACTCTGTTGACGTATTGTTATCTTCTTTCAGGCCTCGCATTGCACCAGACACTGACTAAACAAGACCAAAATCAAATAGATGTTGGCGCGGTCGACCCACTGCCTGAGTTGACGGTTCGCATTGCTGGTTTCGGGCCGTTGACACCGCTACGTGATGTCCGCAGCATGACCTGCGGCCGCATGGTGGCCGTTCGTGGCACGGTAGTTCGCGCCAGTGAAGTGAAGCCGCAGTACCGGGCGATTGGTTTTAGTTGCTCGGGTTGCGGGGCAGAGCAATCTGTTGCGCAACCTGGTGGCTACTTCACGGCACCCATCTGCTGCCCGGAGAGGGGTTGCCGATCCAGGACCTTCCAGGAGCAGGTGACATCGCCCTTGACTCAGCTCGTCGATTGGCAGTCGCTGAGACTTCAGGCACGTCATGACTGACCTTCCCCCGTTAACTGTGTCAGACAGAGTCTTAAAGGAGCCTTGCAACACTTTTTCAGCATGGTCAGAAAACACTGCCGATCGGTAGTCGAGGTTCGTTTAGGCCACACGAGCCAAACGTTATAGCACAGCACGCAACCTGGAATTCACAACTGCTTTTCAAAGTCAGTTGGAAGTGGTACCCTTTTCTTTCTGCAAATGATGTCATATACTCAAATGACCACGTCGTACACCAAAACCGCAAATAGCATAACCATCTGTAGCAAATGAACTGCGTCCTCGCGTCAAGGAGAAGTCTTCTTTCTCATGTTTTTCGAGTTGCCTGCTACATTTTACGGTGCGGGCTGAGGATTTATTTTTCTTGCCCCACAGTAAAAAATTGTTCGAGTGCCTTGGTGAGGGCATGAATTGTGAGGCATTGTAGAGGTCCAGGCTGTCGTATGCCGTCATCGCTTGGCATAACGCTGGCAAAACAAAAAAAGTAGAGAGGTAGCGAGCAAGAAGTAATAAGAAAAAAGGAAGAACGTGAGAAAAAGTGAGTAGAAAAATATAAGTAAGTAGAATAGGGGGAAAAAAAAGAAAGAGAAAACTGGAACAGAGTTAAAGATAATGAATAAAAAAACCATGGACAGGGCGCTCTGCATTTTCTTCAGGCTTGGCACCACTTGTGTAAATTTGCCCCATTTTTCTTTTTTTTTTGCCTTTTTAGCACTGCTTGCAGTCAGCAGATAACTATTGCATGTATTTGAGTGCTTTGCTGAAACTTTTTTTGCAAAAGAAGATGGCATGTCTGACTACAATAATTAGGTAGCTATATATGTTATAATTGAAGTTAATTGCTTTAAGCATGTCATTAATTCTAATTAAGTCCACTTGCTTTTAGATGGGGCTCTAAAACCTTGGCATCTGATTACATCAAATTGCGTATTTATAGACTGTTGGGTCATATTGTGTATTGCAAAAAGGCTACTTATAATTCTGCCTTTCATACTAATGTAAAACTGTTTGCTGTTCGTCTGTAAAAATTATTTACTTCCAGGAGTCAGACGAAGGTACGGAAGGCGGTCGGATACCACGCATCATCGACTGCGAACTGACCGACGACCTGGTCGGGTCAGCCGTCCCTGGTGACATGGTTACGGTGACGGGCGTTGTGGAGCTTGCACGCTGCGACAATCCTTCAGGTTCTACCGGTCCCGTAGACTGTTACCTGGTAGCGAACCACATTCTAGGCGAGCAACGCGAGCCGGCCGCGACTGCGACTCCGTCGGGACCCGACCTCGGCCGTCAGGACTACTACGCCATCGAGGCGATCCACGACAAGCCAGATTTGTTTCGCCTCCTGGTGAACTCGCTGTGCCCGGCCATTTACGGCCATGAGGTGGGTTGACTTTCTATGTCCTTCTTATTTGACCCGCCACGGTGGTCTAGCGGGTGTGGTGCTCGACGACTGGCCAGCAGGTCGCGAGTTCAAATTCCGGCTGCGGAGGTGCATCTTTGATGGAGGCGAAAATGCTTGAGGCTAGTGTACTTAGATTTAGGTGTGCGTTAAATAATACCAGGTGGGTCAATCAATAATCAATCATATTGTGCTTTTGAGATGTTAAACCCCAATTATTATAATTATTATTATTATTATTATTTGTGAATTCTGCAAAACGGAATATTAAGTAATCTTTCACAACTGGATTTCAACAAAATTTACCTCTGGCTCAATTGAGCACAAATGAAACGGGGTTATATATTATTGAAGCAATCTTTGCAAAGCTGCAGAACTGTTGGCTTTTCTCTTCTTCATTGCCATAATGATGGAAAATTTAGTGAGTGGTGTTGAAACATATTTCATGAAAGCGTAGGCTGTCAGACAGATAAAAGAAAACGGCAGCCAGGTGTGGAATACCACCTATTTCCTAAAAAATTAACTATTGAAATAGACAATGTATTACGCTAAAAAAAATTCATTGATTATTGCAATGCTGCCTGTGTGAATTCTGTGTGCAGCTTCATGTTGCGGCAAGGCGAACTGTGTTTGAAGTTTTGGCCTTGCGCAGGGTGTTGACTACATTATAAATAAATTTTTTTGTGAGGGACAGCACCCATTACGCCATTATTCGTCTTCCTGAGGACAAACGAGGTACCTGTTATGATGTGCACATTGTTGGGGCTGTTTATGGTTGATGACAGCAAAGAATTACAGTTGAGCACGTAGCAGTGTCTGGGAAGCATTATTAAACCACACACTTGCGGTGCAATTAGCGTTATCTGACGACTGGTCTTTATTATACTCTTCTGTGATGCTATATAGGTTAACAAGATTCCTTGCCCTGAAATGACACTCTGTCGTAGAATACGAGACTGCCATGCAGCGGCTCCAGGTTCAAATCTCATTGAATCCTGGGAATGTTTTTTCTTAATTTTTTTTTTGTCTAATGGTTACGTCGCAATTGGCAATGATGATGCCAGTCAACATTGTAACGAGAGCCCTAAGAGCAGTGGTCTAAAAAGGAAGCTGTTGCTTTGAACTACTCTACAATGCTGAGCAAGCATCCTCTCCCTTTTTTGGGGATGTGAAATAAGCGCCAATGGCTCCCCCTTATCCCCTGTGGCCACTTTCTTCGCAAGACGAGCATCGTTTCTGTAACGAGAACCACTGGAATGTGTACACTGAATATGTATCTAATGTTGTTTATGAACTGCTTTATAAATAAAGCATTTCATGAGAAACATAGATGGGCATTTTTTATTTTTAGCGGCTCTCCTGTCACCATCTTGAATTTTGGTCCAGGACCGATCAAGCGCCCCCCTTCCAAATCTGGTCAGATTATCCCTAACTTTAAAGGGGGGGCACTTTCTTGGCAATCCACGGTAATAGATAACACGAAATATTACGTTGCATGATAGCTTATCATGACACTTTTTTGGCTCTGCCTGCCCTTCAACCACTTAAATCTATTAACAATCCTCATATGACAGTAATTTTGCAAACAATTAACCATTTTCTTGCTATAGCTCTTGCTTGTGAGGTGAACCTTGACTGACCCGTACGTTTTGGCTTTGATTCCGGGTGCAATGATCGCATTTAGATGAAGGCGAAAGAGATCCGTGTACTGTGTGATGGTAGTGGAGGTTAAAGAAACACCAGGTGGGCGGAATTTCTAGACCCCTCCACTGTGACGTCCCCCATAGTCATATTGTGGTTTTGAGGCATAAAATCCCACATATTCCAACTCAACTTCCTAAGGCGAAACTTCAAGCAAGCTCCTTCTAAGTTAAAGGAAATTCTTTACTTTTCAAATGTTCGCACTATATTAGAATATGGATGTTCCGCTTGGGACCCTGGTACAAAGACATGTATTGACGAATTAGAGCGCATCAAAAAGCGTGCAGCACGATTTGTGTCATTGAACTATGATTTCAGAAAAAGCTCTTCCGACATACGGGACAATCTTGGATGGCCGTCTTTGCAGGACAGGCGGAAATACATGCGCCTGAAACTGTTGCACAAAATTTCTATAGGTGCAACAGGCTTAAGGAAAGAAACCTACATACTTGATCCTACCTATAGATCTGCCCGCATAGGCCATTCCCTGAAGGTTAGGGAATATAGGTGTCGGATCAACCTATATAAACATTCTTTTTTTCTGAGGACAGCCCATGACTGGAATTGTCTCCCGAATGAAGTTGTACTGTCGTTGCCCACTTCCTTTGATGAAGCCCTCGCAGAATGTTTGTTTATCTAGGTTTTACATGTCATATGTGGGATATTTTGAGTTTTAGCTCACCGTTTACAGATTCTGTCAGGTTGTGTTTTTTACTCTGTCTTTCCTATGAGGTTATGTATCTATAAAGTTAACTTATGTTTAAAAGTTTACTTTAATATTATGTTTTGTTACTTTTTTATGTTGTACAACCTGTATCAACCTCTTAGTAACGTGATGTTTAGTCTTTTTATAATGTTATTTATGTTTAGAGTGCTGATGTTATCTTTATTCTTACATAATGTTTGTTGCTTTTCATGTTGTATATACTACCTGTATCTTTTCCTGTTTGTTTCCCCCCTACAATAATGCTCAGTTGGGCGCTTTAGGTATCTGAATAAATAAGTAAATAAAATATTATTATTACTAGTATTAAACCTTGACATTCGTATGTACACGTAGTATTTCCGCAAAACTCTTTTCTCTCTAATATGATCTCACTTCTGCAACTTCTTCCAGATCGTGAAGGCCGGCTTGTTGCTGGCTCTCTTTGGAGGAGTGAGGCGGTACTCAGATGATCCCGACCATGTGCCTGTGCGTGGCGACCCGCACGTCTTGGTTGTGGGCGATCCTGGGCTGGGAAAGAGCCAGCTTTTGCATGCCTGCGCCAGAGTGGCACCCAGGGGAGTGTTCGTCTGCGGCAACACCGCCTCCATAGCAGGCCTCACTGTCTCCGTCGGTCGCGGCTCGGCCGGCGAAGCCTCACTCGAGGCGGGGGCCCTGGTTCTCGCCGACAGGGGTGAGCATCTGCCTTGGTTGGGAAATACAGTGGTGCTGTTGCTGTCCCGTTAATATTTTAGTCTTACTGTGATAGCCAGCGAACCTTCATATATTGAATGCAGCTATATAGTGCGTCACTAGGTATCATTAAGCAAATGTAAAGAAATAAATAAAAGAAGAAGAAAAGGCCCAGACTTTAAAAACCTGAATATAGGTCGGACCGGAATATAGGTCGATTTTATTCAAATCTCTGAAAAAGAGATTTTGAAAGATCGCATACTATCACGGTGCACCCTTCCCTTGGTAAATACGCGACACAACCAGCTGCATGTGGTGACATTTATTTTTATTTGGACACTAATCTTATGTAGTTAAATGCCAGGAGGCCGTCTGAACGCTGACTCGTCTGAACGCTGTGCTTTCAGAAATTTCATAGTGGCTATAGACTATTCCCCGCGAGGACTTGAATCAACTCATTTGACTCGACCACCTATTTCCACTGGTTAAAAAGGTAATTGTGTTAGCTATTATAATTAATGCCATAATTAATGTTTGTATGAATCTGAGGTTTCGTTCTGTCAGAGTAAAAGTAACGCCACAGGTTGCCACAGATACCTCCTTTCTGTGTAATTTTTCAATAATAGTGAACACATTTCTTTAAACACCCTGTATATACTATATGAATTCGCTTCGAACCTAAAACTCACTATTCGCACAAGCCTAGTATTCTGAGATAATTTTCTGCAACTCCAGAAAGTAAAGACTTGATTTCACTTTCTGCTCATTCTGCTCTGAAATCTGCTCTAAAAAGTAAGAAGTCACTTCCATCGCTGCACACGTAACAAGCTCGTGCAGCTCTATAAAGGATAAGTCATTATTCTTAAACTTTTTTTGTTTTGTTTTGTCATGAAAACGAAGGTTGCTGCTGCATTGATGAGCTGGACAAGATGTCGACGGCGCAAGGGGCCCTGCTGGAGGCTATGGAGCAGCAGTGCGTGAGCATAGCCAAGGCAGAGCTGACCGTGTCGCTGCCCGCCAGGGCCGGCGTGCTGGCGGCCGCTAACCCCGTTGGAGGCCACTACAACCGGGCCAAGACGGTGGCTGAGAACCTACGCATGGGCAATGCACTGCTGTCGCGCTTCGATCTAGTCTTTATTTTGTTGGACCAGCCGAACGCAGTGAGTCCTCTAGAATAACACAAAGCCGAGATAGTTGGCACAAAATCATGTTAACTATCTGATGCCTGAATTGTGAAACTGCCGAACAAAATATAAGTTGTTTTTGTTTTCTGCCTATAAATATCAACCTTCTTTTCCAATTATTTTATCTCAAATGCAATTTTAATGCATAGCTTTAGGTATGTCGTGAATTCTTGATATGCCACAGAAACGAGGACCTTGCAACAGAAAACGTACTTCAGAACTATGTAATATGTCGTGTGCCATTACTTGGGTGCATACTAGGGTTGTGTGAATATCGAAATTCTCGAATACGAATTGAGTACGAATACATAGCTTCGAATACGGATCGAATATCGAATAATGAAGAGGTGCAGTTTTTTTCCACCAGTAATCTTTTACTCAATCATATATTTAGGTTGCAAACATACAACTGTTATTACAGTCAGTTATTGCCCAGAAAAAAAATCGCCATCCGTACTTGCCAGAAAGCATAAGACTAATAAGTGAGCTTGTGACTGTGATGTTGGGTTGAATTTGCATGGTGAACAAATCTTTTGTCTTTTTTTTATGTGGTAGCCTTTTATTACAAAAAAAAGAGAAAAGCTTTTGTACCTGCTTAGATTAGGAGTACTTGGGGCGTTTTTCAACTACACAGCAATACTCATTATCTCTATCTCGCTTGCTTCCGTTGCCTTTCTTGGGGACTGCACTCACCATTCTGGGATCAAGAATGCTAAGTTCTTCTCTCCTCTCTTCCTCTTCTGTTTCACGATTTTTTTTTTTTTGCCCCTCAGTCATTAATTGTAGACATTGTTGAAATATCTGATACTGATTATTGTGCTCATTGGTATCATTACATTGAGTATGTCACTTCTCTTTTTTTTTTTCCACAGAAGTTCGCCCAGTAAAGTTTTTCGTCCTTACTTGCTCGAGTTCATGTTCTTCACCACCTGACATTACCCTTCAGGATCTCGACCGGCGTCTGTCCGAACACGTCATGGCGATGCATCTGAAGAAGTCCAGTTCACTTTCATCCTGCCAGCAGCTGTTGGAGGGTGCAAGCGACACTCAGGCGTCGGCCACCTCTCAGACACCCGAGCCGTCGAACTCGCTCGTGCAACGTCTCCGTGGACCTGTGTCGGATCCCATTTCAGCACCACTGCTGCGAAAGTACATCACGTATGCACGACAGTAGGTGCAGCTTCCTTGTCTCTTTGATCGAACTAGCTGTGGTGAAACTGCAAGAGGTTACAACGAGGAGAGCGCGAATATTGAAATTTTCTTGTACAAGTGAAGCAAATGACTGCATTTGAATCTGGTCTGCCATGCTGGTGCAGCGGTTGCGGTGCTCGGCTAATAACCTGAAGGTTTCGGTTTCAATTACGGCTACAGCTATCACATTTCCATGGAATCAAAATACTAGAGACCTGTGTACCGTGCAAAGTCGGTGCATGTTAAAGAGCACCACATGGTCGAAATTTCTGGAGCCCTCCACTACAACAGGCCTCATTGTATCGAGGTTTTGGCACGTTAAATCCCAGTTATTATTTATAATAATAATAATAATAATAATAATAATAATAATAATAATAATAATAATAATAATATTATTATTATTATTATTATTATTATTATTATTATTATTATTATTATTATTATTATTATTATTATTATCATTATCATTATTTACATTTCTATATAAGTCAAATATAGAATATGTAGGTATTCTTAACAGAACACCAAAGTGTGAAGCAAGGAAATCAGTTTAGGCTATTAAATTATATGCTCTGGAAACTTTACTGTCGATAATTTAATTTTCGCAGGCTGATTAATAGATGAGGAAAAAAAAGTCGAAGTTCGATTTTTAAACATTGTGCAGGAATCTCCACAGGTGACGTCACTGGTTTCAAAATTTATTTTAAGTTTGTGTTTCAGCTGCACTGAATTCATGGTCTTTTTCTTAAATTTGACATGGTAAGTCGGTAACCCACTCTCAGAGGACAATGGTAGTATTTCTTTTTTTTATTTAGATGTATATAAGGAGTGGTTGGTGCCAGTAGTATTTATTTGCTGATTAACTGCGTAGGCAAAAGTAGACATCGAAATCTACGACGGCACGGTGAATGGTGCGGGAACCTGAAAATGCCTTCGCCGGCCACGTTTTGTTTTTGCGTGTTTTCTCACTTTTGCGTGTCTTCTCATGGAAGCTGTGGCGATTTTGTTATTCTGGAAGTGTAATTTAGTAATTCAAGAAAAATTGTATTTTCTTCAGCGTGTCTTTAAGTGGAGACCCTGCTTCGGATACATATTTCATCATTTTTGAGCAGATTATTATAAAGCTTTGGTAGCTTATGTACTTTCATGTCCTTATTTCGAATATGCAATTATTTTTTAGTACAACTTGCAGTTTCTAAAATATACTGTATGCTGTAAACAAAAACGGATGTTCTAGGCCCATTTGAACCGAACTGATGGTATATTGAACATCCCCAGCTTGATCCCAGTTTGACCCAGCTTGACATCGCTCACTCTTGCAGATGTTCAATGTACCATAAATTGTGTTCAAAGAGGTTTAGAACATTTATTCTTGTTTTGCTGCATACGGTAGTCATTCCAGGTTGGTTGTGATACCCTGATTTGTTTTCCCACATTCACAGTTTAGAAATAAATCTTGCTCCTAGATATATAGGAAATGTATATTAGTTTCAAAACTACATATTGTACAGTTACCGTCCAATTTCTCAGACCCTCAAGGGATTGCAAAAACGTCTGAGAAATCGGGTAGTCCGGAAAAACGAATGCACGTTAAAACGCACCTTTTTTTTTGTAGGTATTTTTCGCTGATAGAGAGGTTAATGGCCGAAGTACAAGATTCCTATTGTAATTCAGTTAATGCATCGTTTAGGTGGCTATGAAAAGAGCCGCTCATATTTTTTTAAAAATGAGACGTGGCCGGCGTTATTTTATAGGTCAGCACGGGTGCAGAGAAGTCGCCTATTTTCTTTTGCACGGCGTTCCGCTTGCCCGCGATCATGTCTGCCTCGATTTCATTTAACGTCATGTTACCGCTGTATACTGATGACATTACTATCAGTGCTCACGTCAACTCCGAGCTGGTTGGCTGTGTAGCTTGGTGTCGTTGGCTCTTTGTTCTCAGTGTCGGAGTCGTCGGAATCCTCCATAACTTGGCGAATAATTTCGTCATCGGTCAAGTCCGCACATAACTCGAGGTCTTTGTCAGCGTCGGCGAAGCCCTCAAAGGTTATCCCGGCTTGAATCGACACGCCGGCAGCACGCAGATCGTCGAAGGCAATATCCAAGGATGGCAGTTCATCACACACGCTGTCCACTTGGGGCGAGACAGCAGTCTCGACATCGAGTGTGAAGCCCGCGTGGCGAAAACAGTTCCGCAGAGTCTCTTGCGTAACCGCCTTCCACGATTCCGCTAGCATGGCGACGGCAGACCTGAGGTCAACAGCGGGGCTTTTATCATCATGAGCTTACGAGGGGGTTTTGTACGCTTCGAAGGCGCGGATGAAGACGAAGGAGCAGTCGGTGCCATCGCTGTGAATGGTGAATCCGCTCGTCGAAAAGCGCCACACGAAACAGCTAGGAACTCGGTGGATGCTGAAGGTCGGGAAACGTGATCACTGAAGATAGCGTGCAGCAGCAAACAATAAACCGCAGACATGACCGCAGAGCTGACAAAACAACACGTGAACGAACACAGTGAGGTTTGGCTTGGCTAAGCCACTAAGCTATGGCTGTCATTGGATTGACAGGTGCGGTTTCGAGGTTATGGCAGCCGCAGCACGGTGCGGCAGGTGGGGCAGTGCTGTTGGCCATACCTGCGATGCGAGTAAAGCGGGTTCGATGATATGAAAACAACCAAAATGGCGGCGTCGGTGGTGACTTTGGGTCGGCGGTTAACTGTAAAAAGTCCAGGAAATCGGATGCCGAAGGCTATAAGTGTCCGGAATTTCGGAGTTTTTAATACATTGACTCTATGTGGAACTTGACGGTGCCACAGATAAGTCCGGGAAATCTGGCATGTCCGGAGTGTCGGGCGTCCGGGAAATCATACGTCAACTGTATTAGAACAATAATGAAATGGTTGAAATCAGCACATAAATACCTAATGTGCAAAAGTTTTGTAAAAAAATATGCTCAAAAACAAAACGTGTTTGTGGAGGAGGGTGTCCCCTAAAGAGCTGTCACACAAAGTAACTGCTGTATCTTTTATTACTTTATTTGATTTTTACTTGAAATGTTAAAATATCTGTATGCCCCTGGTAACAACGCTAGAATTACAAATACATACTTTGGGCTCCGCCCGTGGACAGTGACAGTCTAAGCTTACAAAGGGGATGACGATAGGGATGAAGGCTTGTTGATTTGCAGTCAAGCAATGACTTGGAGCACAGCACTGTAGCAAGTGTGGGGACGGGAAGCTGATGCTAGCACAAACTATCCACGACAGCTTCCCAGTGTCAAAATCGGTCATACTTAGATGCACATAAAGCTACATGCACAGCAATGTCGGAGCTTTATGCTACACGAAAGCACTCTTTAATAAAACGTGCTACCCTGGAAAAAGTCGAGCTGTATGAATGATGCATTTCTTTAGCAGGCAATGGGCGAAGCTTTTTAATGTAGCCCATGACATCGAATGGTTTTGCATGTTTACGTGGCTGATTTTACTACACTCAAACCTCACTGTAACAAAGTTGCATCTGTAAAGAATGGGAAGGAAGGTCGCTGCTGATGGCATCCCACCGCTGCCACCAGTTGTTGCGGGTCTGAAGGAAGGAGGAACGCAGGAGGATACGAAAAACAGAACAGGGGTTTATGACATTATTTACACATATTTACAGAAAAGGAGGGATAGTGGTTTCACAATCCACGAGCGTGGTGGTTGAACGTTACATAGTTCAGAGCAACGTCCAGCACTCTGCCGCGTCGTTTTATGCCCTGTCGGGCTCCTCCTCTCCGATCGAACACCAATCACGCACACACAGGTGAGGGGGGCGAGCATGCACGGTCCACGTGAACACTGCACTGTGGTGGCGCCAGCAGGGCTCTTCCTCGTCGTGTGTGTGCTGCTACTCGAGAGTTCCCACGATCCTGGCAGCATACTTCTAAGGGTCCGCCGATTTTGTTCGCTCAATTAGCGGGGTGATTTGCGGTGGCTGTCAGTCTCCTCCAGGAAGATGCTGTCTTTGTTGGCCTCTCTCGAATGGTTAACGGCGTCTTGGCGACACGACGTCTCGTCCTCCGGCTAGCACGTACAATGCCTGACGAGCATAGGCAGTCGGCCAGTCGGCTTGGTGATTGGGGATTAAAAAGGAGCGCCGCTCCTCTGTCAGCTCTGGCTCCGGTCACAACAGCTTACCGTCGCCAGATGAATCACCGAGGTCATCAGGCACGCTGCTGCTTGAAGGGACGACAAAAGTTCCGCTTTTGAAGGACGGGAACTCGCCTTTGCTTACTGCTTGGTCTCGATAATTGCTCAAATCTTCGGCAGCGTCGGTCAGACTGGGCGTCGAAGGGATTTAGAACCTCTCCAGTGGATCGACTTACACACAATGTCGTCTGCCCAGATGACCTTCCAGGCCAAACTTAACACATCTTACAAGAAAACAGGTTTGTTAATTCAAAAAATTAATTTTAAAGGTTATTTCTTGCGCTGTATCCATTGTAAAACTGCTTTTCGTTTACTTCGTTATAACCGATATTTCGTTATATCCGTGTTTGTTATATCGAGGTGCGAGTGTACACAAATATATCTTTGTTTAATGATTTTAGCATGAAAAACTCCAGAATTTGAGATATTCTTTTCTTTTAACCTCTCCCAACCAACCCTTGCTTACTTTCTTTGCAATGCAGATATGTACAGCCAACTTTGAGTACCGAATGCGCAGCACACTTGCAGAAGTTCTACCTGCATCTGCGTGGCGCTCGGCAAGCGGACTCTGTGCCGATCACAACCCGCCAGCTTGAATCCCTTATACGGCTGACCCAGGCCAGGGCCCGCCTCGAACTTCGCGAAGAGTGCACGGCTCAGGACGCCCTGGACGTGATAGAGGTACAGTGTGGCTCTCGCCACACCAAGCGGAAAATTTGGAAGAAGCTGATATCTTCAAACCTCATCCTAAAGAAGTGGCATAATATACATGAATATAAGTTCTTCATATAAAAAAAATAGTTGTAAACGTCTATTCCTAACACTATATCTGTTGCAAGACTATTAATTTACTTCGTTACAACCAATATTTCGTTATATCTGTGTTTGTTATATTGAAGTTTGGGTGTATGGATTGTGTGAATGTCTCTTTTAGTTACCGATGAAGCGGTCCATCTAAATGGCTAATAATGCATGGGGCTTGTAGGGCTTACCCAGTGCCCATAACAAACTAGTAACTGCTGCTGTTGATCACGTGTCACATCCTCACATGCCTGCATCTTTCTTTCAACGGACCCGCCACTGTGGTATAGTGGTTAAGGTGATTGGCGGTTGACTTGTAAGTTGCGGGTTCAATCCTGGCCACGGCATTGCAATGGCGACGAAAGGCAAAAGGCCCGTCTGCTGTGCAATGTCAATGCAGGTTAAAGAACACCAGGTGGTCCAAATTTCTGGGGCCTTCTACTACATCGTCATTCACGAACCTGTTGCGGTTTCGGTACGCAAAACACCAGATAGTACTATTAACGAAAGGTCGTGCGGCCAAATCTCTGCAGCAGTGGCTGTGTTTCAATGGAGGCGATATGCAAGAGGCTTGGGTGTGTAGATTTAGGTGCACAAAAAAAGCCTAGGTGGTCCAAATTTTCGTAGCACTTCACTGCGGCATCTCTCGATCACTTTAGGATATTGGGATACTAAACCACAGCAATTATTATTATTTCTTTCATGTGTGACACATTAGTATGGGTCAATTCAAATAGCAACAGTAATCAAAGCCTCTAAGTGTAGCATTGACTGTTCTGTATGGAGTTCTTATACATGAGCTTCGAAAGCTTTACGTTTAATGGAGGGATAAGGCTGAAATGTTCTCACTTTCAGCTCATGAAACACAGCATTGCGGACACTCAGAGCGACGGAATGGGATCCGTCGACTTCAGGCGCTCGCAGCACGGTTCTGGCATGAGCAAGCCAGCTCAGGCGCGAGCGCTGGTGAGCGCACTCACTAAGGAATCACAGCGAACGGGCAACCGAATCTTCACTACGAGTGAGTTGAGGACTGTGGCGGAGCAGCGGTGCGGCATACTGTCGTCGTCGGTGCGTGTCATCGTGGACGCCTTGAACGACCAGGGCTTTCTTCTCAAGAAAGGCTCTGGCCGATATCAATTGCAGACCACCGATTTCTAGTGGGCACCGTCTATTAAGCGTCTGAAGGTACGTGGCCACCTCTTCAGAAATTTTTTTTTTTTCAATTTCGATCCTTAGATGACAGCTTTATGCCTAGCTTCAGAAAGACAGTTTTCAAGGAACGACCAGATTTGCTATGCATAAAAATGTGAAAACACCGGTATAACCTAAACTAAACCCATCATGCCAGTACTCATAACTATGGATCTAAGTGCACAAAAGAATGGCTTGGCAGCACTGTAGTGGTATATATAGGCTGCACAATAAACTAGAATATTTGAGCTGTCATCAATATTAGTTATTTCGCTGCCCAAAAAGAAAAATTCAGATGGTTGCAATTCAATTGTAATGATCTCATTTCAGACCTTATTCCCAATTTTCAGTTACCATCCAGTCCATTGTACAGCTATAATTTTTAATTATTGAAAGGATTAAAAAAAAAAAGACAACCCTTGGATGTTGTTGCCTGTGAAGTACAGAAACATGCGTCAATGAAGTGACCTTACAGGTGTAACATCGATACGCGCAACATAAATTTGCTTATGAATGGTCACAAAAAGGGTTGTTTCCAGTGGCCTTTAGTATGTACTTCATTATTTGTCTACGATAGAGTTAAACCCTTTTATAAGAGACATGCTCTGGTCAGCAGTTCTTGTTACTTATATGAGATGTCTCTTACAAGCAGGGTACCTTGTATACATTTTCTTATAAACATCTATTTTACTATAGGCACACTGCTGTTTCTTATACCCATGTCTCTCTTGTATCAGGGTCTCTGATAAAGGGGTTTGACTGTATCATACAATATATTTTCTTTCTGCAACGGTATATTTCAAATTAAAAACACACACACACACACACACACACACACACACACACACTACATTGTTTGGTCATGCTGCTGATGGCACCACAATCACACATATCACTATGAGTACAAAATTTCAGCTTCCATGTCACACAGAAACACTTGTTCTCAGCAATCCTCGTTGTAGTAAAGTTGGACCCTTTCCCTTTCTCGTGTGTTTTCACTGTCATTCTGTTACAGATGCAAGTCATCTGTTAAGTAGTATGTTATTTGTTAACACAGAATAGCTGCATGTACACAGTGCACGTACTGGTCACATTCCTACCTCTCCCTAACTGTGCCTGTATTGTTGAAACAGAACATTGTAATTTAATGCACTTGTTAACACTGCGCACAACTGTTGATTGAGCCTCTTGTTTGTATTGTAAGATATTCAATAACCTTGACGTGGCTGTAATATATTACCATGTGACATCAAATCAAAAATCCGCAAACAGGGGTCGTGTCGAGCTGACTTTTCGACACAACCCCTGCTTACGGATTATTTATCGCAAGCTTTCACCTTCCCCCTCTTAGTGTTTTTTTAATATCAAACCAAAGTATTTTTGTTACTTTGCCAACTTTTCTATAAATGTGATCATAGTAAATGTGCACTTACTATGATTCTCAGTCATATAGACTAGCATTTATTGTATTGCCGTTACATGGGCCTGCATCATAATAGTTTGATCTGAAATTTCGTGGATAAAAATATGGGATAAGACATTAAAAAGTTGTAGCGAAAATTGTTTGGGATCTCATGTCCGGCATGCTTCTGTCTGTCTGCAAATAACGGCTTCCTCTGTTCATAGCACCCTTTTTTATGTTGGTTTCATACTTCCAGATAGCACTGGTCAGGGTCGATTAATATTACTTTCTTGCAAGAACTATGAATGATTGCTGTGTATCAGTCGCTGCAAGAATTCCTGAGTCCATAAAGAATAAGTGAAGTGATGCAGGGAGCTGTCGCACGTTTTCAGTGCTTTCTCTTTTCTCATTTCGTCGAGTGCCCAGGAAGCTACACAGGGGAAAATGGCGCACGGGAAAAAAGTTTTGTCAGTATGCACCGCGACCTTGAACGTGGGTTATGGAATGCAGTCGCTTTCTTCCATTACGATTCATGGGTGCAAGCATGACTCACGATGTAATGTTAGCGCTGGCGCATCGCGGTGCAGTCAGGAAACTGGTCTCGAAATCAAGAACTGTGAAGACAACGCAAACACCAGCCACGGGGAGCGTAACTCCGTGGACACCATATTGAAAAAAGAAGTTCCCAGAGTTGTCGGGGCAAGCTTTGTGCCTCATGTGCTGCACAATTGCGCTCGGCGTGCAGCAGACAAACTGTGAATGGATGCCGAGTGTTGCGACAAAAATTACTACCATTTTTCGTCACTTTCAAGGAGGCTTCACAACTTCCGACTGATAAGGGTACTTGCTTAGGCGTGTTGATAGCTATTCATTGTTACCGTCTAGTCCTTCATCTCAAGTGTGTGTCTTTTAAGCAGTCCGCAATAAGGTAACAATGCTCAGACTTGTTTGAGTTCATCTCTACAGAATACTTGGCTCTCTACAGCATAGAGTTTCCTAAAATTAACTAGAAGGGACTTTGGCACTGTGATCGTTCAGCGACCATGGGAATGATATGTTGTTGGATCTACCGCGGGAAAACGGTGGTGCAAAACGCTATGCTACGCACAAGACACGCAAAGAAGCGAGCGCACAGCGGGGCTCCACGTGAGCACGCAATAGAAAAAAACAAAGTGTTCAACAAGAGCAACGCGGGTCTCGGTCTCTTCTTTGTCTCAACATATTGGTGCCGAAAATCTGGAAGAATGCCGATGTCCTCTGTGTCGATATGCTCCCAAGATGGACAACCTACGCAAAAATCGCGGCATCATTCACGGCGCCACAACCCGACTCCTGTCCGAAGCCAGTGAGATCCTCCTGCGAGGCACATTACCGTCTACCGCCGACTTGCAGGAAATCCTTGACGGGCTTCATGACAAAGATTCAGCGCTCGACAAACTGGATAAACAGACTATTGATGCCCTCAACGGGGAAGAGTTCGGTGAAGAAATTGTGGCCGCTCTGGACTTCCACGACAAGATCGTGAAAGCCATCAGCAGGCTTCGATCTGCGATGAATACGTGTGCACCGGTTGGCTCTATCGCCCTCGAAGAAGACAACCACAGCCGGGGCATGCAGGTACGGGTGACGAATCCAGCAACTTCATGAGAGCTGCCCGCTCGGATACCAACAGCCAAACTTTCATCGATCAGTAGGAATGCCTCACCAAGCTTGTGAGCCTCTCTGCCGAAGCTTCAAGCGCCCGTCTTCAACAGCGAAAACCGTTGTCTTCAACGGTAAAAACAGGGTTGAATGTCTGCTGGCCTGCTGTCACAGGCTACTTTCTCATATTGGGGGAGCATAACTGTCCTCGCATGCTATGGATATGTTTCACCAGCCAGGAACACTGTATGGAAGTGGAATTGAATGAACAAGCTGAACGCACGTCTGAACATTACATGTCCCTGAAATTTACGGAGATTACGATGCACGTCTCTCCTGACGCTGTGCTTTCAGGCGAGGGCGCTTAAGTGATAGCCTTGGATCTCTACAACATCATGAGCACCACCAGAACGAAGCTACTGTTGCGCGTCAACGACTGTTTTACATCGAAAACTTTCATGACATCACAATAGCCGATTTTGGCGCCATGGTTGTTTGCCACCACCGTCGTCTATAATCGCTTTTCTGCCAAATGACGAAGAAAATGTCCGCAGGATCGAGCAGTACTTGCACCCAGGCCCTCTGTTTGTTAGGAGAGCATCTTACCACAGAGCCGTGTCGATTTTGAAACTACTACAGAATTTTTTTTTTCTGGAACATTCTCACGGTCATTGCATTGCAGCTGCTGGTCATATGTGTTTAACACTTGTCACCACTGCACACAACTGTTTTTAAGTCCCGTTTTATTGAAAGGTATTCAGAAACTGTGATTAAGCTGCAATATGTTCGCACACTTGTCAGCATTGCACACAGCTGTCATTATATCTCTTGTTTGTATTGTAAGACATTCAGTAACTGTGATGTGTCTTCAATATGTAACCATGTCACAAGAAAATGCATGTTAGGTCACAGACTTGTCATCTCCAAGTGTGTTCATAATAAAAGTATCAATCATATAGACTAGCATATCCTTCACTGACATTGTGTGGCTTCACATTATAATAGCTTGATCTGAAATGTCGTTGATAAAAGTTTGGAATAACAAATAACAAATAAAAATATTTATGACAAGCAATGCCGTTTGTGTGATGTCGCGTATGGCATTCTTCTATCAATGTTGCAATAATGGCTTCCACTGTTTATGGCATCCTTGTTTGCATTTGTTTTGGACCCTCTGGCAGCACAAGTCAAGATTGATTGAAATTACTGCCTTTCAAGAACCCTGTAGCGTTGCCATTCCCATTTCTCATGTTGTTTTTCTGCACTATGTGCAACTTCAACTAATTTTATAACAGGTGCACTGGCAGAACTGTTCTAACAAGCTCACTCTATTGACACTGTCATCATGACAACCATCATTGCCTGGCTGCATAATTGATGATCATTAAGGACTCTTAGCTTTCGTTTCTTTGTTACCTGGTACTGCTGCTTTATTCTGCTGGTGTAAGGGATGGTCCCACGCATCATAAGCTCTGGCACTCTGCAACTCTCGTGGGATAACGAGATATCTTAGCTTTCCAAACAGTTCTGTGATGGTTCACAGTTTTCATTGATCAAGGCTGAATTATATGTTTCGACGGTTGATGGATAAAGCATACTCAATGTAAGGATGAAAAATCGTAACTGTGCTTCAATCTCTTACATCAATCTACTGCGTGCATATAATTTCCATAAGAAATATGGCTGTACCTCAGATTCATACGCTGCGTCCCACTTTTATATAGTTCACGCCACTGGTTTAAGTGTCCTGCATTTTTGCTTTGTTTACGACACACGTGTATCGTGGTCAACACACAGCACAAACAGTGTCCAAATTGCTGCGTTTCTGCGCCGGCCAGAATCAAAGTTTCGAACGCATTTCTCCCATGAGCTTGTCAAGCCTCATAGCCATGGGCAGGTCACCCTTGAGCGACAGCTTGCCACCCATGAAGGCGCTGGTCGGATTCAGCTTTCCCGTGAACATCTTGACGAAGGTGTCTTTTTCCATGACAAAGGTCACATCAGGCTTCCCCTGAGGTGGGTCTCCCTTGCCTACGGAGCCCTTGCCATTCTTGAGGTCAACGTACCACTTGTTAGGCTCACCTAGGGAGAGAATGGAGAACTTAAGCAAGTCCGACATTCCAGTAGACACAACCGAGTTAGTGTAGTTGTGAAATACTGGGTTAGCATCATAGGTCGGCAAACTCGCTCATGGGTCGACTCGTTCGGACTCGCCCAGACTCGGATAAAGTCGTATGTTGTTTGAGTAAGCCCGGGTTAGTGATGCTTTGGTGAGCTTTAGTGCGAGTGAGTCCAGTTGAAGAAAATTTTTGTGAGAGTGAGTTCAGCTAAGGAAAATTTTTGTGAGTCTGAGTCTGAGTGAGTCCAAAATGCGAGATATACTGCGTGAGTCTGAGTGAGTTTCATTCATGTTTGCCGACCTATGGTTAGCATGCACTGGTAGTGAGATATCAAAATTCTCTGTTTACGTGCAATGCCACGAGAGCTGCTGGTACTTTTTCTCCTTGGGCACTCTTACCAAAAGAAACATTTAAAAAGACAATGAATACATGACTCGCCTGCCACTGCTAGTTAACACATGCAGCAAAGCAGATGAGGTCACTGTAGTAATAATTCCGTGCTTGTTCATTTCGGTTCTCCAGTACCAAATGTTGACATTATTCTGGCCGCTCGTGCTTGCACCTTTAGAAGCACTGTTATGCGCAAACACCATGAAGTTCGTGATCTGATTTGAAATTCTCGAACGCTTCAAGATGCGATGCCAATGACATCAATGCTGTGCCACAGGCTTCAGTTTTTAAATCAATTCATTCCATCTTTGCAAACCAAAAAAGCTAAAAGCCTTCCAGAAGCACCCTCACATTTTCAAGTTTGCGTGTGTACCCATTTCTTTGACCAAATCTATTGTATGCTTTATAAACATTGAACAAGCACATGCCAGGCATGAACGACAAGCACTATTAAATTGCGAACCTGATACACAATCTTCAATGTGTTGTTGCCACCGTTCGTGTAACTGAAGCCATTGTCAAGCCTCTGTTCTGTGTAGGAGTTGCCTATGTAAAATTTTAGAGGTGAAGTTTGTTTATGTATCTTTAGTTTGTTTAATGGTTTTGTTATGTCAAAATTTTGGTAACAAGATATGCTGGTACAATGGCATTTGCTGCAGTTTTCATACTGGCAAATGCAGTTACGCATAGGAACCTCATTAAGCAACACTGAACTCGGTTACAAAAAAAAAAGAGCACAAAAAAGTTGAATTAGCTTCTCTCTCAGCTGTCGCTGCTCCACCCAAAGATAATTTTTATAGTTAACCTGATTACCATCACAAATTTCGCCGACATCAATCACTTCTATGTGTTTATATACCTGTTTTTATCATTAAGAGTGTGCCTGTGTTGCTGTCTTTAGGCAAAAAAAAAAAAAAACTTGGCTAATGGGGCAATTTTTATGAGACATCTTAATATCAGTACTTGCCCAAAAGTAATATTTGAGATAGACACAACACAGCTTTGTTTAGGCAGTGAGACCACGCATGTGCAATTTGCAATTTGAGGGTGCAGATTCGCTTTTTTTTCTGAGGTTGCAACTAATTGCGTTGCATGTGCTTTACTGTGTGTATTCAGCCATAAAAGTTTAGCATGCATGACATACCTTTGACATCGAAAACGAAGACGCCACCGATCTGGTTGACCAACTCTTCATTCAAGTACACCGAAATCATGCTGAACACTCCTTCCACCGTCTCTGCTGATACTAGCTGGGCCGCCATGCTTCTGTTTTTGCTGCCTGCAATGTAACGTGCATGGATAACATGTTAGTTGTGGGAAAACAAATGTGTCTTCGGCAAAATTAACATTAGGTACAATGTTCAGTGACAGCATCAAAACCTGACTACAGCTCGGGTATTGACACTGTCCTTGATGCCGAGTCTTCGAACGACAGGTCGACATTATGTGTCGCGCAAATGCACTGCTCTGCGTTTGAGCACACGTTCCAGCTTTTGAACTGCAAAAGCGTAGCTGCAATATGGTTGATTGATTGATATGTGGGGTTTAACGTCCCAAAACCACCATATGATTATGAGAGACGCCGTAGAAGGATGGCTCTGGAAGTTTTGACCACCTGGGGTTTTTTAACGTGCAACCAAATCTGAGCACACGGGCCTACAGCATTTCCGCCTCCATTGGAAATGCAGCCGCCGCAGCCAGGATTCGATCCCGCGACCTACGACTCAGCAGCCGAGTACCTTCACCACTAGACCCCGCGGCAGGGCAGCTGCAATATGGTCAAATTGGTCTTGAGCATTTGCGCTGTAATGTAATTGAACAAACTGGACATACCCATTGTCCAGTTTGTCCATTATGTTACAGTGTGATTACCCAAAATTATCTGAAACCAACTGGCCTCTATTTCTTGTCCCCTTGCAGTGTCCACTTACTACTCATGCAAACTTTGTCTTTTGGGCTAAGAGACGTTAAAGGTACGTTTTACATTGCTTTAGAGTCCTTGATGGTTGTACAACGATCAGCAGTAGCACAGTAGCGTGCAAAATAGGGAACTGTTGCATTACAGCGATCTACTGCCAGCTAAGTTCACCTTATTGTTCATTGCTCAAAGTTTTTGTAAGCATTAAATGCTTTAATAGAGGTGCTTTGGGACATAAGGGTAGCATCACCTGGTAACTGTTGCAATAGCTAAGTGACTGTGTCGTTAATCTTCTGAGACTGAATTCGAGTCTGGCCGTGGCAACGAGAATGCTTACATACAACGATGCTTACCTTGTGTGTGTGTCAGAGCATACAAGGTGGCAAAAATTTTTATAATTTCACCTTCTCCACCGCAGCTCATTTCAGTCAGACTCTAGTTTTGGCATGTAAAATCTGAATATGTAGTTTGGTTTTGGTGTTCTTTCGCAAAAGATGTTCAATACTGCACGCTTGTGCAAGCTCAATGACTAACGCTCCACGCATGATTGATCACATTTTGTTCACTTAGCTTTTCTCGAGAGTTCATAGGCCATTCTTGTTTATTCTGCACAACTGTTTTAATGTATACAGTTATGTAAGCAGAAACACATGCATGCCCAGACCCGGTAGTATTGTTTATGGCCGCCTTTGAAATGCATGGTAAGTTAGAGCATTTGTGGCAAGATGAAAATTTTATGTGTTTAACAGGTGGAGTGTGAGCTTAGCTTAGAAAATGGTTTCGGCATTTATTTCAGGTGCGTTTTACCGGTGCTTCCGCCCTCTGTGATTGCGCAACTAAACCTTTCGGTTTATCGTAGATGCAATGCGTGAATAGTATATTTTGGCACCATGCCGAAAAGCCCATTCTACCTGTGGGTCACTGCAGAGTAGTAATCGCAGCGTATTGCCATCCTCGTAGGATGGCCGCACCTTACGAAAACGTTCTGAAAACCTAAAGTAGCTCCATTCACATATTCATTGTACTGCGGTAAAGGATGGGGAGTGGACGGACACCTTTGCTCTGTGGCGCGCGCACGCTCCGAAAGTACTACATGCTCGCAAACAGGTTTGTGGTGTGCGCCTGAACAAAACAAAAAAACGGACCGGCCGCCGACGAAGCGGCTCTTTCGAAGCGGCGTAGTTGTAACGTAATTGCGCACTCATTGTGTAACCGACAGGCGCTCGTGATCGGTTATGCAAGTGGAGCGGCGGCGACACTCGCGAAAAGCAGTGAAAGTATCGTGCCATTCGCTTCTTAGCGCGATGGGGCGTACCTTCAGAATCGGCCATGATCGCGTGCGAGTCGGACGCGACCAGAAGAACGCCGCTTTCTCGTTCCGTCCGCGCTCGTGCGACACTGTACAGCGGAGAGTCCTTTTGTCTGAGCGCTGCGCGTCGGCGATTAGGCGGGTCAAGGACTGCGAACGGCGCACATATGATGCTTACGCGTACCGCCGCCCGCGGCCGCGAGCCCCCGTTCGGGCGCCAAACCTCGCCTGCAACGCCGCAGATCTTTGAGGCCTTGCGAGCTGCCGCTGTCCGTCGAGAGATGTCGCCAATAGTCGCTTTCTTTGGTGGTCACTTGCAGCGCGCGAGTTTGCCAGCCCAGAATCTGAATTTATTTATATATTTATACTTACACCTACAGCGCCCTCTGGGGGCATTGTTGTAGGGGGGTTTACAAATTCAAAGTACATTAAATCTTGATCATTGGTGGGCGCTGCGGATGGGGTCAGCCGTTTGGGGTATCAGCTGGTGCTGTTTTGAGTACCCGGTACGGTTAAGCGTGGACAAACAGACAAATGTACAGACAGAAACACAGACCAAAATTTTTGCGTCGAAGGTCCCCAAGAAAGACTATCGTCTTTAAAAGCAATTCTTGCGCACATCTGAGGCACCGTAATAACACGTATATATTCTGTATGCGCGTCTTTTACTAGAAAAGGCATACATTTGATTGATTTGTGGGGTTTAACATCCCAAAACCACCATATGATTATGAGAGACGCCGTAGTGGAGGGCTCCGGAAATTTCGACCACCTGGGGTTCTTTAACGTGCACCCAAATCTGAGCACACGGGCCTACAACATTTCCGCCTCCATCGGAAATGCAGCCGCCGCAGCCGGGAGTCGAACCCGTGACCTGCGGGTCAGCAGCCGAGTACCTTGGCCACTAGACCACCGCGGCGGGGCTAGAAAAGGCATACATAAGTAATTCTAACGACCGTAACGCGCATCGCGCTTCGCTGACCATGCAACGCTTGCTCGAAAAGGCGAGTGTTTCGAACGCTTTTCTAAGACGACACGGTGGTGGCACCTACCCGTCGCCTTGCGTACTACACCTTGTCACCTCTGAAACGGGCGCGCACGCCCGTCTCAGAGCCACGCGCTTCGTTTTCCAAGAAAACTGCCAGATAGCGCTCATGTCTCACGTGTGACGTGACTTGATGCGCTTGTTCGCCTCCGCTACACGCTCGAGGCACTTCAGAATACCATTCACCAATTTCTTGCGCAGAGCATCAAATAAATGTTTTGTTCACTCTCTGCACACGCAAGACTGTCGTCTTTCGACGACATTTGCAGATCAACATGCAGATACGAGGCCAATTTTTCTTTCGGGAAGGCACCACCTTAATTTGGGGGTGGGGTGGGGGGCACCTTTTTGAAATCATCACAGGAACACCCCAGAGGCGTAGCCAGAATTTTTTTCCGGTGAATAGGGGTGAGGGAGGAACGGCTTTTCTTTACGTATGTTCGCGCGTGTGTTTGTGCGTGTGCCCGCATCTATAAACAAAATTCTATTTCAGAGGGAAGGGGGGGGGGGGGGGCTCCTGTAGTTTCTGCATTTCCCTATTTCGGCTAAAGAGCGAAATTTAGGTATACTTCAGGGCCATCCGCTGGATGGGATGGCGACCCTGCCTACGCCTCCGGCCTGCGCCACCTCGTACATAACGCGCAAGCAGCTAGCTCATCTGAAAGGTACTCGGTGCGCTGGTTGAGCAGCGCAAAATTAGAAAGAGAAAACAACCACAGTTCATTTCTCTTGGGCATTTTGCACTGCCTTCAAGATTCAGCCCACATCAACTGTAAGGTCCCTTGTTTCATCTAGGGACCTTAGTCAACTGAGGCAAGTTGTCCCCCACGCCACCCCACCCCGTATGTTTAATGAATGGAGACTCTGTTGTTATATGACGAACTGACACCACTGCTAACGCACTTGTACTTGAGTTGTCGCCGTGTTTTATATTTTACGAGCGTTGTCAAATTACACCGCGACGTTAGAGCTGTAGATAGTCGTGAAAGTAACATAGCAACCCCGCCGCGGTGGTCTAGTGGCTAAGGAACTCGTTCGCTGACCCGCAGGTCGCGGGATCGATTTCCGGCTGCGGCGGCTGCATTTCTGATCGAGGCGGAAATGATGTAGGCCCGTGTGCTCAGATTTGGGCGCACTTTAGAGAAACCCAGGTGGTCCAAATTTCCGGAGCCCTCCATTATACGGCGTCTCTCATAATCACATGGTGGTTTTGGGGCGTTAAACCCCCACATATCAATCAATCAATTAACATAGCAGTACTTGACTACCGACTGCGAAGGTGGCTTAATTATTCCCGACTAACAACTTCGCACTTCACCTAAGGCGAAAAGTATCGGAGGCTATAGACGCGACCGAGTCGGAAATTACACTACGATGCTGAAGGAGGAAGAAGAAGGTACTCGCAATTACACGCGCGACTCGATAGCAGGATAAATTCTGCATGCGTGCGTCTCCTGACAGTTTACCGGTCGTTGCGTCTGTCGAGGAAGTTATTGAGGAAAAGAAGTGGGCATAGGTAACAATAAAAATCACAAGAGGACTGAGCGCGTCATCGCTATGCGACGTTCATGTAACCTTGCAGCATACTATGCCGGCTTCGTCGCTTTTCCACGGGTTCCGTTCAGTGGTCACCGCGTATTGTGCGCGTCGCTGTCCGGGCGTGACGGTTTTTTTAATTGTCCGCTGAGATGCGGGCTCATTACGAGGCGCGAAGGTTAGGAGGCGCTATTTGTTTTGTGTAAGCGTAATTACAACAACACACCTCAACTTCCAAGGCCGGCTTCTGATTTGAGGACCGTGCGGATACGTTCAATAGAGATATACGGCATAGTACCTTTTTACTCCCGATTCGCGACACGGTATATCAGCTACCTGGCGCAACGTGGCAACTGGCACAACAGCTGCGAGGCTGCCTACGGTACGCGTTGTCACGTGATCATAGAGGATGGTGGCGAGCTTCTCCTTGGGCGGAGCCAGCGACGTCGCTACAAGCGCCTCGGTATGTCGACGGCGCCTACCACTGTTTGCAGACACGGAATAGGTTTGCCTGAATTGACCAAGCGTTCATAGCGTGATGTCATGTGACGTCACAGTGACGTTGTGATCACGTCGCAATTATGGCGACTGGTGACTTCACCCCGTGATTATTTCTTTACGTCAATTATGTTGACGTCGACGCTCTGTTTTCGCGTCTGAGGAGGCATCTAAGGCACCTGCCTTAAAAAAAAAATATGCAAGCCATCATAATTTCTATCTTGCGCGAGCTGATTCTATTTTGTCTTCAACCAACCTAAACCATTGTAGTACTCGACTACATTTCCCATCTCTTGGTATCCATTCCGTCGCACCAAATCGCCATCGTTTATGCAAGAAATACCCGCCCCTGTAGTCTAGGGATTACGGAGCTCAACTGCTGGCCCGAAGGTCGCGGGATCGAATCCCGGCCGCGGCTGCCGCATTTAGATGAAGGCGAAGTTCTAGACGCCCTCGTATTTACATTAAAGTGCAAGTTAAAGTGCACCAGATGGGCAAACTTTCGGAGCTCTCCACCTCGGCGTCCCCCATAATCGCATTGTCGTTTTGGGACTTTAAGCTCTAGACATTATTAGTATTGCCATCGCTTCTGTGTCCCCGCGCCCTGCAGTTAAGGCTGTCGTTCACGGTGCGCCTCGTCATTGCTGGCTGTTTCGCCGATTTTTTTTTTTTTTTAAGGGGCGAAGATTCTTAAAGCGGCACCCGTTCGTCCCTCGTAGTAGTCGTAGTCGTAGTGTGTAACCAGTCTTACGTTTTGACCTGCAAGGTGGTGCCGATGGGAGATTTCTCCTGTGCGTTGTTGAACCATAAAAAATTCGCAGCGTGCGCGTTAACTAAAAACCTAATTCTCCTGTCTCTCATTCCCCATTAGCAGCCATTGGCATGCACATTGAGCACTATCTGACAAGAAAGGGTTGCTACGTGATACTCGCTTGGCGTAACCTCCTTGGTTTTCGAAAGGTTTAGCGAGCGTTGAGCCGCAGTGCCATTAATACAGTGAACTAGTATATACCATGAACTCGATGTGGTTAAAGGTGGGAAGTAGACACGAAGCGCAAGCCGTAAGAAAGTGTGCGTGTGCACCTCGCGTTTAGTCCTTGAAATGTCCGCTGGATGGCAGTGCTTCTATATGAGGAATATATGATGAAAAGATGCGAGATGGTGGTACTTGGAGTGTTGAATAGGTGGACGAACGGACACAAAAACAGATGCATGGGCGGACGCACGGATGGCTGCACGGACGGATGGACGCTTGGACGGACGCGGGGGCGGATGCATGGACGAACGCAGGGACGGACGCACAGATGGACGTGCGGACGCACGAACAGACGTACGCATGGACGGACAGAAGGAAGAACGAATGGACGGACGGATGCTTCGCCCCACTCTCCATCATTCACTATACCGCGGATATGCTGCCTTTTTTTCTTTTTTTTTTCAAAGGTTCGTTTCGCCGAACCCGCCTAATGTCTGCGCGCTGACGAGGAAAGAAATGTGCAAGCGCGAGTTTCAAAGGGATTTCTTTTTTTGTTGTTTCTGTCCCTTTCTTTTCCTTATCAATTCGGATTGGCGCAACGCGAGGTGCACGTTCGTTCGTCACCGACCGGATAAAATTTAAAGCAGGAAAAAAAGCGCGTCGTCGTTCTCGTCTCGCAACAAACAAACCGGCGGACCTTCGAACCGAGCCGCCGCTGATCAAAACTCCTTCCAGGATTCCCCCCTCTCTCAAACCCTCTTTCAGCCTATTCAGCCTACAGAAACACTCCCTCTGCAACTCTCTACGATCTCTCTCTCTCTCGTTGTACGATCGACCTCTCTCTACCACCACCATTTCTCTCCCCTCACTCGTTCATCTCTACGTTTCTCTACAACCGCTTCAGCACATTCTGATCGCTCTCCAAGTCACACTCTATCCACGATCACTCTTCCTGTACCATCGCTCTCTCCTTTTCTCTTCTTTTCGTGCTACGATCATCTTTCTCGACAATCGCTCTATCTCTTTGTCGTTCTACGATCACGCTCTCTGTGCTTCTCTACAATCGCTACATCGCCTTCTGATCACCCTCCAAATCACTCTCTCAAATCACTCTTCCTTCAATTGCCATCACTCTTTCTTTATTCTCTCCCCTTTGTTCCACAATCACCCTCCCTTTCTCTGTAGAATCACCGTCTCATTCTACGATCACCCTCTCCGTGTTTCTCTACGATCACTCGAATACCTTCTGGCGACTCTCGAACTGTACTGCTCTCTTTCTGCATTCGCTCTTCCTTTGCTGTAACCGTCTGCATCATTGCTTGTGTTTTGCGTATCCTTGCTCCCATTCGCTTCTCTTGCGTAGGCACTCTCATTCTCTACAGTTTTTACTTATCTCATTAATGTCGTCAATTCCCTAAGCCGCGCGGCTTCTTGCCCTTTATTTTTCGCTCCTTGTCATTCGGGCCAACGACGTTACAAAACACACCCGGTTTGCCTTGGCGTCGTTCGCGAGCGAATAAGCGAATGCAAAGAAACACGAAAGCAAGATTCCGCAAACGAAGGCCGCCGTGCGGTTGTAATCGAGTGCACGTGTTAGTGCTCGAAGCGGTGTTGACTTAGTCTGACGTAATCGTATTCACGAGGGGGCAACGATCCCCTTGGCCTGCCTGCCAGCCGGTGAAGGGAAGGTGTTTGCTCAACTAGTATGCCTACTTTGGGATGATGTGGCGAAGCTATTTCGAAGTGTTTGCGGAATACTCTTTGAAGCACGTCCAGAGTGCGACTTGGGCTGTTGAACCAACCTCTTAACGCTTTGTTTTGTTTGTTTTTTGTTTTTTATTCACGTCTCAAACGCAAGTTGCGTGAGCAACCTGAATGTATCGGCATATTCAGTCTCTCTCTCTCTCTCTCTCTCTCACAAGGCAGTTATCTCCTAAGCCGCTACCGCCCATATCCTCAAACGAGGTACGTTGTCGAATGACAGTGTATACTTTTCGGCCGAAATAAACAGTTCGTCTACAGTCATAAAGTTGGAACTCAAGCGCATAAGGCACGCAGCGGGGTCGAGGAGACGACGAGGACAGGTGCTATAACTTCCAATTATCATTTATCAAGGTAAAACACAAATATATACCCGTCACTCGTGATCAGAACCATATCAATAAAAGCACGCGTGCGATAAAAAACAAGCTAAAAACAAAAAAAACAAAAACAAAAGAAGCAGCGATACTACCCAGTAATAACTCGTGCCGGTAAATTTAAATACGCTAGTCTCTTGTTGTTGTTGTTGTTGTTGTTGTTGTTGTTGTTGTTGTTGTCGTCGTCGTTGTTGTTGTTGTTTGCGTGATGGATGGCTTAGTGACGCAGCTTACCATTTCCACAGCTGGCGCCTGAATAATGAGTCTATTGCAATCGTTAGGGTGAGTGGCTGACACTTGTTTTGTCAAGTAACGGCACGCATCTGGGCGATGATCCACCAGAAAACTATCGCAGCTTTTTTTTTTATTACACTTCGATTGTGGTCGAGCAATCGTATACATTCGGGCATCTGTATGACCTACGTAACTATGACCGGCCTTCACCGGCATGCGTTGTTCATGTATGCGTAGTTTCGCTGCGTGTTATTCAGGCGCAGGTGTTTCAAGCACGCAGCCTCGCGTGCGTGACTTTCGGTTGCAGTCTGCGGCCCTCACTTCGCTGACTTTGTGCCATTTTTTTTAAATTTAATATCCTCTATTAAGCATGTTCGCGAGCTATGCAGACCCGACTGGTTTAGGGCATTGTCCCGTGAGGCGTCCCATTTGTTCACCTCGTTTTGAAGCATAACCGCGAAACAAAAAAAAATACATTTTCACAATTGACGTGTTTTCCAAACGTCATTTTCCAGATGAATGTCGACGGGCTTTTGAAATCCTGGCACCAAATCGTCTTCAGAAATGATCTGTGCATCAGATATGGGAAAGTTTTTCTTTCAAATTGCAGCGCTTGCAGGCAAACGGACGGGCGGACTTTGTTTGGTCCTTCGGAACGTGCTTTAGGACGTTGCGAGCCGCTTCCACGTTGAAACAGAAAGACCAAGTCTCTCTGCTGCGTCGAGGGCCCACTAGACTGCCCATAGCTGTTGTTCGAGTCCGGAGCTTGCAATAGCTTCCTCCCATTCGGACGGCGTGATGACTTTCCCACAGCGTAACGCGGGGCACCGCCAGAGAATATGTTCCAAGGTAGCAGGCAAATAAAAAAAACGCTTCTATAGAAGCTCGGGGGGGGGGACGGGGGGGGGAGCAGTGAGCAAGGTATAACTTGCTAATTGCTCTGGCCCTTGCGGCATGTAATATCGTGACTAGTCTCCAGTGCCGGCTGGACACCCACCGGTAGCTAAACAGGGTACAGGCGGGCTTCGAGGGGCTGTGACGTGTCGCCCCAGTGCTGAAGCTTACTCTGCCTGGATACTCCCAACACGCTGCGTGGGGACTCGGTAGTGCCCGCTGACAGAAATGACTTTGACATCCCCATTCTATAGCTCTTCACAACAAAAGGAATAGATTGTAATATGTTCATTAAGTTTCGGCGTTTTCTTTTATTTCTGTCAAACCGAAATATTGAAGTAGAGGGCCCCGGAAATTTCGACCATCCGTGGGGGTTCTTTAACATGCTTGTCAATCTAGCACACAGGCCTCTTAACATTTCGCCTCCCGGTTCGAGCAGCATGTGCACTGTACCGCCGCGGCGGGTATGGCGTTCTTCAAGAACACCCAAATTATGACTCTCGCATTGACAAACACAGTCGAGCTCCTTTATAAGAGACACTAATATAAGAGACAAATGGCTGTAAGAGAAACCAGTGTGTCTACATTAAAATACGAGTTGGTAAGAAAATGAATACGAGGCACCCTGCTTATAAGGGACATCTCACAAAATACAGGAATCGCTGCCCGGAACATGCCTCTTATAAAGGGAATTCGAGTGCAATACGTCATGGCAGCGAATTTCGCACTTCACCCATCGTAGACGCAAGTGCGCCTTTTAGTGTATAACACGGGCTGGGTCCGTCGCTGAATGGTAACACGCCTTGTTTATACAACTCCTTCTCGGGCATGCTCGCCAGCTCCACGCGTGACGTCATCGCGCTTCATTTACGTGTGGTAATGCAGCGAGCCGACTCGTGTCGCTCATCTCGGGGGTCTTTGCATATTTCTGGCTGTTGTGGAGCCGCATATAGAAATTCTGTAAAGGTGCGTCAACGTTTGTAGACGTCAACATGGAAGACGGAGAGCTACATAGAAGTGTGGCAGCTTGGGCTAGTTGGTATATGACATGACGATAGTTATAGCGCGAGAACAGAACGACGACGCAGAGATAAGAAGGACACGATGGACTCCTTCGTGTCCTTTTTGTCTTTGCGTCGTCGTTCTGTTCTCGCGCTATAACTATCGTCAGAAGAGCTACATTTACGTTAATGCCGGCATATATACGCTCAACGCTGGGAAATTTCGGGAATTCAGAGCGCGTATCCGTAGTTCACATCTTAAATATCTTCTCTCTTCTTTCTGTCGCTCCTGCGCGGAGAGGGTTATTTCTTCTTTATCTTTTACTATTCGTTTTATCCCCTTCCCTTCTCTCCAACAAGGAGCTTAGCCGTGTCGCCACATTATGCAGATAGAAATTAACCCCCATTTTTGTTTCTTCAAGAACCGCGCATTCACGCCCGGATTGAAGCATGACGTACCAATCCGTTGTGCACCGTAATTGTGTACACATTTTCACAACGGGGTAAGGGTGTGGTGGGTGTGGTGGTGTCTTAAGAGTCGTAAATGCCTCGTTGGCGAACCAAACAGTCAGGCGCGTCTCTGAAAGCAAATAATAAAAAAGACGTTCGCCATTTAGACAGTTGATTCTCGGAAAGTGGACCACTCGAATCCGATTAGTATATATCTTCCTTTACGGTACCAAGAAAGAAGCTGTCTATACATGGGGCATCCGCAGCAGGGGTTGTGACACACACACGCACTCACACTTGCACCCTCACACGCACGCACAAACACACACAGAGATGCACGCACACAGCTGTAGCTGTGTGCGCGCGTGCGCGTGTGTGTGTATTGTGTGCGGGTGTATTGGCTGTCGGTTAAATGAGTTCCTAACTGTTGACGGAAAGGTCTTGAATATACGCGGACGCTTTTATGCCTATTTATAGCCTCGTTAATGCAAACTGCACGTACGTGACCTTGTCAATGGGTTGTACACCCAATAGGTTCAGCCCACTTACAGGAGTGTTTATACAGAGTGTCCCACGTAACTTTAGCCAGAGTTTAAAAATACGCCGGAATACGTAATTACTACGCGACCAAATGCATGTTGCTCACCGTTGCCTGGAGTTAGACTATTTATAGCGTTCCCAAATGCTGTTCAATGAGATATCTTTAACTAACTTTTCAAGAAACGAAGATAGATAATTTCGATGAGAAAGTTGTTGATCGGTTTGCAAAACGTCTGATTAGACAGTTTTGAACTTTATATCTGTTAGGTATTGGTGTTTTTCTGCTAAATACGAATGCCCGCGAAATACAAAAAAAATACCACGTGACAAACCCTCTCATGCGTCAGCGCGCGCAGTGATTCTAGTGCTCCCTAACGTTCCGCGTACGAACGGCCATAGAATTTGCCCCATTGTGCTGTCTTGGCAGGGCCGCGACGATGGTGGTGGCTTTACGATGAACACGTTTTGCTGTCGGCCACAAAAACTATAACCGCTGTGACTGCTTATGGCTGTAATGGTGCGAGGGAAGCGTGTCGTTCGTGCGCACTGACGCGCGAGCGGGTTTGTCACGTGGTATTTTTTTTTTATTTCGCGGGTGTTCGTAATAAGCAGAAAAATACTAATACGTAACAGACATAAAGTTCATAACTACCTATTTGAACGTTTTGCAAACCGATCTACAACTTTCTCGTTGAAATGTGTTATCCATCTTCGTTACTACAAAAGTTAGTTAATTAAACAGCCCACTTAATATTCAGCCCACTTACATGGGTATTGCAAGGGGAAGACAAGAAGGGCACATTTACTCGGATTCAGAAAGAGGCGATTGTCATCAAGCCAGCTTTCCAGGGTGTTAAGATAAGACTGAAGCCGGTCAGATAACGTCTGAATGTTGTCCGCCGTTGCAGAGAAGGTGATATCGTGATAAACATAAATTCGCAGAAAACGGCTGTTCGTCGTCTTTCTGGCTCACAGCTGCCAGTGGCCCTGGTGGCAGTTATCGAGAAAATCTTCCTGTGGTAGATCTGTCTCCTAGATACGATAGGCTCCGCTAGAGAGAGAGGGTGTAAGGAAGGCGGAAGTTGGCGGCCGAGGGTGAGGGTTAAAGCAGGTGTACAAACAGAGTCTCGCACATTCTGCAGTGCCGCTACTCACAGACCAAATCCATGGTCGTGTCGTAGACCATGCAGCGCTTCGATACTTTATATCACTGACAAGTGTTTAACGGGGGGGGGGGGGGGGGCACTGCTTTGAGGGACTTGGTGTGTGCACCCTCTTATCATATCCGTACAAGCGTTCGGATGAAGTCAGCCGTGTCTAAGTAATGTTATCGTTGAAGGCAGTTTGGGTTCGCTGTCATATCCGTAACCTACAGATTACGATAGCGTTCCCTATTTTTAACGACGACAAGATCCGGCTACCGCCGTCACGGAGCTCGTCACTGTCCCCCGCCAGCTTGTTAGTAGAGTTTGTTATCTCCCAAGCCTATCTGTATTCAAAAGATTACTATACATCTTATCTCAAACGAAGACCGCGTGGCGGCCATGGAGCATGTTGTTGCCTCGCGAGTCAAGAGCGGGCTACTACTAATATCACTTCCTCTTGGAGCATTCACTCACGCGGGGGGAAAAACAGCCAATTTGAAGGCGATTCCGGGGACTGCAGTTAACATCCTGAAGCACCTTGAAAGAGCTCAAGGCGATCGAGTAGCTCCGAAGGCTTTTCGCCTCTGATTGCCTAGATGTTTCTGCTCGTGTACATTATACGACCAATACGTGTTCGCCTAAAGTTAGCCCGCTTCGGACTCCGAGTGCCGATTCATAATGTACGCTGTCATTTCCATCTCTCACTCTTGTAGTCTCGCGCGGTGGTTTAGTGGCTAAAATACTCAGCTGCTGACCCGCAGGTCGTTAGATCGAATCCCGGCTGCGGCGGCTGCACTTTCGATAGAGGCGGAAATGCCGTAGGCCCGTGGGCCCAGATTTGGGTGCACGTTAAAGAACCCCAGGTGGTCCAAAGTTCCCAAGTCCTCCACTACGGTGTCTCTCATAATCATACGGTGGTTTCCAGACTTCAAACCCCACACAATCAATCAATCAATCAATCAATCAATTAATTTCTCTTGTAGCGGTAAACAAGAGTGTCGCGTCGATCCTTACACGTAGGTGGTTACGGTTAAACTATTTATATGAACTGATGGTTCGCGTGGTGTCTCTCGAATCACTCATCCAGTGGAGCTTCTGAAAGATCTTGCCTGATTGGTTTTAAGAAAAAGTCATCTTAAAGGTTACCATAAACCTATGCATAAGAGCCCAAGAACCTACGCCGCAAGCGATGGAGGAAAATGTTGTGCGTACGAGCAAATTTAAGCATTCATGATAAGGAGTTAAACGTATAGAGGGGAAGTAGTGAACACTATACCATGACTAGAGTGGTTGAAGGAATTGAAAGCGCAGTGTATTGAGTGGATAAGTAACAAAACGAGTGCAAAAAAGGGCAAGCAAGGCTTTGTCGGCAGCGGCAACATGTTATAGACTAATGGCGGAGTTTTATTGCCTCCATTATTAACTTAGCAGCTTACAATAGCGGCGTCCTGATGTCTTAGGTAGTCTATACAGAGTGATGGTGGCTTCGGATAAGTAAAAAGGCATGCATCTGCACGATGGCATTCGAATAACGCATAGACGTGGTAGAGTGTTTCGGAAGGCTCCCTTATGCATGCAGTGTACATCAAAATGTTACTCCTGTTTGTTTTTCGCAACGAATTGGCCGCTTTATGGGATCAGTTTACGGAAAATCATAAGATGATATAAAAACGAAGTTTTCCGACAGTTCGGTTTAGTGCGGTTGAAATGAGAAACGCGGCTTTTATCGGGAGTAATGTATCCGTTTTTTTTAATGATCCCGACACATCAGTTGTATTCTTTCGAAGCTTGTAGTCGCGGACTATAGGTATGGTGAATCGATTTTCCTTATTGCATGCCGTTTCCTCATGCCCGCTGCGTTATCTTGGCGCAATACCTGATCGAGCGCGACCTGGAGCACGTGAGCTGCCGTCGTTAACAGCGCGTGACTAGGCACTTTTAGTTCCAAGAACATTTGTCACATCTAAGGGATGAGAAAATCTTTGTACAGGCATAGTATCGATAAGACCAATGTGTCTGGCAAACGGAGCAGTTGGTGCCAGCGTACTCCTTAATTTTTTGCTTCAAAAATCTCTCTTGTCACCTCGAGGATTTTTAAAAACACTAATTAACAAACGAATTTAGTAAAGTGAACTAATGTGCTGGTATAAAGTATTATATGGGATGAAAAAGAGCGCCAGCTAACTTTCTCTTGCACGTAAGGAAAATTTTCAATGCAGTTTTTGTGATAGTTATTTCTCCCGTTCAAACAGCAATGCGACACGAACTCATTTAATGACAGAAACGCCACGATAATACTTTCCATTCTCGCAGTTTTTTTTGTTTTTTATCTAGATTTTTTTTCACTCTACGAGCGTAATTGTTGACGCTTAGGGAAAGTCGACAAGATATCGCTGAAAAATATAAACGCTTGGTTATCGGCGTCTCTCCTTAACAGAAAATAAGTGGATAGCATGCGTAGCAGATATAATATTGCTTTTAATTTTTTTAGTAGACTTGTTCTTTTTTTTTCTTTGATTGGGTTACAGTGCAGCTGTAAATACTGCCTCGCCAGAGAATGGCGATTGAATATCGATGGAAAATTTTGACTGCAGTAAATATACGTACTTTCCGGCTGTGCTATGTATTTACATATGATCGCGCCTTCACTCAGTGCCACACCACCGGGAAATTACTATTGGCACCAGAAGTGATCTATGGTGGCCTTAGTGTTTATAGCTAATTGCTTAGTTACGCATACGGGCAAATGTAATGCATGGAATTAAACTACAACGCGCACGCATGTACGGGATATTTCAGCTAATTTGCACCACGTATGAAAACTATTACGTGCGCCACGCTTGTCGACTCGGCCCTGCGTTGTTCCGAGCCTTATTCAACACGTCATCATATTCCTTCCAATCCGGCAACCTCAGTAACGAAGATGTCTTAACGATTTGTAGTGATTAACCCCAGCGCGAAATCTCCAATACCAAAGCACTTGTCCAGAAACGTCGGAGTGCTAATTTATGCTAACTGCCAATCCGCCGAGATCGGTAATTAAGATAGTTTAATCAAACCTTATAGAAATCGGCAAGAAATCTTCGATGGAAGTTTAAGATTGTAACGCTTGTTCGAGAACGTCGAATTTATGAATGATAAAATAAAATACCGCCGTTTTTATTTTTGCTTCCAGCTTTTTCTATAAATATTGCGCGTAACTCAAGAATATACTTCATACACGTTAAGTGATCCACCCTGTATGCCCGTACGACACGGATTGCACGTGGGTCTCTGCGCATGACGGAAACGAGAGAGAGAGAAAAAAAAATTCCCCCCGATAGCCGCCGGGCAGCTGTGGCGCTTACCTTGGCCGGCTTGCGAGAGTTGCTGCTGCTAATGCGAGTCCCAGCCAAAACGTTCCGTTCGCCGCGACTCGTGAAGCCGATCTGAGCAGCCGAACAACGGCCGATCCGGTGGGATGGACGTCCTTGGAACCCTTGCGCGCTCCGGCGGTCGAAGGCTGTCTACCCTTTCGATCGTTTTTTTCTTTTTTTTTGTTTCACTCTCTCTCACCGTCCCGACCCGTCGTCGGTGTTGCTCACTCATATACAAGTCATAAGTCATCGCCGCTGCTGTTTCTCACTCCAACATTGTTATTATTAAAGGCGATAGTCTTTCTTGGGGACCGTCGACGGAAAAAATTTGTGTGTTTAGAAAAAATTTATTTACAGCATGTACAGAACACAAAGGCTTCATACCATTCCAGTAACAGGGCATATACACCTCGGCACATCTATATTTCACGACTAACATCACTACGTTACAGTGAAGACATTTGCTCTAATATACATGACAATGTTGGCATATATGTACACAAGAACTCAGTGCGATATCATGATACAATGGTATAACGATACAATAGATGCAATGAAACACGATATGTAACAAATGAAGTCTGTCTGTGTGTCCGCCCTAACGATACCTCAAACGGCACCAAACGGCCAACCTCATCCGCAGCGCCCACCAATATTGCTCAAGGTTTAGCGTTCATAGTTGTGCGATTGTCAATTAAAAAAGCAAATATTGCGCATATCTGAGCTGCCATAACGTCATGTCTATGTTTTGTATGTCTGCCTTTATACTAGAAGAGGACACACACAAAACACTCTAGGGACTGTAGCGTTTAACGCGCTGCGCTGACAGTGCAACGCGATGCTCAAAAGGTGTTTCCAGCGCTTTGCTATTTTCCTTTCACTGTTGTCTGCGTTTACAGCGAGAACTCTTACGAGATCACAACAAGAGTTGTTGCACCGTATACAGTTCACCACCGTCGCCGCAACCTTCGGTTTCCGTAACCGCTATCGCCCGAAGTAAGAAAAAAAAACTGAATAAATAAACACCGAGGACAAACTGAGATTGAACCCATAGTTCTTTGCGTGCTAGACTAGTATTCTACCACTGAGCTGCATCGGTGCTTGGAAACTTCGTTGCAAGCTGACCCTATAGGCAGGACGATAGTTATAGCGCGAGAACAAAACGACGACACAGAGACAAGAAGGACACGAAAGACACGAGCGCTAACTTCCAACTGAGTTTATTGCGCAGAGCACGGAAATATATAGAGGAGACAGTAACCATGTGATAAAAACCATATGGCACAAAGAGCAGAACATGAGTAAGAGAAAAACAAAGACAAAAAGCAAAAGCACAGAAAAACGGCAAAGAAAAATCTATAAGAAAACGAAACAGAAAAGTAAAGATAATATAACTACTTGCGCGTACCGAAACCTTCGAGGAACCCGAGTTCCTTCTCGGACAGAGCCACGGAGGGCTTGCTAATACAAGGCACCTGTTCGCGTGCCATCTGCGCGGCCTCGACAATGACTCGGGTGCGCTCATCTCTGTACTTGTACAGCGTCGCTGTGTCCTTGAAGAGGGGAACACAATTGCACTCAGGCAGTGCTGAGCAAGAAAACCATCTTTCCCGTTTCTAACATTGTTAGCGTGTTCTCTCGGCCGATCGTTCTCTCGCGCTATAACTATCGTCATGCCATGCCAACTAGCCCAAGCTGCCACACTCCTATAGGCAGGCTTCATATCGGGAAAGGAATCGCGTCAATTTGTGCAATAGATATACAATTTGTGCAATGATGATATATGGGGTTTTATGGCGCAAGGACCAGTGATGGCCAAAGAGCGCCAGGTCACGGTATGGGACTTGGAAAATGATGATGCTTGGTGGCTGTATAAGGGCCTAAAATCATGCAAACTAAAGGTGCGTAAAATAGCAGAATTAAAATTATGAGCGACATGAAGTGTATGGGATGGACAAGGATAAAACATCAACATGAACACGGTGCTTCTAAAAAGTTGTCATCTTACACAGCACTTCTACTTCGCCAGAACCCTTTTACGCAAGCGACTGGATGATGGATTCATATGTGTGGTTTAAAGTCCCAAAACAACCATATGATTACGAGAGTCGCCGTAGCGGAGGGCTCAGGAAATTTCGACCACCTGGGGTTCTTTAACGTGCACCCAAATCTGAGCACACGGGCCTTTAACACAAGATTTCCGCCTCCATCGGAAGTGCAGCCGCCGCAGACGGGATTCGATCCCGCGACCTGTGGGTCAGCAGCCGAGTGCCTTAGCCACCGCGGCGGGGCGCAAGGGACTGGTGGGTAGCGCCTGAGCACATAATGCCGCTGCAGCATCTTCTTGAAGAGGATGTGCTATGGGTCTAAAGTCCAAATATTGTTCAATGTGCGGGACTGTTCAAGAAAGTTTAAGACAGACTGATGATCAAAGCATGGATGGTTACCTAAAAAACATTGCTGGACGAAGGGGGATCTGCTCATAGTAGCGTTTAGAGAAATACTTTCTCCTGAGATGTTCTAATCCTGCACACATTATTAATACGTGAAGGACGGTGGGTGTGTCTCCACACATATGGCATTTCGGAGGTTCGCCGCCATTTAAAAGATGACTGTGAGTGCCGTAAGCATGCCCTATTCTCAGCCTTGAAAATAGGACCTCATTTCGTCTTGATCTTATGGTTGCAAGCCAATGACCCTAGATTCAGCTTAATAAGATGAAGCTTATTGCTAGACTGAGCGTCCCTCAGACTTTGCCAGTGCATCCGTAATCGCTTGCGTATGTAAGGTTTCACGTCAAAAAAAAAAGGACCGGCATAGAGTGTCTTCCAGCTTTTGTATTGATGGAGAATTCTAGAACAGCAAAGGAGCAGCCAGGAGTCACGATGTCAATCGCGTAACGAGTGGCTCGTCGAATGCTCCAACCCATTACAATAGCGTTAGGTATAATTATTCATCGTCTTCAGAAGATGGGAAAGACGGCGCATGAATACGGGAAATGACGAAAGACAGACGAGCGCCTATAGTGTGTAGCGGGTACCACGCATCTCCGAAGAATGACGAAGGACAGTGAATGCCTCCACACTACACGAACATATTATGGCGTAGTACAAGGGTACCTGTATAGCAGTTCCCTGAAGAATGTGTAAAGGTGGCTCTAAAAAGGCCGCTTTTCCAGCTTTCGCTGTGACAGTGTTGCGTGTTCTGCGCAAAACCGGTCTTTTTTTTTTAGTAATCTCTCGCTCACTTATATACATGTCCATGGTTACCGCGCCATTACGCTGCTGTAGGTCGAGAGTTCGACTCCCCAATCTCGTCCGAGCACACAGATTATAATTAGGCTGCGTGGTCGTGGTGGCGATTCGCGATACTTGAACGTACGGATGCGTAACTACACGAGAACACGATAAGACGGGGCAAGAACCCGCAATTTGCCCCGTCGGATAAGGAGCGCGGTTGCTTATAGTCATGCTTACATCCCATGACTCACGGTTCCGCTGCCAGGTCACGGATTCGATTCTTCGACGTCCTTCGAGCATTTATAGATTAATTTTAATTGGGTGCGTATATATTTGATTAGCACGTTGCACAGACTGAGTAGTGTCTGACGTCACATGGCGTCTCACATGCAGCAAAATGGCGGGCGTCGGTGGAGGGTGGGGTTATAGCCGGCTCCTTCTATGGCTTATGTACGAAAGTTGAATATTTTTGTGGAGTTCATTTTTCCTATATATATTGGTATAATAGACCTGCTACTTGTATCTATCGCTGAAAAATCGCAAACCGTTGGGTGACCGCATCATTGATCTTTTAGCATTTCTGTCACTTCATTCGCAACACAGCCCAGCCACGGTGGTCTAGTGGCAAAGGTACTCGGCTGCTGACCCGCAGGTCGCGGGATTCAATCCCGGCTGTGACGGCTGCATTTCCGATGAAGGGGGAAATGCTGTCGGCCCGTGTGTTCAGATTTGGGTGCACATTAAGGAACCCCAGGGTGTTCAAAATTTTCAGAGCCCTCCACTAAGGCGTCTGTCATAATCATATGGTGGTTTTGGGACGTTGAACCTCACATATCGATCAATCAATCATTCGCAACACAGGCCGCAGTGAACATGCCTCAACAAAAGTGTGCGCTGTAAAGAAATTGTAAAAAAAAAAGGATGAAAAGGGAAAGTGTGTGCAAATCTAGAAAATAGCGTTGCTATACTGTTTGGCTTACGAAAACAATAGCGTTTTTTTGTTTTTCGTACGTAGCAGCATGGATCACGTGCGTAGAGCTGCTGCCCATGCGCACTTCGCGAAATGCAGCGTTTCTGAAGTACGCAACGCCGTTACGGACGCTACGTATTCGGCAATTAACCTCTAAACCTCGCTCACATTTCGCAGAAAAAGCTAATACTTGCTGCCAATTCACTTGATCAGAATCGACTGAAATATAAGCATGGTTTTAAGTAAAAATCAATGTTTAATTAACATCGATTACGATCTCACACCCTAATCATAAGATACAGTTTAGGGTCTGGCATTTTATACCCAATCAACATCAGCCGCATTTAATTCATAGTCTTCCGAACCAGGGATGGTTATTAAGTAAAAAAGACGTTTATCAAGCGTCCCGCGTCGCCACATTGTGGCGAGCGGATTACAGCTCCATCTTGTGATACGTTTCGAATGCATTGTATGTTCGTTGCTTGATCTAACGTCTGAGGTTATCACTCTCGTATGTCTCGTCTATGAAGACAGCAGTATACGTAAATAAATAAGATGAATAAGTTAGTTAAGCAGACAGCCAAGAGGAACCTGAGAGAATCGCATGGTCTGCACATTTTCGATTGTAACCGTAATATATACAAAGAAGCGATTATGAAAAGAAAAAGTTATTGTAGGCGCTCAGTCAAGGCCTTCTGCTCGGGGCGTAGTATTGAATTTATAGTCTTCCGAACCACGTCAGAGGGATGGTTGTTAGATAAAACCGACCCCTAATAAGCGCCCCGCATCGCCACATTGTGGCAAGTGGATTACAACTTAATCTTGTGATACGTTTCTTATGCACTGTATGTTCGTTCCTTGATCAAACGCCTGAGGCTATCATTTTTGTATGTCTCGTCTATCAAGACAGCAGTATCCGTGAATAAACAAGATGAATAAATTAGCTAAACAGACTGCCAAGAGGAACCTGAGAGAATCGCATGGTCCGCACATTTTCGATTGTAACCGTAATATATACAAAGAAGCGATTATGAAAAGAAAAGGTTATTGCGGGCGCTAAGTCAGGGCCTTCTGCTCGGGGCGTAGTGGCCGTGCTGCGTCGCCCTCAAGGGCGACGTCGACACAGCAGCGCCGGAGTCGCGTAAGGCACGACAGCGCTGCCACTTGGGGTCGCGCTGCGCGGTCACTCCCCGTGGTCCCAGCTTCATGGTTGTGAGCCGGTGCGAGTCGTAAGCGGGCCACTTGGAGGTCTTCACGGTGGGTGGCTTCCTGCGAGAACACGTCGATCCTGCAGTGAGTGACGCACGCTGCACCATATTTTTTTTTTCTTCTTTTTGGCGGTGTAGCATTGCGTTCAAAAGGGGCGAGTTCTGGTTAAGCCAATCCATGAGCCATGAGACCATTTTTTTCCCCTTTGTGGCGGTGTAGCATTGCGTTCAAAATGGGCGAGTTCTGGTTAAGCCAATCCATGAGCCATGAGACCATTTTTTTCCTTTGTGGCGGTGTAGCATTGCGTTCAAAAGGGGCGAGTTCTGGTTAAGCCAATCCATGAGCCATGAGACCATTTTTTTCCCCTTTGTGGCGGTGTAGCATTGCGTTCAAAATGGGCGAGTTCTGGTTAAGCCAATCCATGAGCCATGAGACCATTTTTTTCCTTTGTGGCGGTGTAGCATTGCGTTCAAAATGGGCGAGTTCTGGTTAAGCCAATCCATGAGCCATGAGCCAGAAGGAGGGGGTCGGGGTCTTCAACTATCTTTATGCAGGTTCGTGTGTGTAATTGTATGTGCGCGTGTACATTTACACATGTAAAAATTAAATCTGAGCAGGCAGGGTTAAATCTGCCTCCTACCTACACCCATGGCGTGAGTCGCGATCAACCGTATTTTGATGGACTAGTGTCCCATTTTGTTTGTTTGTTTGATGCGCGATGCGCTTTCAAATTAAAGTCTTGCAGAATATTTGTAAACGTTATCACAAACTGTACGACGTTGCAGGTAGTGCTTATTAGACAAAGCCTTGGCACTCCAGCAGGAAGAAGAAAAATCATGAGAAATCAAGCGCGCTTTGGTTTGTGATTCCAGTTTTTTTAATCTCCTCTCCACAGAAGATACGGTCGTCAACGCGTAATTTAAGCGTATATAGCGCTTGTCCATTCGCGATTTCCAAACCTATAGTCAGGTTAAACCGAAAAAAAAAGTCGAGAAAGGCCCTGCGCAGATGACCCGAGCGCGTCAGTCAACTGCCTAGTTGTCAACGCGTAATTTAAGCGTATAGCGCTTGTCCATTCGCAATTCCCAAACCTATAGTCAGGTTAAACCGAAAAAAAAAAACGATGACCCGAGCGTGCCAGTCAACCGCCTCCGTGACCGAAGAAATAGTTCCGTTCGTGCATTTGGTAATGCTATCCGAAGGCGGGGTCGCCGGCCGACCAGGTCATGACGTCCGTCTAGAGTGCGCGCTTATTGGTCCAGGGATCTGTCCATCCGCTTTTTAAGGAGGAAATGCCTCATGCTTATAAAGTATCGGTTATGCGTTACCAACACGCCCAGCTTCATACTTTTCTAAAGTGGTACCCGTCTATAGCGAGGATTCTTTTGAAGTGTATTCTAGCGTTGACTGCTTGCTTCATACTATGACTGAACCTCGCTATAACGAACAGTGACATGGAAAGTTATTGGTTATAGTGAACTAGAAAAGTTCTTCGGTGGGCTACGCTTCATTTAGATATGTGGGGTTTAACGTCCCAAAACCACCATATGATTATGAGAGACGCCGTAGTGGAGGGCTCCGGAAATTTTGACCACCTGGGGTTCTTTAACGTGCACCAAATATGAGCACACGAGCCTACAACATTTCCGCCTCCATCGGAAATGCAGCCGCCGCAGCCGGGATTCGAACCCGCGACCGGCGGGTCAGCAGCCGAGTACCTTAGCCACTAGACCACCACGGCGGGGCTACGCTTCATTTCAAGGAGATTATTATTTTATACCGAAACCGAGAACGCAAACGTCTCTGCTCTGCCATACCTACAATAACGAAGAAATAACTAGCTTGCACAAAGCTCAAAACTCAAAAGGTCGCATAGAAACAAAACATTTATTGAAAGACTATTTATGAAAGGAAATAATTATTCGCAACAACATTTTTAATGAGGTTCTGACCTTAAAAGTTTGTTTTAAAATATGGTCACACACTTCTTCAACTTAATTTGAACACAAACGTGTTTCGTGAGATGAAGTTCGTTCCGTCGTAATTACGCCATCTCATGTTTTTCATCTCTCTTGTTGCCATATCCCGAATAGACCATCTTCCCGATTTGTTACCTCCGATTTCTGTCTCTCCGGCTACAACGAACATAGGAGGTCCCAATGGGGCTAATCATCGGAAGGAGGGCGCAAATTATGACCCATACTTTTACTCACTCGGATCTTTGACATTTTTTTTTTTGCGGCGAAGCTTCTTAGGGTCGAGCTATGTCCCCTGTCTGTCGGCTTGACACGCTATGGATATCCACTTTGGCTTGGACATCCATATGGCTATCCATATGGGTATGCATATTTATATTCATATGGGTAACCATATCGATATTCATACGGACATCCATGTGGATATCCATATTGATATCCACATATACTGAGCTGTCCATAGGGACATTCATATGGACATATAAGCACCATATGCGCATTATGAGTAATAAACAACTTTGTATATACTGTACACACGTGTGGTCACGTCTTTGCATGACCGAGTTGGCAATGTGCGGGAGTTAATAATTCTCCGGAGCTTCGCCCACTCGTTATCATTACTTTTAAACTTATGGCAATGCTTTTTTTATTATCGCGATCACTTGCATTCAAACCGTTGCCACGTTTACCCCTAGAAAGTCTGGGACCAACCACAGATCGTAATACGCCTTCGCTGCAGTTTCATCTTCGTATGCGTTCCGGAGCTCGTTCTCTTTCGAACTCAACCAAAGGGTGGCATGGAGAGGCAGCACTGTAATGAAACTTATGCCCCCCCCCCCTTCAAGTGGAGGGTCAGGTGCCCGCGCAAACCTATGAAAACGAATATTGCACGTAACGAACTCTCTTATGGTCCCCACGCCACTTCCTTTCAACGAGGTTGTATGCTGTACACAAGACGTGTCTGGTAAGGGCGAGGCGTGAAGAATGCCCCTAAAAATAGGCGCTGCTAACCGCCACTCTTAGTTTCGGGATCACTCATGCTGGCGGCATGGAATGTACGTAGCTCACCCCGTGCGCGCAAACGTGGACCACACGTGTATCATGGTCCTGGACCACTGCTTGTCCATCTGACTGGACGGCGAGCCCGGTCTGAGCGGCACGCCGAACACCAGCTCCATGTCGTCGAAGTGGACGGCTTCGGTCTCGTCCGTCCAGCTGGAGTACATGGGGCGGTAGCCCAACACGTAGGCGTACACGCGGTTCTTCGACGCGTGCAACTGTTCCGCCAGCCGGGACATGGGACACGCCTCCTGTACATGCAAGGCAGGCGCCCAGAATTGCACGTGTTGCGACAGTATATTTCTCCAGGTATACACTATCGTTCACCGCTAAAAGGTTGCCGAGACTGATCGCCTACGCCCAGATCTTGGAGACTTGCCCTTCAACCTCTGTACTCCAATTCCCACATCAGGTACAACACTGTGGAAACTAAGCAAGAAGTTCAGTCAGCAATATGTGTAAGTCTTCGCGTCTCGCGCTATAAATTTGATCACTGTAAACATGACCTCCGTGATTGCCTCCGTAACTAATCGCGGAGGCCAAGAAACGAAAGCAAAGATGCTCAGCGATCTGGATCACCCAATTCACAACCGAGTAAATAATGGGGTGTGCTTATTTTTAAAGCACAAAGCATCCTTATATATTTCTCGGTCTAAAACCACGAACAAATCCCATTACGGATGGTAAAGTCAATGACTTATTTGTTGGTGGCAGCGTATCTATATACTACAAGAATTTCACTGGTTTCGACAGCATTGCAAGTTTTATGGTTGAATGAAACTGAGTATACGGGAACAGTGACCTGCCGCTAAAGGGGGTGGTAGGCGCGTTAGAGAACAGCTACTATAGTGACGTGCTGCATATACGCCCCTAATGCAACTCGTCTTATTTCAGAGAGACGAGCGTCAATGGCATACATGTCCGCTAACTTGTGTTTGTGTTGCTCACCACGTCTTCAAACGCCTCACTCAGTATTAGGCGTTGAAGAAGAATGGTGATGTGCCAGGGTGAGTCAGTTAGTACATTTGAAAAAGATTTGCAATGCAAGCGACACAGCGACCCAAAGGACAAAGGAAAGTGAGGCAGCGAATGGACAGTCAATCTGTCACTTCACGTGTGCGTCTCTCTTTGCTTTCTTCACTTTACAGTCGCTTTTGTTGCAGCACTTGCTTGCGTTGCAAATATCTCTTAAACAAAAGGTATACCAGGCACACTGCATTGCCTATATCCAAAGCACGCGCGCACGAAGGTGGAGGAGATAATTCAGCAGCTGCCCCTGAACATTCTCACCAGGACGTCTCCCACGGCTTCCTGATACGAGTCTTCGTCTGTGGTCGGGTCAAGTACGGCTCCCGTGGTGTTCTGCCAGCGCTCTAGGTTGTCGTAGCCTATCAGACGCGTGGCGAGCTGCTGGGGATCACTGAAGCCAGTACGTTGCTGTTCCACGAACCATGGGTAGGCGCCCTCGTTCTGCACTCGGCCCAGCAGGAACTGTTTGGCCTGGGGTCCCGACGTCTGCGTGTGAGCGTTCAACAGCAGCTGTAGATCTCTTCGTTGTGGGTTTTCAAGATATTAGTGCGCTCGACCGAACAGATTGACTCGACGGCAAAACGTAGCGGGCACGTTTAGTAACTGTAACCACCACGTCGCTATAAAATAACCTTTAAGGTAAGCCAGAATGTAAAGGGAACGAAAAAGAGTTACGCTATACTTGAATGCGGCTGTGCAACTGTGACGGTGCACATGATGTACAAATACGTTCTGTGCTCTTTCGAGAAACTTGGATCATTTCCTCGAAGGGAACTCTGATGGTATTCGAAGCAGCAGCATTACGTATGGGTGGCGTTACAGGTTGAACGGCGCTAACGGCCGTTCCATGCGCTAGCCGCGCCCAGCCACAATGCACGTGCCGCACAGCTGCCACAACCAAGCAGATGGTAAAAGAGCGTCGCCAATTGGATTATTTGTCTCCCGCTTGCGTGGGCACGGGTCCCGGCACGTGCGTTCCGGCTGTGCGGAAAGCGCGTGGAATGGACCTAAGGGCATTTCCACGCGCTGCCCGCACAGCCGCAGCGCACGTACCCAGACACAGGCATGCAGGAGACACCGGCAGTGGTCCGGGTTAATGCTTCTGTCTTGCCACGAACACCAAGTGACAGGTGCAGTCTTCTTCGCCAATTTGTTCTAGTAGGGAATTCACGGAAATGTCCTGTTCAGTGGCGTTTGGTAATGTCTTGTCCGCGCTTTTGCACCTGTAAAAGCAGGTATATACAAACAAACCAATGCGTACTTTCGGGGCTGGCGTCTCCAGGGTATGTCGTGATTGCGGCCTGGAAACCGGCGCCCTCTTTAAAATAGGTACGAATTTTGGCGCCATCTTGCTGCGGGCTACCGCATTTGCGGTCGCATTCTGCAGGCACCGGAGCGACGCGTCGGTCACCAGGTCTGCAGGGCATTGCAGGCTAGTCGCGAGACGAATGGTACCTTCGACACCATCACCTTCGTATCTGGAAGGAAACAGCATAAAGCTGAAGTCTATATGTAATCCAGAGGCATAACCCTGCTTACCTACAAAGCATCGTCATGACCACGTGAAATAATATCTACTGATTTCATTGCCAAGGCCACGATGTGGTTATGACACCCATCCTCGTGGAGGGATCGCAAAATTTTAGCTGTCTGGCGATCTTGAACGTGCACTGACTAGGCACAATACACAGACCTCCAGTATTCGCCACCGTCGAAATGCAACCGACGGTCGGGCTCGAACACGCGACCACCATACGGGTCAGCAGCCGAGCATCGCAACCACTATACCAAAGAGGCATACATCTTGCCACCACAGCCAACCATCCAGAGCGGCAGGTACCTGTGAAAGGGTCCCCCGCTCTGCAGGATGAACCGAGCCGCACTACGCGTCCAGAAGCCGGAGTCTCCGCCGAACAGGTGGTATCCCAGGGACGTCGCCCCGGCGTCGTGCCCGGCCAGCACCAGGCGGGAGGCGTTGCCGCCGAAGAGCTCGATGTTGGCCAGCGTCCAGGACAGCGCGAGACGCTGGTCGTGCAGACCAACGTTGCCCGGCAACGTGTTGGGCGACGGCCCGCTGAGGAAGCCCATGGCCCCGACACGGTAGTTGGGCACGACCACCACCAGGTCTCCCAAAGCGGACAGGTACCGGCCGTCGTAAAGCTGCCATCGAAATGCTCAGTTCACAACTCTGGTGCCAGAGGCCCTTTCACAGAGTTATTTCTACTCTTTTTCAAACACTACTTGCCAATTTGAATGACCTCATGTCATCTCGCCGTCTATAGTCCATATAGTCAGCCCCGCCGCGGTAGTCTTGTGGCTAAGGTACTCGGCTGCTGACCCGCAGGTCGCGGGATGGAATCCCGGCTGCGTCTGCTGCATTTCCGATGGAGGCGAAAATGCTGTAGGCCCGTGTACTTAGATTTAGGTGCACGTTAAAGAAACCCAGGTGGTCGAAATTTCCGGAGCCTTTCACTACGGCGTCTCTCATAATCGTATGGTGGTTTTGGGGCGTTAAACTCCGCATACAAATAATATATTGACCATAGTCATGAAGTCTGCCCTAATTTATTTTAGTCCTTTCCTACTGTTTCACTGCGCTAGTATATGTAGTAGTAAATCTCGTTAATACGATTTTGCATACTGCGCTTTAATTTCATTTATTACATGCCAACGTCCCTAATTAAATATTTGAGTTTCATGCGTTTGCTATGATCACACAATTGGCCAAAACAGGATAATTCAACCGTGAAAGGGGATCGTGACCTATACATCCAGAAATCCTACGTGTATTCTTCGGTACGCCAGCGTAAACCGCGCTACAAGCCACGCTGAGGCCTCAGTCGTGCTAGTTTTGCGGCAAAGAGAGAGAGAAAAAAAAATCCGAGGAGCTTCTCTTCTCTCTCTCTCTCTCTCTCTCTCTCTCTCTCTTATGTTTTAGATTAATTTACTCCTGCCGTTCAGAAGAAAAAAAGGGTAGCGCATGTTATTAAGCTATTTCGCTCAAAAATACGCAGATTTCACTCCTTCTTTAATCTCTTTGTTTAATACGACGTTTGTGTAACACGTTTTATTTACCGGTTCCCGCTAAGAACGCATCAAAAAATATTATATATACAGTGTAGCTCACCGAGAGATATTTAACATGGACGCGAAAAGGAAATATATAGGAAAAAAAACAAAAAAAACACCTACCTAGTTCCAACTGAAATGGTCGAACGAGGTTACGACCACTAATGTGAGTTCCTATGCACGTTAACGCGACAGCGTCGTATGCCTAATTAAGCACGGAAATCGACCGCCGTCATCGACCGTCGTCCTGCGGCATCGGCGCCGCCATTGATAGCCAAATTTGTGGCGTCACATGATGACGTCTCCTTATGGTACACCGTCGCCGGGTCAAAGGAGGCCCGATCACGGGGGCATGCAGTGCGAAACCAGATGAGATACAGAAAGCTTCCAATGCTTCCAATCTCGGAGGCAGTGTAAAACCGCGTTAGGTGCAAGCAGGAAGCTGGGCGGGGGAGTATCAATACATCGTTATACCGTACAAGTGACGGTGACGCAACAATCAACTGCTTGCCCAGCTTTCAACCAGTTCAGTATATCGACTGGGAAGAAAACAAAGAAGGTGGCTTTCGCCGTCGAGTCGTCTTATGCAGAAGGGACACTGTGAGCTTTGCTTTTTAGCCATTCTTACGGGCCAACGTGCCTCACTGCATACTACATGTAAAGGTTATGTACAGCAAAACAATAAGTAACAGTGAAATAACCTAAGAAAAAATACAAACAGAAAACATGTTTTTTTCTGTAAGGAAAAAACTGAAAGTTGTGTTTATGCAGACAATTTCTGTAAAAGTTTTGTAGAAGTAAAACGAAAAAATTTAAAATACAGAAAACTTGTAAACAAGAACATATTTTTACAGAAATTGGGGCAAGAGAGCTGCCAGACAATTTTTTTAGAATATATATATATATATATATATATATATATATATATATATATATATATATATATATATATATATATATATATATATATATATATATATATATATATATATATATATATATATATATTACATTTTACAAGGCAGTGTAAAACGCGTCGAGAGTTCGTTCTTTGTGGCCTGAATTCGACATATAATTATACACTCATAAAATCGGCCGAAGGTAGCACGATTCAGTGTACAGTGGCCGGACAATAGAGGCGCGTGGGCGTATGTCGCCCGCACACCTTTCCTGGTCTGGCCGTGGCGGTACAAAGATATCTGCGTGGTATCACTTATATAGCTGCGCAAGCTTGCTACTTGGGCTGCATTAACGCATCTTGAAGCTTATCCACCTTAATTTTCGTGCATGGTGTGGCACTAATTAATCTGTATACGCACATTCCGCCCTTGAGCCATTCGGCACATTCGTCATGGATCGATAAAAACACTGAAAATTTCGGCTATGCAAACGCGTTTGAATTGTACGCCACCTATCCTCATTTCCCTCTGCTCTCAGTTCTCGTTGATGCCGAGGATGCAAAATGGGCCACACAAACAATTCCAAGTGTTCAACATTACAATTGCAAAACTTGTCACAATCCTATGTCCACAAAATATAAGTGGTAAAGCCATCGGTGGTTAACGTTGAATACGGTGGTTAACGTTAAAAAGTGTTAATTATGATGGTGAGCCGAACTCTCATGGTATTTCTCCCGTTCAAGTGACCTTAGATGTAATGTTCCAGCCCCGCCACCCTCCGAAAAATTTTTGCACCTAACGGTATTTTTCATTGCCTCCAAGTTCGGAGGCACCTCACCCAGTTTTGCATTGCCTCCGTGATCTGCCCACAGTTGACCAAATCATGACATCATATGTGACGGCACTTCACGGGACTTCACCGTCAATGACGTCACAAGGTTGTCAATCTGTGGCGTGTTATGTCGTACGGTAGCGTTCACAGGAGATTATTTTTGGCAATACTCTTTCATTTTAACGCGTCGTCTCTGGAAGCGCGTACCTCGAAGCTGTTCCCGCCATTCTGGAAGGACGCCCCGTAGAGAAAGAACAGCACGGTCTTCCCTTGGCACGAGCCGTGCTCCGCATCGGACGAGCAATTTCGAGTTGGCGCCCAGATGTTGACGTGCAGGCAGTCCTCGCTGCCGTTGGCCGTGTTGACCAACTGCTGACCGAGAAAGAAGTCCTGCTGCGGGCAGGGCGGCCGCTTTTCAAGGCTGTCCAATGTCCCGCCAACCATGCCCTTCTGCATATACCAAGAGAAGCGTGGCATGCCCGCCATTGAGAAGAGACTAGAAAAGGGAAGACGATTAGGTGTGCTCGTATTCCGTCGCGGAAGCTACTGGTGTGTACAATAAAAATGCCTAGCCAGTTCCACATTGTGAAAACCTCTCGGACGGGGAAGCTTTTCTCCTCTTTCATTCAGTCCCTTCAAATTTCTTCGTTCATTGCGCCATGTTACTTCTAAGTTATAAATATAAGACACTCATCTTACACTTCTAGCCGAGTCCTCTTTTGCTGAATCTGACCTACATCGCGTTCACCCCAAACTTTATCACCCATAATTTACGCGATCATAGGCGTGCGTGCGGGAAGAGGGGGAGGGCCCCCTAGTAATGTAAGAGGGGGGGGCCCTAAAGTCAGCCTCTACGTCAACATAATAAGAAAGCAACAAACTGGTTCGGGGGGGGGGGAGAAGTCAGCCCTATGAGTGGATCTATAGGGAGAGCGCACTGCGATAACCCTCACGCCTCCCCCTGAAGAGAATCCCTGAGTACGCCTGTGCACGCGATCCTCGTTCGTTACTCTCTCTTAGCAATACCTAAGCTTCATAACGTGACCTCTTCTCAATGCATTGTTTGAATCACCCGCTTCACTTAAGCATCATCACATGATTCCCATTACTGACCACTCTTTGGATTGCACCCTTTAAGTAAGCTTGATCACGTCAGCACCATTTCAGGTTAAAATTTGAACCTTTCGCCTGAAGTGAGCTTTATCGATTATGTCCCCGCCTTTCTCTCTCCTTCTCACAATAGAGCCCCCTTTTTTAAGGTTACAATTTGAACCACCCGCCTGAAGTGAGCTTCGTCGATTACGTCACCGCCTTTCTCTCTCCTTCTCACAGTAGATCCCCTTTTTTTCGTCCTGGTCACGTGAGCCTTTCCAGCGTGACCACGTGAACGATTCCGACAGCACAGGGTTCGCATAAACAGTTTTGCTGTTGTACACGTACGCGTCGCACGTACACGAATCGAATGCATGCACGCATAGCTTAGCACACCGACCGCCAGGGGGGAGTCCAGTTGCTTCGGAGGCTTGAAGCGCAGAGGCCCTTTAGGCACCTTGGCGAACGGGACGCCCAGGAAAGCGTGTACGGTCCACTCGTGTACCTGGTCGCCGACCACGATCTTCTCACCACGGACGGTGCCGAACAAGCCTTTGACTGTGGGTCGGTCCCGGTTCCACCAGTGTTCCAGCATAGCCACGCCGAACAGAGCTGCGGCGAGTGCCAGCAGGACAAACAGGGCGAACGCGAACAGCCTATTGAAGAGAGACCTGCGATTCGAGGACGTGCGTGCTTAGACGTAGCGTACCCTTCGTCTTTAGCTTGCCGACTTAGTAAATACTTCTAAACTAAATAATGTTTGTGACGTCAGAGGTAAATGTTGGCATTTTACCTCCCAAATCCACGATGCGATTATGAGGAACAACGTAGTGGAGGACTCTAGAAATATCAACCACTTTGTGCTCTGTAACGTGCGTTTAAATCCACGTAGACGGGCCTCCAGTACTACGACTCCCTTGAAATGTGACCGCCATGATCGTGGTTCGATACTGCGACCATCGTGGCTCGAGCAGTTTGCGACGTCACCTTACTGCCGAAATCCCCATTGTAGACATGACCATAATATTGTTACGACCTCAGTAGGCGTCTGGGGGTTTATTGATACACGGTTCGAGGGACGAGCCGTATCGGCGCAGGCAGATGATGATGATCTTCTTCTTCCACCCTCCTTGCTTCTTTTTCCTTCTTCGTCCGGCACATACGTGGCGTAACATTTCCCCCCTCGCAGACAAAGCGCGCCGCGCGTTTCATACAGTGTCGCGTTGACTGAAAGGCTTCAGGCGAGCGACATGCGTGACCTCTGTCTTTCTGGAGCGTCTCCCGCTAGCTGTAAGACGTGCGATGCGGTAGTCGACTGCGCTCAGGCGGTCAAGGATAACAAAAGGTCCGATGTAGTGCGCGAGCAGTTTTTGGCACAAGCCACGTTTGCGTAAAGGCTTCCACACCAACACGAGATCTCCCGGAATATATGTGGCCTGCCGGTGCTTGCTGTCATAACGAACTTTCGATCTGTCTTGCGAGGCTATTGTACGTAAACGAGCAAGACGACGAGCTTCTTCGGCGAGACAAAGTGTTTCTGCTAGGGAGATTTCTGATTGGTCCCGATCAGAGAAGGAAAATATTGTATCCAGAGTATAACGGGGGGGTCGAACATAGAGGAGGAAGAACGGGCTGTAGCCGGTGGTCTCATGTTGGGAAGTATTAAACGCGTATGTGACGAACGGCAAGACATCGTCCCAGTTCTTGTGGTTCGAAGCAACGTACATAGAAAGCATATTCACCAGTGTTCGAATTGTTCGCTCGACGAGACCATTCGTCTGCGGGTGATAAGGCGTCGAGTGTCTGAGCTCTGAGCCACACATATGAAGAAGTTGTTCGACAACGTCTGCCGTGAATTGACGTCCACGGTCACTTATGATGACGCGAGGGGGCCCATGACGCAGTATGATAGAATGGAGAAGGAAGGACGACACTTGACCAGCAGTCGCGGATGGCAGGGCAGCAGTCTCGCAGTACCGAGTAAGATGGTCAGCACATACCACAATCCATCTGTTGCCTTTCGATGAACGCGGAAAAGGGCCCACCAGGTCAATGCCAATTTGTTCGAACGGAGAACTGGGAGGCGTCACAGGTTGTAGATGTCCGGCCGGAGCTGCTGAGAGAGATTTGTGCGCCTGGCATTGCGCACAACTGGCCACGTACAACTCAACTGACTGGCGCATACGTGGCCAGTAGAAGCGTTCCTGGGTACGATGAAGAGTGCGCGTCGTTCCGAGGTGACCTGAAGTGGCGTCATCATGCATGGCGTACAAAACAGATGACCGTAGTGCCTCTGGAACCACCAGCAGGAAGCGGGAACCGGTGCCGGAGATGGATTTCTTGTACAGTAGACCATCACGGACGCAAAAGCGGCTTTCCGGAGTGGATGTTTGTGCGATCACGAATAATGGATTCAAACTCACGTCCTTCCGCTGCTCAGTTTCAAAGGTGGCCTTATCCGGGAACGCTGGTGCTACGGACGCAATCAGATGATCGAAATCGTCAGCGTCGCAAACTGTAGCATCAACTGGCATCCTTGAAAGGCAGTCTGCGTCCGCGTGTTTCCTGCCGCTCTTGTACGATACCGTGAAGTTGTACTCTTGCAGCCGGAGGGCCCAGCGTGCTAGACGGCCTGACGGATCCCGAAGGTTGATAAGCCAGCACAAAGAATGATGATCCGTAACTACTTGGAAAGGACGACCGTACAGGTATGAGCGGAATCGCTGTACAGCGAAGACGAGTGCAAGGCATTCTTGTTCGGTCACAGTGTAATTGCGTTCCGGCTTACTTAAAGTGCGACTGGCATATGCGATCACGTGTTCCACTTGATTACATCGCTGTATCAGGACTGCACCTATGCCAATGCCGCTTGCGTCGGTGTGAACTTCAGTCGCCGCAGAAGGATCGAAGTGCCGCAGGATAGGCTGCGACGTGAGCAAGAACTTCAGTTGGTTGAAAGAAGTTTCACAATCAGGAGTCCATTCAAAACTAGCACCTTGGCGGAGAAGACAGGTCAGTGGAAAGGCAACTTCTGCAAAGGCGGGAATAAATCGGCGAAAGTAAGAGCAGAGGCCCAAGAAGCTCCGAAGCTCCTTCACTGAGCCAGGTGGTTTAAAAGCTCTAACAGCCGCTGTCTTATTCGGGTCGGGCCTGATGCCATCCTTGTTGACGAGATGTCCCAGCACCAGTGTTTGTCGAGCTCCGAAATGACACTTCTTTGCATTAAGAACCAAGCCAGCATTTCGAATACATTTCAAAACCAGCTCTACCCTTTCGTTATGTTCACTGAATGTACGCCCGAAGATAACAACGTCGTCAAGATAACACATACAGATGTTCCACTTCAGGCCGCGCAGAATGGTGTCCATGAATCTTTCAAATGTAGCGGGCGCGTTACATAGACCAAAAGGCATCACGTTAAATTCATATAGTCCGTCCGGAGTAACGAAAGCCGTCTTTTCTTTGTCCATTGAATGCACAGGTATTTGCCAATAGCCTGAGCGTAAGTCTATGGACGAAAAGTAGGATGCTGAATGGAGGCAGTCTAGAGCGTCATCAATGCGTGGGAGAGGGTAGACATCTCTCTTTGTGACGGAGTTTAGACGGCGATAGTCCACACAGAATCTCCAGGTACCATCCTTCTTTTTGACTAGAATCACGGGAGCCGCCCAAGGACTCGAGGATTCTCGAATGACACCCTTCTGCAGCATATCACGCACTTGTTCATCAATTATCTTGCGCTCAGACGGCGACACTCGGTAGGGTTTCTGGCGGATGGGCTGTGCTGTTCCCGTGTTTATCCTGTGGAGAATCCGAGACGCGGGAATCGAGGGCGCATGGTCATGGGAAAAATCGAAAATCGTCACGTATTTTGACAAAACGTCCAGAAGCATGCGGCGTTTGTCAGTAGTAAGTGACTTGTCGATCATAGGTAAAAGTTTTGAATCGGCCGTAGAAGTATTGGCTGAGGCCCCACCCGGAGCATCACTGAGGGCAGCCACTGCCATCGGTGAGTATGTTTTGAACTTGGCAAGCTTCAGTCCTCCTGGTAGAACCACCGACTCAGCTGAACAGTTTACCGCCCATAGTCCTGTGCGTCCTTGAACGAGTGACACTATGCAATGCGGCACCAATGTGTTCTTCTTAATGCAACTGAGATGAAAGGGCTCCACCAATGCGTCGAACGCACTGTCATTGTTGTCAATGCGTGAAGAGTATACAGGAACACATACTGCAGAGAATGCCGGCACAATGCTATCTTCACTGACCCGGAGCGCACCGTGCTCCCTGTCTGAATTCTCTAATAGTTCTCCAGGGGCAGCATCACATATGTACACCTCTCCATTTCTACAATCAACAGTGGCGCCACACATTCGAAGGAAGTCAATCCCCAGGATTATGTCGTGTGTGCTCCTTGGAAGAATCGTAAACTCTGTGACAAACACTTGATCACCCAAGCACACTTCTGCGGTACAGACACCAATGGGACACAGCGAGTTACCACCAACGCCACAGAATGTTGTTGCCTTCTCCCACAAAAACATCACCTTTTGTCCTAAACGGTGTTTAAAAGCAGCACTCATAATCGAAACTGTAGCACCAGTGTCCACCAAAGCCATCGTACACACACCATCAACAAAAACTTCTACCTTGTTCTTGAACATCAACACAGACGGGGGTATTTCGTTTTGCAGCAAGTCACCAGCGACCTCACCCCCATCGGCCGCACTGTTTAGTTTTCCTGGTGTGGTGACGATGGGCGGCGCCGTGGCGATGGAGACCGGTGGGATCGAGGCGCAGGAGGTGGCGTCACACTTCGATCAGAGGCAGGGGAGTTGTTGCGCCAGTGTCCGTGCCAGGAGCTGCTGCCGGGTCTTGAGTCGGTGGGCCAGTGTCCTTGAAAAGGTGGGGACAGCAGGTTTATCGGTCAAGCTTGTCCACTGATCATAGCGTGGTATGCGCGAACGATCGCAATACCTCGATATGTGACCAGTCAGACCACAGTTGTAGCACACAGGCGCAGGACGAGGTCGTCGCCGTTCTTCGAAGTGTTCACGTCTGCGAGCGTTCGCGTAAGCCCGAGATTCAATGAAATCAGTTGTCGGTGGGTGGTATGAGCGTACGGAACGGAAACGTTGAGGGTACTGTGATCGCTCGTAAAAAGCCGGACTTGACTGCTGAATACGCCGAGGCCCTGCAACCTCCGTTGCGTTGACGGATGGATGTTCGTAAACTGTAAGCTGTGGGGCAGTGGTGTCCTGCGGGAAATAGGGTGGAGACGTGGCAGCTGCCCGTTCACGTGTCATTTCGCCATGTCTGAGTAACTCTTCCCGAACAATTTGGCGGATGGTTGCCGAAAGGTCAACAGTTGAGGCAGCTTCTATGCTGGCTACTGAGGTGACATTTGCCAGACGACCAAACTTAGGCGCTATTCTGCGCTGCTTCAGGGTTTCAAACGTGCGGCAGTGCCGTACAACGTCAGACACTGAAGTCAGGCTTTCCCTGCTAATAAGGAAGTTGTAAACATCTTCTGCAATTCCCTTCAGCAAATGCCCCACCTTGTCCTCTTCCGACATGCTGGAATCGACTTCCCTACACAGCCTCAAAATCTCTTCAGTATACACGGTGCAGGTCTCACCGGATAGCTGGGCCCTCTGTGCAAGACTCTGCTCGGCAAGCTTCTTTTTTGCAGCTGAGTTGCCGAAACACTTCTTGATTTCTTCAACAAAGCGTTCCCATGTTGTCAGAATATCTTCATGGTTCTCATACCAAACGAGGGCAACATCAGTGAGGTAGAAAACAACGCGTGACAGTTGGGAGGCAGCATCCCATTTGTTGCAGTTGCTTACTCGCTTGAAATGTTTGAGCCATGAGTCCACGTCGTCGTTGGCCCTCCCGGAGAAGGTTCGTGGCTCTCTGTGATACGGCCAAGAACTGCTGGGGACTGGTTCCCGAGCTTCTGTTTCGTCAGGCATGATGGCCAAAGAAGGAGGCAGGCCGGCGAGGCGACGACTCCGGCGAAATCCGAGGGGTAGCGGTCCCGTCGTTGGTTCCTATACCCAGCACCTTCCACCACTCTGTTACGACCTCAGTAGGCGTCTGGGGGTTTATTGATACACGGTTCGAGGGACGAGCCGTATCGGCGCAGGCAGATGATGATGATCTTCTTCTTCCACCCTCCTTGCTTCTTTTTCCTTCTTCGTCCGGCACATACGTGGCGTAACAATATGATGGAAATACGGCAAGTTCAACAAGTTTGACTGGATCTTTAGATGATATTTAATGGCTAACAGCTTATACAAATCCAGCCTCAGTTTCTTTCGCGGAGGTGTACTCTGTCTGGATGTCATGACCATAAGGTGATAACGCATCATAGAAACACACGTGACATCAAGATGAATTCAAAAGCGTGTATACTGTACAATGGCCGTGAAAACAGGTGCACGTTTCCGGAGCACTTCACTGCTTTGTGACTCGCGGTCTTGGCACGTAAAACCCTATAAATTATTATCACATCTGACCGTATCCACAAGAAACGTATTTTAAGAACTACCTTTACTTAAACGGCCCCTAAACCACCCAGAGGCCGAAATTTAGTTCTTGTGTTGCAGTTGTGCACGACTCTACAACGAACGCATAGCCGTGATAATTTTCGAAAACGGTGACGTATAATAGCAAAGTTACACGCATCTGATGACACGAACGAGGCCTTCGCTCGTACCACTCTTCCCTCCGCTATTTTCAGTTCGTCCGCTCACTCCTCATCGTGCGAGGAGAAAGAGCGGCGAGCGTGCGTACATTCGAGCTGACAAACCAGCATTGTGGAGAGAGAAGTGGTTATAAGAGGGAAAAGAAGAGAAAAGTGAGCCCCGTAATTGTCTGCATCAGGGTGCGACACCTCAACAGTAGCTTACCAGGGATGGAGGTGAGGAGGGATTAAAAGGATAAGATTAAAGCTACAGAGAGAGACAAATGCGCTAGGATAGCGAGCGAGGACATATGAGGGATAGGAGAGATCGGAAAGATGGAAACATGGTCACAGGAGTCCGAGGACGGGGCACCACTTGCGAGAGCTCTTGTTGGCGTCAGGAGATGGCGTAGGGCAAGTCCACTAGGTCAGAGCTACGCTGTCGTCGGAGATCGGCGTCAGGAGATGGCGTAGGGCAAGCCCAGTCGGCCAGAGCTACGCTGACGTCGGAGATCGCGAGGGCACAACCGGTCGGCACGGAATCCAGCGAGCGAGTCCAGTATTGTGGGCGACAAGCAGACCTAACGGTAGACGCTGAGGGGCTGCAGAGTGCCGAAAGGCGCGGAGAGAAGACATCGTTCCATTGTGGGATGGCGACGGTATTCAAAACTCGATGGGTGCGTTTTCTGGAAATGTTAATAAACTGCTTAGAGCCCCTTTAAGGCCAATCGTCTTATCCGCTTTTGATGTCTAATTTATCAGTGAATGCAACAAATGAAGTAAAACATTTCGTGCCCTCAATGTTCCACCCAAGTGCCTTTGGTTGCGCTAGCCAGCAGCGTTTGATGAAGTTTCGGTTAAATTTGGTAGACTACGTTAACTTTTGGTCGTCGACTTCCGTAGCACCAGCTACTGTGAATAGGGCCTTCTTAGCTGCACTTCCGTGTACATTACCTCCGCAATGAGCTCCGCTAGTGAGTGTTCGCGCTCTAAAAGTTGATTACGGTGGCTGCGAAGAAACGCATCTTCTGAAATTTGCTCTTCCAGTTGCCATAACTAGCGAAGTTGCTCTCAAGGAAATCGTTCGCTGTTCGAACTAAATCATTCAATTGATTTGTATTAATTGCCCTGACATTTAATTAACCCTAATTGCATACAAACTACATCTGTGTTTCGATATCATATGTGTCATTCACGATATACTATACCCAACACTCCTATGTCGTACTTGGGCCAATACCTTTTTCTCGTGAGTTTTGTGGTTTTCGGACACAGCCAGAAATCTCAACTTCCGGTAGACAAGAAGTGGACCGAAAGTGACTGAGCAAGGAAGGAACATAATGTCTCTAGAAGCTATAGTGCATAGGTAAAGAAAAAAATCGCAGCATATCCACGGAGTGAATGATGGAGAGGGGGCGAAGCATCCGTACGTCCATTCGTTCTTGCTTCCGTGCGTCCGTGCGTGCGTCTGTGTGGCCGCCCGTGCGTCCATCCGCCCGTCCGTGCGTGCGTCTGTTCGTGTGTCCGCACGTTCATCTGCGCGTCCGTCCCTGCGTTCGTCCATGCATCCGCTCCTGCGTCCGCCCATGCGTCCATCCGTCCGTGCAGCCATCCGTGCGTCCGTCCATGCATCTGTATGTGTGTCCGTTCGTCCACCTATTCAACACACTAAGTACCACCATCTCGCATCTTTTCACCATATATTCCTCATATAAAAGCACCGCCATCTAGCGGACATTCCAAGGACTGAACGAGAGGAGACACACGCACACTTTCTTACGGCTTGCGCTTTGTTTCTACTTCCCACCTTTAACCACCTCTAGTTCACTGTATTCATGGCACTGCGGTCCAGCGCTCGCTAAACCTTTCGAAAACCAAGGAGGTTACGCCCAGCGAGTATAACGTAGCAACCCTTTCTTGTCAGATAGTGCTCAATGTACATGCCAATGGCTGCTAAGGGGGAATGAGAGGAGAATTCGGCTTTTAGTTAACGCACACGCTGCGAATTTTTTATTGTTCAACAACGCACAGAAGAAATCTTCCACCGGCACCACCTTGGAGGTCAAAATGTAAGACTGGTTACACACTACTACTACGACTACGAGGGACGAAAGGGTGCCGCTTTAAGGAGCTTCGCCCCTAAAAAGCTTGTGCTTACCGTTTATCCGTGTCCCTACGGCCGCTTTTCGCGTAAAGCTGCTGGTCTTTGCGTCCAAGTGGTGACTGCTGCAGATGCGACGGCACGAGCACCCTGCGTTCGAAGCTGGGCTGGGCGAAAATCTTCGGCTTTTCTCGGACGTCGTCGATTGTGGGCTTGACGCTGGACTCGGGCTTGATCTCGGGCTCAGCCTTGCGTTCCTTATTTTCGGGCTCGGTTTCAGCGTCCTCGAACGACCGCTTCCCCGGGGACACAGCGCTCTCCACCGTGTACGGTGACGTGGTTCCGGACAGAATGTTTGTCGTTCGCGTGGCTTCCGTGTCTCGAAGTGGCCTTCTCGTTGCCAGGTTGTCAGGGTGCGTAAAAGAAATATAGAAGATTAGTAGCCCTTCACCAATGCGGAAAATTGGACAAATAAAAGCTTTGCGTCTGTGGTCCTGCACGTACTACATTTTTTTTCTCTTTTTTTCGCACTGCCCAACGCTCCCTCCAAACTGTTTCCTTTCTCCATGCCGTGAATCGGACCATTACCCACGTGCATATCAGTGCAACCCTGAAGATTGGTACAAGTAAAAACGATGGTCATGCGTTAATTGATACTCAATAATTGTAGTAGTTTAACGTCCCACAACCGGCGTCTCTCATGGTTATGAGAGACGCCGCAGTGGAGGGCTCCGAAAATTTCGACCACTATTGGTTCTTTAATGTGCACCTAAACCTAAGCACACGGACCTCAAGCATTATCGCCTCCATAGAAATTGTGGCCGCCGCGGCAGGGATTCGATCGCGCGACCTGCGGGTCAGCATACCGAGTGCCTTAGCCACCAGACCACCGCGGCGGGTTTTAATTCGTGCTAAGGTGAAAATGAAATTATGTGGCCGCGTGAAGTGACAAGTGACCTCGATAGAAGAGCAGATTTCCATGTCGAAAACGATTAATCGTCTACAAGCCCACGATCGGACAAAGAATGAATTACTGGAACATGGCCCATACGAATACGCATGTGAGGGGCGCCTCTTCGAGGGGGCATTTGTGTACAACCAGCATTTCTGTGCTCTTTCCTTAACCAGTATTTCTTTTTCTTTTTTGTAACTGTGCCTCATCTAAATGTAACTAATTATAGCTTCGCTTAAAAATGAAACGCCGTTCTTTCCTAACTGGGGAAAAATGGTGATGTCACGTCCTATGCAATGCAAACAGTTAATTTTGTGGCCGAATAAAGCATGAAACGAATAGTACCGCTACCGCATTTGATGAAAAAAAAACGAATATTCTAGCAAGCGATTTGAAAGTCTCGCTCTTCGACTCGGCGGGTCTGTATACCTAATCGTCGATTCCGTTTCCAGGTCCGTTTAAGCTGGATGTCCCCGAGCCCGACGTGGGCAACAGAATCGGGCCGCGTGCTACACTCTCAGAGATGCTCGAAGGCAAAAAGCCTGCCACCCACTTGGTAATGCGTTAAGTGATACTGTTGAGGAACAGATTCCGTGCAAGGCATAACAGTCCGTATTGCGAGACACATGCATAAAAAAACCTTGAAGTTGATATCGATTGTATAGTCGCCACCCATTCTACCCGTGAAGGCAATCGATGATGTCGTCTGTATGGCGTTACGAATTATGGCGATGTGCGACGTCATGATGGTGTCATCTGCAATCACGCGCATAGAATGACGGTCGCTTTTCGGCTTTTATGTTCATCCGCCTTAATTCGGAGCGCCCATTACACCGTCTCTCGTAACCCGTGTAATAAATTCGCAATATCGAAATCTATCATTTGGTGAGTGAAGTACACTGACCTGTGCGCAGTGTCCTTTTCGGTGATCTTACTCGGGGGGATCACTTCCTCGGAGCGCTGCTTAGGCCAGGAAAAAGAGGCGCCCACTTCGCTCGCTGTTTCATTGAAGGAGGGATAACCGACGCAACTGTCCGAGCTTTCACTGCCCCCTGTCAATGGGACCGTCTGAGCGGCTGGAAGGAAAGAAAAAAAATTAGGAGCCCTTTCCCAGTCTGGAAAATTGGTGCAAGCGAGGTTCGGCGTTAATCACATGTCAATGTATAAAGCAACATTGCGCCCTCCCCCGAGCCACAGCAGCCCTCCTCCTTATGTCAATGTATGGGGCTCACATTGCGCCTCCCCCTTTTGGTAACTAGGGGGGTGCCACCCCCCTCTTCAGACGACTGTGGTCACGCACACGGACGTCCTCCCTATCATGTCAATGTATGGGGCCCACTTTGCGCCCCCCTCTTACGTAACTAGGGCGAGCTGCCACCACCCTGTCCCCTCACCCCCTCTGCGAATGCCTATGGCCACGCGCATGGATGCCTCCCTTTCATGTCGATACATGGGGCTCATTTCGCGCGCTCCTTTTAGGATGAGCAGCCCCCTTGTCCCCCCCCCCCCCCTCGAACGCCTATGGTCACGCGCACGGACCTCCCTATCATGTCAATGGCTCACTTTGCACCCTTCTCTTAGGTAACTAAAGCAAGTGGCCACCCTCCTGCCCCCCCCCCCCCTCTGCGAACGCTTATGGTTGTAGAGGGCGTGTGACATACGTCACTAAAGTTGTGTTGGTTCTAGGGCTCCTTCTATCGGAATATGTACATAAAGGATGATGTACGAATAAACGGGGTCAGTTCTGTTGGGGACGCGGAGCATGCGTCTCAAAAGTCATTACTGGTGCTCTTGGGCTTTGGCGTGTAGTCATTACCGGTGCTCTTAGGCTTTGGCGTGTGTCTGTCCGCTTTGGCTCGAACGCGCCCAACATACCGAATCATCACGTGCATAGACGTTCCTTCCTACACAACACTGTTTAGGTGTTCATCGAGAAGCGGAATAAGTCAGGCGAATTAGAAAGCGATGCTCCAAGTTTCGTCGTAACAATTAAACTATACTGAACAGCAACAATGACGTCAGAATGAACAAATTTATCATAATCACCTGTTCGTTCCCTGGGGGACCCTGCTGCCTGTCGCGTCGATGATGCTGAAGGTCTTGTGGGAATGTCCGAGGTAGCCTTCGAAGGTCCCACGAATGGTCTTTTGAACAATTCGTCGTGTGGATCATGGCCGGGTTCCTTTAGAGCTTGCTGGGGATACCTTTTAGAAGCATCTTTTAAAGGTTTCTGAGACGGTTGCTTAGAAACCTCCCTGGCAGTTCCCTGCGAGGTATCCGATCCTGGTCCATCGAACCGTTCTTTCAACATCGTCTTAGCATACTCGTGTGTCGGTTCGTTGGAATGTTCTTCAGGTAGTTCCTTGGAATGCCCCCTACAAGACTGCCTCGGAGGTTCCTTGGAACGGCTGTCGTGTGTCTCTTTAAATTTTTCTCTTGAAATCACCGCGGCAGGTTGGTTACAAGGTCCCCGAGACGGTTTCTGCATATATTTCTTAGATCCCCTCAAACTTTCAGACATCTCGTTGGAGTATTTCTTAGCAATTATCGCGGACGCATTCTGTGCCGTTCGCGGCACGTATGGTATTCCCAGCTGCGACAAATGGCGCGGTGGCCATTGTTCGCTCGGCACTTTGACGAAAGGCGAGCAGTTGATGGATGCGCTGGCCTTCGACGACTGCTTACTGACGGAATCTGGCGACTCGAGTACTTCGGGCGCGGTTTCGGAGACTGGAGCCAACGCTGACGAAGGCAACGACCCGCGGCCACTGGATTGTTCTGCATGTCGGCGAAATTAAGAACTTGGAATCACGTCCTAACCACTTTTTTTGCCATATAATATCTGTACATGGGGCGTTTTTTTTAGGATAATACATTTTTAATCGATGACAGAAGTCATGTCGTTTCCGGATGTGAACGCGATCTCGAGGTGGCAATACTTGATCGCAAATAAAATGACATTGACTGGACTAATTGAAGAAATCTTGTTAACTAACTTTTTAATTATATGCTTCAGGTCAGTCCTTTATATTAGAAATTTGCCGCACGTGCAAACTTAGGTCACGCCCAGTTATGAGAAAATACTAAAGTTACATGTAATTCGAAATGTTCATCGAATTTTAAGGGTGATATCAAGAATGGCGGTTCGTGAAAAAAAAACAAGAGCTGACGGGATATTGAAAAAAAATGAGATAGATCGGACGCTACGTAAATTGGAGAACAGTGTTTTTTTGTTTTTTGTTTTTTGCCAATATCTTGTTTTTTGTCGGTATCGCACAATAAACGAGACTTGCCGATACTTCGGGTATATGGTGCTCGGCAGTTTCGAATTGAAGTGCACTAGTCCATTATAGGTTCGGTTCGGATTCGGCCTTCTCACGGCTATAAAAAGTTTAGCAGCAGAACTTGACCGGGAGTACTAAACCTTACCGCGCGCCCCTACTTTTTCGTCACGTATCGGGCCTACACACTATAGGCCACAATCTCGTTGTGCAACACCGCCTCAACGACGTGCCCCATTCCCAGGAAGGCTCCGTTCCAGCGGCCTTCATCCACCACGTATAGCGACTGGAAAGTCTACGGCCGTTAGGCCTAGCCGGCTCGGGCGTGACCCGACGGTAATTACCTTTGGTGGACCCTTTGTCGCGGTTCCTCGACACCGTCGTGGGTGCGGTCTCGTACGAACTCGTCGTCGTCGATGTGTCCAGAGTTTCGACCTTCTTCATGGTAGGTTGGCTCGCCGGTGACTTTCCTCGCCAATCATCGGAACGTAGTTGTTGTTGTTGTTGTTCTCCTATTGTTAGTGGCGCATACCCACTGTGGGGGATTGGCCAAGAATCGAGTGGTTTTAAAATTTACTGTTCAGATTTGGAATGATGGATGCTTAACAGAAAGATTACTGATAGCCTAGGAAAGTGTGTTGCTTAATGTAATGCATGCAAATATTTACATAAACGAATTTATTCTTATAATAGAGCAATAGTCTGATTTATACGTATATAATTATGTGGACATGTTAGGATAATGAAACTGGTTAATTAGTCAACCTATTAGTTTCATCAATATAGTCCCGCACGGCCGCGCATACTGTCGCATTAGAGAAACCAGAAATGGAAGCTACCGAGTACTGTGCCGTGCGCACGTGCATAGATGATGATGTTGATGACGATGCATCGAAGTGTATACAAGCACGTGGGCCTAAAACGGGGACAGCGGTCGCGAGAATCAGGAGCAAAACAAAGGGAGGAAGAATGGTAGCTAAAGACGCTTTTAAAACGGCAGCATTGTACTGACATTGCCGATTCCAGGCCGAGCGGACTGTATCGGGAGGTCCCGATGGAGTTATCGAATTTGGGCCTCCTTATGTATACTGAACATATGTAACATTCTTGTATCTGTTACAGTAAAAATTCTTGATTGAATAATCAATTAATTGATTGATCAGTAACGTTTTTAATCATTTATCAATTGATTGATTGATTGATTGATTCCATTCTGCGAAGGCTTAGGATAAGCGAACCTTTTTACCGCACAACATGCAGGTGACACAAAGCGCCACAGTTGTCCCTGTAACATCCGTATTAGCACTTTTAAAAATTCACACTGTATGATCCGCCCGAATCTTGGCTGATATCCTGGTGTGAATACGTGCAAATCATTCCAATATCATCATCATCATCGTCGTCGTCGTTGTCGTCGTTTGGAGTTGTTGAAGCGCCAAGGCAGAAACGGCCAACCGTAGAAGAAGCAGAAGTGGCGATTCGCTCGAGCGGGGGCGAATTCGCCAGTCGCCCTGCTGAATCGGTACCACTGGAGTGTTTCTTCAAGAACGGCGTAAGCAGTTTGCCTGTCGCGCTTGTGCCCACTGATGGCGGAACCATTCGGTTGAGTGAAACGGAGGTGTTCCAAGAAGAACTTCGCAACATAAGCGGTCATTTTCTGGACATCTCGGAGGTGAGGCGTTTCGGCAAGACTGGCATGCTATGCAGATCTTCAAATATTCAATGCTTAACAGACTTACTGGCCGCCACGAGATTTGCGTTCATTGCTGTTCGCGCTTTTATCCCCCCTCATCTTGCTTGCGTGAAGGGCATTGTTCGTGGTGTTCCAACTAACATTAGTCCTGAAGCATTCTTAAAGATGGTCTCTCCGGCTGGCGTGACATCTGTCTACAGATGCACCAGACCTGTAGGTGATACGCGAGTCCCTACTGAAAGCGTCATCGTTACCTTTGCTGGTCTCAGACGCCCCTCTGAGCTGAAGGCCTGGCCTTATCTATTCCGTGTAGAGGCATTGACACCTCGCCCACTGCAATGCCGTAACTGCTGGCGATTTGGACATAGCGCTAATGCTTGCAGGTCCTCATTGAGATGTGCGAATTGCGGTGGGGCACATGCCGCATCAAATTGTCAGGAAGACAACTGCAGGTGTTGCCTATGTGATGGAGCACACACAGCCACGGACAATAGCTGCCCTGCTCGAGAACGTGAAACACAAATTCTAGACATAATGGAGAAACGCCGTTGTTCTCGGTCTGAGGCAACTTCTTTAATTAAAGAGCGCGAAGTGGGGTACGCTGCTGCTACGTCACGCCAGTGTGGGTCAATTGAAGCGACGGTCGCTTCCGCAGTGTCGGCAGCGATAGATAAGGCCATGCCGATGATTATGGAACGGCTTTTCAACACCTTTGCTGAAGGTCTGACCGAGATGCTCGCCGCCAGGTTAAACAGCCTTATTCCCTCCTTCGCTGCACACACTGTCACGGTCCAGGGTGAAGCTGAGCACCTCGACAATGAACAAAATAATCGCCGTCAAGAAGATGTTAACCCTGAAACGCTCGTCAGCACTCAGTCGCCTACCCCTGTGGGGCCCAGTGGGTCGTTTGGTGACATGAGGCTTGGTAATATCACTCATAAACGACGCAATGCTCCATTGTCTCCAACCAATTTGCCAATGTCGAAACCAAAAAAAGTTATTACTGATACCAACAATGAGCAGGACGTTTTGCGTTCTGCAGTAGAGTCAACTATATTAAGTTCATCATAGCGCCTGTAAAAGTTCTTCAGTGGAATTGTCGCTCCGTATCTTCCGCTTACATAGATCTTATTTATCTCATACAGCAAACAAATCCTAGTATAATTTTACTTCAAGAGTCTTGGCTTTCAGTAAACCAAACATTTACTCTGAAATATTTTCGAACATTTAGACTGGATCGGCCAGGTAGAGGAGGTGGATTATTGGTTCTAATATCTTCAAAAATGTGTCATCACGTTTCTGTAAATTTTGAACATATTTGTCCGGATTGTGAATTGTTAGGATTAGATTGTTTGTTACCTAACTCCAACAGGATTACAGTGATTAATGCGTACTTTCCTAATGGAGTAAGACGCACTGATCACCTAGACTGTGTTATCAAGAATTCTTCGTCAAATTCAATTTTATTGGCTGGGGATTTTAACTCGCATCACACCTCTTGGGGGCTTAAAACAGATAGCTGTGGCAAAAGATTGTGGAATTGGTTGCAGGATAATAATTTTCGCTGCCATAACTCTGGACAAGTTACCTTTCTACGCGGGATAAGCTCATCAACATTAGACCTAACATTTTCTTGTGGCCAGTTTATGATTTCATCGTGGGAAACGTTTGATAATGGGACGAGTAGTGATCATGTACCAATTACCTATGAAATAATGCTACCACAACTTACCTCTGCTATCCAGCAACAACGGTTCACCAACTATAAAATTTATAAAACTGTTTTAAACTCCGCGCTCTCGTCATTGAGAGGACGCGTCGGACAGCAACGAGCTGCTTCAGTCGTAGCGTGTCTAAGTGACTCTATCCAGCCGGCAGAGTTTTCTGTTAAGTACGGCAGCACACCGTCAAATTCAGCTTGGTGGAATGAAGATTGTACGCTTGCGTATAGGCGACGTAAAGCTGCTTGGAAACGTTTACGCCACAACCATACTCCAAAAAATTGGGTTGACTATAAGTTCCACGCAGCGCTGTTTAAACGTACAGTTGCAATAGCTAAAGATAAACACAATTCTGACTTACATTCGCGTTTATCAAAACCCGATAAAAGATCTGCCCTGTACAGGTTTCTACGGAACAAAAAATCGACGAAGGTACCAGCATATTCGCATTCAGTAGTGCTGTCTCCTAAAGAGACAACAGATTTGTTAGAGGGCATCGCGAAAGGACTTGAAGCGCGTTTCGCTTCGTCATGCTTGAGACCTGTGACATTCAAAAGCGCAACCTCGGACTTTCGGGAAGTCACTATGGCTGAACTGGCAGATGTGATACTAACTGTAAAGCAAGCAGCTCCCGGTCCAGACCAGATTACAAACTCTATGATTAAATTGATATTTAATTCCCATCCCGAGGAGCTTTTGAATATTGTTAACTGCTCCTTACAGCACACATGGATTCCAAGCGCATGGAAAGTTGCTAAAGTTGTGTTGCTGCGAAAAAATCCAAGCCTCGGATATGTCCTGGATAACATTCGGCCAATTTCGCTTACTTCAAACCTAATTAAAATAATTGAAAGAATTCTTCATAGAAGGCTCAGTGAATTCATCGCTCGTCAGGACATTCTTTCACCAAGGCAAGTAGGATTTAAACAGGGGTGCTCTATATGGTCGGCTCATGTTGATTTGGAAAGCCGAATCCGCCTTGCAAAAGTATCTGGTGAGCTTTCTGCATTAGTCACGTTAGATATCGCAAAAGCCTACGATAGTGTGGAATACAGTACATTAATTTCAAGATTAGTGGACTGTGAGGTTCCCAAGTACATTATATCTTGGGTTCAGGAGTTTCTCATTGAGAGACAATTCTTTTGTTGCCACGAGGGAATTACTTCTGCCTCATATAAGCAAACAAGAGGTGTTCCGCAAGGATCAGTCCTGTCACCTCTTTTATTTAATATATTATTATCATCTATTCCCGTTCATAAAAATGTTCCTCTTTATGTCTACGCCGATGATATTGCTTTTTTCTCGTCATCCCGAGATATCAATAGTTTATATCAAATCTTGCAGTCATATTTGAGTGAGCTTGAGGTATGGCTTGGCGGGCTGTCTTTTTCACTTAATGTTAGTAAATGTGCTCTGCTTGTATTCCCTCTATCCGTTCCCGTATTTCTTTCACTGCATTATCGAAATGATCCGATTCCACAAGTAACAGCGCTAAAATATCTTGGTATTATTTACGTGGACAATTTAAATTGGCACCAACAAATAGAATCAAACACCCGTAAAGCAGAAAGCGCCGTAGGATTGCTCCGCCGGTTTTGCAATAAGAATTCAGGGATGCGCAGGGATACGTTACTTATGATATACAAACTTTACGTACGCCCAATTCTGGAGTTTGGCTGCGTTCTGTTTTCTGGAAGTGCTGAGTACAAATTAAGACCACTTATATTGTTAGAAAGGCAAGCTCTGCGGCTGTGTCTCGGACTACCTAGGTGTGTAGCGAATAGCGTGCTTTATTTGGAAGCTAGAATTATTCCACTTGATGCTAGATTTCGACAGCTTACTGTGCAAACATTTTTAAAACTTTACGATGCACCCCTCTTCTGTTCTCAGACAGTGTTCATCAAACATCCAGTTTCTTTCTTTCAGCGCCCGTGGTCTCGTTATCAAAGACCCCAAGTCATTTTCGTCGAGTCTCTGTTATCAAATCTTAACGTTTCCCTCCGGCATTTAACTCCCCAAACCCAATGCTCGGTGCCAGTTGACTTAATTTTCGATGATATTTTTCCAAAAAATGCCAAGTTACTTCCAAAGCATGTTCTGGAGGGCCTCCTTCAAGACCATCTAAGTCATTTTCCTAAATACGTAGTAATTTCGACGGACGCAACGCAAAATCTTCAGAAGGCTGGAGTAGGTATTTTTTCTCATCAGCTTAATTGGTCTTTTGCGCTCCGATTGCCTGACTTCACACCAATTTATCTCGCAGAATTCCTGGCTATTACATTGGCTCTTCGAAAACTAAATTATCAGCAATCAAAAGCTATTATTATTTCGGATTCTTTGTCTGTATGTACACATCTAACGTCCGCAAAGAAGTCTCCTCTTCTCAGGATATTTTGGTCTCTCGTACCGCATAGCCTATCAGAAGTTCGGTTTATTTGGGTCCCCGGGCATGCTGGAATTGAACTAAATGAAATTGCTGATTCGCTCGCTTCGGCATCTTTAAATTTCCCTGTGGTGCCAGTAGCTCCACAGTTTCCTTTTATTACTGCCGAACGATTCAAACGCCTGTTAATCTTAAAAATGAACGAAACGTCGCTTCTACAATCTGAAGAATTTCGGCACTTGCAATTCACATGGAACACCGCAAAATGCCTTTCCCGTCAATGTGAGGTGACCCTCACAAGCTTTCGCTGTAGAATTCCTCTGTTAAATTTTTATCTCAACAAATCAGGATTTTCATTAACTAACCTATGTGTAGTTTGCAATGAACCGGAAACAATAGATCACTTTCTTCTCACATGCCGCCGCTTCGCCTCACTGCGCCGAATAATTCTTGAAAGACCGATTGGTATGCTCGGATTGCCAGTCAATACATCCACCGTATTATCGTTTGGAGCCAGTCAGTTGGGTGTGGGCCACAGTGCTATTCTGTCAGCGCTACATAAATTCATTCAGGCAACCGGAAGGATACGCTGCTAGTGGTACTGCCAGATATATCCAATTCTTTCTTCCCCTTCCTCATTCTTGTTAATTCGTTTTATATATTCTGTTTTATCGTATTCTTCTACAATTTTATCACGTTTTTTTTTTTTCAAAGGAACATTATTATTGTTTCTATCTAATTTCTCTTTATTTTTTTAGCAAGCGTTATAAAAATTATCTATCATGAGGTACAGTGTGGCCAATCCCCCATGTGGGTATGAGCCAAAATCTCCTAGGAGACAAGACAAGACAAGACAAGACAAGACAATTCGTACGTCGAACCGCTACGTTCACGGTCTCGCAGCCATGAACGACCAGGCCGACGCGCAGGACCCCTTCATGACTGCGCAAAGCAATCTGCCCCCGGTGGGTGCTGAAACACACGGCCAAGTTGCTGGGCCTGCTGTGTACGATGCCGCCGAGGCAAGAAAGATCGCCGCGATCGAGAAGCTCATCGCCACGATTGAAGCCGGTGGGTGCTCGCGCCGCGGAAATCTTCCGAACGTGCTTTAGGACCATCAGAGTTAGGCAGCGTAAGGCCGCGTTCACACTGAGCATTCCGGCCGCCGAAAGTGCTCCGAATCCGGTTCGGTGGCGGCGAGATCCGCCGAAAGGGCCCTCTCCGCGCCGATCGCTCCCGGACCGATTTTTGCGGCGTCTACCGCCGAATCGGTCACCGCGAACCAATAGGAGTGCTAGTCAAGGAATTTTGAAAAATGGTGGCCAAGCCCTACTCACTTGTTATGCCGCAGTGCACGTAACTGAATGTTGAAACCAACGGGAGTTTAACCTACTCTGTGCCTACTTCGCGTCCGTATTTCGTGGAAGAGGTGACCGAGCTTGCTGTTGGCGTGACCGAGCTTGTTGCGGTCTTGCAGAGCAAAACGAACCGACCAACGCCGCTGGCGTCGGTGGTTTGTCTGCTCTTCGTGCATTACAAGACAGCCACTTGCCAGCAAAGTAAGCAGTACTGTCTTTTCTTGCTTGTTGCGTACGAGAATCGTCGAAGTATACACCACCGGATAGCGTAGTAGTGTTTGCGAGCCGCGACAACAACCGGGTGTCAGCGCATCCATCCCGCGTTCTCCCCGTAGTAGATGGCATATTCGGCGGCGCGGGGCGCGTCCAGTGCGAACGATGCTGCGTTTCGGCGGCAGGGGAATTTCGGTCGCTGTAGAAAGCGGATTTTTCAGTGTGAACTAGGCTTAAGAGTACATGTGACAGTCTTAATAATATTCGTACTACTGGTCAACAGTCCTGCACTAAAAATCGCTCAAGGTTTATCCAACATTCAATACAATATAAACACTAGTGAAAAGTTGATATCACACAGGAGGAGGTACCAAAGTAAAAACTGTCAGGGGGACCTTGTATTGACATGTGTATAAAAAATTAAACAAAAATTGACACAACTAAATGCTGTTTCACACGCGAGTGTTTTTGCCCCATTAGCGGAGCGGCATCCGTCGCACGAACCCGAAACCGGTTTATAGAGCATCTACTAGACGCTCTGGTCGGCATCGCCGGAGTTGGGAAAATGAGCTCGCGACATCCTCTGGGAGTGTCCAGCACTATTTGGCAAAACGAGAGACGCGGCCTCCAATAAGGGCATTCGGCAGCGTTGGCGGACCGCGCTGCTCATCTCAGGACTAGATAATCAACTCTGGGCGATCCAGCGGGCCAAAGAAGCTGCTGCGAGACATGGTCTCTCAACCAGCACCTAGACGGGAATCCAGCCCGGTAACCTGCAGGAACTGAATAAAGTTGTTCACTCACACAAGGTTGACCAATGGGGAGCAGTGACGTGAGGAGCACGTGACTGCACAGGCGGAGTCCAAGAGTGGTTGCGTGTACCGCGAGGAATGCGCTCCGACTCTTCGGGCAACACAACCCGCTCCTCTTTCCGCTTCTCTTTCCGCTCCTTTTTCCGCTCCTCTTTCCGCTCCTCTTTCCGCTTCTCTTCTGCGTTTCTCATCCTCCTCCAAAACTCTGCACCATGCTTCTCCAAAGGCTACAGAAGTACAGTGGCTAGAATAGTTTTAGCCACTGTAACAGAAGTAAGCGTCTCCTCTTTCCTCACCTGGCTATTACCCACAAGCAACGCGCCCGCCCCATCAGAGCGGCGGGCGTCGCGCAAAAGCGGCACATGTGGATTGAACTCTCCGTTCGCGCGTCCAGCTCATTGCCACGACCGCCGCCACACACTGTTGCTCGCATGGGAAACAGGCTTTAGGAGGGAAAAAAAGGGGTCTGTCTATTCTCCCGGCAACCGGGATGATTGTTCATAAAAATTTCTCCCGGCAGTCGCCTCCCATTGCCTCTGATATGCAACGTGAGTAACGCGAATTTTTTTTTGTATTATTCCTTCGGCAACCGGGAGAACTTGACCTAACCTAACCTAAAGCACGCTAGGCCTCATCTGTCCACTCTGTCCCGCAGCTGCCAGTTTTTCCTCTTCTCCCCCCCCCCCCAGCAGTAAGTCACGTGACATATGAGAGCCAATGGGAGACGACTGCCGGGAGAAATTTTTTATGAACAATTATCCCGGTTGCCGGGAGAATAGACACAGCAAAAAAAACAGCAAGTGAATAAAATAAAACGAACATAATGAAAGCTGTTATTCAAACCTATTGCAGTTAAGAGTAATACATTTCAGTAAAAGTACACCAGTTTATAGGACAACTAAAATAATTAGGTAAGATAACACCTTAACACATACATATCACTAGCACAGTTTAAAAGAGAGCATATTCGACAAAGATTTGTCTGGCTAGGAAAAAAATTATGCGAATAAGATACTGTCCAGCCACTTTCAGCCCAAAGTTTCTATGCTAAATATCCCGACGTTTCGGAACCGATTTTCGCGTTATTCATTTCATGACCAGCCAGAGATATATATTTGTAAAACTATCTTACCCCCTCGTACTAATTTTGGTCTGCACCGAGCTAAAGAGGTGATCATTAGAACACCCAGGAGTAGGTAGCTAGATAGATAGATACGTAATAGAAACGCTCGAAGTATCTGCAGTACACAAATAAATGCTTCACATGAAAAAACAAAATATAAGAGGATTGGATTATAACGCGCTGCTCAAACACAAAGAAGTAGTAACTGCGACAGTTCTTAGTTCGCGCTTGTCCTGTGTATACCTGTGCATTCTCTATTAGCGTCCTTCCTTGTGTTTAAGAAGCGCGCTGCAAGTGTCCGAGCTGCGGTGGTCGTTACTTCGCGCTCGTCCTGTGTAAGTGTTTTTTTCGTGCATCTTCAGCAGCGGCGTGCTGTAAGTGTGGAGCTACTTGCCGTTCTTGGTAGGACATTGTGATTTGTTGCTATCGCATTCATTGCTTCACTTTTGCGGCGAAATCCTGACTCCGTTAAAGGGTCACGACTACCGATTTCTGATTTTAATCCGTGTTACCTGGGTTTATCCTTGTGGGTTCGCGAACAAGCTGGCGAAATTTTAGCGCATTTGGCTTAGCACTGAACTTGTAATTGAATATTTTCGTATAAAAGTGAGTGGCCTCAGAGTTTCAGCGTGAGCGAAGACGTAACAATGTGCTTGTTTAGCGAGCGTGTACACTCCGACGAACGTTTTTGTTCTGCGCTCAGATGCGCATGAAATCAAACTATTTCAGCTTTCTTCAGCTCGGCGTCGAAATGAAACGTTTTGCGGCGGCTAAAGCTTTGAAACTTCATGTGCTAGATCTATAGGGCATCCACAGATGACGGTGTACTTTGTTTTCACTTATCGATTAGAAGCTACGTGGGACCGAGCAGATGCCTTCTAAATCTATCATCACGATGTTTGGTGCGTTAATCTCTGGCGTCTCCACCCACACTTTCTTTTCGAACGTTTTCTCGCCTAACCAAACGTCGCGTCGCGGTAACATCGGCGTTTTCTAGATTGGGGAATTGTAAATTGCTAATACGCTGAAAATTGTTCTCGCTCTATGCGTAAAATCGTTCCTACTCCACTCCCCCCCCCCCTTTTTTTTTTGTCTACAGAGGATAATCTCGAGTATGGCAGAGCTGGTCCGCCGCCGCCGCTCAGCGGACACACGGCCTCCGATCGGCGTTCTCCGGCCACCGGGCCGCCACACTTGCCACCCGCAGCGGAAGAGAAGGGCGAACCCGCGTTTTCCACGAGACCATTTGCACACCCGATGCCTCCCGGTGAAACTGCGACATCGGCTCATCCGAGGGCGCCGGCAGGGCCTCCCACCCACATTAATCAGCCCAGCCAGGCATTTCCACACAGGGAAGCGCCCAACGGGCATCCAGATCATCTACCAACTGGCCCAAAAGACCACTCTACTGAAGGTATATACAACTACAACTACGCTTGAGATGATAAAACCCAATAAATGGGTAACAAAATGGCTCAGCAGAAATCAAAACGTGGCCGCAGTAGTGAGTGTGTTGTAGATAATTATGAAGGGAAACGGGAAATATTGATTAAGAAACAATAGGTGGGTCCTTCTGGGAAAGTGATTTCTATAGGGCAGCACTGCTATTGACTATTTAATGAAGTACACGTGTTGGCGGACACACGCAAGCCTCTACGAGACAAGCAAGCGATGTATGGGATGTCTGCGCGAATAGGTCTGGATATATCGTTCGTCCTGTACGTATAACATCAACAGAAGACGAACGTTCTATTTCTTTCCGAACGTCCCAAGGAGATCCGTCCCATTTCTCTCCGACGTCTTGAAGAGACAAAAGTGTGAGAAAAGGGCTCATGCCTTTCCTGGGTCATGCTCCCTTGCAGGTAATCGAACAGAAGGTGTACACATGGGCGTGGTCCCCGGCCACGGTTTGGACGCCTGGCCTCCTCCTGCGGAGACAGTAGGTGGGGCCGAAACTCTGCTTTCTGCTGAAGCCGAGCACCACATCGTAAAAGACGCCCGCGAAAGGACCTCCGACGAAAAGACCCGGGACGCGCTAAGGTGACCGCCACATGGCGTTACGGGCTTTTGGAGAACTGTTTCTTTGCTAAACCGCGGAGCTGTTTTATGGCCGGGACAAACTGCAGATGAGTGTCCGAGTTGCGTGTCGCGCTCCAGTTTCCAGATACACCCATAGAGGGCGTAGCTACCTCGATCGCGTGGGAGCAATGTTTAGACAAAATAGTAACAGGATATGACGACAATAGTGCACCTCGAGACTGTCTCAGTTGACGGCACCTCAGCATCCGTTTAAGGGATGAAGTTGACGGCACCTCAGCATCCGTTTAAGGAATGAGATAAAGGTAGATTTGAAGAAAATTTAAAGAAAGAAAGAGTATTGGTTAAAGGGGGCTGCGGACGACCAACCGTCAATCGACAGCTCCTCCGTGTGACCCTCTTTCGCGAACGAGGCGATAGCCAGCCGCACAAAGGAACGGAGAAGGGCGCGGCTCTTGCATAAGCAGGAACTGAAGTCGGGTTTGGCAGGTACTGCAATTTTTCGCACTTGCCACCCCCCTCCCCTTTTTTTGTTGTCTACAGAGGACGATCTCGAGTATGGCAGAGCTGGTCCGCCGCCTCCGGTCAGCGGACACACTTATTCGTTCGTATATACACTACAAATAACGTAATCACTAACTACATTAATGAAAACTTACAAAAATTGATGCCAAAGAAGGGATATGGAATATTATTAGCAGTAATTTTATTTAAAGGTGTAGAAAGAAAAATGTGGACGAAAAGAGAACTTGCCACCAGCAGTGACCGTCCACTTTTATTTCTTTACGTCTACGTTACAATAACTTCTAATAACATCCCCTATAATTTCCTTGGTGTCAATGTCTGGTAGTTCTCATTCATACTTTATCTAACAACGAAAAATAGCACGAACACTCTCACGACATTACAAAACATCACACAAAACTACAAAATGGCTCAGCAGAAATCAAAACGTGGCCGCAGATTTTCACAGACAATCACGAAGTGAACCATTGTTTCTACAGATTGTACAATTGAGGAAACTGGAGCAGGGCATTTTTCTTTTAGATTCAGAGTTCGTGATCTACAGTTTCCTAGCCGCTTAGTAGGCACAGATGCTATTTACCGACAGGACCCGCAAAAGCGTACGTGTAGCAGCAGCCGGCGCCAGTCTCCCGCCAAAACGATTTTCTGATCAGTTGCGAAGCTTTTGTTCCGCTAAGTTTAATTGAATTTCTTAACTTAAGTAGCTGCCGCATTACGAACGAATGGATTACATATTATTTATGAATATTTTTCATTTGAAGGTGTTGAAAAATCTCGCGTTTGGTTGATTGCAGAACGCGAGATCACGTGGACCGAGAAGACCCTTCAAGCTCAACTAGACACACCAGCAGTGGATTCGGTAGCTATCCGCCACCGAAGAGCGACGGACCGGCGCCGCAGTCTTCTACAACAGACTTCGTCAGTGGTAGGTCAAGGAGTGCGACTCCAGAAGACCACAAGACCGGCTCGGTCAAGCTTGATGCGACGCCTACCAGTGACAAGAAAGAGGCCACCGAAGAACGCACACCACCGCCCACTGTGGCTGCCTCGCACTCGCCGCCTCATGGAGGCGGGAAGGAAGCCGCAGAGAAATCGCCTAAGGACCATAAGCACTCCAACTGGTTGACCAAGTGGTGAGTCTCTTGAACTCAAGTACTACCGTCCACTCATTCATTAGTGTGTCCGCCAAAATATGTAGACGACTTTATCGTGTGGTTTGAATAACCCATTACGGTGGCCTAATAATCAAAATAGGAGACAAGCACAAAACCTCCGCCTCCTGCAAACGAACACATTTGAGCATTTACAGAGGACCCCCGCTTGCGTGTGGCAGGGGTCCCAGCACGTGCTTTGTGGCTGTGCGGGTAGCGCGTGGAACAGCCCTAAAGGCTTGTGCACGCGCTACCCGCACAGCCGCACCGCACGTGGCGGGGCACCTGGCGCACTCTAGCGGAAGGCGAAAGGGCGTCACCGATTCACTCTTTTGCCCTCCTCTTAAGTACGGCAGGTATCCCACCACGTGCGATGCAGCCGTGCGTGTAGCGCGCGTGTACAGGGCTTTAGGACCGTTCCACGCGCTACCCGCACAGCCGCAACGCACGTGCCGAGACCCCTGCCGCACGCAAGTGGGGGACAAACAAGCCAATTGACGACGCTTTTTCACCCTCTGCTTGGGTGTGGCTGGTTTACCGGCACATGCGTAGCGGCTGTGCGGGTAGCGCGTGGAACGGCCCTTACACAGAATGTACCCCCACATATTCATCAACAAATGCCTGTGGTGCGCAGCCACTCAGACATTGGAGCATGTTGCATATCAGTACACACTATACGCCCGGAGGTTGCCATCTCGCCTATCATGGACAACACTCGGCTGAGGTGGTCGCGAAAGTGCGGCTCACAGTACTGTAGTAAATGGGAAGCCGACTGGGAACCTTCGATCAAAAAGCCCGGCAAGCTGCTGAACAAGTATTTAATTTGTACTTAATGCATTTAACGAATGTGTAGGCGCATTCTTTCTCCACATTTTACTGAGCATACAAGTAGAAGCAGCTCTTAGAATTTGTTTTTGTCACCTGCTTTCCTAGATCCTTCAATGTCTTTTTTTTATTGCACTGGCTTATTTTTGCACTGACAATAGTCAATTCGCCAGTACATCTTTTGGTATTATTTTTTTCTCCCACGTATATTCGCGTGACTCATGCGTGTGATTCACATTTACAAAGCATCCTCGTCGTCCTGTCTGCACTTTTCCTGCTGCATTTTTTTCGGCAAGGCCAAGACTCGGATAGAAGACAATTGTCTTGTTTAGTCATGGCTCGCTGGTAATGCCATGTATTGTCTGAACAGGTCCACAGCCTACATACTAGGTAAAATTAGCCATAGCTGCATGCTACTGCGAGCAACTACGGTAGTGCAGTATGACCAGTCCGCACGTGTCCAGGTGCAGGTGCAGTCGCAGCACGGCCCTGATGGTGGCGTTTGTGCTTGTGCTGGCACTGGCACTGCTCATGGTCGTTATGGCCGTGCTGGAGTACCTCTGGCTGCGCGATCGACCCCTGGTCAGTGGTCGGTTCGGCGCCGTGCGCGGACAGCGACTCGTGGTCCAGGACCAGGGCCGTGAATTGACGGTGAACGCCTTTCTGGGACTACCCTTCGCCAAGCTGCCGCGTGGGCAGCTGCGCTTCAACCCGCCGCAACCGCTTGACTCGCCGCTTGGGGTGCGTTTTTGTTGAAGTGGTACTGACAACAATTTTCGAAGCTGATTTTACTCCGCCACATTAGTTTCCTGTATGCAGAGACGGCTCTGAGCGAGTGTACACACCAGTAAATGCGCATTTGTTATCTTTGACGTTAAAGGGTTCGATCACCATTCCTCGGCTTTAGTGAGAAATTATTTTGCAGACGGTAGGCCATGTTGTGACTATCTCGGATAAATCGTGCAGTCGTGTGCGGCAAAGAGAGTTCTGCAGCGGAGTAAGAAGTTGCCATTTTCTCAGGCATCCGCATTTCATGGAGAGGTCTGTGCGTGCACTCTCTTAGAAGCTATATACCGGCGCCTGTTCTTCGATGTCTAACAGCAGACAGTATGCTATTTAATAATAGTCGACATAAATCAAGAGTACCGTTTGTATCAGGAGCACTCCTTGCCACGAGATGCGCGTTTACACTAGAAAGACACGACACCGATTTTAGTCTGCGGGCTGTCTTTAAGAGGGTCTTTTCTTTTGTCGTCGGCCTATGTCTGCAAAGACACTAACAGTCCCCGGGTGGTCTCTCGAGGACCCCGCTCGCGCCTTGTCGTGCTAAATTTCGTTGGCCGATTCTGCAGTCACATTGCAGGCACAGGCAGCGACACCGACTAAACTTGCATACATGCACCTCATTTTCAGCCATTCTCCCCGCTCTGCCATTGTCCCTTTCCGGCTAAGCGGCGCAGCCCCCGCCATTTTTCATGGTATAACGAGGGACGGGGTTGTGGATAGACAATAGGGTAGCGAAGAAAATGCTTCCATCGCGTGCTCGAGCTGCCTTTTCAGACGCCGGGGAAGCCTCGGAGCGCGCATTAACTCCCTCAATATTGCCCGCTTCGTGGTCGTTTGATGCAATAACATGAGGCGAATTTTCGCTCAGCCGCCGATCTCCCGAAGACATGCCGACGACAGGTCTGTGGATGCGTTTTGCTGGGGTTTTCGGTTTCTCATCATGTTACACTGCGATGCAATGTTGTCTTTTGGGGCGTCGTTGGCGTCGTCGACTTAGTGTGACCATGGGGTCTGGTGACTTCATCGGCCGATGGTTTGCGCCTGCCTCGTGTTTTCGTCGGGGTCATGCGAGTGTCGTGTTGCTCTAGTGTAAACGCGCCTTTAACTGCGCAGTGAGTCACACACGTGCACAGGAATCGCAACGCGAGAGAGCGATCTCATCACGCGCGCAACGTCATGAGGCGCGCTGACGTACCTTCTTTCTTCTATGCGTATATCTTCCCGCGCGCTCGTCGGAACTAGAGACGAGCGTGCTTAAAGCGTGGTACAAACAACCCTGCTCGAACCTTTGAGGCAATCGAATTATGAGGTGTACTAAACTCAGACACTGAGGTCATATTATGATTTCTCGAAAAAGTAGTTGATGACCCCATAAGGACAGTTTGCAATGGCACTCTACTGGCGTATACACTAACGTGGAATTAGTTAGCATGATTGCTTCTGGTGGCTTCAAGCACCAATATGCGCCCAGATCTGATGACGTCAGGTACCATAGCATAAACAGTGGCCGCTTGCGCGTCACCTGCGTAGCCACGGAGAGCATTGGCTTAAGAAACGTCACAGTATCTTGTGCGGGCGCGCAATGAAAATAGCATACCTTTGTCAGGGTACGATATCCTGCAGATGATGTCGTGGCCACAGCGACGCTCGTTGGAGGTTAACTGTATACAGTGGTGGCTTCGCAGAAGGACGGCGGCCAGAAACCGCTGGACAGCAACCGCAAGCGGCCACCGTGCCCGCAACAGCACTTCTACCTCGGTCGCGACGTGGTGAGCACGAGCAACGCCAGCGAGGACTGTCTTCACCTGAACATCTGGGCGCCGCCGTCGAACTGCACCACTGGAATAGAGCCGGGTCCTTGCGAGAGATGGCCCGTCCTGTTCTTTCTCTACGGGGCGGCTTTCCAGAATGGCGGGAACAGCTTCGATGTACGGGCAGAATGGAATTATTTGTTCGTAGGAGCGATAGAAAGTACAAGCCCCTTCAGGTAACGCTTGAGGACGCGATAGCCGGGGCACTCTCGTACGAAAGTTGAGGAAATAGGCCCCTCTTTACCTTATTAAGGGGCGTAGCCAAGAGCACAATAAGCCCGTACCCCCCCCCCCCCATGAAAATATTGCTTGCCATGGCATAGAAAGCAAAGAATGACCATTTCAAACGGGTGCCCTTCCCCCCCCCCTTCCCCCCAAAATGAAGAAGGTGCCCGCCCCCCGAAAAAAGTTTCCGGTTACGCGCCTGCTTGACATATACCAATATTGACATAGGAAGACGTGAGTGCAAGGCAAACAAGATTCGCAGGTGGTGACACGAAGAACGTGACTCCCTTTCCTTCGTGTGCCCATGAAATTAATTCCTCTAATACCGTGTGGTACATACCAGCATAACGCGTACTCTGGCATTGGGTATGTGCCGCATGTGATTCTCAATATTTATCGATTTAAACTTATCGAAGACTCGATTTGCTATGTTAGATAAGATTCAACGAAACCAACAGCACTTAATTCGAGGAAACTATACGGTACAGCGACGAAAACTGCGCGCTTTTGACGAGGACGGGCCGAGGAAGCACAAGACACAGGCGCTGTCTTTCCCCGGTCCGTCCTCGTCAAGTGTGCGCAGTTTTCGCCTCGGTATGATGAACCAACTAGCTCGAGATATGTTGCGTGACAACGGTCACAGTGTTTCGCGACTTGTGACGTCATAATGGCGCGATATCATGGTGCTGTCATGACGACGAGTTTTCGCGTCACTCGTGTTCACATTGCCGATGCCTATGTCAGCTTTCCGTGTTTCATGAGGCATCTTATGCCTCGCTTGAATTGCAACATATAGTTTCTTTATCGAAGTCTTGTTGTGCAAAGTATAGGGACAGTTGTACCGTAGCCTTCGGTCGTGAATAATTCGCTGCAGCTGTACGACGGCCGGTACCTAGCCGCTCTCGGCAACCTGGTCGTCGTGGTGCCCAACTACCGAGTCGGTGCGCTGGGATTCCTCTGCGGTCCCACGCAGAAGGGGATCCCCGGCAACACGGGCTTGCAAGATCAGCGGTTGGCGTTTGAGTGGACGTTGGCCAACATTGTCTCCTTCGGAGGCGACACGTCGCAGATGGTCCTCGCGGGTCACGACGCCGGGGCGTCGTCCCTGGGCTACCATCTTTTCTACGGGGACGTGGCGTTCTGGACGCGCAACGTGACGCGATTCATACTGCAGAGCGGAGGACCCTACCACAGGTGCGCGTATCACTGTGTTTGGTGTGTTGTTGTGTTAACGCCAGAGTGCACGCCCCGCCGCGGTGGTCTAGTGGCTAAGCTACTTGGCTGCTGACCAGCAGGTCGCGGGACCGAGTCCCGTCTGCGGCGTCTGCATTTCCGATGGAGGCGGACATGTTGTAGGCCCGTGTCCTCAGATTCAGGTGCACGTTAAAGAACCCCAGGCGGTCGAAATTTCCGGAGTCCTCCGCTACGGCGTCTCTCATAATCATATGGTGGTTTTGGGGCGTGAAACCTCACATATAGATCAATCAATAAATCAACACCAGAGTGCACTGGTGTGTTTTTGTGGACGCACCAGCCTGGTGTGCTGAATTCTGATGGGAACATCGACTCAGTGTGGCGTGTTCTGGTGGGAACGACGGGCCAGTGTGGTGTGTTCTGGTTATATGTATTCTGGTGAGCTCAAAAATAAATCTTTTTGCTTCGGATGTACCGCTACCAACGAACGCGAGTCTATAGGCAATGAATTCTTGGGCGCAAAACGCGAACACGGACATCTGCCGCGGTTTTCTAAATACTCGCTAGCAACCTAAGAAAGAAAAACGACGGTCGATCGCACCCCCACAATCAAGGCTTGCCTGCCCTTCACCTATGAAGCAGTCGTATTGTCTGGCTCAAACGCCAAGAACGTTTTTCTCGGCTAACGAAAATACTACGCATACTAAGATTTTAAGGTCAATGGGGTACATGATAGCGCAAACTTGAGGGAGGAGGGCGTGGGGCGAGGCTCGAGAAAAAAAGTAAGAGGGAGCAGAAAGGGCGGGCGCTAAACTTCAGCCGTTTATTCGAAAGAACGGACCACCTGATTACGGCGTTCCACGCATTGGAGCAGTGTGTGGAACATTGAGTTAGCTGTGGTGGTTGAGGCAACATTAGCTTTATTGACAAGTGTTGAGGTTTAACGTCCCTAAACCAAATCACCATTAGTGATTACAATGGACGCCGCAGTGGAGGGCTTCGGGAATTTCGACCACTTTGGGTTCTTTCACGTGTGCCTAAATAAAAGCTAACGAACCTCAAGCATTTTCGCCTCCATCGAAAATGCAGCCACCTCGTTCGGGATTCGATTCCGGGACGTGAGCAGTCGAGCCCATCACTAAACCACTGTGGCGGGCCATTTACAATTTTGACCTCAACAATTGGTGATACCAGTGTAGAAGAGTGCACCGCACCTAACGATACAAACTGCGTTCCCTTAGTGCTACCTTAAAGGGACACTCAAGATAAAAACGATTTTTCGCGTATTAGTAAAGCACAATTACACAATCCCGAAAGCGCAACTCCTATAGCGTGACAAAGTGTTTAGTAAGCAAGCCAACGCGCGAAAACAAAAATGTGGGTGGAGACGCCACCTTTAGATACCCGCACCAAAAACCGTGACGTAGACGATTGTGACGGCGTCTGCATCTGGGTCGTATAAGTAGCTTTAAACCGATAAAAATGAAGCACATCGTCATCAGTGGGTGCTGTAGACTTAACATACCAAGTCCAATAAAATTTCGCCCAGCGAATGTCGCGGAAGTACGAAAAATTGTTTTGAAATCAGTGACGTCACGTGCGGAGTTTTCGGCGCGAAATCTAAAAACGAAGCTTTAACCTTGAATTTCTTCTCTCTGACAGAGATCTTGTGATGGCGAAACTTTGGTTATGATGAGAGCGCTCGGGGCATACAGTGAATCAATTTAACTGAAGTCGTTGCTTCGCTTTGGTGTCCCTTTAGTGACCCAGTACCGTGGTCACGCAGATACGAGAGCCAGGGCATGGAAGGCGCGCGCCGCCTGGCGGAGAGTTTGCACTGCAGTCCGTCAAACCTGTCTACCGACAGGGCGGTCTCATGTCTGCAGGACGCCGACGTCGGTGCCGTCGCACGTAATCCGCTGGCGCTCAACTTCGGGCCAGTCTTCAACAGGGCACCGCTGTCCATGCCCATTGAAGCACACAACGGGCAGGGAATATCAGCGACCAAGGTTTGGGCAATGCTCGAGATTCGGAACGTTTCCTCTGGTCGGTTGCATCCTGAGAAAAAAAAATGGCCCCGTATCTGCATGTTGATCTGCAAATGTCGTCAAAAGACGATAGTCTTGCGTGTGTAGAGATCGAACAAAACGTTTATTTGATGTTCTGCGCAAGAAAATCGGTGAATGGTATTCTGGAGGCACTGCGTTAGAGTTCCTCGAACGTGCTGCTGAGGCAAACGAGCGCATCCAGTCACATCACACGTGAAACATGAGCGCTATCTGGCAGTTTTCTTGGAAAACGAAGCGTGCGGCTCTGAGACGGGCGTGCGTGCCCGTCTCAGAGGTGATAAGGTGTAGAACGTAAGGCGACCGGTAGGGGCCACCACCGTCTCGTCTTAGCAAAGCATTGGAAACAGTCGCCTTTTCGTGCAAGCGTTGCATGGTCAGCACAGCGTGATAAACGCCGCGGTCCTTAGAATTACTTATGTATGCCTTTTTCCAGTAAAAGACGCACATACAGAATATATACGTGTTGTTATGGTGCCTCAGATATGCGCAATATTTGCTTTTTTAATTTACAATCGCACAAGCATGAACGCTGAAGCTTGAGCAACATTGGTGGGCGCTGCGGATGGGGTCGGCCGTTTCGGGTGCCGCTCACAGTACCCGGTACTGTTAAGGGCGGACAAACAGACAAATGTATAGACAGACAGACCTAAATTTTTGCGGCGAAGGTCCCCAAGAAAGACTACCGTCTTTAAAAAAAATGACGCTCCGCCCACAACCGTCGCTGTTTCTCTCTCTCCTGCAGAGAATGTGCATAAATGCTCCATCTGATAGTGCTAACTCATTTTCCTGACGTCAAGAAGTTCTCGAGGGTTTCAGTTATAGGCCGACTTTCCCATACAGACATACCCTTATTCTGTCTCTTGTTTTAGGTTGATACAACAATAGTGAAAAACAGAGCAGGTAATGAAGTGAAAGAAAATGTAGCGGATATCAACTGTATTGCTTTAAGAGTATTGTAGTGCGCAGTATAGATGTGAAGGAAGTAAAGTGGATGAAAAAAAAAACATTTGCCGCCGGCCGGGACAGGAACTGCAACGTTTAGATTGTGCGCCGGAGCTGTCTGCTTGTTGAAAAGCTCACATGCCATGTGATGCCAGCTGGCTAAAAAAAAAAAAGGTCTTCCGCACTCGCTGCCATGGTTACGAGCGACGCTGACTCACTCTCCCAGGTTTGCATGCACACAAATACGATAGGGCGACTGCGGCCATAGCTAAAGTGGTAGAGCATCGGGCACGTAATCCGAAGGTTGCAGGGTAGGTCCTTCTCAACGGCAGGTTGTTTTTTCCTGCATTTTATTTTCTTCGTATCTTTGTCGTAATTTAAGTGCATTTCAGCCAGTTCAATTAATGTTTCCTAGTACCTTCTTGGCTTCATCTGTCGGGCTTGATGAAGGCTGTGGCAAAGAAGACAAGACCTTGAAACTATCTTTGTAATGCATTCTTTCAGGTCAGAAACTTTATTGTTCCGGTTAATTTCGTCAGGTATTCTGACATCATGGCTCAGCAAAACGCAACTTTTTAGGTTGTAAAGGCGATCCTTTACCCCCTTGTAGGCCTAGAGTCGACAATAGCTTAGAAGTAGTGTACTTACGCTTTGAGCAGCAGCTAGCTAGAACGGCTGAATTTCACATACGAAGGGCAGGCTCATCGTGATTGGTGGCTGGAGCTTACGTTTTTTTTTTTGCTCAGGTTGTAATCGGCTGTACCTGACAGATCGAGGTACAGAGTGCGGAAGAAAATGTGAACAGCAAGCAGACGAAAGCCACCGTTAGTTTGTAGTCCTTGTTTGCTTCTGTTCACTGTATGTAGGTCATAAATCACCAACTGGCCCAACGTTGAGTGTGCTATAGTTTGCACCCCTTCCCCAACTTCTCCGTATGATATTATGCAGTAAGCCCTTTTTTTTGCAGACTAGTGTGTTCATATCATCGAACAGGTAGCGTATCAGGCTGGCACGAAGGTAGGAAGCAGCAACAGCCAGGAAAGAGCTCAGATGATGTGCTGTATATTACGCACTACGTTCCCGAAATGGAAGCTAAAGAAAGCCGGCAACATAACGAACTCTGCCCTAGCGGGAAGCGGAAATCGAATAGTCCTCCACACGTTCTCTTCATGCATTATTCATTCATCATTGATGCATTAGATATTGCACAACATTCATGCACTGACTGTTCGTTCGTGGTCATTGTTTGTAGGGGCTCGTGCACAAATAAAGACTAGTTTGTATTCCAGGCTCTTGTGCTCGAATGAGCACATCTGATTTTTGGAATGTTCAGAAAAAAGTATTAAAAAAAATAAACCTCGTACATTATTGATGGTTCTGGTTCATGAGGTATATAATCGATACATACACTGTCGGATCTTATAAGTTTACTTAAGATGCGGACTAGCTCACTGTGTGAATACTAATTACCGAAAATTAGATTATTGTGGTCACTGAAAAAGCAGCCGGTTTGTGTGTTCGTGTGTGTGTGTGTGTGTGTGAGAGAGAGAGAGAGAGAGAGAAGCTGGCATTGCTGCGGCATCTGGCGGATCAGATCTCGACCATGTGCATCTTTTCTACGTGGCCTCCGAGATTTACGGCAAAGCGAAACGCCATGTTAGCCCAAGAAATACACCAGGGCTCGCGATCGAGTGCCGATGTGCGAGTGCCCGCCCCATGCTTATTGAAGAATAGAGATCAAAGCGGTAAAGCCGAGCACCGCATTACAGAAGTAAATGTAGTGATAACGTTTGCTTTCAAAGCAGCGTTTCATGAGATCAAAGCTACTATTGTGGCGATTTTCACATTTCACCAAGACATCCAATATGTCAAGTTGTCGATATGTCAAGGATGTCAATATGTCAATAGGTCAAGGTTTACATTTCACCAAGACATCCAATATGTCAAGTTGTCAATATGTCAAGGTTTGGGGCATTTAGTAATGGAAGTCAGTTTGGAGCAGTTTGCGGCAATTGTAGCGGCACTTCGATCTCTGCAGCGGCGGCACGTCGAGGGCTCCGAGTTCCTCCTGGGCAGGGCGGCCAGCGAGGGAGTCTACACGTGGTACGTGGCGCAGCACCGGTCAGCGTCCGGCGATCTCCGTCGGCTGGCCGCACGGCTCCTCGGAGACGAGATACTCGAGCGTTGGCAGACCGCCACGGGGATCACGTTGGACGCGGATTCTCCGGTCGCGGTTTACCAGCAAGCCGTCGGAGACGTCTTGGTGAGGACTAAAGCCTTCGAAGACGGACGAGATTACACGAGTGTTGAAGATTGGGCGAGTTGGTTCGTCCTACTTGAACTGGTATAGCGCATTACGGGGAAGAAGAAACGGCCGAGCAGACCGACAGTTGGAAGTTAGCGCTCTGTCCTCTTGTGTCGGTCTGCTCGGCCGTTTCTTCTTCCCCGTAATGCGCTATAGCAGTTCAAGTAGGACGAGATTAAATGTAGATAATGCAGTTTTACCTGGCAAAACCACGATACGATTATGAATCGTATCGGAGTCGCCGTCAGCCTGACAGAGCCCACTGCAGGACAAAGGATTCTCCCATGTTTCGCCAATAAACACGTTCCTGTGCTTTCTGTGGAAACGTTACCTACGCAAACTACTTAGTCTCATATGCCGATCCCACCTCCTGCTTCCCGATCGCGCGCTTGCCTTTCCGTGTGTTGTCTGGGCATATTTCTTGTTTCCGTGTTTTCACGCGCAGTCTTCGAAAATGAACACTTCCCAACTAGCTCGGCTCTATTTTATGCTAAGTGTTAATTCTATAGGAATCTTTCCTTTTAACGAACAACGGTTATGTCGCATTAGCTACAAACAGCTGCTCGAAACGGGTGAACTACAGTTTTTTTTTCCACAAGCCGTGTATTAAGATTTAGGCGCACGTTAAAAACCACAGCGGGTCAAGTGAGTCCGGAATCGCGCATGCCGGATGCTGTGCACGATTATGGACTCAATTTGATCCCCTAGGCTCTTTAACGTATTTATTTTTACTCGATAAAAATCAAGTACATTGTCTTCAATGGTTCCATAGACCTAGCATACGAAGGTACGGAATATTTCATCGAGCCAATATTTCACGAAAATATAAAAAAATGAAACTTCAATCATGATTTTCTCCGCTATAAATTAACTTATGACTGTGAAACAAATGGCCTTAAGTTCTCAAAGTGCAGTTTATCAATCTAAACCCAATCATTGTTTCTCTTTAGGGTCCCTTTAAGGTGAGCGAAAAGCGAAAGCACTATTCAGTTTATTTTCAGTCGATGTAGTGATCCTCCCTCTTCACCCCCTGCCGTAAGTTTTCTGCCTCCAGGATGGGACGCATTACATGTTTTCTGTGTCCCACCAGCTTTTTGCACTACCTCCATCATCGGCCCGCTCTTGACCAAAAATGATGCCACGTGTTGACATCATGTTACGTCACTTTGTGTAAAGTAGCGATGATACCACAGCGAAGTCGTACATATTTTACAATCTGTGTTGTCATAATGACGTCATGTGGTGACCTCATCACGTGACGATAATTCTTTGCATCAATCCTGTCCACGTCTTCGATGTTCAGTTTCTGTGTTTGATGAAGCATCTCCTTATAATAATAATAATAATAATAATAATAATAATAATAATAATAATAATAATAATAATAATAAGTGGAGGTTTTACATTCCAAAATCACGATATAAAATTATGAGAGACGCTGTCGAAGAGGTATCTGGAAATTTTAACCATTTGGTGTTCTTTAACTTGTGCACCCTACACGGGCCTCCACCATTTCGCTTCCATCGAAATTCGACCGCCGCGGCAGGGATCGCACCCGCGACCTTCGTGCCAGAAGCCGAGCACCCTATATCTACTGATACAATGAGGCGGACTGATGAGGCATGTAGAACTCCTATCTCATCTAATGAGCTTGTTTCCGCCGGAGAAAACTTCAGCAATGTGCTTTCAGAAATGAGTTTAAGCCACCTTCAACGACATCCGCGCGGCTCATCCCCGTATGCAGGAGGTGTGCCCGATGTCCGAGCTGGCCGAACGGCTCCAAGCGTGGCAGAATCGCGTCTACGTCTACGTGCTCGGCTACCAGCCCAGTTACTCCAGCTGGACGGACCAGAACGAGACTGTGCACTTCGAGGACGTGGAACTCGTGTTCGGCAAGCCACTCAGGCACGGGGTGTCCTCCAACGACGAGGACAAAAAATAGTCCAAGACCATGATAGACGTCTGGGCCACGTTCGCGCGCACGGGGTGAGACGATAACAGCTGTAGTCGGTTACGAGTCCCGAGATAGGCCTCCGCCCAGATGACCAAAGCGCAGCAGTCGATCGCCTCCACGACTTGAGTGATAGTCGCCCTCACCCACTCCGCATTGTTCTCCGAAGGCGGTGTCAGCGGCCCTCTAGTTAGACTTCAGTTTGAAGTGCGGCCCTTTGGTGTAGGCCGTTTGTGCATTTACCTTTGAGAAGGAAATGCCATGGATTCCTAAAGTAGTATTGTCTATAGATTGCCGTATAGTAGATATTCGTCCGTCCCTTTACGTATTACCGCAGTCTCGTACTATTATTTCAGGATACTGGCTGGTTATCAACAAGAAACGGGCATGGGCAGCGCGTGTAAGGAGAAGCCAGGACAACCGATGGTCAGTAAAAGTTAACAGAATGAGTACATCGAATGAGAAAAAAAAAACAAGCTGGCTTTAGCTTTAGGGTCGTACTATCAAGGACAATAAAAGCAACTGCTCGAGATTAGGCAAATTTAAGTTTGAAAAAGCGCGAAAAATACCACTGACGCAGAAACGCAACAAAGAACACGCTGTCCTGTTCCCTTCGTTTTCCCCTCTGTTTTCGCTTGTTCTTGAAATATGACTTTGAAGACGTGGTTGCTCCACCCCCCCCCCCCCACCCCCCCGATTGTCGAATTGGTCCGACACGTTTGCTTTAGCGAAGTTCCTGGTTCAATCGCAGCAAATCGCTATAGGGTGCGCTGCCTAACATATAGCTCTCCCTCCGACACTTGCCGCTCTTGGCGCAGGAGGGCGCCACGTGTGGGGAACGCCAAATGGTCCCTGTACGACAGCGCCCACCCCAAGATCATGAAGTTCGGCCCCAAGGAGATCGGAGAGCAAAGCGACGACAAGCCTCAAGAGTGCGCCATCGTGCGGTCGGGACCGTCCACGACTCCAACAGGCCACCACGGCAACACCACGGTGCCGCACGCAGGCGCTGTTCGCGCCGGCACATTTTGCGGCTACGGCATCGCAGTGGCCGCGCTGGTGTGGGCCAACGTTGCATTTCGCGCGTAGTTAGGACTCGCCCTCATGTGCTTAAGGACACCGGTTGCAACCACGGCTTCCTCGACACGGCTGGCTGTATATGGGCGCTACGAAATGCTGGCGTGATTTCTCGAGGCCACGTGTACTGATTGACGATTTAGAATAATCTTTCTTTCGTTTTAGAATAATCGTTTTTTAGTACGGCATCGAAGTAAAAGTTGACATCTGCACAGGTATATGCTGCTCAAAGCCAAATGCTTCCCGCAACTAAGACGGAAATCTGGGCACTTTGGTATTCCATGTTTATGAACGGTAAGAACGCACTTATACCGACGACACAATGAAGACACACAAACTGCGCTACTTTCAAAAGTTTTATTTTGGGATTACAACACCATTAACAGGGCAATACATGAACAAATCTGCTGCGCATAATTAACAAGAACATTATACTGTAGGCATCGTGACAGATTCTGATTTGGGTGCACGTTAAAGAACCCCCATGTGGTCGAAATTTCCGGAGCCCTCCACTACAGTGTCTCTCGTAATCATAATGGTTTTGGGACGTTAAAACCACATCATCGTCATCGTAACAGACACCAAGTAAATCGAATTTTTTGTTTAGCATGTCAATACATTTGTCACACATCTTTTCAGCCCCCCCCCTGCTTCTATAATCTCGCATGTAAGCTGATTTCTATTCCTTCCTGCAATTCGGCATTTGTCAAAACAAAAGAAAGCAACCGCACCTCTTACAATGCACTGCTAAGAAACAAGCTGCCACATTTCTGACATTGTAATGGTGTTCACGCAGCCGTTGATTTAAGGCGTGATTTGATTGTTCGACGTAGCCGAGGGCACAAGACAGCGGCAGGCAATACACCACACACTTGGCGCAGTCAACAAACCTGTTTTTGTGATTTGTGTCGCACCCCTGATTTTCCTTTGCATTTCTCGTTATCTTGCCCAGCTTTTCCAACTTCTTTGGCATTGAGAAAATCGCAGCATATCCACTGAGTGAATGATGACGAGCGGGACGAAGCGTCCGTCAGTCCGTTCGTGCGTGCGTCTGTGCGTCCGTACGTGCGTCCGTCATTCACTCCGTGGATATGCTGTGATGTGGTTAATACATACATGCAGGTGACGACCGTTTCACGCCTTGAGGAGCTTAGCCCCCTAAAAGCGTGTGCACTTTGGCTCCTGTGTGTGTGTGTCTCTCTCTTGTGTCCTTGTCGTGGTGCGTTATACCCATATGAATGGTGAACCCCAACTAACTAGCACCGCAAGGTACCTTAACCCAATGAGCAATCTCTCTCGGATTATGGGAAACCGCGTGTATACATACATGCGGCATTACTCCCTAGCTCAACTGTTCTGCATTCATCCAAGGAGCAAAGGTTGGGGAAACCCTACATCCAGCAGCCTCTTTCCTTGCTTGTTGAAACTGGATTCGACCACACGGTGACAGGACTTCTTAAGGGCACTCTTCAAACAAAGCATCGTGATCCCCCCTTAACTGGTTTGGAATGTGCCGAATGGTAGGGGAGTAGCGAGTTTACTTGCACGTGGTTCATAATGCCACCTGGAGTGATCACAGCAGAGCGACAAACGAAGGTCCAGAAACCTTATGATGCCGTTCTGCGGAAGTCCATGCGTCACTTCTGAGGGCTCGATACAATCTTTGATTACTGGCGTGCGAATGTTGAGCTCAGCATCTAGCTGTTCGGTTTGTAGATTTTGTGAATTGTCCTTCCGAACAGCAAGAGGCTGAGTTTCACGTTGAAGTCGGCGATTGAAGCGGGAGAAGTGACAGGAGTAGTAGTGGGCGTTTGGGTGAGTTGTGGGAGAATCACGTAGAGCAGAGGGAGTGGTGTTGTAGGATTTACACACTTTCTGTGCATAAATCCCACTGCAAGCTGAATGAAAGCCACAACCATGATGATGCTTCGCCGTTGAAAAGCACTGGCGTTTTCGTATATAATCAACTGCGAATTCAACAAGTAACCAGCCGATTCTTAACCCATTCCGCCTTGCGAATATGTGCAATGTTGATGATGATTGATGCCTCTAACATGGCTCATACCCACTCAGGGGGATTGGTCATGAATTAGTTGCATGCATGTTAAAGAATCCCAGGTGGTCGAAATTTCCCTAATCAAATGGTGGTTTTGGGACGTTAAACCCCACATATCAATCAATCATGAATTAGTTGTATGAATATTTTAGTCCTTAATTTCAAGTGTTAAACAATCCTAACAAAAACTTTTCAAAAACACATCGTCATCACATTTATAGAAGATCGCCATAATCACTATCATCATCATACGGGACGTGTTCTTGCGCCCATCTAGTCGCGTGCTCGCTGTCGGACGCCATTATTCGCGGGCTAGAGCTGTGCATTCACGAAGGCGGTGATCGTGACAGTTCAACCTGGTGAGCCGCGAACGCACCCGTGAGCATGAAGAAGCGTGATACTACCGACACGTCGTTGAGCACGAGTTCGTACGAGACCGCGCTCACCTCGACGTCCAAGCAGCGCGGTGCAACAGCAGCCGACAAAGGTGACCTTTCTCTCAACCTCTCACTGTAATTATCTCGTTCATTTTCGCAGAGCAGCAGGTATGACAGGCAATGATCCTCCGGCCGATTAAAGGCCTCACCCCACGTTCCCGTTACAGCGCGTCAGCGCGTGTAGTGTTGACGCGATGCCGTGGCCTTTCCTTATAGAAAGAGAAAGAGCGGCTGGCTGCACGAAGCTTCGCGCCCTCGCTTTCCATACGGGAGAGGGCGTGGCGTCGCGTCAGCATGACACGCGCTGACGTGCTGTAAAGGGAACGTGGGGTGAGGCCTTTAGTCGGCCGGATGAGCGTTGCCGCGACGCCGCGGCCTCTCCCATGTGGAAAGAGAGGGCGCGCAGCTTCGTGCAGCCAGCCGCCCGGCGCCGCGTCAACACGACACGGGCTGATGCTCTGCGACGTGTACGTGTGGTCAGGCCTTCATGTGTTTCTACATACTAAAGCCCTAACCACACGTACACTTTACGGCGTGTCAGCGTAGAGTGTGCCCTTTCCACATGTGGTCTTCTCTCTCTATAGGAACGCAATAACCTATGCAATACCGCTTAGTAGTTGTTACGGTTTGACCAGTGTCACTTGTGCCATAGCGATTGACTGCGACGTGCTGCTCTTGCAGTACGTCGTGTCTGGCGTTTCTGTTGAGGTCACGTGACCAAACAGAAACGTCTCGGGACGTTGCTATTTTCCTCGCACCACATCTTCTGGCTTCGCTTCCTCTTCGCTCGCCGGGATGAGATAACTCGGATAAGAGAGACCAATCACAGCGTTTTGTTATGACAGAGGCATCCGCAGATGTGTGCACAATACGGTGTGACGGGCTTTTCACGCACCCTTACAGAGGCTGCGAAAGACGAAGACAGCAGTGGTGTGTCTCGGCTACCTCCGACTATGACGCCGAACGCCGACCAGGTACCGAAATGCCCGCCTGCCGTCAAGGTGCCTAGCGACGAATGGCTGCCACGACGCCTGTCTCAACTGGGTATACCCTACATACCTCGAGACGGGGCCAAGGCGAAGGCGAAACCTACTTCCGGAACTTCGGGCGTTGCGTCCGGTGATCGGTCGGCGGAAAGTGACTCGGAGCTCAGCTCTGATCCGGCAGGTGGGCACGCGGTAGAATATCGCGGCAGAAGGTTAAACGAATAATGGTTAGGCCGTACATGCGCGCTCAAGGTTCCCCCAGTAGTCGGAGCAAAAAAAAGTAACAAAGAACCCCTCCATAGCATTTCCATCTTAGGTTATCAAGCCTTGCACTCAGTGCCATCACGACGACGTCACGTGGTTACGTCATCGCACGATTTTTATTGCGGTAGCAATTATGTGGACACTCTCAACTGGTTTTTACCGTCGTAATTCACCGTATATTAATACGTATCTGTATGAAAATGCAAAAAAGAAAAAAAAATCCAGAAAGGACACCGGCACGCGGAGTCGGACGTCTGACCTCGTTTTTGAGCGCGTGGCGTTAGTTATCTGAGCCACGAGGGAACAGCTCCTTTACCGTTACAACGGCAAGACACGCCATCTCGGGGGAGATGGCGTGTTTTGAGCATTACCAGCGAGATGGCGCAATGAGTGCGCTCGGCGACTAGCTCGTCGCGATACGCCACGCTGATCTCTCACGTGTAGTAGATGATCGTGTGCGTGCGCGCTTATCGTTCGGTGGGAGAGAATCTTGCGCGAATTCGGCATCGAAACTATTGCGTTTAGTTGCCAAGCGCACAAAGATCACTTCGCTCGCTGGACAGGCCTCGTTTGCAATGAAGATGGCGCTTTTCGAACACAGCGAAGTAATAACTGGGACGCTTGTTAGTTTGCACTCATATTTGTACCCGTGAATATGCTTCGTTCGTCGTTTTGGTTTGAACAGCGCGTTAAGTGTCGAGCTGTAAACGTTGTTATATAGTTAGCTCTCGTCCTGAGTGTGTTGTTTTTGTGCGTCATTTGCGCTTGAGCAGCGCGCTCCGTGTTTCGATCTCATTGCCGTTATCAGCGTCACATTCCAAGTTGTTGCTATCGCATTTATTGTTTCGTCCTTGTGGTGAAACTGTGACTTTTTTCCGCATTACTCGCATTGGTGACGGCGACGGTCAATTCTCGCATTTGATGAGGCATCTAAGATTGTTCGTTTTCATAAATTTTCTTGGCAATCGTGTGATTCGCCGCGGGGGTGTAGTGACTAAGGTAATCGGCTGTCGCAAGTGGCGCAATCCAATCACGGCTTCGGCGGTCGCATTTGCGATGTAGGCGAAAAAGCTGTAGGCCCGTGTGCTCAGATTTGGGTGCACGATAAATGACCCCGGTAGGCGGAAATTTCCGTAGCCTTCCACTACGACGTCTCTCATAATCATATGGTTGTTTTGGGACGTTAAACCCTACTTATAAATCAATCAATCAGTCAATCAATCAATCAATAGACCATCTACTCATCTTATTTCACTGAAAACCTCGAATGGTGGGGTGACCGTGTCGTGTCCCCTGTGAAGAAAATGCGGAGCCTGCGCGGATCAAGCAGCAAGCTGAAAGCGTGGCCTTCCTCCTGATGTAAACTCTCTTGGGGCAACTGCTACAAGTATACTTGCAGTGTACTCGCTGGATTTTTTAGACTATAAGGAAGCACCCTCTGTGTCATTATTCATTACTTTACTTTGCAGAGAATCGAGGTATTCACGACACAGCTGAAATGCACTATGGTCACTCTCTTGATGCTGCGGCTGACGACTACAAAAAGATAATGGCTGAGCCCTCTGTAATTGGTTGAAAGCGTTAGACGGTCTAATCATTACTAAGGTCGCATGGTGAGACGCCCGGTTATTTTACTTTTATAACACGCTATATATAACATGTTAACGTGATGCCTTGTCTGACATGACGCTGGCAAGGGGTCTTTTCGTGAAGGTACATGTTCCGACTTGTTAAAGAACCCCAGGGAGTCGAAATTCCCGGAGCCCTCCACTACGGCGTCTCTCATAATCAAATGGTGGTTTTGGGACGTTGAACCCCACATATCAATGAATCAAGGAGTTTCGAGCACCAGCGTGACTTTGTGGTCGAATACTCGTCTACCGCGCAGAGGGTCCGAGTTCATCTGATTTCATTTTCATCTTCATCTGATTTCGCGTGGTAATGGCTACGGAAACTGGCGGTGGTGGACAACTAACGCCGGCAATATCGGCTGTTGTCGTGATCCCATAAAAATTTTCGCTGTAAAAAATAAAAAAACTAGATCACTTCAACTCTTGACTCTCGCAGAGAGCAGTGGAAGATCGGACAGCAAGGCTCGTCGACCGCCGGGCAAAGAGTTCGCGAGCAAAAGCGAAAGGCCCACTTCGGCGTCCGCTACAAGGGGACGTGAGGAAAAGAAGGCTACGTCCAGATGGGACTCCGAATACGATAGAGACGCTGCGCGAAGGTACGTTGTTCATTCCAAGGTGTGTATAGTTCAAAGTTCATTCAAGCAATATGCTAAGGAAGCACGTGCTTGAGTGTATTAGCTCTCACAAGACTGGATGAATTTCGAAGGTTGCATGTGGGTTCGGATATCCCAACGGCGAATGATTACTTTAGCACCCAGTTTAATTGCTTTTCAATTTATGACGCAATTGATGAACTACATTTAGAAAAGAACAGCCTCCCATGTACTTTCCTTAATTGTCCGTTGGATCCCCTTGATATTTGCACTTCTTCCGATATGGGACTGCGGGCCTGTTTCATTCATAAAAAAAAATGAGTTGTAAAACCGCAGCAAGACACTGGATTAGCTCTCCGGTGGTTCGCACCTTGTGTATAACCAAGGTGCGAACCCCCGAAAAAGATTGCCGTGTTCTTAAAGGAGCGCCCCTGAACACCTTTTTAGCAAGGTCAATAAACGCGGCCGATAGGTGGCTTAGAATCCTGAGAACATATGCTGAGCTAAGCATGGTGCCGCACGCTGCCTGAAATTTACAATCGATTATCAAAATCGGCTAGAAATCGTTCGTTCTTTTTTATACAAAAACGTCATATACCCTTATTTATGACCATTGACTGTTTTGGAGATCGAGGGATGTTTGAAGATATGGCGGCTACGATGAAATGCCGCTTGCTTGCTTGAAAAAAAAAAACTTCATTTCCGGTGCATATACGAGGAAGTTTGAGAAGGCCCACAGGAGGCCACCCTTCACGATCATTCCACACCCTTCACAATCAGGTGGGTTTCTCCTTACAGGAGTCTATTGGCGACTGCTGCCACTCTGGCTTTGTCGACCAGGCCTTCTGGCTCGTCGGGTCGGAGCAGCCGAGCAGGGCTGCCTCCCAGTTCTGCACGTGCTCGCGATCACACTGAAAGCCATGCGTATGAAAAAAATGACAACTGTAGCACCACTACCTTACTTCGTCCTCAGTCAATTAACCTATTACAAATGTCAAACAACTTATTTGAATACCACCGGACCGACGCAGTGATCCAGAGCGGAGGTCGCCTCAAGGACCGGAATTCCTGGGGCAGACAGCGCTGCAGGCCGGAGCCACGTCGCCGTTCAGCGTGCACAGCGCGACCTCCGACGAGAAACGACCGCACGAAGAGTCGGAGAAAAGGGACGAGGCGGAACCCAAGGTTCAGCACGGCATGGCGGCTGTGGCCTCATCCGTTGCTAGGACAACCGGAAGCAAGGATCAGCGGCCGCCCAGAGTGGACAGCCGGATAAACAGGCCTAAGGCTAAAAGGCAAGCGTTTGATTTCTTTGGCTTAAGAACCTCATAGCATAACGGTGAGTGCGAACGCTGTCCTCGACGGCAGGGCGTATAGACAGTATAGAAGGGCACAGGGTCACCGGAAGTGGACTGACAGGTCAAGACTCAAGCGTCAGCATGCAGTGACCATCTGTTTACGCATCAGCTTGGGATATTGCACTAACCACAGGCGTGCGAAGAGTGCTCCATTATGGGGGGAGAAGGAGGTGGGGGCTGTTTTACTGCAGTCCCCCTCGTCTCGCCACCTTCCATTGGTCGGGTATCACTGACTCAAAACGAGCTTCGCCACGGATGAAAAAAAAATTAAATTGAAGCGACGGCGTGGTTGTCACAACTTCCTACCATTGGTTCTATGCTTTCAAGAAGTAAAAATGGGAGAAATGAAACGCGCGCGAAGTCGCCCCGGCTGACGCGAAAAACCTTGTCAGCTGGGCCAGGCAGGTACCAGCCTGCGGAACTATGGGAATGCAACATTAGGGGTCCACGGAGTGCCTCACGGTAGTCTCTCACCTCAAGAACTTAGGCTTGGCTCGTTTTCTTGATACCGTTTTTACGTTAGGAGAGACGCTAACTTCTTCTGCAGCCAAGAGGGAAGCTCTGCGCAAAGTATAATTTCACGGATTATGAATGTTGGTTCGGATGATTGTTTGGTTTGAGGATGAAGACGCGGTCACTGACCAAGTCGAGGGGAAAACACCGACGATTCGGGACCAGTGCGGGTTTCTTGATCACACTATAAGCAAGCATGAACCGTAAATTGCTTTTTATTTTAAAATGTGATGTAATCGACGAGTGTAGCTTCCGCTACATTGAAGTAGATAGAAATGACGCCCCATGGCTCCTACTTATTTCGAACTCGATAGAAGCCGGCATGCGGTTCACTGCAGAATATGAGTGACAGCAGCCTCCTCCTCCAGGATGCCCAGGTGAGCCGTACCGGAACTAGCCTTTCGTTGGCTGCGCACAAGAAAGCGACGAATACTGTACAGCTACCTGAATTGTATTTCGCGCCTTTAAGCCCGTCACAAGCAATCGGTCGTCTCCTCTCTTGTGACGTGGGCAACACCCATTTTCTCAAGTCCATGGCGACGAAATATGGAAATAATGTAAAAGAATACATTATAGGGACTATATACAAGCGGGTACCTGAAGAAATTTTTTAGGAAACTTGAAGATCGTGTCCTCAATCTCACGTCATGCCAAAGCAAGACGTTTCGAAGACGCGCCGGGGTCCTGTGTTATACTGGGGTCAGCGAAACATTAAGCCGCATTTTTTTTCGCTTTGCGCGCATGCCGTTCAATCAACTTCGCAATCAGCCTCTGAGCGTAATAGAGCGGTTATAGGCAGCGAGAGATACAGCTGTGTTGTCTACAAGATACCATGCGCAAACTATAGTGGCAGGTACGTCGGCGAAACAGGCTTCTTCAGGAGATTACAGGAATATCAAAGGGACGTGGCCAACATTTAAAGCGTCGAACGCACTGGCCGAGTACGGCGATAATCATGATCGTTCGGTCAATTGGTATAATGCTGCAGCTATATTATGCCGAGAAAAAGAATCCCACCATGACACTACTTTTGTAATCTGCGTTTATGCCGACGTCCGATGACACCATTGACAAGACAGATGGCAATCTACCAGCAAGGTATACCCGCTCATTGCGCGACATCTTGGAATAAAAAGCGACTTATGGTTCGTGCCTTCCTTTAGTAGGATAACGGAACCCGTACGGGTCCCGAAACACCGCACTTCACCTTGATTTGGTCAGTGACCTTCATCCTGATTATGATAGCTGACTAGACAAACATTTGTCGAACTCTTGACTGAAATTTTCTGGATTATACATTTTAGTTCTTGGTTCTCCTGAAGATATATCTTCGAATATCAAACGAGATTCCGTTCTCTCGCAGGCCCCTCCGCAACAAACTCGTCTTCGCGTGCGTGGCCATCGGGTCAGTGATGCTTCTGGCGTTCGTATCCTACATTGTCGTGGAGCGCTGGTCGAACCACAGCCGAGCACTGGTGAAGGGCCAGTTCGGCACCGTCCGTGGGGCCAAGCTCGTGGTCAGCGACCAGGGACGCGAGTGGACCGTGCATGCGTTCCTGCGCGTGCCGTTTGCCAAGGCGCCCCGAGGAGCTCTCCGCTTCAAGCCGCCGCAACCACTGGATTCACCGGTCGGGGTAAGGCGCTGCCTAACGGTTCCATCCAATGTCGCCAACTACATGTAGGCAGCTTCCGGCACACCCCTCTAATGCGGCAAAGTTTGTCCGGGGCAGACTGGCGCGTAGCCAGAAATGTTAGGGGCGAAGCTTCTAACCTTGTCACTGGTCACGCGTAACCGAGAAAAGAAGAGACGAGACAGAAAGAAAGGTAAAAATTGAATGACCATTTCTCGTCTTATTTCCTAGATGGCATTACTCTGCCGCTACTCTCCGAAGTGCCACTACTCTCCGATTAGCTGCTGTGCGTGCTTTGCCTGAGTGCGCGGAGAACGAGTGCTTCTCTGTCTCCTGGATAGTCGCCGTACAAGGCGGATCGTTGGTGGGGAATGAACAAAGCAGAGCGGCGGGCGCGTTGAAGACGCTCGCGCTCGGCTTCCTTGGCTCGCGTCTCGTCGGTGTTACCCGCGCGCCGCCTGCATTCTCGAACGTGATCGGACACATGGAAGTGTGCGCGGATGGATGGACGGACGAACGCTGCTTCGCCCCACTCGTCATCATTCGCTACGTGGTTATGCTGTGATTTTTTTCTCGTGTGCCAACATTGCCAATCTCCGGCCGCACTCATACATATGGCGTGGAGAGAGAGGGAACAACTTTATTAAAATAAGGGAACGCCAGTAAGAATCCATTAATGAAAACAAGCGAGGCCTAGCCATCAGACAGGCCTAAAGGTTTCAAATGTTGGATTAGTGCCTTCATAATGTCTGGGGAGGTGTCCGCCAGCCAGTCCTACAGGGTCGCAGTTATTGAGTTTCTAAGTATGTGTTTGAGGCTCTCGTTCATGGCTACATCACCACCTGGGCAGTCCCACAAAACGTGAGCGTTATCCGAAAAGCCACCGCAAGCAGGACACCCGTCGCTGCCCTGTATGTCGATGTGTGTACTTGCACGCACTACTACACAGACCACCCAAATACTCTGACAGCCATGGGAGTGCCTCCTTCGTGCCTACGGACGGAGACTCGCTCTCTGGATTTCGTGCCGACCGGTTGTGCCCCCGGTTGTGCCTCCGACGACAGCGCAGCTCTGGCCGACTGGGCTCGCCATACGCCGTCTCCTGACGCCGACAAGAGCTCTCGCCGAGTGGTGCCCCGTCCTCGGACTCCTGCGACCGTGTCCATGTTTCCTATCATCTCCTTACGTCTATGTCGCTGTCCCTGCGCCTCGCTCTCTCCTTCCATTCTCTCTATCTCTATACAATTTAATCTTATCATTTTAATCCCTCCTTACCCCCACCCCTCGTGAGCTACTGTTAGGTGTCCTCCCCCTGAGAGACACTTTCGGGCCTCAGTTTTTTCTTCTTTTCATTTAAGAATCGCTCCCCCCCTTACGGACCTGAAGACCTACGCTGCGTCATCCAGTGGGCGGTGGAGGCTGTGATATCCATTTGGCAATTATTTGGTAAAAAAAGTAAAGCTTACACTCGCTATGTAAAAAAAAAGACATCGAAGCTGGTCAAGCTGGCCCCCGACCTCCTTTAAGTCAGCGTAACCAGTCTTTGAACTGGACCTCTCCTTTGTGGTGTTAAGAGAACGCCACCACGTGGTACCTCCACGCGGCTTTTAGGGCTGCTAAACATTGACCGAATCGCTAGCAGAGACCTTGTGAGTATTTCGCAGTGATGCAGGAGGCGCGGCTCGAACGAAAAGCTACAAGCTTAAGAAGGGTGCGAGGCCCAATCGAGCTAAAGAGTAGTAAAGCCTAGGCTATTACATAATTAATACGGCGGCGATTTTTCGTACCTTGCAGCGCATCACAAGCATAGCCTATTATAATATATGTTTACTTATTTTTGATTCTGGTCGCGCAAGTAAGGTAGCTATGACACGCATAAAAAACGGAAGCTTGTGCTCTAGCACTGCATGAAAATAGACCTGGCGGCCTTTGAACCACAAGACAACGTGTTCGAACTTGTTACATAACCATGCAGCGGGGGGCACGGCTCACTGGTGCTGCGCACACACAATTGCTATTTATTGGTTCCTTAGGCGCGCATCTCAAAAGGTTCAATCGGAGTGGTGGGCGGCATTTCCACTGCCACCAACCGTCGGCAGAGCCCCGATGCGATGTGCGCTTTGGGAAACAAATATCAAATTTGATATCTTCGGCGCTCTTCTTTTTGTTTCTCTTATTAAACGATGTGTCTTGTGTTATATTTCTATTGTAAAATATCTACCAAGTAGTGCGAACTTGAATAATTTGCTGACCGTGATCAGCTGTTACGAAAAAAAAAAGATTCAATGTTTAGATTATGGAAACGCGATCGTGTACGTGGATCTCCTCCTATTCGTATACTATTGGTAATCTTGCGCTATGGTCAAATAAGGTATCAAATGCGAATGCATTTCTTAGGCGGGGCATGTCAGGCGTCTGTCGGTGTCGACGCGCCGGCAGGTCTCATCTCTCCACTCTCACTCCTTCTCCCATAGTAGCAGCTGCGGGCGCGAGCGCTTATCATCGACCCTAGCAACCGGAGCAGGTGGTGCGGGCGGAGTAGCGGAGAGTGAGTGGAGAGGAGGAGCGCGCTTTGGCTCATGAAGGCGCTGGCATCACGGGAGCTTGGCGGGTAGGTACAGTGCTTCACCGCTCCTTCTCTCGCCGTTCGCTCTCTCTTTCTCGTTCCTGCGCCCCACTCTTGACTGTTCGCTGGCTGATGAATGTGTAAACTAATGGTTATGGTACAAATCTTCCTCTCGTCATTAATTTACGCCATTAAAATTACTACGCCGTGTACTCTCGCCGCAAGAAATGCATTCTCATTTCCTCACGATTCCCTTCGGGGAGGTGGGGGCAATTTTTTTCATATTTTATTTTCGTAAGGCGTGAGACTTCCTGGACGAACTGGCAATGCTCTGTGGTCTGGAGCATAATCTCGAAAGATCAAAGCCTCCAAAGGTGCACTTCCTTCGCTTGAACGCAGGAAGGCGAGAGGGGCAGCACGCTGGACAACGCGATCAAAGGTCCGCCCTGCCCGCAGCAGGACTTCTACCTGGGTCGGCAACGCGTGGACGTCAGCAATGGCAGCGAGGACTGTCTACACCTCAACATCTGGTCGCCCGCGCTGGACTGCGCGACCGAGTCGGGCCCCTGCGAAGCGAAGACTGTTCTGTTCTTCTTGTACGGTGCGGCTTTCCAAAACGGCGGCAACAATTTCGAGGCGAGTGCCGCATACCAGTAGGCCACTGCTGCAGTCGCGCTGCTTCTAAGCGTGGCAAATGACATGTCTGTGACAAAGTGACGCCTATGACACGATGCGTGGACCTGCACAGCTTGGAACGACAGAGCTGAGCTTTGTCATAGGGTTTAATGATAAAATACGCTAGACGTGCAAACACAGACACGACAAAAGGCATATCAAAACTTCATTGGGAACAAGGCTGCCTTGTAGGTGCCGAGGAGTGGCTAAAGAACAACGTCACATGGGTCGGAGCATGTTAAAAAGTTTCGCCAATCGCTGAGTGTTCTTTGTCGAGCTGCTAATAATCATAACAGACCCTATAGCAACAGCGGTTACTAAATCTTATATGTCGCAGATTAACTTGCATAAAAAAGAAAACCAAGGTCCGAACAGTTCTCTTAAGTAGACCACCCTTGTCGTATTCATAGGCGTCGCCTCTTGCCTGAGCATGCGCAGAGAAGTGCTTCTTTTCCGGCACTGTGCGGTACTGTATACTGCCGTCTCGCCTTGCCGTGGTACAGGTGCCGGTTTCGGTGGTCGCATTTCGATGGAGGCAAAACGCTTGAGGCCCGTGTACGGAGCGATGTCAGCGCACGTTGAAGAATACCAGATGGTCAACGAATTTCGGAACCCTCCTCTACGGCGTGCTTTATAGTCTTATCGTGGTTTTAGCACATGAAATGCCAGATACTATTGTCACTGCATGGTATTACTATTATTATATGTCAAGAGGGGAATCAATCCCACTAATAGATATCCGCGGCCACGCAGCTTTACGACGGCCGGTACCTGTCTGCTTTGGGAGACCTGGTGGTGGTCGTGCCCAACTACCGTGTCGGGGCCATGGGCTTCCTCAGCGGGCCGTCGCCCAACACGTTGCCGGGCAACGTTGGTTTACACGACCAACGTCTCGCGTTGTCCTGGACGCTGGCCAACATCGAGCTCTTCGGCGGCAACGCCTCCCGCCTGGTGCTGGCCGGTCACGACGCCGGGGCGACGTCCCTGGGATACCACCTGCTCAACGGGGACTCGGGCTTCTGGACACGCAATGTGGCCCGGTTCATCCTGCAGAGTGGGGGACCCTTCCATAGGTACAGTCGAATATCGAGTACATGCTAAACACCATAGAAGCACTGCAGCAGGATGGGGGAAGTTTCGAGGGGTGGGGGGCGAGTTGGTTAGCAGCACCCTTCTTCCTTCCATTTTCCAACCCCGTTGGTTCAGTCTACAGTGTTCTAGAAGGGGGTAGTGGGATCAGCAGCCGGAGCGCCTTACGCATTAAAGCGAGGCGGCAAGTGTGGACGAGACCCGGATGCTGGTGGCGGCGCTGTAGTCGCGTGGGCTGGCTGGCGTAGTTTTGAAATCCCGTAGTTTTGAATTCTTATTACTACTTTCTAGTTCTGATTTGTTGAAGAACCTTGTTAACAACGGCAAATATTAGGCTTGCAGTCAAGTATATAGCATCGCACAGTTTTTTTGGGGGTGAATGGAGAAGCGTACGAGTACAAGGGGTACAAGCTGCGTTTCCGCTTTCAAGGGGTAACGTTGACGTTCTTATAGGGCCGTTGACCAGTAGGGTAGTGATTATACCAAAAGGAAGGAATGATGATGCCGACGCCCGATTCTATACTAAATGATGATATGATTATCATGGTGATGCTAAATGGCAATTATTGTGATGATAATGATGCTCGAGACGATGATGCTCAGTGATTATGATGTCGATCATTATGCTCAACATTAGACTACTTTCTCTTAGTCTACCACTCGCACGCTTTCAACTTCGTTTTTCAAGCCCCGCCGTGGTAGTCTAGTGGCTAAAGTACTCGGCTGCTGACCCGCAGGTTGCGGGATCGAATCCCGGCAGCGGCGGCTGCATTTTCGATGGAAGCGGAAATGTTGTAGGCCCGTGTGCTCAGATTCGGGTGCACGTAAAAGAACCCCAGGTGGTCGAAATTTCCGGAGCCCTCCACTACGGCGTCTCTCATATGGTGGTTTTCGGTCGTTAAACCCCACATATCAATCAACTTCGCTTTTCAATGGCTTTGGTGACGTAGTCGTAACTTCGGTTCTTTGATATCTTTTGTTTCTGATTTATTAACATGTGGGGTTTTAACGTCCCAAAACCACCATATGATTATGCGAGACACCGTAGTGGAAGGCTAGGGAAATTCGGACCACGTGCACCCAAATCTGAGTACACGAGCCTACGGAATTTCCGCCTCCATCGGAAATGCAGCCGCCGCAGCCTGGATTCGATTCCGCAACCTGGTGGTCAGCAGCCGAGCCTTTATGTTTCTGGGTCAAAGATCATCGCGTGCGGCTCTCTTCTTCCTTAGGTACAAAACTGATGGCGCTGACGGCGCCATTCGACTGGCGATCAGCCTGCAGTGCCCCGCTGACCTGGTGACCGAGGCGTCGATGCAGTGCCTGCAGAAGGCGTCGGCAGACGTGGTCGCCCGGAGCCAGATAGCGCCCAGGTTCGCGCCAGTGTTCAACAGGCCGCCGCTGTCGAGGCCGAAGATACGAGAAGCGCTGGAGAAGTCATCCCTGTCAAAGGTATACAAGACGTGTAGCGTTTTACCGACTTCGGGCTTTGCAATGCAACACCGCGGAAGCTAGAGCGAGGCTTCTTGTAATGAATACGTTGGCATCGAGGAACAGACGAGTTACTAAAGGGAAATTTTAGCAGCGCCATCTGTGCGTATGTACGGGAAACAGCCAACGGCCGCCACTGTGCATGAGTAGGCTCGTGCGTTTGGTCGGCATGCATGCCACCAGGATCACGTAAAGTCTTCACACTGAAATGAAACATCTAGCTATCGAGTCATTATCATGCTTCTTTTCACTCGCGCGAGCCCCGAGTTCTTGTGTTTTAAATGCGAAGCATTTTTTTTGCGTACTGCAGGCACTTTAGGCGTCCATCCACGCACATCTATCTATCTAGCCGCTTACGTCTGGGTGCTCTTATGACAAAAATTATTACGCGAGGCTAAGATGATATCACGACTATGACGCGCTCCTCAAGACACGAATAGTGTTAAAATCCTGTCGTGTACGTCGTCAAAACGCTTTCCGCCAAACAGTGGCACATGCCCGCGGGCGGGTATGTGACACTGGCACGCAGGTATGTGCCACAGGTGATTGATACTTAATATCTATCCCAGGAACGGCGACAACACACGTGTGTTATTAAAACGCATGATCGTTAGAAAAGGCTTACATCGATAGCGTTGATCCGATCGAGGAATGCAAATAATGAATGTCAGAGTCCCAGCAGTAATCGAAACCCAGAATCCTGCGTGGCAACCATGTGTTCTACCACAGAGCCCACGCCAGGTCTCTGAACTACTCTTCAAATGAAACCTATAATGTGAAACGTCAATTGTTGTTGCAGTGCTGGCTATTCAATATCATAAACATTACATATGTGCTTCTATATACTGCCGTCGTGCAGGTATAGTGTTAACGTCAATTGTAGTTAGGCGCCATCCGCTTAAGTTGATTAATGTAGCAGTAAATGTTCAGGGCTACCATGCATCTTCGTGAGCACCAGCGCTTCATATCAGCTTATGACTTCTGTTGCTAATACTCATGGTCCTCTTGGCATCGTTGAGCAAGCGCAGACTGATTATATATACATCTGCGACTGTACAACTTATGGCTGGGCGTGCAACATTTATACATACTATTTAGCGTCATGTCATAACGTGTCACTCAAAAAAAATACAACACGGTCGCCTTCCCTCCACATGTTTTGCATAACGTCAATCACCAAGGTACGTGGGATCTGCCAAATTTTTTTGTTTGTTTACATGCACAGTGACGGCTTAGCCAAGAAGCGCTTGGGCATTTCGCGGCTTTTTACAGTGTTGCTGGCATTTATGCAACTCCTCTATAGTTTAGTGAGGTTACCTCTCGTAATGTGGTCTTTTCTTTGTTATTTTGAGACTGAATTTTCGATGGTGCGTTTTCCTTTGGAAAGGAGAATAGGGCATTTTCACGGTTGTTCACAGGTTGTTCTTAGTCGTTTATCGTCTCATAATTTTCATATCGAGGCCTCCGTGATTCGTTCCGGTAACCGCAGCAGTAGCCAATCGCGGAGGCCGCATTTACAAAAAACAAAATGTATAGGTATAATAGTGATGATTGTTGAAGTTTGACATCCCAAAACCACGATATGATTATGAGAGACGCCGCGCGCAGTGGAAAGCTCGAAAAATGTCTAACACTGGGGTATCTTTAACATGACCCTAAATATTAGTTGACGGGCCTCAAGAAATTTCCCAAAATGCAACCGCTGCGGCCTCATTCGACCTTGAAGCCCCGGGCCAGCTGTCGAGAACCGTGACAATAGACCTTTTAGAAAATTTAGTCTGGCAACACGGCTCTTCCTCCATATCGTTTTCACTCGATCGTGCTAGCTGGCGGGCTGTAAGGTCCCTAGATGAAACAAGTTGCTTCATCTAGGGACCTTAACGGGCTGCGTGTCCCAGCGACGACGATGAGCGTTCCCTGCACCGCACACGGACAGCGCTTGCGTTCCTGCAGGACGAGTTCCGCGTTTGGACGGTACGCCAATGAGCGTCTTTTGGGTGAACAAGACATGGCGGAAAAAATGTGTCTTCGGCTTCGTCCGATAGGTGGCGCTAGATTTTGAAAAGAGTTTCTTGACACTATGGTGGGTGGAGAAATTTGAACGCAAGACGCGCGGACTTACGTATTTAGCTGACCGAACTTCTAGAACTTCTAGAATAGCTTCTAGAACGTTTAAGTGTAGGTATACCGTGGCAGGTTCCTGCGAAGTATAACGCGCGCACTTCGCACGTGGGTAACGTGCTAGAACGTTTAAGTGTAGGTATACCGTGGCAGGTTTCTGCTAAGTATAACGCGCGCACTTCGCACGTGTAGGGAGGGCAAGTCCAAGGGCAAGACGCGAAGACTTACACATTTGGCTGACCGAACTGTTTGAATATCTTCTACAGCGATGCATTCCATGCATAAAATGGCCATGTAGGTAGTACCACGCCGGGTTTTTGAGAAGTACGATGTAACGTATTGACTAGTGGGTTCCGGGAGCGTAAGCGGAACACTATTTGCGCTTTGCACGCACTGAATAGGTGATGGGACCGCAAGGCAAGGAGTTCCTGTTGGGACGAGTGGAACGGGAGGGCGCCTACCCGTGGTTCCTCGAGCAGCAACGTTTGGGCGCGGGCGACTCCCAGCAGCTGGCCACGAGGCTCGCCGGGTACGAGCTCCTGGAGCGTTGGCAGAATGCCACGGGCATCGTGCTGGATGCCGCCACGGGAGACGCGACGTACCAGGACGCCGTAGGTGACGTCCTGGTAAGCGCCGAATCACGTACTTTATAACCAGGACGCCGTTAGGGACGTCCTGGTAAGCGCCGAATCACGTACTTTATAACCAGGATGCCGTAGGGGACGTCCTGGTAAGCGCCGAATCACGTACTTTATAACCAGGACGCCGTAGGGGACGTCCTGGCAAGCGGCGAATCACGTATTTTATAACCAGGATGCCGTAGGGGACGTCCTGGTAAGCGCCGAATCACGTACTTTATAACCAGGACGCCGTAGGGGACATCCTGGTAAGCGCCGAATCACGTACTCTATAACCTTGCACATTTTAAACCAATGTCACTCTGTACACGAGTAAAGGTCTTTAGTGGGTAACATGGTTTTCCAGAAGTTTTAAAGTAAGGGCAAATGGCATTTCATGTGCGAGTGAAAAGTCACTGGCGTCTAAAAGCTTCCACATTTTGGACAGCATTCAGAGCATCAGTAATCGATAAATTAAGATAAATACCATTTGTGCCACCAGTGGGGTGATTCAGGAATACAAGACCGATTTTGTAGTGGTGCGTCGGTGCAGTTAATCACAGGTACTTAAACAACCCTTGATAGCAAATATTTGCTTTCGTCGCAATACGGAATAAAATCAGATTTTCGCAGTTCAGTCTTATCCACGAAAAAAAAAAACTTGACGTTACCCCTGAGAGTGACGCAAGTTTTGTCGCCGGGCTGTGCTCCGCTAAGGTCCCTAGCTTCGCAGCGCGTATTGTCGATCATGGGCATGGCGCACGGTAGTCGGAAAGCCGTTCTTGGAGGCGGGCGACAATTGCGCTAACAGCATGCGGACCACTAAAATTTGATTTTCTTTCTCAACTACCCACTTCCTCGGTACGAACATACAAGGTTTTTATTGGCACGTGGTTGTGACTTGGACCAAGGCAGTAGGCGACGTGTTCAATATTGTTTAAAAGACAATTCCGTGTAAGATATATGGGCACTGCAATTTGAACTGCTAAACGAATGTTTTCTAATTTTTGTGCCCCACGACATGAATCATCATCATCATCATCATCATCATCATCAGCCTGTCTACGTCCACTGCAGGACAAAGGCCTCTCCCATGTTCCGCCAGTTAACCCGGTCCTGTGCTTGCTGTTGCCAATTTATACCCGCAAACTTCTTAATCTCATCTGCCCACCTAACCTTCTGTCTCCCCCTACCCCGCTTCCCTTCTCTGGGAATCCAGTTGGTGACCCTTAATGACCAGCGGTTATCCTGTCTACGTGCTACATGCCCGGCCCATGTCCATGTCCCGGCCCATGTCCGACATGAATACGCCAGGCTAACATGAACGGCAAGGTTAACAGCCCAATATGGTGGCACTGGAACCAATCCAGAATATGGTCTGTAGAACGCTATTTCAATCAACCAAGTCGACTCTCCCTTTCTTCGAGGACGTCTTTATCCTCAAGAACTCAGTCCCCCCGCATGTATGTATGTATGTATGTATGTATGTATGTATGTATGTATGTATGTATGTATGTATGTATGTATGTATGTATGTATGTATGTATGTATGTATGTACGCAAGTATGTATGTATGTATGTATGTATGTATGTATGTATGTATGTATGTATGTATGTATGTATGTATGTACGTATGCACGTTACACTCCCCAATTTAGCTGGAATGGTCCGCGGCCCACTCTGACATATACCAGAGCTGATTGCTACGTTGCAGGAGTCGTGTCCCACGTCCCAACTCGTCGAGCAGCTGCACGTGGGGAAGAACCGTGTGTATGCCTACGTGCTGGGATACAAGCCCTCGTACTCCGACTGGACGGACGAGACCGAGGCCGTACACTTCGAGGACATGGAGTTGGTGTTCGGCGCTACCCTGAAGCCCGACGCTCCCTCTAGCGAGATGGACAAGTACTGGTCCAGGACCATGATACAAGTGTGGTCCACGTTTGCGCACACGGGGTGAGCGCCTTGGTAGCCTTCGTAGCCTCGTAGAGTTCCGTAATAGTCCGCTATCGAAGGAAATCTGGCGCTAGTGTTTATGGTATAACATGCAGCCTATGGCGCTTCATGCCAGTTTCGGAGTGATGGATAGCGCAAGAGTCCCCTTAAGCTTCCTTCTTTCAGCTCCGCGTTGTGACCTGATACCGCTTTGTCACGAGACGAGATTCGGCGAAAAATTCAGCAGTAGCACTTGACCACATCCACCCTTTTGTTGGCTGACCGCTATAAATTAGCCTCTAACGAAACGTTGCCGGCGTACAAAGGTAAATCAAGGGGCTGTGTACGCGGGAAAGTTGCGTGAATTAAGATACGGCCATGACCCGGATTTGCACGTAGCGCCATCTGTCATCGGTCCCAGCGGTGGTCTGCCGTAACCACGATGCAAGAATTATTCTTGCACCGTGGCCGTAACTAAATGGTAAAAGGGCGAAAAAATATCTAACGAAAAAAATTGGCGCCGAGTCTGCATGTTACACGGCAAATGTCGTCGAAAGACGATAGTCTTGCATTCGCAGAGAGTGAACAAAACATTTATTTGATGTTCTGCGGAAGAAAATCGGTGAATGATATTCTGCTGGAAGCGCTGCGTTGGAGTGCCTCGAGCGTGCAGCGGAGGCGAACGAGCGCATCGAGGCCCGGTATACACGAGCGCCATCTGGCATTTATCTTCGAAAACGAAGGAAGGCATGCGCGCCTGCGGAGAAAGATGCGTGCCAATCTCGGAGGCGATAAGGTGTAGAACGCAAAGCGACAGACAGGTGCCACCACCTTGTCGTTTTAGCAAAGCGTTGGTAACACTTGCCTTTTTGAGCATCGCAATGCACTGCCAGCGCAGCGTGTTTAACGCTACGCTCCTTAGATGTGTGTGCCTTCTCTAGTACAAAGGCACCCATACAAAACATCGACGTGTTGTTTTGGTACCTCAGATATGCGCAATGATTGATTTTATTTGGCAATCGCACAACTATGAATGCTAAATCTTGAGCATAATTGGTGGGCGCTGTGGATGGGGTCAGCCGTTTGAGGTATCCTTAAGAGCCGACAAACAGACAACTGTACAGACAGAGAGACAGACGACAATTTTTTCGTCGAAGGTCCCCAAGAAAGACTATCGTCTTTAAAAGCTATTGATCAAAAACGACTTCTGGTTCTATACAGCGGAGACTTATTTTAACAGTCCGGTAAAGTTACAGCGCTGCACTACAAACAGCGTGGCTTCCTTCAGTATTTCTTGAGTGTGGCTTCCTTGAATGTACCAGTGGGTCATATAACCCGGAGTCGTTTTTGAAAACATTTTTTTAAAGAGGTGACTTTTTTTCATCTATTTCCCATTCAGTTATGGCCAACGTTTATAGATAAGTATCTATAAACGTTGGTTATGGCAGACTGCCCTTCCGCTGCCGAGAGATGGCGCCATATTCAGATGTCTCCAAATCCTGGAAATGATTGAGGGCGTGCGTCCACGATCGTTCGTAATAGTAACTGTTGGGGTCTTACATTCCAAAACAACGATATGCTTACTAGGGACGCCGCAGTGGAGGGCGCCGGAAATTTCGACCATCTGTGGATATTTAACGCGCTCCTAAATCTAAGCGTACTGTCCTCCAGAACCCAGCCTCCATTGGGCCGCCTCTGCTGGGATTCGATCCCGCGACTTTCGAGTCAACAGCCAAGCAGCATATAACTACTGGACGATCACGGCAGGTCATGGTCGTCCCTGCGGGCAAAGCTCAGTTGGAAGGACCTCACTTGTTCGTACCGTGTACACATATATAGGTTACGCAGCCGTCACTACATATCATGTTCATACTTCATGGCTTTTTTTATTTATTCGCTGCACACAGCAGGGGTGGGTCCAGCAATTCATTTTTTTAGGGGGGGGGGGGGGGGTGTGGCGGGTGGTCGCCTGAAGTAACATCGGAAAGGGGGGCGTGTTCATGACATCTTGTTTTTATTTTCTTTTTCGAGCAGGAAAACCCCTCCATAGCATAAATATACTGTTATTGTGTCACAGTGCACTGCTTTTACTCATTTGTCCTAATTGGGACTAGGACATGAAGTACAAGCACTGCAGTGAGGAATGGAGGTGCGATCGACCCTACCGCCCCTCCTCCTCCGAGATCCGCCATTGGCAGACAGTGCCGTCTGCTGGCGATGCAACCCGGAACCCTAGGAAACAGCTGCATCTTGTCAATTATAGGGCTACATAGAATCATAGCCCATTTTGTACAAATTTTACGACATTGTACTTTCGGATCGGGATTGGCTTTCCGGGTCATTCATCCGCTGTTTAGTCGGGCCTGATTCACTTGTGTTCATCCTGCGCAGGAGGACACCCATTCTGAAGGCGACCAAGTGGCCCGAATACGAGACACTGCGACGCACCATCATGAAGCTGGGTCCCAAGGAAGTGATCGCGCAGCCAGACCCTAAGTGGCGGCGGTGCCGGGCACTTCGAGACTCGGGCGCCGCGCCTTCGTTGCTCTGAGGGACGTTACGAAGTCTGCCTCCGAAACCCCGAGACGACCGGCGAGCGCTGCGAATCTCGGAGGCGATATACGATGATCGACGCGTGCTAGACTTTGCGTCGACCCAGCAACCGTTTGGAGACTGGACGCGCGCGTCTTTGCGTGGATAATGAATGCGTTAGTATTGATGTCGTGCTTTCGTAGTGCCTGAATCGGCTCGGCTATTCACGGGCTGCAGGAGCACCACCAGAATTACCAGAATCCTGGCCATGTGATAACGAGATTCGTGGTGCGGTTTTGGTCTTAGGCGTAGCTTTAGGTGACGACAGAGGGGATGGGTCAACCAAACATACCAGAAGTTTTTCAGTAGTGCATATATATATATATATATATATATATATATATATATATATATATATATATATATATATATATATATATATATATATATATATATATATTCTTCTGCTTCTTGTTGTCTGTTGCTACCTCGTTCGCCCGCTTGTCTTTTTTTTTTGGAGGGTCTTTAAACTGTGAGGGTGACCCTCTGGTACGGGAACTTGTATCATTTCACTTACATCATCCGAAGAACGCTGGTCCACCAGCCGAAACTGTTAGGATTAAATAAATATTTTATTGTTTTGTTTCCTATACTGCACTATTCTCGAAGTTTATATATATATATATATATATATATATATATATATATATATATATATATATATATATATATATACATATATATATATATATATATTGCAACGAGCAAGGTTGCGTAAAAACACAGGTTATTATTCCAGAAACGTTAGCCGCAACAAGCTGGTACAGGCAGGAACCCGGCAAGCACGAGCCACACACGGACGTCAACGTCTTCTTTCACGCTGGCACAGAGCTGGCGCCACTATGCTTCGGTACAATTACTCCCCGCGCAGAAAGGAGCCAACCTGGCGACCTAGGGAAAGGACACGACAAGGGGGTCATAGCACGGTTTGAGGCGTGATACGTGTACTGTTTCACGCCCACGGCAGCGTTGGTCCGAGGGTGGATCAATGGGCTCAACTTCATAGTTGACAGGAGATGTTTGCCGCACCACACGGTAGGGGCCATGGTATTTCGACGAAAGCTTCGGGGAAAGACCAGGAGGGGTAGACGGGACCCAGAGCCAAACCAGCATTCCTGGGTTGTAGTGTACAATAGACGCAGAGGAATCGTGGTCAGTTTTCTGGCGCCATTGGTCTTGTGCGGTAAATGAGCGAGCGAGTTGACGACACTCTTCGGCATAAGCAGCTGCTTCGGAAACAGGCGTTGCTTCGGAAACATCAGGCCTGTAAGGGAGAATGGTGTCCATGGAGCATGATGGCTCACGTCCGTACAGAAGGAAGAAAGGAGAAAAGCCAGTGGTTGTTTGTGGCGCAGAGTTGTACGCGTACGTGACAAAAGGGAGCACTTGGTCCCAATTAGTGTGGTCGTCAGAGGCGTACATGGCAAGCATATCTCCAAGAGTACGGTTAAAGCGTTCTGTCATGCCATTGGTTTGGGGATGGTATGCCGAGGATTTCCTATGGACAGTGCGACATGCCTTGAGTAGCTCGTCGACGGCGTTCGAGAGAAACACGCGTCCACGGTCACTGAGTAATTCACGAGGTGCACCGTGTCGCAAAATGAGATGGTGAAGAAGAAAGGACGCAACGTCTTTCGCAGTGGTAGAAGGCAGCGCAGATGTTTCAGCGTAGCGTGTTAAATGATCCACGGCGACGATAATCCACCGGTTGCCTCGAAGAGAGTTGGGTAGAGGACCATAAATATCAATTCCGACGCGGTCGAATGGTCTCGCTGGGCAGGTTAAGGGTTGCAAAGGGCCAGCAGTACTGTGAGAAGGCGTCTTGCGTCGTTGACACGTGGTGCATGACCGAACGTACTGGCGAACGTGCCGATACATGCCGCGCCAGTAGTATCTTAGACGAAGGCGAGAGTAAGTCTTAAATACTCCAGCGTGGCCACACTGGGGGTCATCGTGAAAGGCAGCGCAGATGTCCGAACGCAAATGACGAGGGATGACAAGGAGCCACCTACGGCCATCCGTCACGTAGTTGCGGCGATACAACAAGCCTTCACGGACAGCAAAGTGTCTTGCTTGACGAGAGAGGGAGCGTGAAGTCGTTTCCGACGAACTGTGAGAGAGGACGTCGAGCAAAGAATTGATCCAGGGATCCTTGCGCTGTTCGGATGGCATGTCAGTGATGCTCAACGATGACGAATCGCAAATGGCAGTTGATAAGCAGGCAAGGTCAGGAGGCAGTGGAGAACGGGATAGTGCATCGGCGTCTGAATGCCTGCGTCCTGAGCGATAAACAACACGGATATCGTATTCCTGAAGGCGTAAAGCCCAACGAGCGAGGCGGCCAGTAGGATCTTTCATGGACGCTAACCAGCATAAGGCATGGTGATCTGTGACAACATCAAACTGGCGTCCGTAAAGGTAGGTGCGAAATTTTCCTATAGCCCAAATGATAGCCAAGCACTCCTTTTCCGTGACGGAATAGTTGGACTCTGCCTTCGTTAGTGTACGGCTGGCATAGGCGACAACGTACTCGTCGCAGCCATCCTTGCGTTGAGTGAGAATGGCACCGAGGCCGACACCGCTTGCATCCGTGTGAATTTCAGTGGGTGCATTGGGATCGAAGTGGCGGAGAACTGGCGGAGAGATGAGTAGCCGGCGTAGCGCCGTGAATGCTTCATCGCAGTGGGAATTCCAGCCAGAGAGGTCCGTGCTACGGGAGAGAAGCTGAGTCAGAGGGGCAATTATAGAGGCAAAATTGCGAATGAAACGCCGAAAATAGGAACACAAGCCTATGAAACTACGAAGCTCCTTTAGGGTAGTAGGCTTGGGGTACTCGGCAACGGCACGCAGTTTGGCAGGATCTGGCGATATTCCTTCTTTTGAAACGACATGGCCGAGAATTGTGAGTTTGCGGGCGCCAAAACGACATTTCTTGAAGTTAAGTTGCAACCCGGCTGCCGTAAGGCACTGGAGAACTTGTTCCAGACGGGAAAGATGAGTCTCGAAATTCGCCGAGAATACAACTATGTCGTCTAAATAGCAAAGACAGATGTGCCATTTAAGTCCCCTGAGGACACTGTCCATCATTCTTTCAAAAGTCGCAGGCGCATTGCAAAGACCGAAGGGCATTACATTAAATTCATATAAGCCGTCAGGGGTCACAAACGCCGTTTTTGGACGGTCTGGTTCAGCCATTGGTACTTGCCAATATCCAGAGCGCAGATCCAGTGAAGAGAAAAACTCCGCACCTTGAAGGCAATCCAAGGCGTCATCAATGCGTGGCAGGGGATAAACATCCTTGCGTGTGATGTTGTTTAGTCGACGATAATCCACGCAAAACCTGATGGAGCCATCCTTTTTTCGCACGAGGACCACTGGCGAAGCCCAAGGACTGTGTGAGTGCTGAATAACACCACGTTGCAGCATCTCGTCGACGTGTTGAGTGATGACGTCACGCTCGGCCTGCGAGACGCGGTAGGGGCGCTGACGAAGTGGAGTATGATGACCGGTGTCGATATGGTGAGCGACAACTGACGTGCGTCCCAAGGGAGGTTGTCCGTGGTCGAAGGAGGCGCGGAAACGGTCAAGTAGTTGAATGAGCTGATTGCGCTGGTCTTGTGTAAGGCCGGTGTCTACGCTGCGCATCAGAACGTCTTCGTCAGGTAGTGAGGGCGCGGTGCCAGCTGTGACAGCATCCACGGACATTGGTGTCGTATCAGAACGGGCATCGAAAGGAAAGATGTCATCATAAGTGTCAAGACTCCCAATGCATTCGCCATGCAATAAGGTAGCGGGACAAGGGAACGGATTGCACACGTACACGGCACTGGAGCCATCGGCAAGTGTTATGACGGCAAACGGGACGACAAGGTTCCGGCGACGAGCGCATTCTTGTGACGGCATAAATAGGGCAGTTGAATTGGAAACGGAGTTGCACAAAAGAGATACCGCGGTGACCGAAAAAGCAGAAATGACGACGTCAGCAGCGACGATCACCTTTTTGGGTGAGCGAGGGAGATCTATGAATGTCGTGCTGAATGGAAACAAAACGAGTTGAGCACGAGCGCAGTCGACAACCGCATGATTAGCGGAAAGAAAGTTCCATCCCAGGATGATTTCATGAGACGCATGCGGAAGGACGACAAATTCTACGATGTAAAGCACTCCTTGAATCACAACACGAGCAGTGCATGTGGCAGAAGGTTGGACGTGTTGCGAACTCGCCGTGCGTAAAGAAATTTCAACCAGTGGAGTCGTCACTTTGTTCAGTTTGCGGCATAACACTTCACTGATTATACAAATAGCGGCACCTGTGTCGACAAGAGCAGTTGTGGCGAAACCGTCCACAAACACGGCAATCTCGTTAGGGGGCGATAGATGAGGCCTTGGAAATTTCGTCGGTGGCGCAGCTCTTGCCTCAGGAACTGCGACTGTTAGTTTTCCTCCTGGGCGTGGTTGGAACGGCGAAGCATGGGGGAAGGAGACCGAAGACGGGGTGAAGGAGATCGACGTCGGCTGAAGTCTGGTCGACGTGAGCGGGGGTCATGTGAATCAGGTGTCACATGCGATTCTGATGGCCGAGGTATGTTGCCGGAATGCTGCACATCATTAAAATAGAATCCACGGCGACGACAGTAGCGCGCGACATGTCCTGCAATACCACAGTTGTAGCAGACGGGCCGGTTATCCGGAGTACGCCAAGAGTTGACAGGTGCTCGAGGTGGTGGAATGGGCCGATTTACCGGATAAACTGAAGCTGGTGACCTGTAGTAGTTGGTGGCTGGACTGTATGAAGGGAGCGGCGGTTGGGCAGAAGGTCGGCGGACGGCTTCTGCATAAGTCAGCGGTGCAGCCACTGATATTGGGGATGTGGGCGAAGGGAGAGCCTCGGCAACTTGCGTCTGAATAGCACGGCGAAGTGAGTGGTCCAGTGTTGTGGGGGTCTCGTTGATGGTGGCGACAAGAGAGAGCTGTCGAGCAACTTCCTCCCGGATGTACTGTTGAATTTGAGGCATTAACACGCTGTAGTCGGGGCCACTGCCTTTGCACTCCAAGGCCGAAATATCAGCTGTCTGCGTATTAGCGCGACGTGTAGAAACTCGTTGCTTGCGCAGCTCATCGAAACTTTGACATAACTGAATCAAGGCCGTGACGGTCTGTGGGTCTTTGGCCACAAGCATATGAAAAGCGTCGTCATCAATGCCTTTCATTATGTTCTTTATTCTGTCAGCCTCCGTCATCCTGGCATCAACTCGCCTACAGAGGCTGATCACATCCTCAATGTAGCTCGTGAAGCTCTCACCATTTCGCTGAAATCGTCCCCGCAGTCCCAGTTCAGCGCGAAGCTTACGCATGGCTGGACGACCGAAAAACGAGGTGACGGCCTCTTTGAAAACCGACCAGGTGGGGATGTCGGCTTGGTGGTTGGTGAACCATAGGTTGGCCAAACCCGTCAAGTAGAAGATGACGTGAATCAGCTTCGCAGGGTCATCCCACTTGTTAATCGCGCTGGCATGCTCATACTCTGCCAGCCAGTCCTCGACATCTTGATCTTCAGTGCCGTTGTATACTGGTGGGTCACGCAGACGAAGTACACCAGAACACATGACGGGTGGTAGCGTGGAAGAGCCTCGTGGGGTATCGACGCGCTCGGTCATCGTGGACTGAGATGGTAGCTTACGGCTGCGGAGCTCCAGGACGTTACCCAGCACGTTTCCACCAAATGCAACGAGCAAGGTTGCGTAAAAACACAGGTTATTATTCCAGAAACGTTAGCCGCAACAAGCTGGTACAGGCAGGAACCCGGCAAGCACGAGCCACACACGGACGTCAACGTCTTCTTTCACGCTGGCACAGAGCTGGCGCCACTATGCTTCGGTACAATATATATATATATATATATATATATATATATATATATATATATATATATATATATATATATATATATATATATATATATATATATATATATATATATATATATATATATACCACCACCTACCCTCTCCTTATGTTCTCTCGAGCAGAGCTCTTCCAGCTGCGTACGGGAGTGGGCAGAAGTCTGCATGCGTTTCACTGGTGCAGTCGAGCAGAATCCAGACAACGGCGACAAGGAACGCTCTGCGTACCAAGGAGTACGTCGTGTGGCGGAGGACACGTAAGAAGAAAGCTAAGACATTGGCTAGCGCAATGAGGAAATATGACAACCATAACCAACCTTCCACTCCCTTCTGCAACGAACGACGACAGCTACGCAGCTGAAAAAGATCTGCTCTAGAGAACAGAGGAAGTGGGTAGGAAGTTGCGTTTTACCACAAAATAATTGCGTGAAACTCTATGCGTGTTACTAACCTCATCGTCCTCCCGCAAAGAATTTCTGGCTACGCTACTGGTCTTTCACGATCCTCATATCCACCATTTTTCGCAGGCCATATAATAACGGGATTCGTGCGGTTTTGGCCTTAGGCGTAGCTTTAGGTGACGACAGAGGGGGAGGGGGGGAGGTCGAGCAGAGCTTTTTCAGCTGCGTAAGGGAGTGGGCAGAAGGCTGCGTTTTACTGGTGCAGTCGAGCAGGATCCAGACAACGGCGACGAGGAACGCTCTACGTACCAAGGAGTACGTCGTGTGGCGGAGGACACGTAAGAAGAAAGCTAAGACATTGGCTAGCGCAATGAGGAAATATGACAACCATAACCAACCTTCCACTCCCTTCTGCGACGAACGACGACAGCTACGCAGCTGAGAGAGCTCTGCTCTAGAGAACAGTGGGATGGGGTAGAAAGTTGCGTTTTACCACAAAATAATTGTGACTAACCTCATCTCCTTCCCGCAAAGAATTTCTGGCTACGCTACTGCTTTTTCACAATCCTCATATCCACCATTTTTCACACCCCGTGGCGCACGAGGTCGTAAGGGTGTCCTGGAACACCTTTCCGAGTTGGTCTCTTCACAAATAGTATGTCACGATGTGCTTCTTTTTTTCTTTGTTTGGCATCCGTCAAGTACGCTGGCATTTGTCGCACACTTCAAGCGCTTTCTTTCCCTCTCTCCCCGTATCTGCGAGCGCTCTGAAAGCTACGCGAAAAGTGGGGAGATCATCGAGGGGTCAAGAAGAAGCGGGTGTCACGATCTTCAGCAAATTATTTCCATTTTCGTTTTTTTTAACGACCGGCTTGCTTTCTGTGTGATCGCAAGCACGATCGCGGACATGTGACGGCATCTTTCGGTGACCACGTTAACTAAGCAGCTCGCGATGCTCAAATCGGCCGATGGCCGCGAATTCGGGAATATGGCGCGGTCATTTGAGTATATATCGTTTGTTGAGAGAACGGGGAGCGACTTCTAGCTGACTGAGAATTATTTGTAAATGCCAAGCCGTGTGTTTACTGTACTGTTTGGCTCGCGTGTTCTCATGAACCTCGACTACCTATCAGCGGCGTTTTAAGACCATGCTATAAATGTGCTGTAATGCACCTTTCAGCATATGCCGCACTATACAGCCAATTAATTCGCGCCTTTCTTTGCGGTGTTACTGAAAACGTAATAAAATCGAATAGAGTACAGCCAATGCTCTTATTTTCATACACATATATAATGTTGTAGACACTTTTGTCACCGCTTTTCCTCTCGTCTTTCTTACCCCTCCTCTTGATGCAGGGTAGCGAACCGGAGGCTACAATTCCGCTTGACCTTCCAGGCTTTTTCTTAATTTTATTCTCTTTTATTTGTGAAGCTCTGCCGCCTGTCGTGGGAATAAAATTATCATCGTGGCCGGCTCGCGCTCATTCACCGCCCAAGCAACGCTATATCGCCAAGGAAATCTGTCCTAGCTGTAGGAAGACAAGTCCGCCCAAGCAACGCTAGCGCCGAGGAAATCAGTCCTAGCCTGGAGGAAGACAACTCCACTGGTACAACCAAACGTCTGCTCCCGGGCACACAGCCCCTCTTTACGTTTTTTTTTTATCACAAGCTTCAATCCTGTCGTTTTTTTTTTTCACACACACGGAACATGACGAAACATGATTAGTACACTCTTAGGAGGGTGTGCCCCCCCCCCCCCCCGAAGTTCAAACGGCGGAAAGTGTTTTAACACAGACAAATAATAGCGGTGTTTTTCAAGGCTTTCAACAATATATTGCCCTCCCCACCGCCGAAAAAAAAGAATATCCTGGCTACGGGCCTTTTTCTAGAGCGCACACATTAAATGGAGGCACTCAGTACAAATATATACATAACCACTTTCCACGAGGGAGACATGTACCATACGTTATAGGAAACATGCTACCCGCACTTTAATCGCGTATGTAGCCAGAGGTTCTTTTTCGGGTGGGGGGACATCCTTGATTTCGGGGGAGGCACACCCTTCGCAATGGGCATCTACCTATGCAGTGGCGAAAACATTAGGTGACCCTAAAGCTAATTAGGAGACCCTAAGAGCTTGGTGTGCCACCCCCTGGCTATCGGGGTGACGTTGGTATTGTAAATGAGTAGGCCTACTTTACTTAATATAAGAAAAAAAGGTTTTTTTTTTAAGAGGAACCGGCCATAGAGACTTTAAACAGTGTCACCCTCTTTCTTTTTTTTTGTTTCGCTCTTTTCTACTGTATTCTCTTTCTCCTGTCCCTTCCTGTATTTCCGCCTGTTTCTTCCTTCCTCGTTGACCAGAATCAGAACGCGAATTTCGTGCAGAAGAAATGACGGAATTAACACCAATAGCGGCTCAGGTTCTCCTTCAGAGAGGGGGGGGGTGGAGCAAAGGTTCGACGCAGCCTCTCCCCCTTTGATTGATGTCAACACATTTTATTTATTTATTTATTTATTCAATACTGTGGGCCTTTTCAGGCCTGTACAGTAGAGGACATACAGAGCAAATAACATTTCATATCGCGGAGATGAAAACAAATGAAAAATATGCAACACAAACCGCAAAAACTACGATATAACAGTATAAAGCAATAAACGAACAATGCACAACGCTAACGTTGATATACAGATGCATGCGGTTAAGCACGTGTAGCAATGTGCGAGGACATGCGTGATACACTGTTTCAACCTTTATTTCGGCGAAGATAGCATAGGATTTATTGCAATGCCTCTAAACGAATTTCCAACCATGATGAAAATTATTCAGGTGATTGTGCACTGACAAAGTCATTCGGCAAGTCATTCCACATCTCTATAGCTGACTTTGGGGCCTCTTCCTTTCGAGTCCCAGAGACCCCCCTTTTTCTTCAATGCCAATGTGCATGGCCGCTTTTCATCCAGTGACCGTGGTGTGGCTGTAGTATATGGGGCTGAATTTGCGTAATTAACCCCCCCCCCTCCAACCACCGTGTGCACGTCCATGCGGAGCACTGGCGCACTGTGAACCAACATTTCTGACTGGTGAACCAAAGTGAGTGAGCGGAAAGCTCCGATATAGCTCTCGGGAGGTAATATCGCGGCTTCTTGTCCGCATTTCTGCTTCAGAAGAGGTCGCCACGGACAGGTGGCCATTAACGATCAACTTGAACATCTTACCTTTGTTTCATGAATTGTAATGTAGTGTGGACACATTTCTGTGTGGTGTGGACACTCAGTATTGAAAAACGTGGACTCATTGCGTAAGCGTTGTGCTATGTACTTATGTATAGCCTTGCGTTTGCTACAAAATATGCGATGTCGAGACAAAACAGAGACAAAACATCTTTATTATGTAGGTAGAACAAAAAGCATGGGAGGGACCCCTAGTCCGGGTTCCCTAGGACGACTCCGGCGACGTGTCGAGCCCGTTGTATGATGGCTCGCAGAACCTCGGGAGGTCCGTCGCGGAGGGCGTCGTCCCACAGCTCTTTTTTGCGCAGCGGGCGGAGGAGGGGTAGTAATGGAGGGAAAAGGTTTGCCGTGCACTCGATAGTGACGTGGAAGATGGAGGGTGACCTGCCGCAGCCCGGACAATTGTCGGCATAACAGTGTGGCCAGAATTTGTTCAGGGAGACAAGATTATAGGAAAAGTGTCGGTTTGCAACTGGCGTAGTGCCACTGCTTCCTCTCTCGAGAAGGATGGTGGTGGCGCACGGTGATTGCAGCGAACGCTTCTATAATGACAGAGAATCTCTCCGTAACGCAGCAAGGGATCCCCCCACCCTGAACTGGTCATTTCACCACGCCGGGCCGCCCGGAGGGAAATATCGCGGGCTACTGCATGTGCGCGTTCATTGCCCGGCAGCGAGGCATGACCACATTAGGTGGATGCGGGAAGGTGTGACTGAATCATTTTTCGGGATCTGTTTGAGAATTTGTTGTGCCGCTCTCGGAATGCCATGTCCTGATAGGAACGCCCGGCATGCCTGTTGCGAGTCCGTCAGTATATACACTTCCCCTGGGACATGAACGGCGTGTCGAATGGCGAGAGCAACGCCGAGAATTTCTCCGTACGTGACATTAGTGCCGCGCATTGCAGCAGAGTCCTTCAGGGATTCAGTGCCATCCAACACTAAGGATGTATAGCCCTCTTGAGTGCGCGCCGTGTCTGTGTATAGAGCCTGGGATTCTGGGATGTTTTCGAGCATGCGGTTAAGGTATCGCACACGAGCTTTACGCCGTCCTTTGTCATGCACTGGGTGCATATTACTCGGCAAGGGATGAATATTCAGTACCTTACGTAGGGTGGGTGATAAGGTCGTTGGGCGGGCTTCAGGTTCAAGTGGTGGGACAGAGTGCCCTAACCGTGCAAGGAGATAGCGGCCAGTACGTGTGAGCAAGAGGCGCTGGCGGTGACTGACCCAATGCGCCTCTAGTAGTTCTCCTAGTGTGTTATGCGTTCCTAAATTAAGGAGACGGTATGTGGAAGTATAGTGCGGTAGGCCATGGGCTAGCTTCGTCGCTTTACGAATGAGGGCATCAACGCGAAGTTGTTGCGCTTGGGTCAACCGCTGAAAGGGAAGATGGTATGTAAGACGGCTGATGATGCACCCTCCACCAAGCGCAGCAAGTCCTCTTCTCGAAGACCCGAGCGCCTGTTAGAGACCCGCCTGATCATGGCCAGAATTTGCTCAGTTTGTCGGGATAGAAGGGAAACAGTATAGTTAGACCTGCCATCCGCCTGGACGTGTAGGCCTAGGATGCGACCACGGCTGACCTGTGGTATGGGTATACCATCCACGTGTACAGTGATGGGCGGCATAGGTGAGGGGCTGCGGGAACGAATGATTATGAGCTCCGACTTTTGCGGAGCCCAATTTAAGCCCCCTTTTCTCGCATACTCAGAGACAGTGTCGACTGCTTACTGCAGTCGCCTTTGGATAGCACCGTCGCAACCGCGTGTACACCAGATAGTGATGTCGTCCGCATAAATAGCGTGAGTGACATCGAGGATCTGATCGAGAAGCCGGGGGAGCCCTGCAAGCGCGATATTGAATAGGTTGGGGGAAAGAACAGAGCCCTGTGGTGTCCCACGCCCTACAAGGCGGATTGTACCTGATCGATGCGGCCCGATTCCAATGGTAGCTGTGCGATCTCACAGAAATGCGCGGATATAGTTGTACATATGAGCCCCACAATGCGACTCTGCAACATTGCGAAGGATAAGATCATGTTCAACATTATCGAACGCCCCTTTGAGATCTAAGGCGACAAGTGCTCTCGTTTGGGCGCGCGACGGTGGTCCTAAGACTTCCTCCCGTAATTGTAAAAGGACATCTTGTGCAGACAGATGAGGGCTCGATATCCGAATTGAGTGTTAGCAAAGAAAGAGTGTTCTTCCAGGAAAGGTTGCAGGCGCCGCAAGAGTACGTGCTCCATTAGCTTACCAATGCATGATGTTAGAGAGATGGGCCATAGATTTTCAACTTTTATAGGTTTACCCGGTTTGGGGATAAGTGTAATGTCAGCATGTCGCCACGCTTGGGAAAGTATGCCTTCGCGCCAGTATTCATTAAAGATATGGGTAATGTGGTTGATATCCGCGTCACTCAAGTTACGAAGGGTGGAAAATCGGATTTGGTCCGCTCCTGGAGCCGTGTTTCGTCGTAGGTCTTGTAGGACCACCCGCACCTCGTCCGGGGTTATGTCGGCATCCAGCAATTCATTCTCCTCACCCACATACGGGTAATCAGGGTATTGTGGTGGTGGGCCTATGGGATTGAATTGATGTTCTAGTTCCGTGAGGAGCAAGTCAGGATCATCCGGTACTCGTGCATTAAGATGTGCAGCTGCTGAAATGTTTTTCTCTTTGATGTGTTGGGGTCTGTGAGCGAACGTAGAATCGACCACGTTTTAGCTGTGCTTAATGTGCCTGAGAGGCGGTTGCAAAATTGTCGCCAGTTATTACTGGTGAGGGACGCTGCGTACTCCTCGGATTCCCGTGTAATTTCTTCTATACGTTTCCGAAGTTTTCTGTTGAGGCGTTGTCGCTTCCATCGCCGCGTCAACCCTCTCCGGGCGTTCCAAAGATGAAGTAAATGCGGATCTATGTCTGGTGTCTCAGTTGTGGTACGCACTGTACGCGTGGTGACCTCAAGATCGTCAGCGAGAGACTCAAGCCATCGTTCGTAGCCCTGGCCCTCAGGCGGGTCTTGGCGGCGTTCCCTGAATTTTGTCCAATCTGTAATGCGCACATTTCGCTCTGGCCTGCGAGCGCCTCGTAACGACAGGATGGTTTCGACAATATAGTGGTCACTGCCAAGGTGCTCTTCTAAAGGTCCGTGCGCTACGACTGGGCCAGTATTGCGGACAAAGGTAAGGTCAGGACAGGTGTCGCGAGAAACACTATTGCCTATACGAGTGGCGTGCTCTGGGTCGGTGAGCAGTGTGTATCGCATGTGACTTTTGTGCAAGAGAAGAGGAGTAGCCGGCGCCAGGCATTGGCACCAACCTCTCCTTGTATACATTCATTAAAAAAAACAAATTTGTATCCTCCTCCTTTGTTGTAGCCACATGCGGTAGAAGCGTTCAGTGGTGATCCCGGGAAAAGATGACCGAAAATAACTCTCCTAATTTGCGGAATTGTGTAATGTTTAGTTTTGCAGTCAGTTTCCGCGCCACAATAGACCGAGAAGGCAGAATCGTTCTCTTTTTTTTTTTCCTTTCGCGTAAGCGTTAATAAATGTTGTGATAACGACTCGATGAGGCACTTTTGCGAGTCAGCATAAATGACAAGAGATTGCACTTATCTTTGATGATCTTATTGTCGTCTGCCCGCCATTCTGACGATTGTGATAAACACGTTCTTCCCGGGTGCAGGACGTTATCGCAATGCGGCAAATTAAATTTCCCGCAAGTATATTTTTATTCGCGGCTTAAGCCTGCCTGCTGTCGCCGCCTGTTGAGCAAAATTGTATGTAAACAAATGATCGACGTGGGCCAGTTAAACCTACATTTATAAATACATCCAACAACAAACATTTATCGTAACTTTATTTGTATTATTACTGTTTATACCAATTAGTTTAGCACAAAACGCCGTGGATGACCGTGGAGATGAAAAGTACACGATGTATCGGGTTTTTCTTCGACTCGCTCACCTTTTACCGCCATGAGCGCTGCCTGACACACGCGAGGTTTGTCTCATTTCTTGCTGAAATAAGATGAATGCCGCTTAAATTTCGAGTCACAACGCGTTACTATGTTCTCGAACATGCGTCGATGCGCTGCACTTGCTTTTTCCGAGCGAATGAATGAGCCTAGTGCGCTACCTTTCGCGCCGCAGTTGTAGAAAGCGACGCCTGTGCCAGTGTGTTTCTCTTTTTTCGTTTTTGATTGTCGCTTTCTCTCTTACCCTTCTTCCTTTTCTTCTCCCCCTTGGCCGCATCAAATTTTTAGCCGGTTGCGTGAAAGATGCGAGGCAGCATGTCGTTATCGTGGCAACCGCAAGAAGATGGACTCCGGCAAATCCTGCAGCTACTGAAGGAATCCCAGTCACCGGACACCGCCACCCAGCGTGCCGTACAGCAGGTACTTGCGATGATTTGTGCCGGCGCTCGGTCGTAGCGGCCGTGCGCCTGGGTGTCGGGCTCGCGCATGCACCCGCATGAGTTAGGCCTAGTCGACCGCCGTAACCCATCCCGCCGGCCTTTGCCGATCAATGGGCACTTTTGAAATGCTCGCCGCACGAGCGCCAGAACCTTCCGATGGCGTGGGGTCGTCCCCGAACAAACGCTTGCCACCCGAAAAAGAAAAGCTGGTCCACGCTTTCGTTTACAGTCAGAACGCGAAGCGTAGTTGCAATTTTTTTTCTTCTCGTTTTTGCGTGCTAGGCAATAATCTAATCTTCGCACCATTGATCGTGCTTGCGCGTCGTATTTTTCGCTACTTGTGTCCAGCGCGTTGCGGGTTCGAATAAGTTCCTTTTTTGCGTCCTAATTCATCTTAGTTAAGCCGGTTAAGGAAGTTGCTGCCGTGTTGAGGCGAGGTGTTTCGAATCTCTTCCCTCGTTGCCGGCTTCGATCAGTTCATGAATGGCCGAAAAGACCGGAGAAAATACGGCGAAGGCCGCACTGTGACGTGAAGCCGGTTCCAAGCGTCCGCTAATGACCGCAGTGGTCTGTCGATGAGGTTCGGCTGTAGCACTCCGCGAAGCTACCCGGCGAGCACATTCATTCGGCACGTTTGTCGCGCCCAAGACGTGTGCCTTGACTCCGTTTTCCCCGCGTTGCGTTGGGGTTTGTTTGGGTGCGTGTTGAAACTGAGCGTATAAACTTGCCCATTCTCGAAACTGCGGGTTTAAGCAGTGCGTTCGGGAAGCCTAGTTCGTAGTTGAGTGCGACGCCAGTGAGAACACTTCGAACGTTCGGGAAAAGTGTAGTTGACTCCCAGCGATGAACAAATGTCACCGCTTTCTCACGTGTCGCACCTTTATAAAACTTTATTGCCGCTCTCGCAGCCGTAGCCTTTATCAAGAGTGAACTAGAACGCGTTTGAACTGCCTCGTTAAGTGCAGTCTGGGAACGCCAGTTTGGAACGCATTAAATCAAGATCCCACGCCCAGCGAGGCCAACTGCCTCGCGTGATATGTTGTTGAGCTAATTGAATAACTTAGTTTACAACTGGCTTGCAAGCATAAGCAGGCAATGTAAGCTGCAATTAGTAGTTTCAGGTGAACCTGACCACGTCATGTGCAGGGAAGCTACATTGTGGATTGGCAACACACTGATGCATTTGGTTATAGTAAACTTTAGCAGTGATCATTGCATGCGAGCGCAAGCAAAAATGTTTATGAAGTAGCTTCGTGAAATGAAACATGTGACGAGTTATGATAAGGTTCCCGGTGAAACAAGTTGCCATGAGTACAGAAAGCATAGAGCCGATATTGTCCTTCACTTCTACGTTCGTGGTGTTATGTATTCGTCTGATCCTGGCATGAATGTGAGTTTGCAGTGGGGATTACAGGAACTGCTAAGCATTGATGATAATGATTTCATTGCATCACGACTTGGCATTTGAAGGTTGCCTGCCCTGAAGTTCTCAATGAACACTTCGAAGAGGCCCTGCAGTGCTCTTTCAGTGTGGTGAAAAAATGCTGTTTATTGGCAGTCAAGGCTCCTGAGAACATGTGAGCCAGTCATTATAGGGCAGCACAGAGCCTGAAATTTACAATTAATTTCAAGAAATCCTTCAGTCTTTTCTCCTCAAACACTGCCTTATACCCAAATTTCTGCGCCATATAGTAAATGTCCATGACCATTGACTGAATTAGCTTCTGAGCTGTATCACTACTGTGGTGGCATGGGCTCTCACAATGACACTGAAACTAAGCCATGCATTGGAGGGGAAAAAAAAAGTGCTGTCATTATGGTGCGCTCACGAAGGAATGCATCATCTTGCCTCCTCACTATCCCCCTCCCTGCTTAGATTCAGCGCGCTCATTGGTACGAGAGGAGAGTGTGTGAGGGGACACTAAAGAGAAATAAGATTTATTTCATGTTGGGAAATTGCTCTTTCACGATCTGGAAGTCTTTACACTTGCTGCAAGAAGACCGGGAAAACAAGCAAAAAGGAATTGTGGGTGGCAACCCAACCTTGAAGTTTTTTCGAAATGCTAGTCATCATGGTGGCATGGAATTTTTATTGTCTACTGGCGCCCACATAGTTCATAAAGGGGTCGTGAAACATTTTCTGAAAATTTTCAACCATGTGGGCATTCAGAATTATGCCTGTCCATTCATTACTATACCTCAACTTTTTTCATTTTCTGGGTTCACCGAATAGATATAAAAGCACGATTTCGATTCCCCAGCCCGCATTCCTCTCGACTGTGTAGCTTAGGTGAGCCAATGAAAAGTCTGTCTCGTCAACAAAACATGGCGATGCAGCTATGTTTGCTACATTGTTGATTTTTGTAGCATAATACCAGTTTGACTGCACCACCGTAAAGATGTGGTTTTCTTTTTGATAAGCTTTGGCACTGAAGACATGCACGCAATATTGGCATATTGGCAAAACAGGGATGCTGCACAAAGTGAGCAATGTAATTGAAAGCGGAGCTAAACAGGTCACTTGCTGTACTTGCACAATGTACAACAGAATGCAAGAATTGCTGTGCTATTTTAATGAGCTGTGTTATTTGAATTACTTGTTTAATGAAGCCATTAGACAGGTACTTGGAAAAGTGCCCCAATGCCCCTTTAATAATGCTAGACTTCTATTCACTTGCTGATTCCCAAAACTCATTTAGTGTCTAAAGAAACTACAGATAATTTTACATTCATACCGAATATTGTGAGTGGTTTCTGTTAGCTACTCAGTCTTGCTTCATGCTGAGATCACTGCTGGGTTTAGTGTAGCTATAGGCTTGTACGCACGGTATTGGTTCTAGACATACTATCCTTGCAAAAGTGAAAATTCTAGACATGGTGTCATCGCTATCAATTGCATAGAATAATTCTCCTCAAAAAGGCCATGCAACATTTTCAGGGCAGTTAAATGGCATTTAATATTATTTGATCTTTCTCTGCACACAGTCAAGGTACCTATCTTGTGGAATGCTTGTTTGCATCGGTAACAGTGTTCTTGGTGTTATTGTAAGACGCCTGCATGCGTTGAATAATAGGATGTTTCACAAAAAAAACCTTGTGTAGATGGCCGCCTGCAGTAAGGTGTATGTTACAACTGCGATCTATATAAAGGGCCTTGGGAGGGTTCTGAAAATAAACTTGACCTGATGACCTGCCATTCCGTTTGTTTATATATAAAGTCATTATAGAGCTTGCTGTGCGAAGAGCACTTGAGAATAGCTTCCATTGTTTGTTTCACAGTTATTACACTAGAAGGGATGTGCGCTGTTTATACCTGTTACATTGCCAGCGTAACAGCAGTTTAACTTGAAAGTGATTGCAATAAGCACCAGTCAAAATCTTGTGTTAAATGTCCTGTTCATGTATAAGGTATGTTACCACCGCCAAAAAAAATAACTTTACAAGTTTTAGTCTGAAAGTTGCAGTGCTATTTTAGTATGTTAAAAATAATGTATTTAGAATGTACAAGGTTAACAGATTTTCAAATTGTATTTTATGTACATACACCGTAATTGGTCTGTTTGTACAGTGCAATAAGCTGTAAGCTGAAAAGAATTGTAAAGGGAAAACTGAAAGAGGCTATTTATTTCTGCTGAAATCAGCTTTCGCACTATTGCCCTAAGTGTAGAAACTTGGGGAGGCGTTCTCACTTATCCTGTTACATTGCCGGGGTGATCGTGTAAGTAAATAACAAGCCAAACTTTATGCATAAATATTTATGCAAAGGGAGTTCTCACTGCTCGCATAACTCTAAATATATAAAGAAAAGGCTAAGAGATCATTATTTTCAGAGATAATAATGTACAGCTAAGGTATTTGAAAAACATGCACTACATCAACTTTTATCACATTCATAGCTTGGGCCTTAAAAAAAAAAAACCGTGTTCTTTTTTTGCATGTGCAGGAGTGCGTTATTATTATTATTAGTATTATTTTCGTGCCTGCTTAGTGCGCCAGTTAGGCTAAATGCACAGAATTCTTGTAACGATCTAGGAGTATTCATTTTTCTGGTAGCCAAATTGGAGGGCTAAATACGTTAAAATTGAAAGTATGCCCGTTTCAATTATTGTACTTAGTTTTTAACTCATCTGAAAATCCGAGATATACCAATTTTAGGGCTTAAATACGCATTTTTCTGACAAGCAGATTACTGAAACGCCCCAGGGCCCTATAGTGGAAATTTGTAACACACTCAAGAGCTCAGCTGTTACAAAATGCTTTTCTAAAATATTACAATACCTCAGCAAAGTGTAACGAGATAATACACAAAGTGACAATTCGGATTGGTCTGATAAATTCGAAGCTTTCAGTCATGTACATGCAGGAAAGGCCGCAATGTATTCTCATAGTTTTTGAACGAATTAAGACAAACATAAGTTCTTGCTAAACCTTCTTGGATGAACTGGATCCTTATTATGTACGAAAAAATTTATTTTGTGTATTTTTTTAGGGTGTTGACATACCTTAAAGGAGCCCTGTAGCACTTTTCCAAGTAATCATTGAATGGCTTCAATAAAGAGACACCTAAGGCAACTAATAAGTTGACGTTGATTGTTGAAATAGCAATCCAGAAATCTTTTACTGTTACTTTTTCTGTCAAGGAAGTGCTTATTTTGAAATAAAAGTATGTTTTAGCGGTCCGCATCGGGTAAGCGCACTCCAAATTACCCACGCGGGCCGTCTTGCATCACCATTGCTCGGCTTTACTCTGCAGCCGCTCACACTGAGGGCAGTAGAGGGAAAATAGCGGGAGCCACAGCAGCAACGGCCATTGAACAATTTTTGGCCATAGCATTCAGGATTGCAGGCGTGCTTGGTTGAACTGGGCCCCGCTAGATGGCACGACCTGTCCAGTTTAACCAGGAGAAAACTGAACGTTTGAACCACTTGCGCCATTCTCCATAGTAACATCCAGCAGTTCTTTTTTCCATGAATCAAACAAACAACCAGCATTTTATTACGTCCCCTTGACGCGTGGAAGATTCTCTACTTAGTGCAGCTAGATTGATTACTAGTGATTAATTGTAGGCAGTATGTCTAATTTCATCGAGATCATTTTGCGAACATCTTACTGTGGCGCACTTATCTCGTGCATGTACATGTGCACCTTAATTTCTCGGTAAGTAGGGCGCTGCTGTTGATATACTGTCGTTTCATACGTTGCCATACAATGAGCTTTCACTCTCACACATATCGTCAACCAGGCAGCATTTGCTAAACAATCTGGAACAAAACTGTTAATCCAGTTGTACAAGAAAAAAAGTAATTTTTAATGGTAGTGGAGATGTAGGTGCACCCTGGGCAAGTTTCAGATTGGAATTAATTCTGGAATGCTTTACTTGACTACAACAAAAGTGGTCTTAACTATTTCTGCTGTAGTGCAAAAAAAAAAAGAAATATTTAGCAGAAAATAAGTAAATAACAGTACAGTTGTAATACAAACATTAGAGAAAGACGCTAACCTGGCGGAGGTACATAGAAGGGTCTTAGCTGAAGCCAGCATTCTGGCGATGTAACTCATCTTTGTCGGGGTTACAGTTGCTGCACGTTGAAGACAAGTTTATTAGCCGAAACATCAGCTCCAGTGACATGCTTCATTAGATGATTTCACATGATTGCAGTTGTAGGCATGTGTTCATGCTTTGTTCAAACCCTCTTGTGTCGCAGATGTGGCTTTTGCCAAGATGTGGGCTCTTTGTCATATTGCCGCATTGCACTGCCAGTCTTGAGACGCGCAAATTTCGGGTTTTCTGTCTCCCTTCTCTGCAGAAACTTGAGGAGTTGAACAAGTACCCCGACTTCAACAACTACCTCATATTTGTCCTCACAAAGTTGAAATCTGAGGGTGAGTTGGCAGATTTCTCATCTTTTTACTGTCGTGGACCTAAACCCTTTACCACCTTCCGTCTGTTTTGGTCAGAATCAAAAAGATTCAAACCTCAAGAAAAAGAAGTTTCCTTACTCTTTTACGGATGGTGCCCCGCCACGGTGGTCTAGTGGCTAAGGTACTCGGCAGCTGAACCGCAGGTCGCGGGATCAATTCCCGGCTACGGCGGCTGCATTTCCGATGGAGGCGGAAATGTTGTAGGCCCGTGTACTCAGATTTGGGTGCACGTTAAAGAACCCCAGGTGGTCAAAATTTCCGGAGCCCTCCACTATGGTGTCTCTCATGATCGAATAGTGGTTTTGGGACGTTAAACCCCACAAATCAGTCATTCTTTTACGGATGGTGCATAATATAGTGAAAAATTCTTGTGAAGCAACTTGAAAAAATTGTCCAGTACTGCCCTACCATGAACTGCCGTGACCGTGTTGCATCATTCGGCCCTGCCTGACAACTGGCCGCAAAGGGTTAATGGTTTATTTACTTTACATTTAGTTTCATGGAAATGGGGCTCATCATGAATTCAACTGAAGTCAGCGGAAACCTCTGAAGAGTACGTTGATTCGGCATTGCCTGGTCTGGGATGAGCAGGCACAAATGTTGTGCTCCAGCCATGTTAACAATTAAATGTTTGACTCAGCCTGCTTGTGAATCTCTTTGCAACTTGTGTTGTTTGATTGGGATATCTCAAAAGGAGGATGTTTTGAACTAGAAGTGCTTCAACAGTGAAGTTTCTAGATTAGATGCTGAATGTTTTTCATACTTTAAAAACCTAACCCAAAGACGAAATGTGATTAGAACATCCCAACTTAGTAGTAGTGCTTAGAAAGATGCCTGTTGTTTCATCTTAGCAGCTCGTAAACAAATAAATCATGCTGGCTCACTATCTTACGGTGTAACTTCTATAGAAACTGCACTTTGAAATGATTACATTGTTTTGTTTACTGTATCTACCAGTGCTTGCCCATTCTATTTGTGGATATAATATTGACTCATTAAAAAGCAGTTTTAGAGATAGAGTGGTTTTTAAAAATTAATTAGGGGGCATTTTATGTTCCAAAACCACGACATGATGAGGGAAACCTTAATGGAGGGCTAGAAATTTCGGCTGCCTCAGTTTCTTTAACATGCTCCTAAATCTAAGTCTGCTGGCCCTAGCATTCCGCCTCCCATCAAAGTGCAGCTGCGATGGCTGGGATTCGATCCTGCAACATTTAGGTCAACAGTTGAGAGCAATAACCGCTATACCGTCGTGGCCAGTGTTAAGCTGTTTGCAAAAGTCAAGAATTCAATGTAGCTTGCTACACTGTTTCTTCATTGGACACTTCGGTGTTGTGCAGATGAGCCAACCAGGTCCCTGAGCGGTCTGATTTTGAAGAACAACGTGAAGGCCCACTTTGACAAGTTCCCGCGAGAGGTTGGCGACTTCATCAAGGCAGAATGCCTGGAGAGCGTGGGCGACCACTCGCCCCTCATCCGTGCCACAGTGGGCATCCTCATCACCACCATCGCCTCAAAAGGCGAGCTCACCCAGTGGCCCGAACTACTGCCCCGCCTGTGCCAGCTGCTCGACTCCGAGGACTACAATGTCTGCGAGGTGGGCTTGCTCGCATTTCAACCGCTGTTGCAGGCAGCTTTGTAGACTGTGATCGAAATGAAGGGAGCTGTGTAGATTAGAGAGCAGATAGAGTTAGCAGAGATTCTCGGGGCCCTAAAAAGAAAGAGTGGACCTAGGCAGCTAATGCAGTGCATAAAATGGATGTCTGACAGTCACTGAGGGTAATGGAATGGGCTTTGCCACGCATGCTTAATCCTTTATTTGTTAATATTATTTTTAATTGTGACAGACTTGTTTTTAAGGCATAATATTTTTGCGAGTATGTTTGTTAAATGTGCGCTGCGCCGTTAGGCCGGTGTTGTGTATGAAGTAATGTCTTGTGGAATGTGTTGTCATGTATCCAGCATTTGTAACTGGCTGTGTCGCTGTAGAGAAGGCCGGCTTTAAGGAGGTGACGGGAGCAATCTGGTTGCTGCCCTTTACATGTCCATATAAAATGGCATGCATCTGCTTGCATCTCTGGAGTGGGACAATATGAAAAAGTCTCACCAACTCGTAAATGTGACCAGTTATATGATAATATAACGGCCGGTGTAAGGGCCACCCCTGCCCGAAGCTTCCTAAGCACAACTTCCTCCGCCCTAGTAAGGTGAGGGGTGAGAGCAGACACACGGTGGAATGCAGCGCGTGTATCCTGCCGGAGAACATTTTTACCGGTATGAAGTAAGGTTAGGGGCTGAGGTGGAAGGGGAATGTGCTGGAAGGTCGATGCCTGGAGGGCAGTGCGTCTGCTGGTCAGTAGCAATGTTATGTGGGTTCGCAGCATGGCCTTGAAACCAGTGTACTTTTATGCAAGTAGCTGTATTATGGTTCAGCTTATGAATCACCTGGCAGATCTCCATCACCTTGTGTACTTTCTTGAGCTAGCTCCTAAGGAATCAGTGTATACATCAATCTGCTTAATTGTAGTCAGCTTAGAAGGTGGCATCTTGGATTGTATCATGTATGGCTTGAAGTTACATCACAAGAGGAGTGGCCTCCGCAGATAGATAACGCTGGTGGCCACTGACAAAATTATGCCTAGTACTTGTGAATGATGTCCTTCCGTCGTCTTGTAGGATAGCAGCATCTGTATATAGTTTGCAGGTATTTGCATGGGGCCTCGATGATGGAGCGTTCGTCAATTGTAGATGATTTATCGGAGCGCCGTAACTTTGTTGTCTTATTAGATGTGATGGTGATCAATTTCCAGGGAAGCATAGCCTCGGGCTGGTTGTCAATGCGAGAGCCACGTTGAAAGTCAGCATGCAACGCAGCAACTGGCACAAGTTGCCTTTTGATTTCACGAGCTTTTGTGCGTGCGTGTGTGTGTAAATTTGAGTGATCAGGTTTCACCCCATAAAAATACCACCACTCGTCATAAAACACAGCGCAATGTTTAGGAACTTCACGTTTGTTTCGGACTGTTCCGTAATGATTTCGTGCAAACCACGAGCAGTTGAGTTTATTTTAGGTCTAGCATGGGAGGAGGGGGGGGGGGGGCACCAGCGGTAATGCTGGAAGGTTCACTTAGCATAAATGTCAACACAATTCCCAGATGGGCAGATTACAAACATTAAGTGGGGTGGTGATATTAAAACGTTCGTAGGCACAAACTGGAATTGGCTTAAGACTGAGTAAATGAGAGCTTGTTAGGACATTATTTTACAAACGGTTGACGTAGGTTTGGCTGATGGTGGTGATTAGTGTTTGTTGTCGTTTAGCTTAGCCAATGTGGCGTTGCTGAATGTGAAGAAAGAATTATACAACAGATTATGATCGCAGCCCTGATAAGCTGAAAAGAAAATAGATGAAACTACTACAGAGTGCATAGTACAGCGGAGAACTTGCATGCATAAAACTGAGGGAATAAGTCCCTGTAATGTCATATTGTGGTGCATGAAATATTGTCTATTAAGAGCTGAGAGGTTCCCTTGTGTCATCATGTCATGTTAATAGTATTGATTTGATCAATTGTTTCTACATGATTCATGTTATATTAGTTTAAGTGAGGTTTTAAGCTTTCACTTCTAAAGTGGAACCTTGCTTATACGACTTACAGAGGACCACACAAAACCGTTCCATAATCCGGGCATCATATAAATGGGAAAAAAAAACAAACTATGGGCCATATTTTGCACTCAGGGAAATTTGTAAAAGTGGTTTTTGTTTCTCTAAGACAGAATGTGAAAGTCTTCGTAAGGTGCGGGGTCGGCATAAAACTACGTCGTATAACCAAGGTTTTTAATACACCGTATATACTCGTGTAAGGGCCGCCCTCGTGTAAGGGCCGCACCCCAACTTTGAAAGCGGATATTTCGAAAAAAAAAAAAAACAAAAGTTCAAAATGTCCCGCCAGAAAAGTGTAGTTAGTTCATTTACAGCCAGATGGCGCTGCACGCTTTTCCGCTTTTATTCTACTTCCGCCGACGCGCCGACCACGCTGTTGACAGCGCGCCGCCATATTTGCCTTGTGCGGCCTCTTTGTTGGCATCGTTCCTAGCATCGTGTCGATACGTTGGCAGCGCGACTTCAGATCGGTGTCGTCGGTGTCACTTTGTTGGTTGTAGTGAACCCTGCAGAAGCCAGCGCACGTGACGGACGATGGGCCGGCATCTGAGATCATTCACTGCAGCATTTAAGCTGCAAGTGATTGACTATGCCGAGGAGCACGGGAAGCGGGAAGCTGGACGAAAGTACGACGTCGATGAGAAGCGCGTGCGTTACTGGATGAATCAGAAAGATGCCCTCGCCGCTACTAACAGGAGCCGAAAGGCGTTTCGCGGGAAAAAGTGCAAGTACCCGCAACTCGAAAGCGAGCTCGTCAACTACGTCGTCGACACACGAAGGGACGGCTACGCCGTATCGACTGACATGATACGCGTCAAAGCCCTCAGCATCGCTCGCCACATGGAAATACCCCCGGCACAATTCAAGGCAAGTCGGGGCTGGGCTACGCGGTTTATGAACCGTAACCAGCTTTCTATTCGGCGCCGAACGACGATTTGCCAAAAACTGCCGCGCGAGTACGAAGACCACGTCATTAAGTTTCATCGCTTCGTGAATGCTCTCAGGAGGGAGCATGAATACGACCTGTCCCAAATTGGGAATGCGGACCAGACACCTGTGTGGTTCGATGCACCGGAAAGCACCACAGTGGATTTAAAAGGTGCGAAAAGTGTGTCTGTGCGCACGACTGGTGCAGAACGCCAAAGGTGCACTGTGATGTTGTGCATCACGGCAGACGGCAGGAGGCTTCCGCCGTACGTCGTATTTAAAAGGAAGACTCTCCCAAAAGAGAAGTTCCCTCAGGGAATCGTCGTACGTGCGCAAGAGAAGGGCTGGATGTCCGAGGAACTGGTCGTTGACTGGATTAAGACCGTCTGGGCAAACAGACCTGGAGGGCTGTTACAACGGAAAGCCCTCCTTGTTTTGGACAGCTTTAGGGGCCACTTGACCGACCGCGTCAAGAACCGAGTTGCCGCAACTCGTACGGACTTGGCCGTCATTCCCGGTGGCCTGACGAGTGTGCTGCAGCCGCTCGACGTATGCGTCAACAGACCATTCAAAGTGGAATTTCGCCGATGTTACTCTGAATGGATGGCTGGAGGCGTCCACGAGAAGACCCCTACAGGACGGCTGAAGCGGGCGTCGCTCCAACAGGTGTGTGAATGGATTTTGAATGCGTGGCGTGCCATGTCAGTAGAAGTAGTTGCTAAAAGCTTCAAGGTAACGGGAATTTCGAACTCCATGAACGGCACCGAAGATGACCGTCTCTGGGAAGACGCGGACGCCGAGGCGAGCTCCTCCGAGAACGAGGACAGCGAAATGGAATCCGAATAAAAACATTTCTGGCATGTCATTTGTGACTCTTGCACTCTGCTACTGTTGCATAAACAGTACAGACCTTTGGCCTGTACTGCCTGTACTAAATCGGCCTGATTCGTGTAAGGGCCGCACCTAGCAAAATTTTCGAAAAAAAAGTGCGGCCCTTACACGAGTATATACGGCATTTCTTCTATGGGAATATCGCCGGTACCTAACCGATTCGTCGTAAGAAGTGGGTCGTTGGGAAACATGGGACATATAATCAAAGTTCTACTCTATGTGTTGCTTTAGTATGTGATAGTGCGCAAAGTTGAAAACTTCATGAACTCTGTCAAAGTTGTTCGAAACACTGTTGTGAACTGTTCGAAGCTCAAAAGAATGGAGGGTTCATGAATACTGTCACAGCTGGTAGCACCAACACAGTTTTCTGTGAGCTTAGTTCATTTTTGCCGGATCAGTCAGCCGTGCAGTGAATTTCCCTTATAATTTGTCTGTGCTGCCTCACGTCATTCGTTCTTGCCTTATTTGTCTGTGCTGCCTCACGTCATTTGTTCTTGTCTTGATAAATGCAGGGTTCTTTCGGAGCCCTGCAGAAGATCTGCGAGGATTCGGCTGAGATGCTGGACACGGATGCGTTGAACCGGCCCCTCAACGTGCTGGTGCCGAAGTTCCTTCAGTTCTTCCGGCACACCAGCCCCCGGATCCGGTCACACGCCATCGCCTGCATCAACCAGTTCATTGTCAACCGCACACAGGCCCTGATGCTCCACATTGACTCCTTTATCGAGGTGTGTTCTGCTGCTTTCTGTGGAAGCTTTTTTTGGTAGACATTATTCGTCTTTGTTTTTGTAAAGCTTCTTTTCGTGGGACGTGGTTACACAAGTCGATTCCGACGACTTTAAAAGGCAAGGTGGGACAAAGAAGAGATTGCATTAAGCCAGCCGGAGCAGTTGTTGGTCGTTTTCGCCGTTAATGGACACAGAAGGCGACATACTTAGCGACGGCTGAAGAAAGGCCAGAACATAAATGACGACTTCATACCTTGTCATAAGTCTTGTGATAGTTTAGATGACCGGCGGTTGGATCATCATGAAAATCTTCTAGAACTTCACATTGAAGAGAATGTGGGATGACCGATACCCACTTGTTTCCATTGATGTGGTAAATGTAGCAGTATAAAGCGTCACTGAGTAGCTTAAATTGTTTAAGTTGTTGACAGAGTCGGGCGTGTGGAGGAGTAGTAGAGCCGGTCATGCGGTCAACAATAGTGCGGCAGTATGGGTCGACACGCTGTTGGGAAACAAGCACGGACTTGGTGCCGGGTGATAAACTTAGTGCTGTGATTGGAGCGGTGGCGCCATTTTGGAGTAGCGATGGTGAGTGGCCTCCGCTGGGGCAAAGGACAGCGCGATAGAGCATCAGCATCTTGATGCTTCTCCCCAGATCTGTAGGCGACATTGAAATTGTACTGCTGCAAGCGAAGCACCCAGTGACTGAGGCGACCCGATAAGTTTTTAAGTAATGAAAGCCAGCATAGGGCGTTATGGTTGGTAACGACGGTAAAGTGACCGTCTGAGGAGATATGGTCGAAATCTTTGCACTGCCGAAACAACAGCAAGGCACTCCTGCTAGTTAACCTCCCTACCTTCGTTTTTTTTTTTCTCTCTCTGTCTCTCTATCTCTAGTCTTTAAGTTATAGATATTGTTGAACAAGTAATGTGGTAGGACCCGACATTTTGACTGCAAAACATTGGGTCAGGCGACATTACTTGTTGAACAAAATCTATAACTTGAACATTTTTTTTACAAAATGTATCACATTTTTTATCTATGCTGATTCCACTGCATTGCTTGATAACTTAGGTTAAATTTCTTCATGAACCAAGTTCAACGACCCCACTCAAGTTACACTGGTTTTCTGCTAGCTGTGAGGACTCTTAGAAACAGTAAAAAATGATTTTAAAGTTTCTACTTTCATCAAAGTCAACATGCATAGCAAGGTAGTTCCCTCAGAAGTGCTACGAAGGAACTTTAAACTACAAGAATGCTTAATTTACCATTAGTTCGGTATTTGCGGTCTCCTCTTTTTTGATAGTGCACAGAAATGACAGAAGTATGTCGCGTCTCCAAATGGGAACATGTCACCAAGGTATAACAAATGCAATGTAGTACCTCACTTGGTGCAAAAAATGGACCTTTTTACTGGCCCTTCTGGTTTTGTAACATGGTGCCTTGTCTTTTGAATGACTTCATTCTTTCTTTGTCTTTTTCTACCATAGAACTTGTTCCACCTCGCCTCGGACGAAGACTCTGAAGTCCGCAAGAATGTGTGCCGTGCTCTAGTCATGCTTTTGGAGGTTCGCATGGACCGTCTCATTCCCCATATACACAACATCATCGAGGTAAGTATTGGTCCGCCAATCTCTCAACCTGCTTCTGGATGTCCTTAGATGACTCTTCGTAGACAAATATACTGTATTTTCTTGCGTGTAACCTGCATGAAAGAAAGCTTTGTATATTTGGAGCCAATTAAAAAAAAAAAAGCAAATTCTGGTCTTTCAAAGGTGCCTTTATGACATTGCTTCACGGCTGCACAATGAAGCTAGCTCTGGGGGAAAATGTAGGGATCCTTTTTAAAATGTGTTTCACAAATTGTTTTTATAGGGTGTGGGTTTTACGTGAGAAAATAGGGTATGCTGGCTCTTGTTGCAGCCGGCACACAATGATGACACACAGATGACTTCGATGCCAACATGACGGCCTTGGAAGGAATCGTACTGTCTGACGGTGTGCCGGATTTATGTGGCAGTGAATGCTGGGTCTTTATCGAATGATTAAACGTGTTACAGTATCACCTCATTATGACAGGCCTCCATAATGAAGACAATTTCGGTCTGGTGTAAAAGGAGTACGTAAAATCCAAACAGACTTTTATGTTAACACGGACTCGGTCTGTTATAACCAGTGAGAATAAGAGTCATATACAGATTTACTCTCAATGGGACATAAAAAAAATGAATATTTTTTTTTTTTAATCGATTTTTCGGTTTCTGTAGTCCTTTTTCTTTCTTATTACGAAATATGTTCACTGAAAACTACATAGATGTGCTGCAAAAGTTTTTGCACCTGCCGGGGTGGCGAAAATTATTGTGGAAATCGTTTAAAAAAAAAGTTTTTTTTTTTCTAAATTTTATATTTTTGCAATGGCAGAACTCCCCACCACCGTTTTGGGCTCGTTGTAAAAGTATTTCGTAAAGAGAATTCTATGTTCGAAACATGGTTCAAAAAGCAGACCTCTGAAATTCATTTCGAGGCCTCTGATTGGCTGCTTCTACAGTGTTCTAGTACGCCTCGCTGGTCCAATGCTTGTTCCGGGATATGTGTCTGGGATATCATTGTCTGCTTCTTTTGCGTTGTGAGGTCGTGGCTGTCTAAAATTCCGCTACTTAGTGACATATTCGCACTCGTTCTGTATTCATGGGTCGGCAATAATTTAGGATACAATTACCGTATTTACTCGATTCTACCGCGCCCTCGATTGTAATGCGCACCCGATTTCCACCGCGAAAAAAAAAAACGTAAGACATCGATTGCAACGCGCACCCATTTTTTTTTGCTGGCCCGCACGATCACACCACTCGAAAAAACGATTCCTTTCGGGATTGTCTTCCATTTAAATATGAGGTACGGGCGAAGCTTGTGCCCATCTGACGTGTAACAGAGCATTGCCGTCACTGTAGTTCTACCGTGGACCGATGTCGGCAGGCGAACTTGCTTCGCCCCCTTCTTCTCGACGGTTGTGGTGCCAGGCATGTCGAAGTAAAGAGGCGTCTGATCGGCATTCCAGATTTGCCCAAGCAGGTAGCCGTTGTTGCGCCGCAAGTTTAGGACGAACCTCTGAAAACTGTAAAGCTTTTCATCGTACTTCTCCGCAAAAGTTTTCGCATATGCATGTTCCCCTTCGGAGGGAAGAGCCTTTCCTCTTCATATAGTTAATTAGCCAGCACCTGCTCCCTTTAAACAGGCTCCGCATTAGACTTTTTTCTAAGACTAATTGCATAGCCCGCACTTGGAGCAGTTCTGTCGTCATGGGCCGCTGTGCCGCTTGCTCCTCAAGCACATACTCGCAGAGCAGCTCTTCAATTTGCGGAAACCGACCCTGCTGTGGTTCACTGAAGCCTTTGCGTGAAGCTTTGCTGTCGACAATCTTCTGCTTTTGTTTCCGCCGGTCCCGCACGCACGTTTCGAGAAGGACCGCGATGCGGCCCGATTTCCGTCCGTTTCTGCACACGCGATGACTTTTCTTTTAAAAGCGGCATCGTGGTGCACTCGAGTTTTTGGAGTCGGCCCTTCCACGTCGTCGATGCTAATGCACTACTAGATGACGAACTCCTCAGCACACGTACGAAGTGCCGCACATGGTAAACGCACCATGCCGACGCACGTAGGGGGCGGCCATTTTGGATTTGCGATGGCAATAAATTGACCGTAATTTTTTTGTTCGTACTCGATTCTAACGCGCATGCGATTTATGAACTCGCTTAACCGGAAAAAAGGTGCGCGTTAGTTTCGAGTAATTACGGTATACCTTATTTAAAGCGGGAAGATGAACTTCTTGCTTCATTGAGATATCTGAATGAAACTTTCAGGGCATTCTCTAAGCTAAAGCATTGAAACTACTACAGTAGAATCTGGATAATACGAACTTGAAGGGGCCCAAAAATTTTTTCAAATTAAGGGGGGACATGGGTCTTTAAAATTTTTTTTCTGTTTTCGGCTCAATCTTGACCAAATCTCACCATCTTGGACAGTTTTTCATGCTGATTTCAAATGTGTAATTGTTTCTGAAATAGCTTCAGTGGATAAAAAGATATTAACATCTGTAATTTAATTAATTATGCACTTCATAGGGGGCTTTTTGGCAACTTAATCAAGCAAGATCCAAAAAATAAATGCATAGCCCCAATGCTGAGGGCTTTCTGTATGGGGTGATGCTATTTTTATTAATTTTTAGGCATTATATGAATAAGAAAACAGACCAGCACTTACAATGGATATTCTGTTCAATTTTCGCTTATTACTATCCATAATTGTAATTAACAGTATGCTTCTAGAGTAATCAAAATAGCATCACCCCATAGGTAATGTTATTACAAATAAAACGATACCAAGTTTGTCATTCTCAATCAACAGTAACATATAAGAAAAACCCCTAAGGTTTAGTGTGGTGCACAAAAACATCGAACTGAGAAAAACGCATTTAAAGTTTCTAATAACTGTAACTTTTGCTAAAGTGAAGCTAGAGCAATAAAAATAGCACCGTTGTATAGCTCTACATTATGTGAGTATGGCTGTACCAAATGTGTCAATGCACCTTCCCAAAATATTTGCCACAGTTCATTTAAAAACTGTGTACTGGTCGTTGAATCAGTATAAGGAACCCAGTCTACAACTTTGTGGCTGTTCTAGTGCACTGAAAACCAAAGGAAGACACATGTTATATATAAAAACATCGCCCTTTTATACATAAAACACTATTTCAAGTAAAACACACATTTTTGTCCCAGACATCCTTACAATTCTACAGCATGCCAGGGCTGTATGCAGTGTCTCTTGCAGGCTTATGTCGCTTTGCAAGTGTTGCCTTTGTTGAACTGCTTCTGCAGGTGCTCCCTCTGCGATTTGTGAAGCCTGGTTTTATCCTTTTCAAGGCTACGACGCATGAAGAGATTTCCTGCACTGTAGCCTAGCTTCTCAGCAATTGCTTCATTGCTCTTCGTGGCCCCCTGATTAAAGCGGCTGATGGCTTCAGCCACTGCTCTTTCTACGCTGCGCAGTGAGGCATGGGTGGTCTTGGGGACTTGTTGCCAAATTGTAGCGTGTAAGCTCTCACTGGGATTCTGGCAATAACGGGCACTTGCGCCAGCGAGTCGTCGTCTGAATGTGCCGCCTCCGCAATAACAGGCATTTCCGACAGCCCGTTGTCGTCAGAATGCGCTGCCTCGGCCATCTCCGGCGTTCTCGGCGGCGCGCAGGCCGCTCCCTTCTGCCGCGCATTCTACGCTCGCTTTCGTTTCCTGCCGAAAGCTTGACGAGTGTTCTTCTTCAGGCGAGCTTCCCAAGCCATGCCGGCGAAATGCAGAAAGACGTATATGTCGGCGACGTCGGTACACGAGCGGGTAGCAGACGAGATAACACACACGAGAGCAGGCGCCGACGGAGCAAAACCAAACAAAAAAAAAAAATGAGCGAGCAACCGTGGCCGCGCCAGCCAATGGTAAGCGCGAGACGGGGGGGCTCGCCGGCGCGCGCTCTAGCCAATCAGCGGTCCGGCAGACGGCTTCGCAAAACGGGGGAGGGCAGTCGTTGTGTTGGAGCTACGCCATTTTGAGAGCCCGCAAAGCGCGCACAAAGGAACCAGCTTCAAAACAAGCCTAAGATGGCGCCGATCCGCCGGCTGCTTCGCTGGCGGCGCGCGCGGGAAGTTCGAGCAAATTTTCTGTTTTGCGGGTTGTTTTGCGACTCCCGTGATGGTTTGAAAATAGATTTTAACCTATTTTTTTAACGAATTTAGCGTTAATAATTTGAGGAGAGGTGCTTATAGGTTCAAAGATTCGAAAAATGAGTTTTTCTCAAAATCGATTTTTTCGCCATTTTTTACTTTTCTAAGACCCGCGTCGCCCCTTAAAGAAAGTACGAATTATTGAAAACTAAATGAACGGAGCGCTCACCATGCAGTGGCGCATGTGCATTGAGCTAACACACGAGGGGGAAGTTTCAGAAGACTTACATTTATTCACAAATCACAGGACATCGTCATTATTTGAAGCAATCGGTGATGCACGTCTGCACACATTTGTCTTGCAGCGAGTCAATTTGCGCACGCAGCTTGCAAAACATTTCTACTTCGCCTTCAGCATTCTCCTGGCAAAAGAAGTTGCGCGCAGCAATGTTCAGCGCCGACACTCTCCAAAGACGATGACGACTGCGTCTCCGCTACGCAGCCGCAGCGTGGCCAGCACGTGACGAGAAAGGAGGAGCATCTCCACATGGGAAGAAGCAGATCGGCATTTGAGAAACAATACTCTACGGCAGTTTTTTCTCTTTCTCTCTCTCTTTCTTCGCTCGTGTCGTTGAAAGAAGGGTGTACGTGGCAGGTGGCAGGCACGGGAAAGGGGGGGAGGCGTGGCACCAATGTGTGACGTCCCCGCAAACGTGAACTGGAACTTGGGTCTTTCAAGATGTTTATGTCCATTTATTCAACCCACGCCATGGCGAAAAGAAAAACTCCTGGGGTAACGAATGCACATTTTGGAGTGGAGTTCCTGGAAAATGTTCTGTCGACGGTTTAGTGGTCCCACCGCGCGAACACCAGGACCGTGTGGCGGCTTCTTGTCTACGAACACTACAGTGGCGATGCACAAAGCGCGCCCTTCCTATTGATGGCATGAGGGCAGCGGAGCTCCTTTTGTGTTGGTTCTGTACATGTGACCTTGCTGCAGCGCCTGTGCCGTGCCGGGCCTCACATTTCGTCAGCCTCCGCGGCTCCCGGGCTCATTACTGCATTCTGCCCGGATGACCATCTGTGGCGTTGAAAGATGAAGTGGCGACAATTGCGGAGAATTGTGCGGGAGACACCGGGTTGGAGGCGTTAAAACTTGATCTGAACATCTGCTCGTCAGGCACCGGAAACGGGCAATTGGGGTTGCCAGGGACTTTTCAGAGCAGCACTCTAAACTCCACACACCGGCCATTACACACGGCACGCTTTGTCTGAGGGTTAGGACACTTGGTCGCCCATAATTCACATGTCATCAGACAGCTCGCCGTTTCTCTCTGAATTTGGAGTTTGTACGTTGTTATTTGTTTTACTTGCATGAGAGAGGGCTTTCTACTGGCTTGGGCTGTGGGGGTGGTCATCGAGGCTGATGCACACTGACTGACAGAGAAATATGTTGCATCAACAGTGGCAATTGGTTAGGTGCCACGGAGGGGCGGAGCTGGGTCCTACGAAAAGCGACCGCGAAACTGCTATCGAGGAGATGGTGCAATGAGATCGAGATGGTAGAGAGGGAATGAAAAAGGAAGATACTACGGTGCGATGAGATAGCGATGAGAGTGGATGAGACGATGACTGAGGCATAGACAGCAAGATGAAGAAGGAAAGTTAAAAATGAGAGACGTGGCGGCGCGTGACTGGGACGCTATGTAAGAGGACTAAGATAGAATTGACTGCAAGAGATGACGAAGACAATGAAGACCTTGACGAATTGGACAGTGACCCCAGGAGGAAGCCCTGAGTTCCGACTCGAACAGCCAGCTCCGAGGCCCCCGAGAACATGCACTTTTCGTGAGGCGAACTTCATGTACTTTATTCAGGCGAGCTTTGTGAGAAGGGAGGCGGCGCATTGAGGCATTGCATGGTTTTGTTCATTGATATCTTCATCATTTGTGTCGTTGTGTCTTTCCTTTATGTTGGCGTACTCTTGTTTGTTGCAGTTACTTTGCTTATGTATCCTGTGTTGCACTTCGCGAGTGTTTTTCTCATGTGTTATAATTGGGCGCAGCAGAATCATTGTACGCGGGCAGCATGTGTGAACACCGTTTCCTATTGGTGGTAAATCAAATGCATCAATAATTGAGAAAAGGTCGTAGCGTCTCTTACTTCCCGGCCCCAGCACGAATTCCTGTGTGTGTGGAAAAAGTGGTTGAGACCATAGCCAAGAGGGAACTCAGAACAGCAACTCAGAAAAAGGGTTGAGTGGTCTTCCCTCGCTTTGGCGGATTTGAGAGAGTAAATATTCCACCGCAGCCTTGAGGTGTTGGAGGTGCGGCCGCGGGATTGGGAGTGGTGCTGAGAGCATTTTCGGAGCGTGGTATGCTCGAATTATTTGTCGCTAGTGCTTGCGCGTTTGAATTACAGGGTGTTTTCACTCAATGGAATACGCATAGCTCTGACGGGTCCTCAGCGTGAGTTTGAATTAACCGAAAGTTCGAATTAAGCGTGTTCGCATTAATGAGACTCGACTGTACAAAATTTCGTGAAGTTATGCTCAATGGCGGTATGTTAGAATAGTGTGCATGGTTCCCTTATTCCAGGCCTGGAGAACTTTCAAGGTGCCGGAACTGTGAAATTAACTATGGTTTTTCCCAGATTGATACCTCAGGGCGTGACAGAAGGGTTTTTTTTTTAATTTGCTTGTCGAAAAGCTTTAACAGACTTAATGAGCGCCTATCATTGCGCACAAAATGAGTGCGCACCAAGGGGCAAGCAGCAGATGCACTTTTCCGTTTCGGCCAATGGCGAGGCGTGTCGGAGCAACATGGCTGACGCGGCCAATCGGAGGCCTCGAGATGACCTTCAGACAATTGCTTTTTGTGCGTTTTTTTTTTTTTTTAATGGGAGGAGTCAGCTGAGGCGCGAATTTTGAGCACGGAAAAATGGTCCTTTCTACAAGCTGAAAGCAATGGCACTCTGTCGCCCCGTTGCGGAGCTCCGATTTTTTTTTAGATGCGGAAGCATCTTATACTCGCGCCTTGTAGTGCGCCGTCCGCACCGCTTCTCAAACATTCGACAGCTGACGCGCGCGCATGCGCCGTCGCGCCGTCGCCCACCATCTGTGTCGCGCGCGCTTCTCCTTCGAGAACATTCGACAGCTGACGGCGCATGCGCCGTCGCGCCGTCTCCATCTGTGCCGCGCGCGCGCTTCTTCTTCGAGAACATTCAACAGCTGACAGTGCATGCGCCGTCGCGCTGTATATATACTCAAGGTCGGCGTTCGCTCGCTCAGTTGCCGCTCGTCGGTTGGTTTGTACGGCGCGTCGACGTCCAAGGTCGCGGTGAAATGAATTCCAACGAATCCACAAACACAATGATCGACGTCCCTTCGACCAGCGCCGTCCTTTCGCATACGTGTGTACGTGTTCACTCATTTAACACCCCCTCCTACAACCACGTTAACCAATTTAGCCATCGACCCAAGTAAGTCGCAATTTAACACCCCATTTCACAACCACGTTAACCAATTTAGCCATCGAGCCAAGTAAGTCGCACTTTAACACCCCGTTAACCAATTATATGCTCCGCATCCTCCTTAGTGTTCCCCCGAGGGAAGCTGCGGGCAATTTTTTAATTTGTTGCATTTTTGTCGTAATTCTTGCCACTTTCGCTAGTGCAACAAATATTTAGAAGCACTTCTAGGTGGTTTTCAGTTAAGATGTTTAGGAATTCGAGAGGGCTTCAGAAAATGAAAATTCAATTTTCAGAAAATCAATTTTTTTCACCTTTTTTCATGATTTGATCCCTGCCTTTTCTTCTTAGAAATAAAATTTTTATTATTAGAAATATTTCAATGAAATTTATTGTGTATATGTGTTTCTTTCTGTTTTTAAAAATGTAATTAGTTTTATTGTACCTCAAGTAGTTTGCGGTTTATGATAAAACAAGTGAAGTCTAACTAGGTCATTTCTTATGGGTGATCAAGGCACTTTTCCTCATTATTTTTTGGTTCAGTTTGAGACTCAGCTGCAGCCAAAGATCTGCCATGTAGAGCTATGCTATTTATATTGATGCTGATATCCATCATCATATGAAAATTTTCAATTGTATTGATGCTCCATAATTTTGAAATGTAATTCACTCGCGTTATTGTTCACAATATAACCATAAAAAATAACATTACTCCACAGTTTGATTCCTTACGAGTTCAACAGTATAACATTTATTAAAATTGGCTAACAAAAACGTAATGGAAAGTTCCGTAAGGCTAGTCAGGCTGGCAAAAAATGTTAAACTGAGAAAATCACATTTGAAGTCTTGACACTCGCTGCAAAAATTTCTGTAAGGAATATTCCACAATAAATTTTATTTAGATGTTTCCTATCTATTTCCCTGCTAAACAAAACAGAAAGTGACTTATTTCATCCAAGGAATTGTTAAAAAAAAATTCCAATGTGGAAAGCAAGATCTGAGCCCCAGCATGGCAAGTGGTTGAAGGGGAGGGGGCTCCTGAAAAGATCATGTCGTATGAGACTAAAGCCACTACTTCCCCGTAAAATTAATGAGAATGCAATTCGTATGAACTGCGAAATCAAGCGGACGCACCTTCACCCTTCACTCAATCGCCTTCATAACCGGAGCTTTTTGTTCTACTGGCTCGTGTCAGTTTTTTTTCTTCTTCTTCCACGATGACAAAACTTCTTATGCACAAACTCAATTATGTTGTAGCATGTTTCGACTCTTTCTTACTATAGTGGCTGCATTTTTATGTGGGCACAGTGCAGAAATGCTTATGTACTTAGATGTACTTGTGTACTTATGTGTGCTTATGTACATGTGTACATTGTAATCGGGTTTAGGATTTCTACTACAAATGACCCCGATTCTTCTCCAAGTATCAGAAAAGTGGAATGAAATAGTCCAGGTATGCAGATAAGCTAAGCTGGCCGCTCTCGAGTGTTCAATACTACTCTGCGGAAGGAACTATCATTGTAAGCATTGGTGTCTTTTTTTGCTCTCTCCTCTGTGAACAGTACATGCTGATGCGCACACAAGATACGGATGAAGGGGTTGCGCTAGAGGCGTGCGAGTTTTGGCTGTCGCTGGCTGAGCAGCCCATCTGTCGAGAGGTGCTGGCGCCGCACCTGTCGCGCCTCGTGCCCATCCTTGTCCGGGGAATGAAGTACTCGGAGATTGACATCATCCTGCTCAAGGTGAGGCTCACCTACTCAATCTGAAACACCTGCCACCTCTTTTGAATTTCTCTTAAAAGCGTACGAATCGGGGACGGCTTAGAATTTTGTAAATGGAGCGTCAAGTTATAGGGAAAGTCCAATACCTTTCGCTCATCAGTCTCCAAATCTTCATAAAGCTTTCATCATAAAAAATGAAATTTCTGCGCTAAGTAAGATTTAGCCTTCTAAAATGCAATTCATTATTATTATTATCGTCATCAATAAAGTACTTTTTGAGATAATTCATTATGAATAGTCAATATGCCCAATTTTTTTACTGTTTTATATTATTGAATTTCTTAGAAAAATTCAAATGGGCATGTTCTAGAACAGATTAAAATCTTAGAACAGATGAAACCAGACCATAGCTGTAATTTTAGCTCTTGTCATATAAAGGTTATTGCCATTTCTGACATGGTGGTTTGGAACCCAAGAATTTTTGTCAAAGTACTGTCTTGTTGGGCATGTTTTTTTTTTTTATGCTCTATTGTGGGCAGGTGCTCATGTGCTTTCCATTGCAAAAATAATCAAAGAAATCAATCAGAATCTTCCAGTGAAGATTTACAGTGACTCGCAAGTCGCGGGATCGAATCCCAGCTGCGGCGGCAGCATTTCAGATGGAGGCGAAAATGTTGTAGGCCTCTGTGCTCATATTTGGGTGCAATTCAAAGAACCCCAGGTGGTCTAAATTTCCGGAGCCCTCCACTACGGCGTCTCATAATCATATGGTGGTTTTGGGGCTTTAAACCCCACATATCAATCGAAGATTTACAGTGAGCGAATCTTGCTAGCAGTGAAGTGTTATGATAAGTAAGTTTAGTTGGCAAAGTATTGATTGTGGATCTCCAGACCCTCTCTTGTTATTCCAGTGATGGTGAAAGAATGCCAGGTACACTTGCGTTGAGGAAGCTTTTGCGGAAAAGTTCTTCAACCTAGCTACACTAGCTGTTTTAAATCTGAGGTGAACATTATCTATCATCAGCCTGACTTTTCCATTGCAGGACAAAGGCCTCTCCTTAGGTCAGATTTATGCCCACATGCATGATGATACAAGAATTATTTGATGCCAAAATGATGGCTCTAATGAATCGTACTGTCTGAAATGTGTGGCAGAACTCTTCAGGAATAGATCGAAGAAAGCAAATGCCTTTTCACTAACCAAGTGCTTTTTTTTTCCTCTTCTTTCTGTTGGCTCGTTTCTGCAGGGAGACGTGGAAGAGGACGAGATGATTCCCGATCGTGAAGAGGACATCCGACCCAGGTTTCACAAGTCCAAAACGCACAGTCAAAAGCACATGGACGATAACATCGATGTGAGTGAATCCTCTCTTTGTCGGTCTTTTTCTGTGCATATGGGATTGCTGCCTAGTAGATCTTGTCATAGTCGCCGTAGGACTTTGTGGACTCCAAAAATTTGTACTTTTTGGGTGTTTTGAACTTCATAAATGTCAAGGTTCCCAGGGCACAGATGACTCGCGACCAATTTTTCGGACAAATTTGTGCCCTAATGTTTGATTTTTCGGACTAAATCACTCGCTTTGAGCCATGCTGCTTGATTTTGAGAGCGACCATGTTGGACTCTCCATTGGCTGGCTCAAGTTTGGCATCCGGTGGCCAGTCTTGATGCCTCCAAAATTGGGAGCACACATGATCTTCCTGTTTTGTAGACTGTATCCGATTTTCCTTGACCTGCAAAATGTTTTAGGGATGCGTATTTTCTTTTTCAGCCTGCCTCATATCCATGCTGGTGGGCTGTGTGTGTGGGTGTGCACGCGCGTGCGCGCTTTGCCAGCAGTATCATGAGGCATCCTACATTGGATGATCAGTGCTTTTCTTTTTTTTTTTCTAAATCATTTCATTCGTTATTTTCTCTCTTGTGTCATACATGTTCATTTCTTATCTCTGCTGTCTTTTTCTACCTTAGGTAATACTCTCTGTAAACATCTGCTGATCTTCTTGACCTATCTTATTTAGGAGGACTCTGTGTCGGATGACGGCCTTGATGATGACAACACGCTATCTGACTGGAACCTGCGTGAGTGTAGTGCCACAGGCATTTTCATGGTTATTGTCGAAAACATGCTGTAAACAGTTATCTTAGTTAACAGTGCAAAAGGACAGACAAAATAGGGTACCCGTAGCCATGAACTTGATCCAGCTCACCAATATTTTATATTTTAGATGTGATTTACACCAAACGTTATTCTATGGTTCTTACGGCAGTATTTCTCTGCCGACAAGGTTGGCACAGGGGTCTGTGCGTGCTTGGTCGCAATTTTGATACTCTCACGAACTATATGATTCTAATTGAATTGGCCTACAAATTTATTGCGCACTGAAGCATTTCGTACTCCTTTTGCATTCTTTTGTGTGCTTAGTTGCAGCCGCATTTTAAAGAGGGCCAAAGGGGGAAAAAAAAAAACTATATTCTGAAGGGGTGCTGTCGCTCCTTGTAAAGTCATTTGCACCTCGTAGCATGTGCGTGTCTGGCAGATAGGTCGCATTTAGGTTTAACAGCCGCTGAGCGGTAGGTGGTGCAGTGCAAGTTTGTAAAAGTAGTTGAATAAATGTAAACAGTGTTTCGCTTTGCCCACCGTGTCTGCCGTCTCCGTGTGTTCAGAGAGGGCAATCTCCTTTCGAAACTTGACAGTATGTAAATTTGAATACATATTAAACCCCAAATGACTGAAATGAAAAAGGGGTGTTGGCCAGGGGCTTTTTATTCATCAGCCAAGCAAAGTATAAGGGCAACAGGTGTAGTCAACTGTGAATATAAATGTGGAGAAATTATACAGGACGATAAGACAACTTGCCGCCAGCAGGGGCTGAACCCACAACCTTCAGACAATTCGTCAGATGCTCTAGCGATTGAGCTACAGTGGTAGTCGCCCTCTCTCCCACTTTATTGGACAGCAATATCCAATAATGTGGACCTGATATGCTCCATCTTATTGAGTTAAAATACCCATTAAAGCGAGCAGGACGATCCCAGCTGTAGCTCAATGAACCGTTTTAACAATTGAGAAGCTAGCTTTCCTGCTGCAGTGAAATCTCGGTATAACGAACTTCAGGGGGCCGTGGCAATTGGTTATCTTGAAAGGCCGTTATAGTGAAAGCCCAGAAATTAACCATAAATACAGATTTTCCATGGACCAAAATTACTTAACGGTGGGTCCTCGAACTCGTTTTTTGCGAGAAAATACAAATGCATAAGTGAACACTAAAAAATGCACGTTTACCAGCTCATTTACATTCTTGTGGTCCGATCCATTTTCTCGCTGAGCGAAAACTGCTTCCGCTTTTTCGTCACAAGCAGATATGAACTCATTGTAGTAGCACTGCAGCGCGAACGCCGACTTGCTTTGCGTAGGCGATAAGTAATCACCAAAAAGAGTTGAATTTGACTGACAAGGCCTCTTGGAGCACATGTAGAAGTGACAAAGATAACAAAAACCCGAAGCGTAAGGTTGTCATCGCCTCTTCCTAAGAAAAAAAAAAACGCTAAAAAAAAAAGACCTTGTCCTCCCGTGTTGCCCTCGCCTCTGCACTTGTAAATCTCCAGCGTCGGCGTTTCAACAAAAAGAAAAAAGAGGTCGTTCTTTGTTTTTTCCCCCTCTGCACCGTCGCGCGTGTTCCGAGAAGCAAGGCGTTTGTTTGCTGTGTCGTCTGCTTGCGTATCACTCTTGTGGCCGCTACGGATTCCAGAACACGAGTTCGCTGTACTGAGGCATTGTTCGGTATTCTGAAATACATAGTAGTGAAATAATTTTACATTGAAACTATTAGAAGTCACCGTGGGATTTTTCAAACGTTGTTAATCTCAAAAGTTTGTTAATGTGGGGTTCGTTCTACCAAGATTTTACTGTATGCAGATGAGCCCCGGCAGGTTCAGCTAGGACATCGTCTCTATTTGAAGCAAGGCAGGTGCCTCTATTAGTAGTGCAAATATGCAGCGAAGGGAAGCTTAGTTGCGGATTATGAAAAAGGTCCATTGGTAGAACACTGGACATGTTATCGAAAGGTTGTAGGTTCAGTCCGAGCTCGCGGCAAGTTGATTTGTATTGACAATTGTAGACCACTGAAGATACCCCCACATTCTCCTCTGCTTGTAATCGCATTGTGCTTTTTCCACACAAAGATCTCAAGGTGGCCGTTTCACTCGATGCAGGGAAGTGCTCGGCTGCAGCTCTGGACGTGCTGGCGAACGTGTTCCATGAGGAGCTCCTCGGCGTGCTGCTGCCGATCCTGAAGGAGACGCTGTTCCACCAGGGCTGGGAGATCAAGGAGTCTGCCATCTTGGCATTGGGTGCCATCGCCGAGGGCTGCATGGTGGGCATGGTGCCACACCTGCCCGAGCTGATCCCTTACCTGATCGGCTGCCTGGGCGACAAGAAGGCGCTGGTGCGCTCTATCACCTGCTGGACACTGAGCCGTTACTCCCACTGGGTGGTCAGCCAGCCGCACGACCTGTACCTGCAGCCCCTGATGACCGAGCTGCTCAAGCGGGTGCTGGACGCCAACAAGCGCGTGCAGGAGGCGGCTTGCAGCGCCTTTGCCACCCTCGAGGAAGAGGCCTGCACCGAGCTGGTGCCGTACCTGAGCTTCATCCTGGAGACGCTCGTCTTTGCCTTCAGCAAATACCAGGTAATTTGGCTCACTCTCGTGTTCCATGGCCGCTGCTGTGGCTCGCCAGTTATGGTGCTCGTTTGCTGACCCGAAAAGCATACAATTAATACTGGCTGCAGCAATTGCATTTCAGTGGAGGTGAAATGCTAGCAAGTGTACTGTGGGATGTTGGTGCGTGTTAGGTCTGTGGCCGCCTTGTATAACACTACTTCCTTTTTATGTAACACTGCACTTCAGGCTTGTGACAATATTTAAGAGGGGAGGCTACCCCAGAAACCGGACTTTTTTATTTTTTAAGCAATCTTGATGAAAATTTCAGGGTATATTCACTACATTAAAACTAGAAAAACTGCAAAGTTCCATGAAATTGGGTTGAGAGGTGATGTCTAACTGGGTGTTTCACTTGTGTGCCTGAGGAAGAGCCGGGAGAAATCCCAGGGCATACCAGAAGGCTGCAAATATTTGTGGTCATCCCTGGATAAATATCCCAGAATGCTAAAGAGCCGTATTTTTTTTTGAATTTTCTCTCCAAAAAATTTTTTTGCAACTTTGCATTTGATGTAGCCAGTAGGCATAAGATTTATCAAAAATGAATTGTTTATCAATAATTAATGGCACCAATTTCCAAAAAAAAAAAAAGCTTCTTACACCCTGGCAAAATCATCCAGGTGCAGAATAAATGAAACTGCACACAAATATTACAAGCAGTTCTTGAGAAATTGCTTTCCTCAGCACCACAACTAGCTAAAAAAGGAAAACGAGCTTGGAAAGTTCAGCGCATGTTTTCCTCAAAAAGCTCCAGCAGAGTAGCTTGAAATGTCCTTGTGTACTCTTTTCCTTTTTTTGTCTTCCCTCTATCTTCTGTAAGTGCCATTTGGATTTTTTTTTTTTTTTTTCATACGTAGGGCGTCTCTTTCAAAAGCCGGCTGCATCAGTTCAAATTTTTTTCTGCGTTGCTGGCGTAGATTTGAGTTCAGCGCGAATGGCGTCTCAACATCTCGCGTTCGCATTAATTTCTTCCTTAGTTAGCAAATGCGCCCGCAGATGAAGTGTCGACAGCCCATGCATGCTATTGGCCCCGATGCAAACGAAGTGCTGGGTCTGGCGATCTTAGCAGCACTCTGTGTCACGCTTGACTGTCCCGATTCAGAGCACGTGCTGGATCCGGTGATCTCGGACACGCTCGACAAATTCGCGGCTCCAGGTACACACAGTTTGTCGAATTCTAGACTGGTGGCAGCTGACAGCACAGTTTTGCCGCCGCAAGCATCTATGCACTGGGAACTTGCAGCAGAAAAGGGGAATTTCAATTTTCGTGGAAGCCGCAAACGCGCTTCCGCGCTCCAAACTAGCGCACCGTTATCGGCTTCCTTGCTGGCATCACGCACAGCAACAAAAATAAAGGGCACAGAACTTGTGCGAAGAAAAAAAAAAGAAGAGAAACGAATAAAAAATACAACCCAAGGCAGAAAGCGGCTCGCAAGCAAACATCTATCGAGGCAAACGGAGCAGAAAGCAACAGCGAGACGAGCGTGCCAGACGTGCCCTCACCGGGAAGGACAGCCCCCGCTTCCAGCGCAGCAGCCAATGGCGGGCACATTTTCGCCCGCGAGATATGAATGAGCTGCTCTAGCCAATCAGCGCTCTGCATCACATCTTGGGGAAATGCCGATAGCATCTCAACCACGCTGTTGACACCATTTTGAAAAGCAGCAAACAAGAGAGAAAGAATTCACGGTCAAAACAAGACCACATGGTGCGAGACTGCCGCATGGTCTCGGAATGGCGCTTGCGTGAAGTTGGGTTTCATTTTGGCTTTTGCGCATTTTGGTCGCAGTGGTGACCTCGAAAATTGCATTTTTTTTTTTTTTGCACTTTGGGGTTGAATTAGGCACTGATATTTACTGAATATGTAGTTTATGTGACATACAACCCAACAATATGTTTTTTCAAAAACAGACTTTTTTGCGATTGTTCGGTTTTCAAGGGCCGCGTCCCCCCTTGAGCTCTTTGAACATTCGAATAAATATTATAGCACACTCGAACATCATCATAGCAAAGTTGCATCCTACACAACTCTGAAAATTTGTTATAAAAGTTTATTCCCAACACTATATCTATTGCAAGAGTATGTTTCATAAACTTCATTATAACCAATGTTTCATTATATCCGGATTTGTTATATCGAGGTCTGAGTGTATTCTAACTTGTTTTTTTTTTAATTGTTGGAAATTCGAAATACAGTAGACTCTCATTAAACGGAACCTGAAGGGACTGGGAAAATGTATTCAATTTAACAGGAGTTCCGTTTACTGAGAGGTGAAGTGGGCTGCAGCATTCAAATATGAAATCAATCATATCAAAGGAAGTTGTTCCATTTAAGCAGCACTTCTGTTAATCAGATTTTCATTTACTGAAAGTCTACTCGAAATGAACTACACTCAAGCCTCGTTATAATGTAACAGGATATAATGAAATAATGGATATAACAAAGTAAATGAAATTCCCCTTGAAAACTCCATTGAGAACCATGCATTTGAAACCTCGTTGTAACGAACTAAAGATTGACCAACAAATGGATATAACCAACTAAATTAGTCTATCAAATAGTCTATAAAAAAAAAAACTACCGTAGTGTGTTAAGTATAGCGTTTTCTGGGGAGTTTGATGCTCGTTCGGCGCGGCTCCGTTCAAAACTCCCGCGCCACCTCACAGCCATGCCCCGCGCGGCCGAGAGAGCCGTCCTTCTCACACAGCCAGCGGAGGGGATTTAGGAAGCGCTCAGAGTCACATGACCGAGAAGCGGCACCACTTTGCAAAGCGATTTCCCTCTCACTCTAAAAAAATATCGAGTAAAAAGGGTGTCTTTTTGTCCCACAACCATAATCGTCATCAGGCGTGCGTGCTTCCTTTCTTGAAAACTCGGCGCTGGCCTCTTTCCTATCGAGAATGCAATGTAACCCTGATAATGGGCATGTCGATCCTGGCCAGAATGTACCGGGTGCGAGGTGGTAGTGCAAGGATGGAACGCAATATAGATGACGTTTATTGTTGTGGGACAAAAAGACACCCTTTTTACTCGCTCTTTTTTTAGAGTGCTCACGACGGCAACGACTGCGTTTCCGCTGCTACCATGGCTGCTTACTCTGCACTGAAAAAGGAGGACTCTCCGCGACAGCTGTTTTCTTTTTTTTCCCCGCTCTCTGCACGCGTGGCCTTGAAAGGAGAAGGGTCTCTACGTGCAGAGACGGAAAAGGGAGAAGCGGGGAACAGGCGCGTCGCAGATCGGCATTTGAGGGGGAGCAAACAATCCGCCACAGTCTTTTTTTTTTTACTTTTCTTCTTTTCCTTCTTCGCGCGCAGCGTTGAGAGGTGCCGCCGCGGGATTGGGCATGGTGCTGAGAGCATTTTCGGGCCGCTGTATGTTCGAAATAATTGTCGCAAGTGCTTGCGCAATCGAATTACAGGGCATTTTCGCCCATTGGAATACACATACCTTTGACAGGACCTCAGCGTGTGTTCGAATTACCCGAAAGTTCGAATTAATGAGATCCGATTGAGATTATTTTCCGTGGCACGCGTGGTTGCATAGCGGTACATCGGGCCGCAAGGCGGTTTCCTTCTTTGCATGCTTATAGGTGTGTGCCCATCCTAGCATACATTGCCACAAACTGTTATAATGTGATATTACAAAATAGTTGTGACTCCTTTTCAACTTCGTTAGAACGAGGTTTGAGTGTACACTGAAACTGCATTATAACGGTTTCGTCCTACACGAAAATAAGTTCATTATATACGAAAATTTATTGTAAAGGTATACTCTTAGCACTCTACCTATTACAAGAGTATTTTAAGTTTGCTATATCGGGGTTAGAGGAATAGGTGCATTTTAACCAGCATGCAACTTTGCTGTAAATGTTGTTTCACTGCAGTGGAGGTCTACTACACCATGAATACACCTTACCATATACTAACTGCCAGCTCGCCTGAATTGTCCGGGAGACTCCCGAGTTTTGACCAAATATCCCATTGTACAAATGCTGTCTTGAATCCCCTGAAAAGTAGTTGCCACAGCATAGGCGTCCCTTTTTTTTTTTTTTTTTTGTGCCTCTAATTGCATATACTCCAGCCTTCCTTACTGCGACAGTTGGCGGTGCTGTGGAAGAACACTCGCCACTACACTTCTAGTTCGTTGCTGTACGTAGAGTAGGGCTAAGTATGAACCGCGCATCTGGGCGAACGCCTGTGGCCATGAGGCGCGCTTGCCACCACACCAAAAGAAGGCGAGGGGAAAAAATACAACTTTTTCTTTTGTCTGTCTAGGCCACAGCATATTGTACGCTAGGCCTATGCCTCCTGCCTAGACGTCAGTTGTGTTTGTTACATGATTTTGAGAGTTGTGTGTTTCCCAGAGTTCAGTTTAGAAGTCAATGGCGGTGTCAAAAGCAAAGGAGTATGTGCAGGTGTTTCTGGAGTTGTGCACACAGCAGAGTTCTGTGACTTTTGCAGAAAGGTGACAAGTATGAATTCTGTGCCACATGTGCCTGCAATGCAAGTGTTTCGCGTGGCAGAAAGCCCAACGTTACAGGTGCACATAGCTTCACAGAAGCATGAGAACTACGTTTATGCTAAAAGAGCTGCGAAAGACCGTTCACGAGATTTTTTGTGCAGCACTACTTGGCGCTAAACATTAGTGATAACACGAAAGAGTGAAACCGTGTTAAACAGGACCGTGATCGCGGACGTATTAAAACAACTGCCATTGTCTAGGACAGTGGTTCTCAGCCATAAATGTGTTGTGGACTTGTGGAAGTGATAAGGGACTCCTTGCAGCGGAGGGGAGGAGGGGGGTACGTAGTTAAATTAAAACACAACTGGAGCATGAAACAGGTGCCTTTTATTGCTACCAAAAACATCACTTCATTTCGGACAGTTTATCAATACGTGGCACAGTCATGCTTAAAGAAAAATGTGGGTGAGGCTTTCGCAGATAATATCAACGCCGACTAAATTTCAAGGCCGAAAGGCTGCTGCAGTGACGTCAGAGGTTGGGGGCCCAGTTACACCGCGAATGCGGCGGAAAGCCTGTGTTTCGTTCACGTTTTAGGAGAACCGACGCTCTCGCAGCTGCTGCGGCTTGATTGGGCCGAATAAAAGATGTGGAAAAAAAGTCTTACTGAGCATGCTCAGTTGGGCAACTAGGCCCCCAACCTCTGACGTCACTGCGGCAGCCTTTCGGCCTTGAAATTTAGTCAGCGTTGATAATATTAAGGGCCCTAGGATCCGTGGACCCCCATTTGAGAACCACTGGTCTAGGAAATTGCTGCATATGTCGAAAACACAATGGTGAAAACTCTGAAATGCTGTGCTTTCGCATTCACAGTGGAATGAAACAATGACGGCATGCTGCAAATGTCTGTTTCAGTAAATTCTTTTTATGCTTTGTCTGCTTTGTGATGTTTAATGAAAGTTCGCAGGCACTGTTGTTGACAGAAGTGGTTTTTTTTTTACATTTATGCAGCACAAGAATCTTCTAATACTGTACGATGCCATAGGGACCTTGGCGGATTCTGTTGGACATCATCTCAACAAACCTGTAAGAATCTTATCCCTTGCAATTGTACGCCTGTACTTCGGTGATGTCTTGCTGCATGGCTTCCCTTGCAGTGAGGTGGGCTGCTTATAAAACAGATAACTGTGCATTCTTGGCAGAATTTTGTCCCACAGACATGCTTTTTACGAGAGTATTCATTCGGCAGTCAAGTTGTTCAGCACTGGAAAAGCTAGCACTGCACAGAGCGTACAGACTTGCCTATAATTTTCACAGGAAGTTGCTGATATCTTAGCTAATGGCTCTGCAGTAGCAAGCGAGTGAATTATGTTGGTTGAATAAAGCAAAAATAAATTAAAGGGTGGTTGCTGGCACTGATTGCTCATCTCGTTTTTCAGGAGTACATCAACCTGCTGATGCCACCGTTAATAGAGAAGTGGAATGTCCTGAAGGATGACGATAAAGATCTCTTTCCTCTACTAGAGGTAATCATGCTGGATACGTTCCTATGGCATTCTTTGTCTGTTTGTTTCATTTATAGTGCTAAAATCTGCTTCCACTTTTATCTTCATGTGATGATGACATTCTTTAAACTGAGCTGCTTTCTGGCTCTTATTTTCTTATGAATCGTACTGTCTGACATGTCGTAATAGGCAAGCTTAGGCAACTCACGGGCTCTGTTAACATTTAATTCTCTTACACTGCGTGATGCAAGAACTCACTGCTTGTATCGCCACCCAAAACCAAGCAAGCTTTGTTGATACACCCTGGTACAGTATTGCTGCATTGGGACAAGTCACTGCTGAGGGAAAAAATGTACAACCTCCAGATTTTTTAACCTACATGCGCTAACGACAACCGCTGAGTCGATGAGTGCCTTAGCGCAGCGGCAAAATCAACTATAACATGCTCAAACCTCAATATAATGAACCTGGACATAACAAAATGTTGGTTATATAGTGCAGTAAATTAAAAATAGTCTTGCATTGGATATAGTGTTGAAATAAGCCTTTATAACGAATTTTCGAATGTAACGAACTTATTTCTATGCAAAATTCATCTTTGTTATTGTGAGTTTGTAGTGAATGCTTTGTATGACAAGCAGTCCTGTGGCAGTCTGATGAGCATGTAGTCTTATGTGAGCCTGTTCAGGCCCTGCCTGAATTACCGAGGCGCTGAAGCCGATCGCTGTTGCGACGAAAAAAATAGTTCTGCTCCGGCACCTGGCTATGTTCTCTAAAGGCAGAATCATGGCTGTCCAGCTCATGACATCATTTTTGTATGCATAACATGTGGTACAGGCTTTTGTGCAACGACCTTGGAGATAGAAATGCTGTAGACTCCTAAAGGCTTCCAAAGTTGTATCCAACTACACTCATACCTCGATATAACATAACAAAGTACGTGAAGAACAATCTTGTAACATACACATAGTATTAGGAATAAACCTTTGGCGAATTTTCGGATACAATGCAATTATTTGTGTGTAAGATGCAACTTTTTATAATGGGGTTTGAGTGTACAGGTTCACAGAATTGGGAGGTTGTACATAGAGTTGTCATGGTTGCCTATGTTCTCTCATCACCAACGTGGTGGTTGCGCATTTGCTGTTGGTGCACTGGGCTCTTGGGTGTTGACTGTTCTGTGCTGTTTTGGGCTATCGTGCAGTGCTTGTCTAGTGTGGCCACTGCCCTCCAGTCCGGGTTCCTGCCGTACTGCGAACCTGTTTTCAGGAGGTGCGTCTCCCTGGTGGAGCAGACGCTAAATCAAAACATGGTGAGTCTTCAAGGCATTTCTCTTTGCTTTGTGCCTTTTCATATGACATATTCTGCAATGGGTGGATTATTTAGGAATGTTTATGCACAAACAGAGAAGGGGGAGGAAAAATAAACACAAAAGGAAAACAGCTTTGCTAGACATATCTGTTGTCTGGCATTTATGTTTATGTGTGCATTAAAAAAGTTTGGAAGCTTCTGTAGTAGTGGCTTATATGCACTGAGTGTAATAAATTTTGAAATGTAACATATATTACAGGTTATCACTTGCATTCTACCAAAACTCAAATCCTGCTACTATTCAAAATTGTTTCCAATAATTTTGAACCTAAAAAAAAAAAGACATTGGCACAGGCCTTGTGTGCATATTTTTTTTTTAAGTTGTGTAAGATATAGTATTGTCAGGACAAATATTTCCATTTTTCTGTGTAGCATGCGATATAGACTGTTCAAATGCAATTCGAAATCGTTATACCGAATTATTATTCACTTCAAGCTTAAAATTTACCACAGTCAAACTGCTTTATTAGCCGGGTGTCTACCAACCTGGAAAACCTGGAAAAGTCGGGAATTTGTATCTTTCTGGACAAATTGGGGAATTTCTAGAAAATCTGGCGGGGTCATGGGGACTGACAGCAGTCTGTGTGATCGTCACAAAAATAGACATTACCATTGATGCAAGCGTAAAAAGCCACTCTTTCGGCTGCAAAAGAGCAAGAAAATGCAGAAAAAAAAAGACGGTGCATAACCATTGCTTCTAAGTGTAGGCGCAAAAGGATACACCTACCAAAGGAATATAAGGTTTACTGATCTTTCAATACCTTCTACGGGACCCTTGTTCACAATAATAGCCATAAAAAAGGCACAGGGTACTTAAATCATCATGGAAAACTTTGAAAAGTGAGGGAATTTCGAAAAAGCAAATCGGTAGACACCCTGATAAGAGGCATGCTCCGGGCAGCAATTTTTGTCTTTTATATGAGATGTCTCTTATAAGCTGGATACCTCTTATGCATTTTCTTGTCTACCTGTATTTTACTGTTGGCACACTAGTGTCTTACACCCGTTCATCTCTCATGAAGGGCTTCAACTACATTTGCACTAGCCTGATCCGGTTCTTTCTTGGCCGCTAGTGAACAAAGAACCACATGTGTGTACGTTTCGCCTCAGGAGGCTAAAGTGGAGTGTTAAGTGTGCGTGTGAACACGTTTACAAAAGCTTGTTCATTGTGCTGAGGTTGTGCATGACTTGTGCACGAAATGCAGGCCAACGCGGCCCATCCTGACCAGTTTGAGGCCCCCGACAAGGACTTTGTCATAGTGGCCCTGGATCTTCTGAGTGGACTGGCCGAAGGCCTGGACGGTCACATGGAGAGCCTCGTCATGTCCTCCAACATCATGCAGCTGCTCTACCAGTGCATGCAGGTGCTGCGTCTGCTACACAAACACTCGCATTCACTTGAGCCACACTTAGTATTGCCGTGTAGGAATGTCAAATATTGGTCCCTTTTATGTCACCTCTTGCATATCAAGGCTATATCGAACTATGCCATGGTTCAGTCAAGTTTTTGTTGCAGTTTACGTTAATTGCTTATAAATTAAGTCGGATTCTTGTGACAACTTGGTGGAAGCCATCTTCATCTTTTTAGTGTGTCAACTGGGCTTACCCCACCCCTTTTCCAGCTCTCTGCACAATAGAGGGGCATTGCCTGCGGGACTAAGCCACCGTTAACCTAGTGGCAAGTGTCATGTGATCACATCATAGGGTGACACCACATTGTCATGATTCCTTGCATCACTTGGGGGGTGGGGGGTCGACACTGATGGTCACTTTTTGTATTTGATGAGGCATTTGAAGCTTCCACCTGAATAATCATTTCCGCCAATGTTAGGGTGGGGAGGGGTATAAAAACAATTGTCGACTTGTCTAGGTTCTCGCGTTCCAAGTGATGCAAAAACACTCAAGCACTGTGTGGCAACAACAGAACCATTATCATGCAGAGCTTGGGCATGGTTCTTGAAAGTAACGCAGCGAGAAAAATTATTACTTCTTAGTACGCATTCAGTATGACCATGCATTTTTACGTATCTGCCTGTTTTGTGCGTGTTGCAGGACTTGATGCCTGAAGTGCGACAGAGTTCCTTCGCACTGCTTGGTGACCTCACCAAGGCTTGCTTCCAGCACGTGAATCCCTGCATCTGTAAGTCCGCCATGAATATCCTCTTGAAATCGATCTAGACACGCCGCTGCAATTCATTGCTGACTTGAAGGTTGCAGGGTCGAATCCCGGCTGCAGCAGCTGCATTTCTGATCGAGGTGGAAATGCTTGAGGCCTATGTGCTTAAATTTAGGTGCCTAATAAGAAAGGGGGGGGGGGGGGAATTTGAGAAGAGTTTCTTCATCTTTAGTATTAGGGCAATAAAAATAGACATGTTCGTTGGGAAGTGCACAGAATGGCTATGAAAATATGAAAACAAACATCTTTTTTTTTTATGCTTTAAAGTTGTGTCAGTACTCCTTTAAACAATGTATATGTTTACCAGGACCCAGAGGACAAAATTAAGAGGTTCAGTTTTCCATATTACAGTGAAATCTCGGTAGAACGAACCCCATATTAACGAACTTTTCTGGTTAACAAACTTTTCAAAAATCCTACGCCGACTGCTAGTAGTTTCAATGTGAAATTATTTTACTACTACGTACTTCAGAATACCGAACTTTTCAAAATAACGAGCGTTAATTTACAGCTGCATTATATTAACGCTTCAGTACAGCAAACTCTTGTTCTGAAATTTGTCGCGACTACTGGAGCGGTATGCAAGCAGATGTCAAAGCAAATGGACGCCTTGCTTCTCTGAAGGCGCGACGGTGCGGAGGGGGGAGAAAAAAACTAAAGGGCGACTTTGTTTTTGTCAAAACGTCAACGCTGAAAGTTTACAAGCACAGAGACAAGGGGCGAGGACAACATGGGAGGTCAAAGTCAGCGAGGCAAAGTGGGAATCGCAGAGCAGGAAGCATGGGTGCGGAAAACCTGAAACAGCAAGGGAGCATAAAACAAAGTTCAAGGAATTTTCTTTTTTAGCACTTTTTTTCCTTTGGAAGAGACCGCAGCGACGCTTCTGGTTTTTCTTTCTTCTTTACTTGTACATGTGATCTAAGAGGCCTCGTTTGTCAATTGTGTTCATCTCTTTTCGGCGATTACTTATCGCTTTTACAAAGTAGGTTGGCGTTCCAGCTGCGGCGCCACTACAAACGAGTTCATCTCTGCTTGCGATGAATAAGTGGAAGCAGTGTTCGCTAAGAGAGAAAGGGGATATTCTTCGGCAACTGGAAGGCAGAAAGCGACCTGTTGTGACCAAAGAACCAAATCGCATCACAGGAACTTGGATGAGCTGGAGGCCTTCGCGCTACAAAGTTTGTGCTGCACGCTTAGCAAAACAAAAAAAACACACAGGCTTCTTTTAAGTACCGTATTTACTCGCGTATTCCTCGCACTCGCATAATTCTCGCACATCCACATCGCCCAACAAAAATGCGATTTCTTTTTTTCCTTGTGTAATTATCGCACCCCCGAAAACCGCTGTAATGTCTGCTCTTTCCAGCCACTGATGATGATAGCGCACGCCATCTGGCGCCATCTCTTAAGCATCAAGCGTACTATTGCACGGAGATTCGATCCAGTTCAAGCCAAGCCGAAGTGGCTAGTGCGCATTGCGGCGTGTTTTGTATGTTGCGTCCGTAAGCTTGGCAAGTTATGAGGTGATACTGAAGCTGTATGGCTGCTTTTTTCTTTCTCTGCTCTTATTGTTGAGATAAGTTTTAATTAGTACTTCTTAGAGCTTGCTGTTAGTTGCTGGTGTGAGAATCCCGATTTGCGGCCACTTCGTTTTCTTTTTCGCTCTGTACGTTTTCGTAGAGAGTTTTCCCTGCGTAATTCTCGCACCCCCAACATTTCTTCGGTTTTCCGGCAAAAGAAAGTGCGAGGATCATGCGAGTAAATATGGTAAACGTGCATTTTATGGTGTTCACTAGTGCATGTGTTTTTTCTCGTGAAAAACGAATTCAAGGGCCCACCGTTGTAAACGTAAGTCGCTTTGGTCGGTGGAAACTAGGTGTTCATGGATAATTTTTGGGCTTTCACTATAACGACCTTTCAAAATAACGAACAAAAATGCCGCAGCCCCCTGAAGTTCGTTTAGCCGAGACTTCACTGTAACAAGTGCCACATTAATGATTTGAGCAAATTATGTGGCCATCTGGTAAAAATAGTTTAGCATGTTCCGCACTTGAGGGATTGTAGGTAGAGCCTGCGGTGAGGGAGAACATTTCACAAAAACTACTGTGGCTGTATTCATTCTGTTTGAAAGTGCAACTGCTGCAGTTCAGCACTTTAAGTCTTTCAGTGTGCCATAATTTGATAAACTAAGACTAGTAGTTAACATTCCAAGTCTTAGTTCTGTAAAGAAGAAAGAAATTTAAAAATATATTGTAATAATACTGATTGTTGGCCTAGTTGGTATTTACTTAATGGCATGATTTGGCCGCAAAAGAGACACATACAAGAAAAGGAACACTCAAACGACAAGCACAGGCGGCACTTCCAACTAAAGCAGACTGGGTGCAGACCCAGACTTAAGTACGAAAATATAGACATGCGCAGTCTTCATACAGCCCTACGCTATCCAACAATCAAACAATCTTGTCTCCGAAGCATACAACGTCACCGACGGTTCACTGATACACCTTTCACCTTTCTTTTTAATGTAATAGGCTTCCATCATCTCACGCGCAGTTTTGTACCTGCTTCTACCCAGAATCTTAAACTCATTAAAACGTGGTACACACCCACAGGCTTTACAGTGCATAGGCAAATGCGCCAAGCCATCGTTCATTAAATTTAATTCGTGCTCCCTAACTCGTTCATTGATGCAGCGCCCGGTAATCCCGATGTACGAGTTGCCACAAGAAAAGGGAATCTCATAAACAACGCCTTTTGCACATCTCCCGTACATCGTGGCGTGTTTTTTTTTTTCCGCAACCTTGACGGCTCACCTCCACCTCCCGAGCAGTTCTCGGGCACAGCTGAGCCAGCTTCATGGGCGCGGAGAAGGCGACAGGTACCCCATACCGGCCTGCAACCTTTTTCAGGTTGTGGGAGACCTTATGAACATAAGGAATCACTGCAGGTCTTACGGTTTCGGTTCTTTGTTCCCCCGTGGCAGCTCTAGTACCATCACCCTTAGCTTTCCGCAAAAGCGCTTCAGAAACAGCTGTCAATAGCGAGTCAGGGAAATTCGCAGCTAAAAGTCGCTGGGTCTGGTTTTCGAATGATGCCTGCATCATGTGCGTGCACGATTTCTCGAGAGTAGATCCCAGGCAGAGCGTAGCTATACCACGCTTAACTATTTTCGATTGGCAAGAGTCATACGGCATTACACCTTTCTTGGCGCGAGGAAAATATTGCCAGCACGTTTGCCCGTCATGGAAAGTTAAGCGGAGATCTAAAAATTGCAGGGTGTTACTTTGCGGCAGTTCTTGTGTAAAAACGAGTCCTTTCCCGTGAATCCTAAAAATATTTAAAATGTCATCGCAGCGCGTCAAGGAGCCCTGTCTGTTAAAAAGAATTAAAAAGTCATCCATATACCTAAAAACTTTGGCAACGTTCAAGGCGCTATGCAAATTAAAAGCTTCATGGAGCGACCTGTCAATACTAGATAAAAATATATTGCACAGCAACGGAGCAATACAGGATCCAATGCAAATGCCGCGTTTCTGCAGAAAAAGCTGCTTGTCGAAAGATATAAAAGTGCTACGTAGGTAGGCTTCTAACAGAGTTAAAAAGTCGTCTATCGTTACACCTGCCGTATTTTGAAAGGGTATGGCGCCACTTTCTTCTATGCAGGATCTCACCGCAAAGAAGAGTTCATCATGTGGAATAGAATAAAAAAAAAAAGATCTTCCACATCTACTGAGAAGCCATTGTTGAGCGAGTGCTCATTATCTCTCAAGAACTGCACTATGTCTTTTGAACTGCTAGTGAAGAAGGGGTCCTTAATCTTAACGCACTTCAGCACCTTCTGTAAGTGCTTACTAAGTAAAAGCTGCCATGTGTCCCGTTCACTCACTATACTTCTGAAGGGTACCTCAACTTTGTGTGTTTTTGCGCTGAAGAATACGTTTAATGCCGTAGCTTTCATTTTTCTAATATCTGTTGCTAACTTTTGCAACTTGAGGTCTTTACATAACTTGGAAACCTTACTCTTAACCTTTGATTCAGACTTCTTAATCTGAACAAAATTCTTTCTTATAGCCTCTGCTGACTTCAAATTAAACATTTCTCGTGGAAGCACTACAAAACACCCTTCTTTGTCAGCTTCCAATATGACAATATTCTTTTCCCTACACAACGCTACTGTCTTTCGCATAACCTCAGTTTTATGACTCTGCCTGGTACCAGAAACACATTTTTTCAGGCTATCTACACCATCTAACAGACACCTCTCCTTATCCTCTGCCGAGGCTTTACTAGCCACAAATCTGTTAAGTGCCGCTAGTTCATGCACAGGAACACTGGCATCGATGCAATACTTGGGTCCCTTGGAAAGAAGCGTTGCCGAGTCCTCCGGTAGGCTCACGTTTCCTAACATTACCACATTTGATGACTTCGTCGTTGATTTACTGTCCTTGTTAATTTTACAACATTGTCCAATGATTTGTTTCCACCAGTATTCCGTCATATGATGGATGATGCGTCTGGAGGTTCTTAACTTCTCTTCCGCTACCCATGAAACATCATTCTTCAGGTGCACAATGCGTAGCCAGTCGTGAAGTAAGCGTACTTGTCTCCACAATTCTGAACGCAGAATTTTGCACAGCCGGGCATTGTGGCCCTTAGAAGAAGCAACATGGCCAAAGAGGGAACTCACTTCAGGTGGCGTAAGTCCTTTGCGTATGCAGAAACCGATGTATCTTACACGGCAGGTAGTTGCAACAATGGAACTGACGATGATGTCGACGTTTGATAGGAAGTCCGGAGAAGACACACACGAAGAGAGGCCAGTTGCACTAGAAATATATTGTAATAATACTGATTGTTGGCCTAGTTGGTATTTACTTAATGGCATGATTTGGCCGCAAAAGAGACACATACAAGAAAAGGAACACTCAAACGACAAGCACAGGCGGCACTTCCAACTAAAGCAGACTGGGTGCAGACCCAGACTTAAGTACGAAAATATAGACATGCGCAGTCTTCATACAGCCCTACGCTATCCAACAATCAAACAATCTTGTCTCCGAAGCATACAACGTCACCGACGGTTCACTGATACACCTTTCACCTTTCTTTTTAATGTAATAGGCTTCCATCATCTCACGCGCAGTTTTGTACCTGCTTCTACCCAGAATCTTAAACTCATTAAAACGTGGTACACACCCACAGGCTTTACAGTGCATAGGCAAATGCGCCAAGCCATCGTTCATTAAATTTAATTCGTGCTCCCTAACTCGTTCATTGATGCAGCGCCCGGTAATCCCGATGTACGAGTTGCCACAAGAAAAGGGAATCTCATAAACAACGCCTTTTGCACATCTCCCGTACATCGTGGCGTGTTTTTTTTCCGCAACCTTGACGGCTCACCTCCACCTCCCGAGCAGTTCTCGGGCACAGCTGAGCCAGCTTCATGGGCGCGGAGAAGGCGACAGGTACCCCATACCGGCCTGCAACCTTTTTCAGGTTGTGGGAGACCTTATGAACATAAGGAATCACTGCAGGTCTTACGGTTTCGGTTCTTTGTTCCCCCGTGGCAGCTCTAGTACCATCACCCTTAGCTTTCCGCAAAAGCGCTTCAGAAACAGCTGTCAATAGCGAGTCAGGGAAATTCGCAGCTAAAAGTCGCTGGGTCTGGTTTTCGAATGATGCCTGCATCATGTGCGTGCACGATTTCTCGAGAGTAGATCCCAGGCAGAGCGTAGCTATACCACGCTTAACTATTTTCGATTGGCAAGAGTCATACGGCATTACACCTTTCTTGGCGCGAGGAAAATATTGCCAGCACGTTTGCCCGTCATGGAAAGTTAAGCGGAGATCTAAAAATTGCAGGGTGTTACTTTGCGGCAGTTCTTGTGTAAAAACGAGTCCTTTCCCGTGAATCCTAAAAATATTTAAAATGTCATCGCAGCGCGTCAAGGAGCCCTGTCTGTTAAAAAGAATTAAAAAGTCATCCATATACCTAAAAACTTTGGCAACGTTCAAGGCGCTATGCAAATTAAAAGCTTCATGGAGCGACCTGTCAATACTAGATAAAAATATATTGCACAGCAACGGAGCAATACAGGATCCAATGCAAATGCCGCGTTTCTGCAGAAAAAGCTGCTTGTCGAAAGATATAAAAGTGCTACGTAGGTAGGCTTCTAACAGAGTTAAAAAGTCGTCTATCGTTACACCTGCCGTATTTTGAAAGGGTATGGCGCCACTTTCTTCTATGCAGGATCTCACCGCAAAGAAGAGTTCATCATGTGGAATAGAATAAAAAAAAAAAAAAAGATCTTCCACATCTACTGAGAAGCCATTGTTGAGCGAGTGCTCATTATCTCTCAAGAACTGCACTATGTCTTTTGAACTGCTAGTGAAGAAGGGGTCCTTAATCTTAACGCACTTCAGCACCTTCTGTAAGTGCTTACTAAGTAAAAGCTGCCATGTGTCCCGTTCACTCACTATACTTCTGAAGGGTACCTCAACTTTGTGTGTTGTGAGCACGAATTAAATTTAATGAACGATGGCTTGGCGCATTTGCCTATGCACTGTAAAGCCTGTGGGTGTGTACCACGTTTTAATGAATTTAAGATTCTGGGTAGAAGCAGGTACAAAACTGCGCGTGAGATGATGGAAGCCTATTACATTAAAAAGAAAGGTGAAAGGTGTATCAGTGAACCGTCGGTGACGTTGTATGCTTCGGAGACAAGATTGTTTGATTGTTGGATAGCGTAGGGCTGTATGAAGACTGCGCATGTCTATATTTTCGTACTTAAGTCTGGGTCTGCACCCAGTCTGCTTTAGTTGGAAGTGCCGCCTGTGCTTGTCGTTTGAGTGTTCCTTTTCTTGTATGTGTCTCTTTTGCGGCCAAATCATGCCATTAAGTAAATACCAACTAGGCCAACAATCAGTATTATTACAATATATTTCTAGTGCAACTGGCCTCTCTTCGTGTGTGTCTTCTCCGGACTTCCTATCAAACGTCGACATCATCGTCAGTTCCATTGTTGCAACTACCTGCCGTGTAAGATACATCGGTTTCTGCATACGCAAAGGACTTACGCCACCTGAAGTGAGTTCCCTCTTTGGCCATGTTGCTTCTTCTAAGGGCCACAATGCCCGGCTGTGCAAAATTCTGCGTTCAGAATTGTGGAGACAAGTACGCTTACTTCACGACTGGCTACGCATTGTGCACCTGAAGAATGATGTTTCATGGGTAGCGGAAGAGAAGTTAAGAACCTCCAGACGCATCATCCATCATATGACGGAATACTGGTGGAAACAAATCATTGGACAATGTTGTAAAATTAACAAGGACAGTAAATCAACGACGAAGTCATCAAATGTGGTAATGTTAGGAAACGTGAGCCTACCGGAGGACTCGGCAACGCTTCTTTCCAAGGGACCCAAGTATTGCATCGATGCCAGTGTTCCTGTGCATGAACTAGCGGCACTTAACAGATTTGTGGCTAGTAAAGCCTCGGCAGAGGATAAGGAGAGGTGTCTGTTAGATGGTGTAGATAGCCTGAAAAAATGTGTTTCTGGTACCAGGCAGAGTCATAAAACTGAGGTTATGCGAAAGACAGTAGCGTTGTGTAGGGAAAAGAATATTGTCATATTGGAAGCTGACAAAGAAGGGTGTTTTGTAGTGCTTCCACGAGAAATGTTTAATTTGAAGTCAGCAGAGGCTATAAGAAAGAATTTTGTTCAGATTAAGAAGTCTGAATCAAAGGTTAAGAGTAAGGTTTCCAAGTTATGTAAAGACCTCAAGTTGCAAAAGTTAGCAACAGATATTAGAAAAATGAAAGCTACGGCATTAAACGTATTCTTCAGCGCAAAAACACACAAAGTTGAGGTACCCTTCAGAAGTATAGTGAGTGAACGGGACACATGGCAGCTTTTACTTAGTAAGCACTTACAGAAGGTGCTGAAGTGCGTTAAGATTAAGGACCCCTTCTTCACTAGCAGTTCAAAAGACATAGTGCAGTTCTTGAGAGATAATGAGCACTCGCTCAACAATGGCTTCTCAGTAGATGTGGAAGATCTTTTTTATTCTATTCCACATGATGAACTCTTCTTTGCGGTGAGATCCTGCATAGAAGAAAGTGGCGCCATACCCTTTCAAAATACGGCAGGTGTAACGATAGACGACTTTTTAACTCTGTTAGAAGCCTACCTACGTAGCACTTTTATATCTTTCGACAAGCAGCTTTTTCTGCAGAAACGCGGCATTTGCATTGGATCCTGTATTGCTCCGTTGCTGTGCAATATATTTTTATCTAGTATTGACAGGTCGCTCCATGAAGCTTTTAATTTGCATAGCGCCTTGAACGTTGCCAAAGTTTTTAGGTATATGGATGACTTTTTAATTCTTTTTAACAGACAGGGCTCCTTGACGCGCTGCGATGACATTTTAAATATTTTTAGGATTCACGGGAAAGGACTCGTTTTTACACAAGAACTGCCGCAAAGTAACACCCTGCAATTTTTAGATCTCCGCTTAACTTTCCATGACGGGCAAACGTGCTGGCAATATTTTCCTCGCGCCAAGAAAGGTGTAATGCCGTATGACTCTTGCCAATCGAAAATAGTTAAGCGTGGTATAGCTACGCTCTGCCTGGGATCTACTCTCGAGAAATCGTGCACGCACATGATGCAGGCATCATTCGAAAACCAGACCCAGCGACTTTTAGCTGCGAATTTCCCTGACTCGCTATTGACAGCTGTTTCTGAAGCGCTTTTGCGGAAAGCTAAGGGTGATGGTACTAGAGCTGCCACGGGGGAACAAAGAACCGAAACCGTAAGACCTGCAGTGATTCCTTATGTTCATAAGGTCTCCCACAACCTGAAAAAGGTTGCAGGCCGGTATGGGGTACCTGTCGCCTTCTCCGCGCCCATGAAGCTGGCTCAGCTGTGCCCGAGAACTGCTCGGGAGGTGGAGGTGAGCCGTCAAGGTTGCGGAAAAAAACACGCCACGATGTACGGGAGATGTGCAAAAGGCGTTGTTTATGAGATTCCCTTTTCTTGTGGCAACTCGTACATCGGGATTACCGGGCGCTGCATCAATGAACGAGTTAGGGAGCACGAATTAAATTTAATGAACGATGGCTTGGCGCATTTGCCTATGCACTGTAAAGCCTGTGGGTGTGTACCACGTTTTAATGAGTTTAAGATTCTGGGTATAAGCAGGTACAAAACTGCGCGTGAGATGATGGAAGCCTATTACATTAAAAAGAAAGGTGAAAGGTGTATCAGTGAACCGTCGGTGACGTTGTATGCTTCGGAGACAAGATTGTTTGATTGTTGGATAGCGTAGGGCTGTATGAAGACTGCGCATGTCTATATTTTCGTACTTAAGTCTGGGTCTGCACCCAGTCTGCTTTAGTTGGAAGTGCCGCCTGTGCTTGTCGTTTGAGTGTTCCTTTTCTTGTATGTGTCTCTTTTGCGGCCAAATCATGCCATTAAAAATTTAAAAAGTTGGGGTAAATGGCACCGTTATAAGCTTATAAACGTCCCATTTATGGTGTGTTTTAGTTTTAATTGAATTTACAAATCTCGCCTGGGGTTCAGAAATGGTTCACCTACAAACATTTCTGTGTGCAATTTGAACGGTTTTGTTGTCAAAGGGACAGGCATAATCAGGTAAGCAGAAGCAGATTTAAGTAGCTTGCTTGTGAAGTAGCATAGTGCCCAAGTCTTTTTGGACTTATCGTGCCGCCTCCTTTGCAGCCGACTTTCTTCCCATTCTTGGTCAGAATCTGAACCCAGAGATTATATCTGTGTGCAATAATGCAACATGGGCCATTGGCGAGATCTCTGTCAAACTTGGTGAGTAGTCGGCTCCTTTGTAGTGTGGGGCGCTGTAATTTATCTTTTGTGGATATATTCCTGCTCCGAATGTCCGAACGAATATTGTGGTTTTTGAATTTGCTTCAATATAAACATAAAATTTTTGAAATTTCAAAGTGTGCGAGACAAATAGTAGTAGACATGTTTTACCACATGCAAGTGACCTAGAAAGGTGGTTTCGCTGCAGCACGGAGCAGCTGTGCCATGAAACTGCCGTTGCAGGGGAAATTTACACTGCCGTGAAGTTGCACAAAGTTATGCAGGCATGTTTCTCATACCCAGATTTTTTATTTTTCAATTTAAAAGTGTGTTATATGAGCTAAGGATGGCAAATTTTAAAATGTAACACATTTCAGAATGTAAGTTGCTAAGCACTCTGCTGTAGTTTGCCACTTAAGTCATCATTTGCACCCATACTTTCTAGCGTGCCTGTGAATGCCTCAGCATCGTACATCTCTCCACTGTGACAAGTGTTGAACTTGAAAGCTTGCTTCTTTTGTTCTTTTCTTCTTTTTGCTAGCAGCCTCTGGTAAGCAAATTTCACTGGCACCACTCTTGCCGCTTGCTTCTGGGTTGGTTTTCGTTAACGTCTGCCCTATTCTTGCTTTTGAGTATTTGGTGGTTGTAGTGGGCTTGAGATTTATTAGTCATTTATTTATTTACAGAATACTGCAGGCTCAAATCAGAGCCTATGCAGGAGTGGGAACAAGCATTTGTACAAAAAAAATCACAATCAATCAGTATTCAACGCGCACATTGTACACACGAAATTAATACTCTCATACAAACAAGTACGCATAGCAATTTGACCACCTCATTTCGGACTATCTCCCTTGCTTAAGTGGGAAACAGTCATCTCGTGATCCTATCACAGGGCATCAATAATGTCATTCGCAGCGAAAGAGGTCGTGCGTATATACCATTTTTGTTGCGGTGACATGAGCATGGCAAATGAGATTTGCAGCTGACGTTTGTCCATAGAATGTGTTTCTCGAAACCCTGCCTGCCATACTTTTTTAATCCCGACAGCAGGGGCTTGGCAAGTAAGAACAATAACCAGTAAAAGGAACTATTTCAATAATATTAATGTACCAATCATGTTTAGACGTAGCGGGGTGTGGAATTAGCACTACTGTGTCAGCGCACAAATAAGGGGGCAGTCGATGCCCTAGCTCTCGTCTGCGTTCGCGAAGCAGCGCGTTTTTGCCAGCAATAGTTCTGCGTTTCACGAAAGACAGTGAAAATGTGTAAATCAGAAGCATGACCTGGAATGTAAAGTTATCACACTCGCCGGCCAACAGATGTCGCTGTGAATGGTTTTTTGGCAGACACTGTGAAATCCTAGGTCTCAATAACATTCGTTGCGAATATCATTTGTGATTTATTGTGAGCGACGCTGAATGTGTCTTGTGGCGGGGGTGGTTGTCTCGGAGAAACACATCTTAGTTGCCTTTTTGTGCCATGTTTGTCGTGCAGGCAGGGACATGAAGCCGTACATCCCCATGGTGCTATCTCAGTTGGTGACCATCATCAACCGTCCCAACACGCCGAAAACATTGCTGGAGAACACCGGTACAGTGTGTTTGCATGTGCAGCTGCAGTAGTAGTACTAGTAATGCTTTGGGATAGTTACCTACTGTTCTTTCTTTATTGTTGCAGGTGTAAACTCTCTAGTCCAGTGCATGGCATCTGTTTTGTAGTCTGGTTCTTGATTTTATGTCTAGCTGGCAATGAACTTTAGAAGCACAGAAAGTAAAACCCATGTAAAAAGGAAATCTTGGCTACACTGGCCTTTTGTGGGACAGCATGTTGGCCATATTCTTACAGACACCGAAATCTAGCACCATGAAAGGCAAGGCCATTGTTATGGCACATTGAGCTGCATGGGAACATGTTGGGAGGCCATTGACCTAACTCACAAGGCTGTGAAGTTTGCATTAATGTCAATTGGCTAAAGTTACAGTTTTTAATTGCTTGAATTTCTCAAGACTGGTTAAGCTTTCTGGCATTCTACGCTTCAGTGCCATTGATGATGCATTGAGCAATGTTGTTAGTTCCATCTGAAGTGCTTGCATGGATTGGTTGGGGAATAAAGTCATAAGTTGACAGCATAAGAAACTCTCGCTGATCATAGCTTATTGGGGCATGCTTTATCTCTAGCATCAACTGGCATAAATATGGTCGTCTTAGTGCAACTTGGGCTTCAAGTTGTGTGGCAGGATTTGCAACAAGTGCAGCTTTGAGCTGGCATTACAGTTGAACATCACTATAACAGGGGGTCGTGTCTGAGAAGAAAATAGCTTTGCAGTGTCTGAAAATTAGTTATAAACATTGTTATAAACCCTCTAAATTTGTTATAAACACTGTACCAAAAGCAAGGTTATTCATTTACTTCATTATAACTTTTTGTTATATTGAGGTTTTACTAACTTAAATACATTCGTGTCCTTCCTCGTTTGATTCAGTAGCTAGGCATTCTTTGTGTGCAACGTTGTCATCGTACTAACAATCTGAGAGATGTTTTTTGCTGAACTTTTTCAAGCTGCCACAAGTTCACAAGCAGCTTTCGGGCCTACATACGCACCGACCTGTAATCCGACCTGTTATGCTGTAATCACACGACTGGGCAAAAGCTGTAAACCAGCGGAGTAGTGGTACCCATTGAGCTGAACTGTATTACACTTGGCTGCGCTTTGGCCTGCAATGTTGTTGGGTACCATAAAGCATTTTACTATAAGTTTGCTCCCTGTATCAATTGTGCAGGATTCATTTGCGTATCGTTGGTGCCGAAGCCGTTTCATCTAGCTAAACTGAAATCCCACCTGCATGTGCTTGTTGCCACGACTCTCTGCCCTTGTTGTTGGTACCGTCTGTCTTGTTGGCAATGCACACATTTAGGTGACCTACACTAATGCTCACATCTGACGTGTGTGGCTTTTTGTTATCTTTTAATGCAGACAGCTAGGTTGTGCTGTACTTCAAATTCGTACGCAAACCTTTACTGTGCTATCTTCAAGGGTGCTGTGAAAGAAATGTTGGGGGTTTAGTACGTTAGTGAATATAAAATATTAGCCGGTGGTGATGGACGTTCCACTTGGAGTGAACACGATAAGAGTTCTGTTAGCGTCAAACCTCATTCTAAACTTGCCCAGATGTCTAATTTGTCGGATACGGAAAAAAAGCTTTTTCAGATCTTTCTTGCCTTTACGAGTGTATAACGAATTGATTTCGTCGTTAAAATAGCAACATAAATTTCTGTAGTGTTACAAATTTGTTCCTCTTAGTAATAGAGCATGAAACTGAAGACTCTGCCTGCCTGTCTGTGTACCAATCGGTGCAGCAGATATTCCTGGATATTCTTATTTCACACAATCAAAGAACTTAGTTATATTATTTGAGGATACTATATCAAAGTGTCTGAACAGTTTCAGGGGATAGTTTGTCTTCCTCAGTATTAACTTGAAAGGACTCATTATAGCCATGTAATTTTATACTGTCAGCACTCTGGGAACTGTCGTTACAGATGACTCTGGAGTGTCTTGACATGGTAGCCACTAAGTGCATGTTAGGCCTAACAGTGACCAGGCAGAGACTATGCCTTTAAAAACAATAGCACAGGAAGCATCGGTCGAGGCACAATTATATTGAAGCTGAACTAAAACAGTAGGGAACCTCCCCGGAATCATCAAATTTCTTGCAGCCCCGGTGCACTTGTACAATATCTGGTAGTACTTCTTCGGTCTGTACAATAAAGTGAAGGTCAATTCACAATTTCGTTTTAAGTTTGCAACTGCAGAGGCCAAAGCTCATTTATCGCACAAACTAGCAGCCGTAATTATTACAGGAAGCACATTACAGTAGATTCTCAGTAAATGGAAATCTGTTAAACGGAACTATTACCTCTGCAATGCTTGGTTTCGGGCTTGTATTCTGCACCGATGTTCACCTCTTAGTAAACGAAACTCCTGTTAAATGGAACATATTTTCCCAGTCCCTTCAGGTTTCGTTTACTGAGGGTCTGCTGTATTGTGACACGACATACACAATTTATGCAGTGGTGTACAAAGCCCCGTGGGATGTTGCAAATCCATTTTATGTGTGCTTCACGTTAGTCTAAAGCTGTCTATAACTTGAAAAAAACCTTTAGGCAACAACTGCGATTGATACTGCAGGAGTGGGCATAAATTTCCCTAATAAATTTCTCGACATGAAAGTAGCCACCGCACTCACTCATCAACACTCTACACCCGATTCGAACCGTTCTCTTCATCAATCCTCTGTGCCGTTTGCTATTTCTCATTTGTTTGTTATTTTCACTCTTTATTATGGCTGGGTGCGCTCTGTGTACCTCGTTACGTGCAATAATCTCTCTCTTTCTCGTTTGTCTTGATTGCCGACTTGTTTAAACGATTATGTATACGTATAATTTTTTTAGCCTGTGTGTGGGGCGCACCTGTCGTGGTGTGGACCGTTGTTTTTAATTGATTGAAACATTGTTGCCAATGATTTTTTGCGAGTGTCGCTGTGTTTGTTTGTTTATAGGTTGTCTTTGCTTTTTTTCTTTTTTCTCCTTTTTTTCTTCCCCACCCATTTCCCTCCACCCATCTACCGCCCAACTTCCTGGACTACCCTCCCGGCCTACCTCCCTCCACCTGCCATGGACGTCTTCCCTCCACCCCTCCTCCACCTGCACCTCATTTACACCTCAACCATCACCACCACCACTGCGTCTGTTGTTTCGTTGCCTGCATCTTTCCGTACCACCGGTCCCGTTGCTTTAAAAAAAAAAAAAAACACCCCGGATCACCATCCTGCTCACCACACCAACCTATGCTGCCGCTGCCAACCTCCCCTCCTCCTTCGGACCTCCTCTTCGAACATGTAGCCATTACGATCGGGCGCCTTGGTTACGTTTGCCCCGAAGAAGTGGCACCCATGTTACAGCAGTTTATACGCCCGTGGTGTGTAAACCCCCTTTTTTTAATTTGTTTCTCTACTATGTCATATCTTTTTGATCTGCCTCTCTGTCGGGTCTGTTGAACGTTTTTTGCCTTTCATTTTTATAATTAGTTTTCTTGACTTGCAGTTGGTTGTTTTCTTTTTTGCAGTTGCCATGCTGTTTATGGTTTATTGCTCTCACTTTGTAGAGGTAGAAAGTTTTCCCATCTGGTGGTGTATGCGTGCGTTGCTTCGCTGATTGTGTATATTTTATTCATTTTGATCCCCCCACCTGGAGTGTTGAGGCAGCACTGTGTTTGAATTGGTTGACAAATGCTCTTGTAACTTTGTGTGGCATAGCATTGGCGAGCTGTCTCAGAATAGAACTATGCTTTGCGTGTGCATTATGCTCTTCAGCACTTTTCTAACACGTGGCTGACCTTCAGTGAGATCGTTAGTGCGGCATGTGGCACTCTCTTGTGGGTGCAGTAGCTATGCAACCCGCGAGACTCAACTCTGCCAGTGGCCACGGGTCATATGAGTATATGTCATCATTGGTAGGGATAAACTGGACTTTGAGAATTAAGAGTAAATTCCAGGCCACTTGCTGCACTGTTATGTTTGGCTCTCATGGTCTCCGGAGCCTTGAATATCGATCAATAGCGTTCTCGGACCATGCTGTAAAAGATGAGTGGGTCGGGGAACAAGCATGTCTTAAAGGGCCCGTAAACCACCCAGAAGTCGAAATTCAGTTTTGGTGGGGAAATTGTGCACAAGTGTACAACAAACGCGGAGCTGTGAGAATTTTTCGAAACAGTGCCGTAATAGAAGGGTTAGGTGCGTTCAATTGTCAAAACCGCAGCAATCCCTCTTTTCGCTATTTTCTTCGCTACCCTCCATGGTATCCTCTCCCGAACCGCTTTGACCTCTCACCGAGCGCCCCTCCCAATCTCGTGTGGCATACGTCATCGCTGACGCACTGCTTGAAACACAGTCTACTTTCAGTTGCCGCGACTTCGTCAGCTGCGTTGTAGCTGTGTGCTTGTTGGCGAAACGCGGCTGCCATGCCTATACGAATCATGCCGGCATGGACCTTGGGTTGCGCGCACGTCTTTAATGGACCGCCAAAGCGATGGACCTGTACGGGTACACGCTGTGCCAGACCAACCTTCGCACAAGATAATGAGCCGCTGCCAGCACGGATAGTTGCTTGCAGATTGGGTGGAAGTCGTGGGCTCTTTCTTGACCAATCACAGCATATTTTGATCGGCTCGTCAGAGATATTCGAACGGTGCGCCACGTGGAAGCACGAAAGACCTGGAAAGGAGGAGGAATCGTTTCTTGGAATTCGTGGCGTGCTGGTGGCTTGTAGCACTGCCGCGTGTAGAGTCGTCGATCACGCGAAGCGCGGGTTTACTGAATGTTTGAAAAAATATCGGAGGTGCTTTAGTGGCTCTTCAAGGACAATTTAGTCGAAATCGAGAAATGGGCATAGGCGCAGCATTTAGCACATAGGCAAGGTAACCTGTAGCATCTCCAGTAACTGACTGAAATGAAGCTAGCACAGAATTGGGGAGATAGGCGAAACTTGACTGAGGCCTTTGGCCTGCAATGGGCGTGGTCGGGATGGTATGATGATGACTACGTGGCACAGTGGTTCGGTGGCCGCTGCATTGTCTGGATGCGCCAGGTTGGATACCCTGAATGCTGTAGATGTGCTACATTGGTACGTGCAGGAATGCTTATGTGATTTGTTAAGGAGTGATTCAGGTGAGAATGGCTGAAAACTGCAAATAATTTGGTACTAAATAGTATACTCACTACAAAATACAACTTTTTGCCCAAGGTACCAGGAATGCTTGGGAACACAGTGGTGTAGAATGCACATGCTTGCATTCATGTATATATGAACCATCTGTATGTTGACCACAGTCGTGCTCTTTCTGCAAACACAGGAAACTATGGCAAATGTGTGCATCAAATAGCCATCTTCCCACGGCTTGGAACAACAACCAGCCGCTTAACTACCCAAATCATGTTACATTTCATAAACTTAGCATCACAGCACTTCCTTCAGCTTTATCATTGCAAACTACGGTGGGGAAGGTGCCATCGTTTTATGCTACTTGACAGTTTCAAGCGACAAATTTTTCTCGGCAGCCAACGAAGCTGCCCAAGACTGTACCACTTTTGAAAAATCTGCATATGGGTGGCACAATTAATGCATGCTTTGGCGCTTATCAGGAACTACACCATGGGTGCATTGCTAGTTTCGTATTTTAGGGGTTGCTGGCCACATCGGGGGGGGGGGGGGGGGGTCAGTTCAGCACGCTGTAGTAGGTTGAACATTTCTTTTTTAAATATTTTTACAAATTTTCACCGAACACAATAACAACAGTGTTTCTGATGCTGTGCCAAGCATTCTACTTCCGCACAGTCCCACAAAAGTGAAGCGAAGCCCTAGCACACTTGCTCAAGATTGAGCACTTGGGCGACCTCGCACCCATTTCATCGGTAGGCCGTACGAGGCCTTCCACTAGTCCAACCATCTGCAAATCACTTGCTTCTAGCTGCCAAGCTGTGGTGAAATTTCGCAGTGCCTCACCCCTCAAAGCAGGCATCGTGTAGTGGATTGCCATAAATAACTGAGCAAAGTAACAGAGCCGCTGTAGAGTGCAACTATAAAACTGCATAAGTTAGGTCAGTTTAAACAGGGAACAAATTTTGATGACGGTCAACTTGTCTGTGGATGTTATCATGGGACATATGTTATGTTCATCAGCATAAAAAGCTAAAGATAAGTGATAGAAAGTTGCAATAGGTTCTGACAGTGCTGCCTGCAACGCTTCCACCATGAATGGGAAACACCGCATATATTCTTGTCCTTGTGAATTTCTCATGTGCTGCGCATTCCCTTCCCCTTTCTTTTACGACCATTTATTGTGTGCCTTAACTTCCAAACAATCGTCTTTCCTTTTATTTATTTTTTTATTATTAAGAACCCCCCACATTCACATCTCGAACTTCACGCTGTTTACTTTTATTTCTCTTTTTATTTTGCCGATATTAGTCGCTCTCCGGTTATCGCAACATTTATGGATCTGAATCTAAACAATCTATTGACCAAGTATGTTTGATTGGTGGAGATCAAAATCGTCTGTGAGAATAGGTGACGGAAATATTCTTGCTTCACTTCACCTTAAAGGCCAGCTGCAAAGAACTCTATGCTGGCTGTTTTTCACTTGGAGTGAGCTTTATGTGCCACTGAAACAACCTTGACGAGGCTGCGGGGTTGGTACTCTTATAGTTGGCGATAAGTAATGTTGCTGTCCTTAATGTTTCTGCCCTGTGCAAGTATCTGGTAACAGAAAATGTTGACACTAAGAGCAGTGCATTTTGTAGCAGACTCTGGGGACTTTCATGTCCCCCACAAAGTTTCCCGAGAACAGTTAGACACTGAAGACTTACCTTCTGCCTTTACTTCTGCATTTAAAACATGCCCTCTAACATCAATTAAAATGCTAGTCAAATCTTGTTGGCCATACATTGTACTGTCTGTTGCATGCCAATTCTGGTGTCTGCCACTTACATGCAACTTCGTCATTAAAGACTTATCCTTCTATCACTTTAGTCATCACGAGCAAAATATAGGGTGGTATTTAAAGCGTGCATTCGTCACCAGGGCTGTTCCTAGCTGCCTTAGTGCGTGGCCTTTGGAAGCTCGTCGTTAAATTTAAGTGTGTGAGTATGAATTATTTTCTAGTGTAGCTACTCCAGGAACATTTTTCAATAACCCCCCGGGAGCCCCAAGGCCTTGTTTGATGTTTGGAAGTTCTGGCATGTTCACCAGCACAGCAGTTCTTTTATGCAGGTGCCCTAGAGCAATGGATGTGATAGGGGTATTGTTTCTTTTTACTACTACTGCTAGAAAACAGGCAAGGCTAGTTAACCCTCAGCATGATGCTTAGCATGCTGTGTTTATCAACATATTACATAGAAGCAATTTTGTGTATTACAAGCGCAGACCTATTTATTTCTGTGTGGATACACAAGGCAGTTTTGCCTGTAAAGTGAATATCTTTTCAGACAAGCTATCTTACAGTCTTGCACAGTACGAGCCTGTCGTCAAATACTATAGTCAATGGTATCCGCAACTAAAAAAAGTTAACGTTTACCATAGCGGGGCCATAAACATGTTTATGTACACTGATGTTTTCTCGAATTTTCATGCAAGCCAGTTGAGACACGCTTGGCATGTTTTTCACAGCAAAATGAATCATCATCGAGGCACCGTTTTGCAAGTCATAATTTCCACTAGTCAACTTTTTAAGTACATTTTTTTAAATGTAATTACTAGATGGCTTCAATGAGAACAACATTACAGCTACATCGATGTTTGGGCATATGTTAGTGACAGATATGGAACCATTGTTTGTTAGCGCTTGAAGGGAGATCAGTTGGCAATTTGCCAACTCATCTCCCTGATTATAAAATAAATAAAAGCGAATGCATCTGATGTGATTAAAACTGGCTGCTGCTACAAAGGGCAGGGTAGGAAGGTGTTGAGAACCTTTAAGGGAGGGTTCACATTTGGGCTGTTTGGCTCATGATTTCCAGCTGAAAACAGTGTTAAAAGACTGCAGGAAAGGAGGATAGAATCTACGGCGCTGAAGCCCCAGCGCCGAGATTTTGTGTCCTTTCTTCGTCTTGTCTTCTAGTGTTGTTTGCCACTGGAAATCGGAGGGCCTCCTGAGCTCGCGTGGTATCGTAACCGACAGGTGAAAAACTCCCTCCAATTCCAGTTGTGCCGAAAACGTCAGCACTTTTACTCGGCCTTCTTATCGTGCATGGCTGTGCAGACACCATGTGCACCCCCAGAAAAATGCAGTGTGCAAGTTATCTATGATCTTTGAACTTCCAAAAGAAAAAAAAACAGGGTAATGTTGGAGTTGTCCTTTCAGGCTAGTTGATTGAAAAAGTAACTGCATTTTACTGGCTCTAATGCATAGCAGATAGCTCTTTTTTTCTTTCTATCTAAAGAGTACCCATCAACTTAAGTTATCTTGATTTGTATGCTCGATTTGTATGCTCACTTTTATTTGTGAAGCATCTGAATTCATTCAAAAAAGCGCATCAAATGGCACAAAGAAATCTTGGTTACAAGCTTCAATGTTGTGGGCAACAGTGCAGAACATTTTGAATGAGGCGGTCACTTGCGGAGAGCTGTGAATGTGTTTAAGTGAAGAAGTGTTGATTATTTTTGCCAAAGACAGGCAAAACAGAAAGCAGTTAAACTAACATGGAGACGATAGAGGGGCCCTGCAACTCTTTGCCACAAATGTTTTCTATTCATTTCAGGTTAAGAAAAGAGGTTTTGTTTTTACTCGCCTCGATGGGAGTTTGTGTGGCACTGATCACGCAAACCTGTTAAGTTGGCCGTACGATGCCTCGCACAATTTAATGATGTTTTGATTGGGCACTAAGAACTTGAGCTGTTGAGCGTTCTTAGAGGTGTCTTTAATATGCAATGCAGTTAAGTAGGCCTACCCTTATTGTCTTAATATATTTGGCTACTAGCTTAAAGGGGTCCCTGCAACGCTTCAACACGGCCAAAAAATAGCACTGATCCACAGTTGGCATGTGAGCCCAATATTGTCGCACTAAAAAGCAGCACAGAATTGTCAGTTTTGTATCAAGAGCAGAATTCTAATTTGCCGTATTCACAATGTCGCCTTGACTATGCAGTAAGCAGGTGGGGTGCTGGTAAATAATCTCTGGAGCCATGTGACAACGTTACTGTAATCTCAATTTGGAGAGCGGTCAGTGTGATCGAAGGAAACTAAAATGGCAGAGGCGTGGCAATCTAACATCAGGGTTGCTCATCGCACCCCTGCAATCCCGCCCGTTATTGTTTCACGCTGCTGGCAACAAAACGAGGAGATGGCTTCTGTAGTGCAGCAACTTCACCTGCGCTGCACAAATGTGTTAGCTGTTGTGGAAAATTCATTAGCCAGGAGTCCAATGCTATGGTCATTATATAATATGTAATAGGTGTTGCAGATGATCCTTAAATTAGCAGCTTTCTCTGGAACATTATTTTTTATCACAACTCAATGCTTACATCAGTTTCGCATGAAAATTAACTTTTCTTGATAGAGATCTTACAGTAGACCATCACGTGGGTTGCTTGGCCTGTCCTAACTGTTCTCTTCCTTTGTGCGGTGCCGGGTTAACTTGGTGTGTAGGTGTTCGTCGTTGCGGAACATTAGGGACAATGAAGAAAAGGACTCTGCCTTCCGCGGCATCTGCAGCATGATCAGTGTGAACCCCGGCGGAGTTGTGCACGACTTCATTTTCTTCTGCGACGCCGTCGCATCTTGGGTCAACCCGAAGGCAGACCTGAAGCAGACGTTCCACGAGGTGAGATGTTACGGGGTGGTTTGGAGGCGGTGCGGGATCTAATAATACTGCTGCAGCCTTCCAATAACATTGTGCACTCAACGCGATATGTAACGAAAGGCGTGGTGAAGTTATTCTGGAACTAACGCGGCTGCAACAATAACACCGGACTTCGGATGGCACATGTATTAAAGCCGACGCACTTTGTCGCTGATCAGATTTCCCGCGACCAACTGTGATAGCCACTATCGATGTACAGCGTGTACCGCTTGCACTTTTAATTTCATTGGCGCAAGTTCACCCAATGAAGATTTTAACAGCACGACTGTCACCTTCTTGACTGTCACAACCACGTGACAGTGGTTTCGTCAAAAGTAAACATTTAATTTCCAATGTTCCTAGTATTCTGTTCTGTGAAAAAAATACCTCGAACAAAAAGCAGCCTGGCGCAACTCTGTTACGAAAGTGAACGGCAGACTGTTAAGCGCGGAGCTCAAGTTTTTGGGTTGCAATCAACTGCAGCAGTACACGAGTAATGAACATGGTCTTGATGAGGCAGCAGTTGTTTTACTACATCTGAGCCTGCTTTACTGCACAGATACTCCATGGCTTCAAGAACCAGGTTGGGGAAGAGAATTGGCAGCGTTTCTCCGAACAGTTTCCACCTGCCCTGAAGGAGAGGCTTGCGACCAATTATGGCGTTTGAGAAAGGTATGGCACCTATCCACCATATGGCAATACGACGGGTCTTAAGTACAGAGAATTGCTAATTACAGGCCACAACTCCAACTGAGCATATCAAAATTGGATGGGAGGGGGGGGATTGCCAGAAAATAAATATCAAGCAACATGTTTGATGTTCAACAGGCATCCATCCATTCATGTAGAGCAATAGCAGTTTCCTTTGCCATAGGTAGCACAATCATTGTTTTGGTTGAGCATTCATCTGTTATTTCGCAGGGCGCCCTCTGAGGGAAGTGTTGGAAGGCGTCGTGTGAAGAAGACACGGGAGTGGAGAAGAAAGCACACATGCGTTTTTTCTCTACTCAACCAGAGGGTAGCAACCGAAGAAACCAATGTGCCCCCCTCCAAGCCGCTGCCACCGTTGTCGTGCTGGGCCCTAACCGCCTCCGCGTCGTACCGCCAGCCATCGCGTAAAGAACCGGGGAGGGGGGAGTGTCCGCGCTGTTAGTTGGGGGTTCCCTGAAGCTGAAGAGGGACAGTAAGTACAACCGCATGTTCGCGTTTACATCTCACGGGATGGACATCTAGAAAAATCGCGTTCGCGTACTCGTGTGATGGACATAGTAATCTCGCGTGCCTCCGAAGGGGAACGAAATATGACTGGTCTCCTCCGCCGAGACGATTTCTCTTTCGTGGAAATCTGTTCGCGTCCGGTTCGGGATAGTTTCGCGTCGCCGTATCTCCGCTAGGTCATATGGACGGGTTAACAGAAAGGTGAAAACGCGCCTTGTGTGTGCGGCGAACCTGCGGGATGGAAAAGGAAATCAAGATGTGTGGACGGCAACGGCACAATCGTCATCCTAGGGAGATATCAAAGGTGCTCTACTCTGGCTGCTTGGAATGAGCAAAAAGGACGGATGTGGTGCCACCCTGTTGGGATTGGAGGAACTGAACCTTTCCATCGGATAAAAACTCTTCGTTGCCACTAGCCGCGTGCTGTGCCCTCCTATGGACTTGTGCCGAACTTGCGTGCCGAAGCGTCAACAGTGATTCTGCAGAAGAAAGAGCATGCCAAATCTTTCTAGAGCCAATGAAATAAGCGAAACTTTTTTTTTTTTTTTTGCCGATCGCGAGTGTTATACACATTTTCTCTAGGTCGTTTTTTTATTGTAAGTTGTCGCTGCGTTTGCAGTGACTGCCGCTGTCACGTGTTGTTGCGCTATTATTTCATTATTTTTTCTTTCCGGGACAAGTCAGTAAGTTACCTCGCGGATGCAATCGATAGTCTACGCGTTGTTGGATCCCCGCTTTAAATGTGCGATAAGGGTCATATGTGCTTTTTCTCCCCTCTAGTGAGACTTTTTTTCCTCATGTCGGCTACATCTTGGCTCATTTATTTTATTGTTACGCCACGTAAAAAAAACTGTTAATTCAATCCTCTCTCGCGACATTGGGGTTTCTGCCATTGTGTGCTAACTTTTTTCACTGTGTAACTGTAACAAAGCTGTTTTTCAATTGAGCGACAGTCTGTTTTACTGTGTGTTGCTAGGATATTCTTTTCATTTTTGCCAAAGGCAGCTTTTTCTCTGTTTTTTTTTTCTTTGTTGTACTTAAGGAGACTATTTTTACTGTTTTTGTACAGAGTTAAAAAAAAGTGACTGTCAGCTTGTTTTTTTAGTGTCGTAAAAAAAAGTTAACAAAGTTCCTCTGATTATTCTTTTTCTTAATGTACTCGTGAGCAGGAGCGCGACAAGTTCTCAATGCGTGTGTCAGGGGTCCTCAGGTTACAGTTTTTTGAGCTGGTTAGTCAGTATAGCAACCTTAGGAGAGTGAAACAAATTGGTCATTTTGTTTTAACTTTATTGTTAGGTTAATATTTTTTTTTACTTATACAATTTTTCTCAAAGGATCTGTGATGCTACAATTACTAGAGTGCAAGATGAGTCGTTGTTGTACAGGAAGTATTTCTTCACGTATCGCTTTTTCCATCATTTATTTTTTACGGACGACACACATAACATGGGTGGGAGCCGCGTGAATGTGTAGTAGCGAGTGCGCGTGTGACTGCGTGTCTCTTTTTTTCTTCTTCGCGTTTTTAACTTCTTTTTTTTTTCATCGCTGTCGTCGACACGTCACACACACACACAACTTCTTGTCATTCCTCGTGATGAAAAGCTCGTTTAAAAAGTGTTTTCTGGGGAGGGGGGTGGGGGTCGCGTTTAGAAAGCGAAAACCGTGTACGGAATGGGACGGAATAAAATATCGCGTTAATCAAAAAAAAAAAAACTGGATCGGTTTCTCGCTCGCGGCTTAGCGAAGGCACGAATCGCGTTGGCCAGCGTCTTTGGTTCCCCGTTTGTTTTTCTCGTATTTTTCCGTCTTGTGATGCCCTTCCTGAAAAAGTCCCAAGGTTCCCCTCGCTTCGAATCCCAATATTCCTTTCACTGCATTTGTACCCTGTGGCCGGAAGTGAAGCAGTGCGACTTCGTGGGTGCCGCGTAAATGTCCGCGATTGGTTTTTTGTTGTTTTCCTTGTTCCTAAATTCTGGCAGAATAGCTAGCCGATGCTGTCGGTAGCAAGCACACTTTGTGTACTGCTGGGCTGGTCCCCGCTTCCTCTTCTTTCTTTCAACTGCATTGAATTGTTTACCTTGTTTTGTTTCCATCTCCTTCCCCTGAGCGGCTTGCCTCGTAAAGGCCCTTGGTGTGGCTGCCTTTTTATTTTATTTTTTTCATCAAGCTATCTGCCGGCATTCCTCCGCACCTCTTGCACATTTCTTTTGCTGGCTTAACGTCAGCAGCCATTGTCGTGTGAAGTTAAAAACTGTTGGAAAAAAAAAAGTGTTTTTCCTAGGTGTCGCACCTTCCCCTCTTGTCCTCTCGGAAGTTTTTCAAGCCTCCACAGAGGGCGTCTTGTTTCCGTTAGATGTGTTTGCACACGCGTACCTGCCATTTTGAATGAGGCACCCGTCTCAAAAAGATGCTCGTCATAGTGATGACTTTTGATGGGAGCAGTTTTTTTTCGGGTTGTTGGTGTGTAGTGATGCTTATCTGTTTTCGTTAACTTTTCCCTCTCACCATTTTTTATCGATGTGTAAAGAGATGTGATTTATTATTGCATGTGGCAGGACACTTGCCCGTTGTTTGTAATTCTTGCTCTGTGCCATGAAAAGGGTTTCTTTTTCCCTCTCTCTTTCTCAACAGAGTTGAACCTATTGCAGATTTATTTTTGCATGTTTCTTGTGTGTGGAGGAAAGTTGGAGGAGATGGTTTATTATAATGGTCATTCTGTGTGCGAAAAGGCTTTAAATATTTCTGACCACTGTTATTCAGCTACTGAAAGTGATAGCAAAATGGGATAAATATGGAACTGCCTTCTGTTATTCAGCGTTGTTAAAAACAAAAGAGATAGCGACAATGACTTTGTGCTTTTTCTCTGTGTAATGTGCATGAATTTGTGTGTACCTTGGTTTTTATTCACTTCAGAACATTCACCTGAAAAAAAAATGCATGCAGTTGTTTCAAACACGCTCTTGAGTCTGTTTGCATTATTGTAGTGTAGCCTTAAAGTGTAAATGGACTTTTGATGCTTGTGCTTCATGACCATAGTTATTTAGTCAATATAGTACAGGTAGGCGGACAACCAGATTTCAGGCAACATACCTTACAAATTTTTAAAAGCGCAGTAGAGATGACCAGGCCCTGCCACGGTAGTCTAGTAGCTAAGGTACTCGGCTGCTGACCCGCAGGTTGCGGTATCAAATCCCGGCTGCGACGGCTGCATTTCCGATGGAGGCGGAAATGTTGTAGGCTCGTGTGCTCGGATTTGGGTGCAGATAGTCGAAATTCCCGGAGCCCTCCACTACGGCGTCTCTCATAATCATATGGTGTTTTTGGGACGGTAAGCCCCACATATCAAGTAGAGATTACCAGAACTGCATAGCTAAGCATAAGTAATTGCACCGCTGTATAATGTATTCTTGATATTGTCTTAATGAGACATGTAATCTGGAAATGCTATAATTCTGAGCGAACCCCCAAAACTTATCTGGCTGAGCTAAGCAATGAAGCCCTGAATACTGGCGATTTCTCTATGCAGCTGCGAACGTTTTAACAAGAAACTGTTGAAGCATTCATATCTCGGAAATTTTGGTGTCTGCAGGAGCGTTGGCATTGTTAGTTGTGACTGCAAACTTGGCGTTGTCCTGGAGCAAAATATTGCAGTGCATGCAAGGAAAAAAAAAATCAAACCCATGGACCCTCTGTTGGAAGCAGGTGTTCTACCACAGTCACGCATATTTTTTAACTACTTTGGTACAAAAATCCTATGCTAGAAGTGTAAAATTTCAGCCAGCATTACACCATGTGATTTGCATAACGAGTTGCTGGTTTAAGGGCCCCCTGTTGAAAAGTGCTTTGGCACAATTATAATTATTAGCAACAGCATCAACAAATTCTGCAGCTGACAAGCCTGTGAGTCCCTATGGCATTGGGACTTTTGCCAAGTACTTCATGAATTCGCAGAATAATTACGGCATAGTGGGTCCTTTGCAACTGTTCTTGCTAAAGACATTCTAGTATAGTTTTAAAATGTCTGCAGGTTGCTTTTCTTGCAGGACAGTTGAGGCATGCAGTGACAAGTCTGGCTTCAGCGAGTGAGAATGCGGTGTAAATAGGACCTGATTATGCGCTATCGCGTTAAACAAGCCTCCATTGAAAATGCAGCCGCCGAAGCTGAAAGTTGATCCTGCAACTCAAACTAAAAAACTCCTGCTTAAAGGCCAACTCCTGCGATTTTGAGAGGTCAATAGATCTCAATGTAATTCACTGGGTGCGTTTCATTTTCACATTTGCGCCATTGATGCGCAATTGCAGGCTTGAGAGTTTCGCTGATTCTGTTCAAATGAATTTTATAGCTTCCATCCAAACGCTCGCCTCGCTTGGCAGAATTAATGGCAACATTGTGTGCGAGACATTGTTTTTTGCAAGGAAGAAGCGACGGAACTGATGTGCCACTGCAGGGTCATCCAAGGAGGCTATACTAAAACTCTACTATAAAACTATACTATACTATACTATAACCTCCTTGGGGTCAGCTTGTCTGCTATGGATTGATTGTGTGGGTTCGGTCGGCGCTTCGTTGGTTGAGCGTTCGATTCCCATTTTCTGTGTTGTTGGCGTACGATGGATGGCAAGTGGTGTTGTATTGTGGGCCGCACACGATTCACCATAACAGCGTAAGCGATTTAGACGATCGCTGCAGGCACAAACTTGAACCATAGTTATTCCTTCAAATGAATTGCAAAACTCATAATAGAATAGACTCTGTATCAAAATCTACACACGTCATTACGGGAGTGTTTATAGAATAGACTCTTTTATGTGTCAAATCTGCACACGTCATTACGGGAGTGTTTATATTGTCGTGCCATCTATTGATCAGGACACTCACTATTAAATGCATTATTTGCGTTTTGTGTTGCCGTATCAAGTGGCGTGGCAGATCGCCAACTCTCGAAAGTTCGGGCTAACTGCGTGTTCGGGTTTCAAAATGCAGTTTCTCAACGTGGACAGCCTGGACAAGTAGTGCCATCAGGCAGCGTTATGGAAAACCAGGCAGACAAATACGAAAGTCTGTTCTGCTTCATGGAAGGGAAACAGCAATGCTTGTTCTCCAAACGTATCCGAATAGTCTCCGAATATTTTGAACTGCTTTTCTCACAGTTGTCGGACACGTGACAAGTGCGTCTCAAAAACATAAAAAGCACCATTGCCCAGACATGTTCGCAATATCCCCGGAGTTGGCCTTTAAAGATAGTTTTAGAAGCACCAGTCAAAGCCCATTCGAGATGGCTTATTGCACTATTCCTGTCCAAAAAACTAAGCTGCATCATGTTTTTGCGGAAAGCTTATTCCACTTGCTCTCAAAATGTAAATAGTTGTACACGTCTTGTCATTGGGACATTGTCCGATGTATTCACCGCTAGGACACCAGCTGGTGAAGTGTGTTGTACGAAAGTTGCAGAACCGCCACAGTGGCCTAGTGGCTAAGACACTGCTGCTGAAGCGCTGGTCGTGGGATCGAATCTCGGCGGCATTTTCAATAGAGGCGAAAATGCTTGAGGCCCGTGTGCTTAGATTTAGGTGCACGTTAAAGAACTCCAGGTAGTTCCGTAGCCCTCCACTATGGCGTCTTATAATCATGTGGTGGTTTGGGGACATTACACTCCAAGTATTATTTACGAAAATTGCAGGATGGTTGTTGGGCTGTACTGCTGGCATGAAGTAGACTTGTGGTTCTTGTACGTGGTGATATTGTGAAAAGGTGCACTGGAGTTCACCCCCAGCCAACTGAAAGTAAAGCGTTGGCTAGAATGTTAGGAAGCCCCTAATGTTCAAATTTGAGTTGAATAAGATATGATATTAGAGCATAAGCTTAGTAAAGACGAGGATCAAAACTGTCAGACAGCTCAGTGCTCATTTCACTGAGAGAGTATATCGTTGTCTGCCTAAAGTCAATGTGGCACATGCCCACTACAGATATATTTTTCCCGGCTAGCACCATCTTATGAGCAATGAAATTTCCTAAAGCCTTCTCTGGCATAATGTATGCTGAAGTAGTGAAGTGAATCTGCCCATTTGTTGAACCTATGGATACCTGTTGGAAGGACCTCTCTCGGTAGACGCTGGTGCCGGGTTCGATCCCCCGAGGCTGGCTAGAGGTTAATACTCGTTTGTGTGTATGCAAGTTTCGAAGAGGTAAGGATGTTGCTTTGGTGGCGCCACCGTGCGGCAAAACTGAGCTGTCACTGCATCAAAACCAAACAACTTTGTAGCTTTAGTTCAAGTTTACCGTGTCGTCGTAACACGAAAAATATGTATAGTTTGGAAATTTGGTCAACGCCGCTCTTTGCGGCAATTTCGAACAGAAAGGGCAGTTATTCTAACTGCATTGGTCTGGAAAACTTGGAGCAAGTGTTACTGTGATAACGGCACTTAGCTGGCCTCGCGGGCACATTTCAGATGAACTAGGTCGTTCTATTCTGGACACTCAAATTTCGGAATGGCGGCATTTTTAAGTCAATTGGTGCGTTCCCCGGCACAACCATTCACTGGCCACCCCGTATATGTAGGCAGTGAATGTAAACGTTCCAAGTATATTCGGTCATTCCAGCGACGCAGGCGGCGCCATGTAGCCGTGCTCCGAAGCTGTCGCACGGTGATAAAACTGCGACGCAGTTCTGAACGCGTCTTCACGCTCCGAGACGCTGACGTAAACGCTCGCGACATCGTCTCGTCCGCCGTTTGTACTAGAGTTACTATATACGCTATATATATACTATATATGCTAAAGGTAGCATATACAGCAACTCTACCGTTTGTAGCTTCCGCTGCGCCGCCTATAGTCGTCGGAATGATCAAATAGTGCCGAACGGGAGATTTCTCCTGTGCGTTGTTGAAAAAAATGAAAATTCGCGGTATCGCGTTCATAAAAACGGACTGCGGGTGTCTGCGTCCAATCGCAGTCTTCTGTCTCTCACCGCCCATTAGCAGCGCTTGGCATGTTCCGCTATATCACTGCGTCTCAAGTTTCTCCTGCGCAACGCCGCTAGGAACGCCAGCGTCGCCGCCAGTGTAAGCGCTAGCGCCTACTGCTTCGCATTGACACATGGTTCTCTTTAGCGGGAGATAGTGTAATTTTCTAACTTCTTTTTAAAGAGGAAAGTGGTGTTTGTATTGGTAAATCACTATAGTGTATCCAGGGGTGGGGGGCGTGCTCTTTTTCCGAAAAAAAAAATTGCTCACTACGCTACTTTATCAAATTACTTTTTCACGATACCGAGATCGCCACGCCTGCTGCTAGAAGAGGATCGGTGGGTGTGAAAACGCTTCAAGAGCAATTCCTGGTTGTAAGGTACGCCGCCTTGAGATTCACGCACGGAGCTGCTACAGTCTGCTACACTCCCGTGAAGTTCCTTATCGCAATAAACGATGTACAATATCTTGTTCTATGGGCTCATTGAAGATGTTTTAAGAAGTTTCGTCGAGTGAATAGGGAGTTTTCGAATGGGGTCTGCGGCGCTTTGGATACTCACCAAATTCCTACCTTCCTCTGTAATGCTTTTGACCTTGAGGGTAAAAGATTAAAAAAAATAAATTCTTGGTCAGGTCACTTGGTTCCATCGCGTTTGAAAGTAACCTTTGGGGCAGGCTTTGCGGCTTCAGCTTTCGTGAAATAGCGTACGAAAACCCAAACGCGGTTTCGGCTCTGCGCATGCGCAGTGACCTTGACGCTATTTCTTTGGGGCCCCTATTCGAAAACTCCCCGATGTCGCTATATGAAAAATACTATGTTAAATCCGTGATGTCACGCGCAGCTCTTTCGGCGCGTAATTTAAAAATGTAACATTAACCTTGCTTTTCCTCTATTACGTGTATGATAGTGAAATTGACATTTTTCAGAGCACAATTAATGTCTAAGCCGATAGCGTGTTTTACTTAAACGCCCACAACGGCAGAGCACCCTATCTCGTCATTTGACAGAGTTAGTGGACAAGGCGAAGCTGAGATCATCAAATTCTGGTAGCCGGGATGGGGGAGATTTTCGAATTTTGCGTGTATCTACATAAACGCATGCATACAAACGAAAGCTGGACCGTAAATTATGACTAAACAGCCCTTCCCCCGCCCCTCCGAGAACAAGAGCTGGCAACGGCCCCGATAGTAGTCGCTATACTTTGTATGGTCACTCCGCGGCAACAAAACTGCAGATGTCGACTTTCGGAACCACGTTAACACTTCGAAAATTGAAGCGGCATTCAATTAAGGCAGCTCAGTCTGAACAGGAACTGATCGCGTTGCCAATATTGCCGACATCGTCTGCTTTCTAATGATAATTTGCGGCAGCAAAACTGTAGGCTAAATTGGGATGCAATATTAACATGCAAACAAGAGGCTCGCAAACCTTCCAGCTGCTTTGAAAGGGACTTCTTTTAATTGTCCTCAGGTACAAGTTTATATGCAGCTGCATAAAAGTACTGGTGGACCAACAATTTAGCACTGGATTGGAGGAGCCAAATGTTTCATGGATTCAGATGAATGGCAGATCTCCAGTTTCTGCTAAAACTTCAGTGACATTGTATAAAAAATTCAATGGAAAAAAAAAAACCCCTAAACCAAAGGTCAATTACATTAGTGGCAGATGCCATATCCTCAAAGGTTGGCCTTCAGAAGTAAAGAACTGGGTGTATAGAAGTGCACATGAGCAGTAGGTATTAAAAGACTAAGCAGATGATGAAAATAATGGTAATTGAATGTGCGGTCCAAGTCGCAAGTTCAGTGAAAGGTGGAAAAAAAAAAAAAAAGAGGCGTACAAGAAAGTGAAAAAAAAATGTCTTTTAATACTTGATATGAAGGAGGATAGAACAGTACAGTGTCACAAGAACATGGGGTTGAACAAGAGTGGGCTTTGGCTTGAAGCTGTGGGAAAGGGGACTTAGTGATCAACCTTTGAGAAGTAGGCCTTGCTACCCTTGGGGTCAGGCTTCATGGTGTCTCCACCAGGCTTCCAGTTGGCTGGGCAAACTGGATTGAGATAGAAAATTGGGAAAATGATGACTGCAAAGGAAGTGTGGTTCTGCACCATAATGGGCAAGAATGAGATTGACCATGAACAGTAGTAATGTGGATAAGAACTAGGTGCTTAAGTGATCAAAAGGAATGAACAAGAACATTTTCACTCCGAATATTTGTGCCAGTGAAAAGCAAAAAAAAAAAAGGTGTTCAGCGAGGGAAATGTACTTGCAAAGGTCTTATGTGAACACGTGAATGAAGAACTATTACACGGCAAAAATAGAAACTTTGGTGCAGAAAGAAAGGCAACATTACTGGAGTGGCTTCTAAGGGACAAAGCACGAGAGAAAGATGGACAAAATGATTCCGTACAGCAGCGCGATTCTGGATTATTTTAAATATGCCTAGCACAATAGGTGACAATATATCTGCAAGCACGAAGAGCAACACATCTACAGTAGGACTAGAGCGGCATACCTTCTCCGTACTTGTCGGTATACTGGAAAGCCTGGACAAGCCGGAGGGTCTCGTCGACAGAGCGGCCAACAGGGAGGTCGTTTATGGTCATCTGGCGAAGAAGGCCATTTTCGTCGATGATGAAAAGGCCACGGAAAGGAATACCCTCATCCTCCTTCAGGACACCATACGCTCTTGCGATTTTGCTGTTCTTGTCGGCCAGAAGTGGGATCTTCATTTCGCCAAGGCCACCTTCCTTGCGGGGCGTGTTGATCCATGCCAGATGGCAGAAGTGACTGTCAGTGGAGCAGGCCACCACCTCGCAGTTGATCTTGCGGAACTCTTCCACACGGTCGCTGAAGGCGATGATCTCCGTGGGGCAGACAAAAGTGCTGAAGAGGAAAGAAAGACTGGTGTGAAGTGTCGTGCAAGAATGACTAGCAATGCTGAGAGGTAAATACAGTAGCGATTGTAGAAACTACAGAAAAATCTGCAGATCCTAGCAAGGGAAGAAAATGTGCTTAGAATCTCGAAAGCACTTCTAGGAAGTGACTTGCGATAGGCATGAATGTAAAAATGCAAGTGGTCTCTAGGTATGTACCTCAAAAATTCAGGTGTGGGTGTGCAGATTCAGTGATATAGCGTATCTGGCTGATGCTGTCAGGCTTTTATGTGTTGACGTTTGATGTCTGCCTTTAACTATGCTTTTGTTCCGGAGGCGCGCACATATAGGCCAATGAATGGACAGCGCTTAAGAAAAGTATCGGCAACACTGGACAGCAGTACGCAACAGGGTTACTTACAAGTCAAGCGGGTAGAAGAAGAGAACCAGGTACTTGTTCTTGTAGTCGGACAGCTTGATTTCCTTGAATTGACCATCGACTACGGCAGTACCGCAGAAGTCTGGGGCAGGCTTGGTTAGCTGAGGAAGGGACATGTCTCTGCAGAAAGAAAACAGAAAATGCGATGTAGCAGGTCGGCGTTCGGAGCGAAGCGCAGTACCCGAGTATGCAGGACGCAGGTGCGCAACGTATGATTGACACCAAAAACAAACACAGCGCGGCACGCAGAGCAACAGGAGGATACGAATAAATATACAAGAAAAAGTGAGAGGGGGCAGAGGATGCGGCATATACAAGGAGCGATACGGTACTCGAAAGCGACACGACCGTTAAAACGATGCGGCAGTAGTCTCGAAGTACGCAAAATTATTAATTAAATTAACGACAACGGCCACCGGAGGTGTGTTACGAAAGAAAAACGTGCCGAGAGCGCGGACAAGTACGGCGCCGCACAACCCAAGGCGACAAGTCAGGCAAATTCTTACGACCTTGAACAATGCGACGAGGCGGTGCCAACCCGCGCATGCCGGCACATTTCATTGACCGCCGACACGAAGGAACGGAAGGACGCAAAGGGTTACAATTTCGGCACACGAAGAACAGGAAGCATATCCTCTTCATCAAATTGAGCCGCAGCAGACAGGCACACGGCAATGTGCCAGCGAATGCAATGAGTAGGGGACATAAAGAGGTGTGGAAATCGTACCGCAGTGTGCAAGAATTCGCTGCGGAATATCCCGACGGATATAAGACTATAGCACGGCAGTGCTGGCGACAGGTAGCTGACGGCTTTCTTCTGCCACGAGAGACGAGTACAGAGGCACAATGGGCTTTCTCCCAGGCCTGCCGGCGACAAAGAACCACGCCGGCCGTATGAATGGGAATCGGGCATAGATCGGCGCGGGATGAACCCGCGCCCGCCTACACGGCAGGCAACGAAAATACGAGACAATTGGATTACTCACGTGACTTTGGTAGGTGGTATGTGCAGAGAAGAGAAATTCAGGGTAATCCACGGAGACACCGGCAAAAAGACCCGCTACCCGGCTCGAAAGGAGAGAGCTATCTGCGTCGAGCGGCGGCGCGTCTTTCCGTTTTTGTACTTTTTGCGTGTCGCACCGAGCGGGGAGGGAGGAAATGGCGCGTATCACGTGACAGGCGCGCAGAGCTCTTGCGCGCGTGCGTAGGGGCAGCTCTTTTTATTATATTCGTTTTTTTTTTCCTTCGGCGCAGGGTTCACTTTCCAGAACGTTCTTTTAGCGAGCGCGCGCGACAATCGGCACAACGTAAAGTGTTTATAAACAGTTGTGATAGCGAATGGAGGAAGTCTAGCAGGCGCATACGCGTGAGGCGACACGATTCAGGGCGACGTTATTATTATAATTGTTCGTCACGCGTTTTTTGTAAGTTTTTTTTTTTTGGGCAGTTTCTACGCATGATCGAATCCCGGCTTCATTTTCGACAGAGGCGAAAGTGCTTTAGGTACGTGGGCTCAGGTTAGGATGCACGTTAAAGAGCCCCAGGTGGTCGACATTTTCGGAGCCCTCTACCACGGCGTCTCTCATAATCATATGGCGGTTTTAGGACTTTAAACCCCGCATTTCAATCAATCTGTCAGTTTCTAGTACTCGCTCACTTACTAGGAGGTGTGGCGTGGAGGCTTCCTACGCGCGCTTTTTTTCTTGAAGGTGCGTCCGGTTGCTTTGGTGTTGCGACCATGGTTAACAATATTCTTGCACCGTGACTGCGACAGAGACCCGTAGCCAGAGGAGGAGGAACAAGGAATCCCGCTCACTCCAAAATTTGATGAAGTAAAGTGTTGATACCGAACGATAAGCTGTTTGTAGCCGCTGACCGACTGATTTTATTTAGGTTGGTCAGTCGCCGATGTTCAAAGGCATTCAAATACCTGCAGTGTTGTTAACGGGTCTGCTAGCTTACCTTATTCTAGGCAGCGTTCTTATATAGGTTTAACGGGAAAGAAAGCAGTAAAATAATTGTTCTGAGCCTCACAAAACAATTGTTTTCGCTCGATTTCAGGTGACCAGCTGCGCATTAGTGCCCAAGCTCATCGGCGCTGCGGGACACTGCGAAACCACGGCTGGCTGACAAGGTGAAATGTTTTACGCTGTTGTCGCGCGTTTTAGGAGATGACCAAAAGAAAGACTCGCTTTGGCGTGCCGTCTAACTTTCTAGAACATTGGCCGTGTCGGATGGCAACGTCCTCCGCCGTTCGAAGAAGCCAAGAGCGTCGGAATATTTCGCGGTGTGACTGCCGGGGTGCGGCAGACGAGAGGGATTTCCCTCGTGACGTCACACCGTGACGTTCCGTGATGATGTAATCACGGATCGCGGCGCCCACTTCCCCTCGCCAGGCGCCCGTCTGTATCATTTGCATTCTTGGCACCGGCGGCGGCTGAAGAGAACACGCCTAAAACCGGCTAAAAGAAGCACCTGGTCTGTTCCGAGAAAATCATCCAGTCTGCTTTACGAGTAGGAGTCGCCTGTGCAGCTGCTACTTCGCGAGCCGTAGGCGCCCTGCGGGCGCGTTCTGGTGGGGCTTATCACCTTCAATTCACGCAACTGTTTATGGTTTGTTCTTCTGAATTGCATGCGCGCTGTCTCCCGACCAGCGTGGCATGACGGGTCACCGCCCCACCCGTCAAGCAGGGTGACACGGAATAACAGTTTGATATGCCAGAAACAGCATATTTTCGAATGGTTTTACCACCGCTCCGTGTGCTCAGATTTGGGTGCACGTTAAAGAACCCCAGGTGGTCGCAATTTCCGGAGCCCTCCACTACGGCGTCTCTCATAATCATATGGTGGTTTTGAAACCCCACATATCAATCAATCATTACCACCGCTGGCAGTTAGGTGTTGTAGCCGCCGTGTATGATCCATTTTAGACGTCACCTAACGAGACGTGTATAACTTCGTGTGGTGGCGTTTTTTTTTTTTTTTTAAGGCGATAATCTTTCTTGAAATACTCTGACGCTAAAATTTTGGTCTGCCTATATGTCGACTTGTCTGTTAGTCACCCGAAACGGCTTGTCTCTTCTTTTTTTATTGATTGCCTTTAATTAAAAAAAACCCAATCACATCCGCAGCGCACACCAATACTGCTCTGGTATCTGCGTTCTTACTTGTGCGTGGTACCGATTAAAAAGCAAATGTTGTGCATATCTGAGGCAAAACATCAACACGTCAATATACTGTGGCGTGGTAATGCTATAAAAGGCATACATAAGTAATTCTAAGGAACGTAGTGTTATTACGCTAAGCGTTATGCTCGAAAAGGCGGGCGTTTTCCACACTTTGCTAAGACGATACGATTCACCGAATTTCTCGCCCTGAATTCAAATTAATGTTTCATTCACTCTCTCCAAACGGAAGACTATCATCATTCGACAGTCAAACATACAAATACGGGGCCTTTTTTTTTCTCGTCACATCACCTTGACTGGCAGCTATTCGGGTAGTATTTTGAATCAAGTCTCGACGCCATTTACATCATACGCTACTACAGTACGTCGAGAACCCTATGGCATTCAACCGCAGGTCGCGGGATCGAATCCCGGCAGCGGCGGCTGCATTTCCGATGGAGGCGGAAATGTCGTAGGCCCGTGTGCTCAGATTTGGGTGCACGTTAAAGAACCCCAGGTGGTCGAAATTTCCGGAGCCCTCTACTACGGCGTCTCTCATAATCATATGGTGGTTTTGGGACGTTGAACCCCACATATCAATCAATGAATCCTATGGCATTCAAGAAAACGTGACAAACACTACAAGAGCGTCGCGTGCCGCGGGAACACGTTAAGGAGTTGCTTGAAGGAGCAATGAATTATACGATTCCCCTTTCAGTGCCAGTCACGGTGACAGATATCTGTCCTCGTCGCGATTACTCCCACGCACGAAGTGCTCAGTATAGAGGGCGCCATGACTCCGTCAAGTCTAGAGTAACTGTATATACTCTAGACTAGACTAGAGTAACTGTATAAGTTACTCTAGTGAAGTCTAGAGTGACTGTGTATACTCTAGACTTGACTAGAGTGACTGTATAAGTTACTCTATATCAAGTCTAGAGTAACAACTGCATATACCCTAGACTTGACTAGAGTAACTGTATAAGTTACTTTAGTCAAGTCTAGTGTTACTGTATATGCTACCTTTAGTTATATATGCTGCCTAAAGGTAGCATATACAGTAATTTTAGCCAAGTCTCTCGCTATAGTTGTGGACGGGTCCATGAGCGTGTGCAGGGCTCTCCTTCAGAGGGGGAAGAAGGGGGGGGGTGAAGGTTCGTCACCGCGCCCCCCTTTCTGTCATGTCAATGTACACTCTAATAAGTTTTCCTCCGACGAAGGCTCTTTGCTCCTCCCAAAAGACGAAATGTGCGCGAAAGATTGCACACGGAACGGCGAAGAGGAGCAATTTCCTCCTTGTGGAGTAAAGCGCCCGTTTTTTTTCGAGTAACTGCGGGAATGTTCGCGCCGTGTGCAAACGACCCATCGGTACCTACACAAGCATGTTTCCTATCAGATGGCGCCGTATAGCAAGGTGTGGTGCAGTGGTTAACGTACGCTCATGCTAGGTGGTCGTGTGTTTGAATCCCGCGCGTTTACTGCAAATTTTCCGGAATTTATTTCTGAACGTGATGCTTGCACATTGATTGTACATCTAATCAAATGCCTGCGTGCTCTTCGAAAGGCTGGTTAAGTCAGTATAAACCTGCTTTTTTCTTTTGCGCAAAATGACTGTTGCTCCTTTGCGGAGTAACCGCGAGAGCGCGGTTACTCCTTCTAACTGCGAAGTTACTCGGTTACTCCCTCGAGCGCGGTTACTCCCTCTAACTGCGAAAGAGTAACCGCGAGAGCGCGGTTACTCCTTCGCAGTTAGAGGCAATGGGTATGGCAAGTTAATTCCTGTAAAGAAGCAACCCCGTACCCTTCTTCGTCTTTTACTTCTTAGAGTGTATGGAGCTAACTTAGCGCCCTTGCTCGCCCTCCCCCCTGCCCCCTCCCCCTCGTGCGTACGCCTATAGGTGGCATGAGCTGCCACTCAATCAGAAAGGTACAGCCAGCCTCATCCATCCTCGTTAGAACATGATAGACTCGTATATGCTTACACGTGCTACAGCGGCTACCCATGCGCATAGGGGTAGTCACTGTAGATTGGGGCTAACCCAGTCGGCCCTGTCTCGTCATAGTTTAAACCAGCGAATTTTCGGAAACGCCCTGACGTTGCATCCCAGTCGCTTTTCGCCTTCATTCTCGGAAAACCGGAGGACAAAAGCAGGGGTCATTTCGAGAAGCACTTCACCGCTTCATCTAATATTTTTTCGTGTATTTTTTTTTAAACTTTCTTTTGTCGGACTTGACCGATATGGGTGACTGGCAGGGTCATTGCGGCGATACATTGCCTCCTCAATAGGAGAGCATTGTGCACTCTAGTGACTATGCCTCTTCGGACTTGACCGATATGGGTGGCAGGCAGGGTCATGGCGGTGATACATTACTTCCTCAATAGGAAAGCTCTGTGCACTCTGCAACTACCTCTTGCAACGCCGTCAAAACGACGCTGAGGCAGTTCTTCCATCGGACGACGTCATTAACGCCCACGACGGCCAACAGTGGAGAAATAAACCACCGGCTCGGGGGACATTACGCATGTTATGCAACGCACGATAGGCAAGCGCCGTGCGCTGTAAATTCCCTCGTGTCAGTCCTATGCAAGTACGGCACGGTTAGACAGGCGCGAGGCAACAAAAGGTTGTACACGTACCGCTTTTTTTAGTATTATACCCAGTGCTCTTAATGTGAGTAAGCTTCAGCTGACGTGGAATACCGATATTGGCGTGTGGTACGCGAGTATTAACTGCGGTTCTGGGCAAGATCGCAATGCCGTGGAAAATTGTGGCGAGGGAATTGAGCTTGATCAGACCCCAAGGATATCTAGCCTCGAGTTTTTGTTTGCTGTAGATGTCGAGGGTCACCATTGGCATAGACGTGAAGGGTAGAGAAACTCCCTATCCACCGCTCCTCACGAAAAATTTCAAGTTCGGGTTGTGCGTATATGTATATACGTGGGTATACATATGCAAACACACACATTAACATCTATTTAGAGAAGGTGGTTGACACCCTCATCTTCTCCGAAAATGCGTGCGTGACTCCGATGGAAGCGATGGGCCGTTAAATAGCGGTGGATTGGAAACTTACCGTTATACGCTACGATCAGTACTATATCACACTAATGAAAAGGGTGCGAAGCAGTGGCGTAAATCTAGAAAAATCACAACTTGGGGACACCCGTCTTGTCATGGCGTCCATCTTGCTTGTCATGACATAGCTTTTATATTTATGTATACCAAAATTCAAATCGTGCCTTGAAATTTAATTATAAAAAAACGATTATGCGTTCTCAGCAGGCGTAAATGCGTTGCTTTGTCGAGTTTTCTCTAAAGCCGGTCGCGTGGCAGTAGCGATTTGAATAGCCCCGCGCAGCTGACGGGTATTGAACGCAGATACAAGACAAACAGGCAATAAATAAAAGTTGAATGCGCTATACTTAACTGTGCGACCATTGAAATATACGATGTCCGAACGATAGAGATCAAGGCAGGACACTTGCAAACACACAAAAAAGGAGAGGGGGAGAAGACATTACCCCACGGAGCCCCCCCCCCCCCCGCCCGCTTCATTTATGCCAGAGGTGCGAAGTTACGAGTAAATGCACGCATACGACACACTAAACGAAAAAAAAGCAAAATGTTCTACAATCCTCGTACAAAGAGATTGGCGTCGTTCTATATACCTTCAGGTTTAAGCATAGTGCGAGAAGGCAGTGCTGTGATTATCGCCGAGAGATTACAATACCTGAATGGTTTTTCCATTCTGTAGGCGTGTGAAGCAAGAGCGAGAATAAGAGGGAAAAAAAAAGGTTAATTCACGTTAGTGCCTATAAGCACATTAGACACCAGTAGATATCAGTATCACCCTATCGGAAAAATTGCCATGGTGGATACTGGAAAACATGGTGGGCGTAGTGGAAATAATAGTGGGCATGGTGGAAATTATGATGGCTATGGTGGGACGTAGTGGAAAATATGGTGGTTATGCCGGGACATACTGGGTGGTATGGTGTACAGATGATGGGTAAAGTGGAAATGATGGTGGAAAGCACAGGCTAGATAGTGGGCAATAATGGGACACTCTGCCCACCATTGCAATAATGCTGGGTGGCCCTAAGCATATGGTGGGTGGTGCTTATTATGGTGGGCTACATGGTGTACCAAGTTGAGAAACTCTTCCCACCATTGCGATAATGCTGGGAAGCACTAAGCAGATGATGGGTGCTGCTTGTTATGGTGGGCCACTTGGTGTACCAAGCTGAGAAGCTCTGCCCACCATCGCGATAATGCTGGGAAGCAGTAAGCAGATGATGGGTGGGCTTATAATGGCAAGCAATTTATATAGTGTACCAATCTTGGATCAGTACACTACATGTTCTACCACCATGATTTCCATCAAAGTTAGGCCTACCGACCGAGCCCGTACAATTGTGTTATCCGTGCTTCCGGGTTTCAGAATACACGATTTCGACGATTAAGTATGACAATACAGCGCAGCCATGGCATCAATTAACCTAAATGAAGCATTTTTCATTGTGTATGGTGTCCGCTCAAGAAGCAACAAACATCGATGCGACGCGATTAAAGCACTCCCAGAGAACGTAATTAAGTGTCTTCTCACCGACAGCCGCCGGTCGCACTTGCCGGCACTTCTCTAGCTTTTGTACGAGAACTCAGACGTGGCAATTCGTATGCTTGGTGAACCAACATGAAGCGTAATGTTTCCGGCACACTGCATTCGTTTTGGCCAAGCCATTATGAAGTTGCTTTAGCGAAAAAGCTACAGCATTGCGCTGGCGCGACTGCCCTCTACATTGCGCGAAAAGCATCCCAATACTCAATCAAATAAATTAGGCGGGCGTATCTATGGAATCAGCCTAGAGGCGTCATAAAGCGTGAGCAGATGTCACCCTTTAGAACGAGCGCGAAACGGATATTAAACTTGGTAGACCCCGCCGGTAAACTGTTGCTGCTCCCCAGTCCACTTGGTTTTTTTTCTTGAAGTTGTGAATTGTAAAAAACAAAATAGCACTAGTGCCATTAACATAGTGGCAATCGTTTACAGGCCGCAGTTGCTTGTGTTTATTAAATGTGCAATTTTTAGTAGCAGGTGTAGATCTTGTCTATGTTGTGTACACGACAAATATAACTCAAGTTGAACCGTAAGTTTGCATGGTAACTAAGTCTTTAACACCCATACGACGTCATGTTAGTGTGGCGCAGTGGTTAGCGTCTTCGAATGGGAATCCGCAGGTTGCACGTTCGATCCCCCGTGGCGCCTTTTTTTTTTTTTTTTACGGGACGGGTGTTTTTATACTGTTTTTATAGAATTCTTTTTTATTTTTTGTTGCAGCTCGCCACGGTGATTATGACGTCATTTCGCGATCAAGTGTCGCCGGCACTGCAGCACCCACCATACCCACCATGCGCCATGGTGGGCGTTTCCCACCATTCACCCACTACACTAATCCACTATAATGGTGGGTGGTGGTTTCCACCATGCCCACCATTCGTTTTTTTCCGATAGGGAGCCTCACGTACGTGAGGCTGATACTGATATCTACTTGGTATATATTCTACTGATATCTACTTGGGCTACTTGGTATATATTCATGATGAAATATTTGGAGCGCGAAGTAAACGGGACGCACGGGAGGAGACAAACTGCGCTCGTTTGTCTCCTCCTTTGTGTCCCGTTTAGTTCGCGCTCCCAATATTTCGTTTGCGACATGCGCAGCGATACGGGTACGATTGGCTGTGCGAGTGAATAAAAAGGAAAGCGTACAACTACAAGAGGGCGAATTGTTCCCGCGCTTATTCACCCCGCGCTTCCCAGTAAGCTTTACGAAAACAGCGACCATACCTATACCACAGAGTATGTGCCGTAGCGCCGATGACTTCGAAAACCTGTACGTTACTGCAAGTGTGAACACCGTCAGAAGTTGATCCGTGTAACCACCGCGGCGCTAGTTGACTCTCAACGAAGACTGCGTAGAACCGTCACCCCCGGAAAATCTTTGAAAAGCTTCCGGGGGTGACGGTAGAACCCGGAAAGCACGGCACGCCGTATGATGCAATGCACGTTTCGCAAGCAACCTTGGCTCTGTGTCCTTTTGTGCCGGCCACGTAAAAGAGAGAGCCGAGGTCTTTTTTTCTTTCTTTCTTTCTCTTCTCAAAGTCTCTCGCTTTCTCTCCCCTATCTCTCTTCGTTTCGATTCCTGCCGGAATGAGGCAACACTCGACACATCACGGAAGTGCGTGACGATGCCAGTCAAGCAGGAACGCATCGCTTGCGCGCGTTCACCGTAACGCACGCTTCTTTCTTTCTTTCTTTCTTTCTTTCTTTCTTTCTTTCTTTCTTTCTTTCTTTCTTTCTTTCTTTCTTTCTTTCTTTCTTTCTTTCAATCCCCGCTAGCGCTTTCGTTTTCTCCGGGTGCGCACGTTGAGTGCGTGACCTTGGGAGGCACAAGTGTTCTTGACAAAGAACGAATTTGTTCTCTTGCATATCCCGCCATGTGACGTGAGCTTTTTCACAAGACGTTCACGTGTGTGAGGGACACACGTAAACATGTCGTCAGCGAGTTCGGACGGGAGGTCAATACCCGGTGTGCTCACGTATGTTTACAAAATAAGTGTTCAAGAAAGGGAAATAAAAAGTGGAGGGTAATGGGGAGGGGGGGGACAAGTTACAGTGTTGCCCTCTTTTGGGAACGCGCAGCGTCACTTAGAGGTGTGGCAGCTTGGGCTAGTTGGAGAACAGAACGAAGACACAGAGACACAGTCCTTCGTGTCCTTGTCTCTGTGTCGTCGTTCTATTCTCGCGCTATAACTATCGTCACGCAGCGTCAGGAGGACGCAAGCGCGGCGCAGCAGTCACAATGGGATCCGTTAAAATAACTGAATAAAAGCTTGTTAGGCACGTCAATCACTGGATTTAGATATCGAATGATGCCACTGATGTAACGGTGGATAGCCTCGATTAGCCAAACCTGGCCAGCTTTAATCGTCATTAATAGACCGCTACATTTATGGTTCGATGTTGGTTAGTGGTACTTGCTGGGAGAAGTTACTACTCCTACGCAGTCTGTGATCAGTAAGAATGAAGCGCATTGTCCTCTGAGAGGGCCACAGATTTCTATACCAATTTTTAGGAAACCTTGTTTAGCCGATGTCGCTTGAGAGGGCGACAGACTCCAAGTTTCAGGAAATCTGCTTCAGCCGACGTCGCCAAAATATGAAAAATACAGTTCTAGTTCGTGAGACGTACCTGAGTTTAATTTTATAGGGTGCCTTTAAACTGAGCTTAAACTGGGTCGCGTTAGCCGGAGTTCAAAGAGAAACGCTGCAGAGGTTCACTATACCGTGTGGTGAAGTAGTAGGCAAGGTACCGCTGGAGAACACGACTTTCGCCCTCTTGTCCCCTCCGTGCACGCGTATAAAGTGCACTACTAATTCACCGTGCGCTATGACGATCAGTCGCTAGCCCAGTCTCAAATGAACCTTATTGAAGTTACAGACGTTCCACTCACACCAGGTCCGACGACAGTTCGGTGGTGGCCGATGAATCCGGATAGTGCATGGCGCGAGGAACTTCCCTGTTATGCTGTCGCCCCTGAGGCATCGCGTCGGGAGAGGAGTCGATG